>OZ022500.1:4740000-5340000 GCA_963989385.1 Ctena decussata
GAAGTGTGTTTTGTAATATTTATGAGTCAGGTACATGTAAGATATCAGATGTGCTGATCAGATTGTATGGATGCGCATGTTGATACGCATATTTGTTGTTGGTGTTGGGGTTTCGATTTCGTAAATCCTGTTGAGTTTTGATTGAAGTCTGTCTGTACTGCACATAACAATGAGGATTGGTTTGCTGACCCTTAAAAGTGTAGCAGTTCCAACACACTATCAACAACTAAGCCAGCAACAATTACTTAATTTCCTCTTCGATTTCTGTGTCAAGCTATTTTGTTGGTTTTATATTTTACATGAGCGACATAACAGGTGAAATGTTCTTTGACAAAAAGCGCTTTGGACTGAAATACACTGGAGCGCCGTTATTAAGCGGGTGTCGGGAGACATAAAATCAAACCGCGTTATAAGTGATCACGCGTAATAACGATCTTCACAGAAATACCCCACCCACTAATGAAAAATCCCATGTTTACATGTTCGTAGCGCTTATTTAGCCCTAACGAGGTAGATAGACATGTTTACTGCTTCACTGACACAACGAAAGTCATCTCTAAAGTAGCCTTTCAGTCCCTATGTTCTTACTTATTGTGAAAAATGCGCTGCAAAACAGTTGACAACCATTTACAAAGCGAAAGTACAATCGTAACACATCGGCCAATTCTGTATCCTGAATTAAACCTATATCGACGAGGATGTCCGATTAAGCGAAAGTAGACTTGTTCGAGTTAATTCCCTTGTATATACACTTGCAAAAAGGTACCTTCGGACGAATAAAATAGACTTATTTGCGCGAGTACTGACGTCGCCTAAAAAACCCTAAGGAGCCTACAGATAACCAAATCGGGTTTAAGCTTTGTTTTTTTTTCCATTTATAAAATTCTTTTATAATGTTTTCTTTGGAAGTAATCAATGACTGCTACGCACAGCCTTTTTCCTGAGCGTCGGCTTGTGTATTGTGTATATGAGGTGACCTTCCCTGTTGGCCAAACTGGTGACACGTGATATGCGCTAATTATCAGTCTTCTAAAAACAATGACCGGTGTTCACACCTTGGCAAGACAACCGACTCTTTGATTGTCTGTGATAACTTTTGACACGCTGTTGATTAAAATTATGTAAACAACCCAGTTAACTTTTAATGGTAATTTTCTATTCCAATGTCGTGAACACCGACGGAAACTGCCGAAAAATCCGCGATCTGTAGAAAAAATTTTTGGAGCCACAGGACAACCGCGTTATACCGATTTCCGCGATATATCGGTCCGCGGTATAACGGCGCTCCAGTGTATCTGGATTCATCATGACACGGTTTATAGGCCAATGTTTTGTCAAGTGAAACTGAAAGAGAAAGCGAAAGTAAGCTATTTACATCAAAATCCCAGGTGTATTTATATTGGCCAATGAAATACTTAAAATGTAGGTCAATAGTAAGGTTACGGCTAAAGCTGAAAAAAATCAATGAAATGGGTAATAAAGCTGGGTTTGTCCAGTCATTTTGAATATACAAGAACCACTGGTACTTTTATTGTGCAGTATACATGGCTATGTAGTCAGACTGCATACTGTGATCAAACTGAGCACGGCAGTGGTTGGTTTGAGCATAGTCATTAGAAAGGTTTTACCAAGAGGTTGTTAAAATCATTTTTTTTGTGACAACTATAAATAAAAGGTTACAGCTGGAATAACATTTACTTGGCATTTGAGAGGTGACATGGGTTGAATTTTCAATGGCTGATACAAAAGACTAACTGGAGTAGCAGCTGGAAGCCTGATGTATCATATAGTGTGTCATGAGTTGTGATCTGTCTATAAGTGCAGTCATGTTATGCTATGGACTCTAAATATAGATGTCATGGGCTTGAATCCTGCTCAGTCATGATTGTTTCTAGCCTTTGGATTATTTGCTTGTCATGTATTGTTGCAAAATAACTGGTTTGATACTGTAAAGGCTGTTACCCAGATTATCCATCTGGTGTGATACTTTAGAATAGCTGCTACATTTTCACTGAAACATGACGTGTCCTTACGTGAGAACCACATCAAAATAGGTTTGAGGTAGCTCATTCTAAATAAGGTATCACAGAATATGCCCAACAGAGCGGGTTATAGTCCCTCTAAGACAGAGTTCATACGGAGACAGGGTCCGGGGCCTTGCTAAAAGTCTCATCCATAAGAGCGGAGAAGCAGGGGATCCAACCTGCAATCCCAGGCTTGGTAGCCTATTGTATAAACCACTAGACCACTGCTTCTTGTAAAGGAAAGTTTGTGAAATAGCTTCAAGTGCTCCTCCTCTTTGTAACTTCATAGACTTGTCTGCCGGTAGGCTCGCATAACTCTCTAGAAGACACATTCTGTTAGTTGACAGGAGGCTGTTTTGTCTGCTTAATAAATTATTAATTATTTTGTAAGCCTGGCTGATATAAATGTCTAAGAAAATTCCAGTCAATTTGGCCTTACAATTGAGATCTGTTACCATAGTTCATGGCGAAAATCACATGTCATTTCTATTTTAATGAAGTTAAGAGAATTCCAAGTGCCGTAACGACTGTGAATATTTGGAACTCAGTTCCTCTAGAAAGTGTAGACCATGATCTGAGTTCTCCATCAAGAAGCAGTCTGATCAGGGTCTGCACTGTTTGCTATTTTATGAGAAATGTCCATCACATTCCGGGTTACAAAAATTAACATGTTCAAATTTAGAGATAATGATAGTAATTGGTGAAGGGGTACTGGTATTTAAGGAAACTAAGGTAACTTTGATTTGCCATTATTCTTCTTGACAAGAAAATGAGGTCTAGGCTTCCGAAGAGTTGTTACAGGCGAGCTCCAGATAAACTGTGGATTGGAAGATACTTTTGAGGTAATTCTTGTTGATATTTCATGGAAAATATGTTGTGGTCCCTAATTAGAACTGTTCTAATCAAGGGTCACAACATGTTGTATGAAGAAATGAAAAAATATTGTTTCAGAAGTATCTTGAAAAGCACTCTTTATCGGGAGCTCCGTTAGTTGTTATAGCGGCACTTGTTAGGCTTTTACAGTTATTCCTAGACAAATTTAGAAATCAAGCTAGTCTTGGGAGAATGTGTACTTCCTCATATTGTGAACATTAAAAAGTCCAAATAAGCCTGTACAGCCAGCCAGACTGGCATCTGCATGTGTGATATTTGAACTTTCTAGAAAACAGGCCTGAATAGACAGTGCCCTGATTGTAAGACAGATGACATACCAGTCTTGTTTGTTGCAAATGTGTGGGTTTTTTCGGGCCCAGGCTCATTTAGGAATGGTGTGTGCTACAACAAAAGGGGCCTTATGGGATGTAAGAACAGCAATGTCTCAGATCAGCTTGTACAATGTACAGTCATATGAGCCGCGACGTGAGAAAACCAACAAAGTGGTTGTGCGCAGACTCAGATTAGCATGAGCATTCGCCCAGTCTGATCAGAGACTTCGCTTTGCGCTTAAAGCGTAGCTAAGGGTCTAAGCAACCTCCATGCGGACAGCGAAGACTCTGATCAGACTGGGCGGATGCCCAGGCTGATCTGAGTCTGCGCTGGGCACACAACCACTTTGTCGTGTCGTGGCTCATATGCATTCTGGACCTTTTCTGGTTACTTTTACCATACTGAGACACTTATAAAATAGACTCCAAAGACTGCAGCAGGAGGTATTTAAAATAGACTCCAAAGACTGCAGCAGGAGGTATTTAAAATAGACTCCAAAGACTGCAGCAGGAGGTATTTAAAATAGACTCCAAAGACTGCAGCAGGAGATATTTAAAATAGACTCCAAAGACTGCAGCAGGAGATATTTAAAATAGACTCCAAAGACTGCAGCAGGAGATATTTAAAATAGACTCCAAAGACTGCAGCAGGAGGTATTTAAAATAGACTCCAAAGACTGCAGCAGGAGATATTTGCTCATCAGTTGTGTTACGATCAGGTAGTCCATTTCATGAAAAGTCTGAAAAGAATGCTATGCTAGTCCGAACATCAGATTAATTGGACTGAAAATGGACTGGCATGACTTGTATCATCACAAGCATTGATTAGATCTGTTAATAGTCAAATGTATAAGAGTTTTATAGCAAGGCTTAAGTCTGCATGTTGCTTATGACATCAGGTACTTAATGTGTGTTGATGGAGATCACAAATTAACACTTTCTTCTGTGAATATCAGACAGTTTGGCTCTACAAGTGTGGTAGCTTCTGGAACTAAAGTATTATATTGTTCAATATTGTAAACATTCCATACAGAGAATATCTATTAGCACTTTTGTCTGAAATAGTTTAGACATGGGAGCAACACAGAAAGTTGTTCACACTGTTGTATTTTGAAAAGGTTAGGATGTACTTGAACACCTTGCCTTCTTTGCAAGAATAATGTATGCATTTATTTTTGCTGAATGTCCTCAGTCAGAATTCTAGATAAGAGGGAGTATTTGATGATAATTAAGGATAATTTTTTTTATTTCTCAACGAAACCATATGTTGTGACCCCTCATCTGAACCGTCTCGTCGAGACGGTTCAGATGAGGGGTCACAACATATGTCTTTATGCAGGATTAACAAAAATTATCCCTAATTATCACTAAATACTCCCTCTTATCTAGAGCTCTGCTCAGTGGAATCTTCTACCAATGAAGTATGGCCAAGCTCTTTTGCCTCTGCAGCAAAGCTGCTAGTATCCTTGGCAGCACTTGAGTATGTCATTTATACACCATTTGGATCCTGATATGTATTTACCTGTAAATAAAGATTTCCTCTGTTTCCACCAATTTCTGAGGCCTTGTCTTGACATGACTAAGTTGTTGATGGTGGGCCTTTTAAGTGTAAACCATCACTCACATACTGCCAATGAACTTGGGCTAATTCACCAGTTTAAGGCTTGTTTTAAAGGAAGTCACTTTATCAAAACAAGAAAAACACCCACCTATGTAAAGGCTGACCTTTCTGTGTTCTATTTCAAATTTTGTATACCAGATTTAGTGCAAAACTGAATTTTGGTGGGAGTTGACTTTTAAAGAAATCTGCTTATGTCATGACTCATGATCGAAACTTCAGCAAGGCCACTAACTGGAAGAAAAAGCCTTGATGGCCTTGGTTACAGAATGGAACATGAAACACATTAATTACAGGTAACCTGGTTGCAATACCATGATGACACTTAGCAATGTAAAGCCTGCCCACTCAGTTTTGGTGATAAAAAAATGATAATGTCTATATTATGTATGATTTGAAGATCATGAGTCATAAATCTTAACCTGATTTATAACATTATGGGGGTTTAATGGCGATTTTATGAATGAAGAAAACAGCTTCAGTATTCACTTGTTTACCCTGTAGGTTGATGGTCTATGAAGAGCCTTCAGATTTGCCACGATTACCGTAATGGTTCTACATATTGTTATACATTAATATAATACCCTAATTGTCATAAACTTTTAACACGAAAATTTTTCCATACGGTGATTTGTTAAAATTAGAGGGCTAGTTGCAAACTGTGCAGATCCTGATCAGACTGCAGTCTGATCTGGTTCTACATAATTTGCTGAGGTTAACGTCCGAAGCAATATTCATGTTTTACACCGTATGTTTGTATAGTATAGTTTAGCGACTTTGCCTGCTTTCAAGAGCATTTATTGTTACTTTATGTGTTAGGGCTGTACATGTGTGTTTTATGAGCCTGTTGATGTAATAATTACTAAAAAGATAATTGTAAAGCATATTTTGTGTCAAGATTATTGGCGCATTGTTCTTTTCCATGTGGCTGTACGTGTGCTTTCATCATCAGATGATCCTCTGATTGCTTTTCAGATTTTCTCATAAATTTTGAAAGCTGATCCTGGCCCCGAGGTTATAGAACTTTTTTCATGCTCAGCTGAGTTGAGCATGAAATTTTACCTGCTAATAGATACCAAATTTTTGATAAGTACAGTTGTTTTCTTGCCCAGTTTAGCGGAGTATGAAATTTTCTCTGCTTATGAATATGAAAATGCCAACATTAGTTGGCATTTTCACATTTATCAGCAGAGAAAATTTCATGCTCAGCTGAGTTGAGCACGAAAAAAGTTTTATAACCTTGGGGCCTGGTCTGGTAACAGCAAAACAGGTACATCATCCACTCTGAGCATCATGATGATGACTCACTATTAAATACCCCTCCTCACCCCCATCCCCACCCCACCCAGCCACCCTCTTCAGTCGACTTGGGCAAATGCAAAAGTCGAAGGTCCTTCTTTATGACAAAAGACATCATAATTAGGAGCAGAGGTTCTGGGGTTCATTTCCCAATTTCAGCCAAGGTCATAATGCTTCTCTATCCTCTGGATTTTTTCATCCTCATCATTGTCTCACCCACGGAAAAACTGTTGCTGAAAGAGACCATTGATCATCCATGAACAGAACAGCTTCTAGACTGTGCAAGTCCCTATACTAAACTGTGTAACCAGTCATATAGTGATTAACCAGTAAGTGTGTCACTAGACTAGGACTGACACAGATTTGTAACAAACTGTGTTAAAATACATCAGAAAATACGCCAGAATCAATTGGATTCCTAGCTATCAAGCAACAGTTTTCAAGCCTTAGAATTAGCCTGATTTACAGAAATATATGGGATCATAAACAGATTAGGGACCGACCATTTGATATTCTGGGGGGGGCCTGGTATTCTTGATGGAGACAAAACATTTTATTTCACTGGCCTCTGGAAACAATTTCTTTTTTTTTCACCTTGTGGAAGCTAATTTATTTTTTTTACAAACTAACTCAAACAGGTTATTTTTTTTTTATTTTATAGCTGAACTATCAGATCCTTGTTTACTTGATCTTAATATCCTTTTATTTTACCCACATCAGTATTTTTTACACCTTTTTTTCTCACAAAAAGAACATGGTGCTGTCTTTAACCAGGCAAAGGGCATGGCTTAGCTTGCTTTTGCAAACCAGTGCCTGGAGCATGTTCCTCTTTTCATCTAAGGTACAGATACAAACATCCCTGTATGAGTTTGGCAAAAAATTAGGCCTTAAATTAGGGATATTTTGGCCAAAATTTAGGGCTATTTTGGCAAAGTTTTAGGGCTAACATTAGGAATTTAAGTTTTTTTCTATCCCAATATATGCCCAAACATGCTTTATTTGTCCTTTAGAAAGTTTGATAAATACTAAATAGAGTCACATTACACATGAATGGCAATTAATAAAATGGCTGAAAGTTATGTGCTTAGAAGTTAACAAAGGGGGGTCTGGGGGACAACGCCCCCCAGAAGCTAAAGCAATTTCCCAATTTCAATGGCAATTTTAAGACTGGAAACAAGAGAAAAACTAGGAATGATGGTAAAAATAAGGGTTTTTATATTGGGACTTTTGCCTTTTAGAGTGTTTATTTAGCCATAATGGTTTTGTCTCCCATAAGGTAGTGACTCTTTTGCAATTCAGTTTTAGTGGAAACATTTACTTAGTAATGTGTCAGATCAATGATACATGTATGTGAATGTTGTATAGGATTTTTTTGTAAATGTATGCACATGCGGGCCCGCTGGTGTAAACCAATTGTAGATAATATTTAAATATAACTATGAATATGGGGGTCTGGGGGCGCAGCCCCCAGAAGCCAGAGAGATTATAAAAACTCAATTCCAATGGAATTATCTGCAGACCATATTTTTTTTTTTGAAATTTTGGGTGGAGACAGGTTATTTTTTTCTCTTACTTTTGAAGCCAGATTATTTTTTTGAACCCCCTTATGAGCCAGGTTATTTTTTTCTTGCATACCCAAAGACAGGGAATTTTTTTGATAAATATACCAGGCCCCCCCCAGAATATCAAATGGTCGGTCCCTTACTTAATGATAGGTTACCCACCTCTTAGCCAGAGCTCCAGGTAATGTCAGTTTTGATGGTAATTCTTGAAATAATTTCTCAGAATTTTCCATAGAAACATAGCATTGTGACCCCTCTTTAGAACTGCCTCGCCGAGGCAGTTCTAAAGAGGGGTCACAAGCTATGTTTTTATGAATAAATAAGAAGGTTGTCCTGGAATCATCCAGGAAATCCAACATTTACTGGCGCTCTGCTTCTAGCCAATTATTAGATGATCTAATATTAGTTGCTGACAGGATTCAATCATACCTACTGCTGCAATATGTTTTTGATATATACTTTGTGAAAGATAGCAGACAAATGGAGCTTTCGCATTGAAAAGCTATGTACTTGGGATATTTTGATCCTCTCATTAAATCTTATCCAGATAGAATGGAGTTTTGACCACAATCTGTCTCCTCTCTACCCTTCCTTTTCCCATTCCCAAAATTCCCCTTTCTCTTACACTTCAAGGGTAAATACACTTAGGATGAAAATCAGGTCAGAACTTTTAACTCAAGCTGTCAGATTTAGATGTTACGCATGTAGCTATAGTTCTGTGGATGGGGACACCTTTGTTACCATAATTCTGCCAATTCATATAACGGACTTGTAAAAACCAACTTTGAAAGAAGCGGTGGTAAAAAAGTGGTTTACGCACTGGGGCACCAATCCAGGGGTTGCAGGTTTGATCCCCCACTCCTCCAGTCTTTCGGATTAGAGTTTAAACCGAGGGCCCTTCTCTTTATATTAAGGCATGTGATAAGAAATCTATTGGTTGATATGTCCCAGTATCTCCAGTTGTCATGGTAACAGTCTACAGATAAAAAAAAAATGAGTTGTCCTGTTTAAGTTTGCTGGCATCATAAAATCTGAAATGCTTAAACAAATGGCAAGTTAGTTCAGGATAGACTTACTACATATAAATGTCACTTCTTTGTCCTTTTACATAAGGATAATTCCCTAGGCATTAGAAGCATTGTCTAGCTAAGTAAATCAATTATCCCAGAATAATGGAGTAGAAGGACAAAATCAGCAAAAAATCTGTAAAAGTGAGAGCCATGCTAGAGTTGCTGATGAGTGGAGTATTGAATCTTGGTGATGACCTTTAGGTAATTTGAAGTGGTGCTATTTAGGGACCACAATATATGTTTTATAGAGGCTTAACCTTTTAGTGCCAAACATATATGTCTGCAAATCTTCAGAAAATGTTTCGCCCAAGCTTTATCATATTTAGAATTCAAAGACTAGGGGGAAAACAATGTAGATTCTAGATGAGGCAGCTCATTATGAGTGGCCTTATTTGGAGCTACACTGTTTGCGAATTCAACTTTTTTTTATGCCCCTGTGACTATCTGCCCCTGTGACGATAGTCACAGGGCATTAAGATTTGCCCCTGTCTGTCTGTCTGTCTGTCTGTCCATCTGTCTGTTCTTCACGCTTTATGGTATAGAGTTTGTGTAATCAACTCCTCCCACAGTTTTCAGTGGATCTTTTTCAAACTTTCCATACATGTTGTGGACATATTGAAGATGTGCATGTGGATATTTGATGGAGCTAGAATCAATTTTGACAAAATTACGGCCTTTTGAACTAAGTCATTTTAGGCAAAGTTTTGCATTATGGGGTATGGAGTTTGTGTAATCAACTCCTCCCACAGTTTTCAATTGATCTTTTAAAACTTTGCGTACATGTTGTGGACATATTATTAAAGATGTGCATATAGAGTTTTGATGGAGCTAGAATTAATTTTGACAAAATTACGGCCTTTTGAACTTAGTCATTTTAGTCAAATTATTGCATTGTGGGGTATAGAGTTTGTGTAATCAAGTCCTCCCACAGTTTTCAATGGATCTTTTTCAAACTTTGCGTACATGATGTGGACATATTGAAGATGTGCATGTAGAGTTTTGATGGAGCTAGAATTAATTTTGACAAAATGACAGCCTTTTGAACTTAGTCAGTTTAGCCAAATTTTTGCATTGTAGGGTATTTAGTTTGTGTAATCAACTCCTCCCACATTTTTCAATGGATCTTTTTCAAACCTTGCATACATGTTGTGAATATGTTGAAAATATGCAAGTGGGTTGAACCTAGAATTAATTTTGACAGAATTACGGCCTTTTGAACTTAGTCATTCTAGGGAAATTTTTGCATTGTAGAGTATGGATTTTGTGTTATAATCTTGTCCCACAGTTTTCAATGGATCTTTTTCAAACCTTGTCTACATATTGTGGACATATTTGAAGATGTGCATTAGGCATTTTGATAGATCTAGAAATAATTTTGTCAGAACTATGGCCTTTCTAACTTAGTCATTTTGGGCAATTAATGAGATGGTAGGGTATGGAGTTTGTGTAATGTTTCCTGTGGATACTTTGAATGTGCTGTATAGATATACACATGTCATGTGACAGGGGCTGCACGGGGGCATCATTAGTGTCTTACAGACACAATTTTCTAGTTTGTTTTTAAACTGTTCAAGAGTTAAGAGAAAAACATTTCCAGATTCAAAATAACATGGACAGATCTGATCTAGGGTTGCGTTTGTTGCCAGCAGTTTGTCCATTGTGGTTTGGTAAAAGTGCTGGATCCAGAGGGTATGAGTTTGAGTATGGCCCTAGTTGTGATTCTTTAAGTCTGTCTATTAATTTATCCTCATCGTTTTCTCACCATTTCTGCCGGGCCACGTAGTGCAATCGGTAGGGCACCTGACTCATAAGTCAGAGGTCCTGGGTTCGAAATCCGGTCTGGCCACATACTTTGGTTTCTCCTACCGCTGATTCAAGAAGGGCAGTTGTCAGTTACTGGCGGAAGTATGTGCACTTAGTACTGGTTAACAGCTTAGGAGGTCTAAGCCTGTCAAGGAATAGTGTGGTTAGGTTAATTGACCATCCCGACATGACCATAACTGTTTACCGTGGACGTTAAGCATCAGATCAATCAATCAATCAATTTCTCACCGTTTCTCCATCTGACAGCCTTAAATGACTGAAATTCTGTTGAAAGGGTATATGTAAACTACACAACCATTAGGGTGAATCATCCTTGGTACCATGAGACTTAAAGCAGGCAGGTTGTACAAGAGCTATTGCATCATCAGTATGCTTGCTTGTTTTTTGAAGTGGATCAATTAGTATAGTACAGGTATTGTGTATTTCACTTGTGTATGCCGGAAATACCTTAAATATTCAGATATCTCAGACAATTGCATAATGGATAATTCTTTTAGTTGGCAAAATTGCAGTCTCAATTACCCTGTGTTAAGACAGTGTAGAGCCACTTCAGACTACTCCGGAGGAGTAGTCTGAAGTGGATCTGCACTGTCTTTAGTTACAGGCTGTTCTAATATTTGGTTGATGCATATATAACTTAGTGAAGTGAGCCAAGAACCTTTCATTCATGATCTATAAACAGGTGGTATGAAATTAGTGGTTTCATGGGTTCTTGAGACAGGCAGGTACCACTGTATGCTGCTAATTTAAAGAGTAACTACACTTCAGGAACTGACTGAATCAGATCCCAAACCCTATCCCCAACATCAAAGGGAAAGATGGACAAAGACATCCCAACAAACAATAAATTACAAGTGATAAGCCGCGTCAGCAGCTCTTTCCCAAATGCTAAGCCCACTTCATTTTGCTGTTGATTGAAGCTTTAACTTCAACTTTGACCTGATTATGTTTTTGTAAAAATGTATTTTTCATGGTATTTAGTCATTCTGCACCTGCAATCATCTTTAAAGCCATTTACAGTATGCATCATACTTCTTTGTTGACTGCTGATCAGATCTGTTAGTAATGCCATCTTCAAATTTGATAATTCATGGTTACACCCAGAATGTCACTCAGTGGTCATATGTACAACTGGCCAATTCAATGACAGTATAGCATGACATAGTCCCACAAATACAATTGCACATGTTGAATGTCCAAGAATATTTCTGTGATTTGACGTTACATTTAATGAAGAATGCGCACCTGTTTAAAGTAGGCGTGGCTTTGGAATGGTGGTTGTAGACAGAAGGTGGACTCATTAGTTTAGGTTCTATGGCCTTTTCAATTAGTTAAGGATTTCAGTCATTTCAGGCTGATGGAGGACTGGGTGGGGTGACTGTAAGAATAAAATAATCCAGATGCTAGAGAAGAACGATGACATTTGCCTGACTTGAATCCATAAGCCCCTTTTTATGAGTCTAAAGTGTTAATCCTTCAAGCAACATGACTCGACAGATTTGGTGCAAAACAGTGTAGGGCCAGATCAGGATCTTGCTCAAGCAATAGGTGCCCAGGTAGCTAGCCCAGAAATTTTGGGAGAAGTGACTTCATTTGTTAATATTTTGTTCAGAAAGAAATAATAACCATATTTAGATAACCCACGAAAACTAATGGCATTGTCATATTCCAATATTGGGCACTTAAGGACTGGGTAATTAACATCAAAATTGTCAAATCACATTCCTTGCTTTGTTCAGCAGTCTTCCTGGTGTTAAACTTCCTTTTCGTACGATTCTGACTAAATGATCACTTTATTTTAATGTCACCCACGAAAACTAATGACATTGTTAGTATAGCCAATTTTCAACCATTTGGATATAAATAACTATAATGCAAATATTTGTCAGATCACTTTCCTAGCTTTGTGCTACACCTCTTCATAGTCACTGGACTTCATTTTCATGCAATTTTTCGAATCTTGAAAATTGATGACATTGTCTTATGTCCAATTTCAGGCACGCTAGGTAAAATTAATACCATACAGGTCTAATGGTTATTGTAATTCTGTTAGACAGCTTTTCTTAGTCATTAAATTTTCGTTCCATGTGATTTTTCATAGTTGTTTGTCCTAAATTTTTTGTGAACTTGTACATAAAGAACTTTCAAAAACAAGTTGCAGCTTGCATGAAAGAGTCCCAAACTTTCAGACGAAGTTTTTATCACAAGAGTGAAGTTTTGCAAGCTAGGGCTCCCGTTTTTCCCTAGTTGTCCTCTAGTTTGATTCCTGTATACTAAAGGTACTGTATACATGGTTAGCAGTGTACTTAGAATGTATAGTATAGCCTTGGTCAAGCATTAAATAGTGAATTACCAATCCAGGGGTCACCTGTTAGAGCCTTTACTACCCCAGTAATTTGGGTAAGACTTTAGACCGTGATCTCCATATAACACTTGTGCTGGTGGGATTCCCTCGTCCTTAAGTATGAGCTAGCTGGAAGATCCAGATCACTCCATTTATAATGGTCTGATAGCTTAAAACCATTGCAATTTATTCATCCACAACTAACAATTACATTTTGTGGAATTCCTCTAGAAATTACCATAAAGACCATAAATATTAAGACACATTATGAGCAAACAGTGTAGACCTAAATCAGACTGCTCCCAGACTGCTCCCTTAGTCTGATCAAGGTCTTCACTGTTTGCCATTCCGCCTGAACGTTTTGTTCCATAGATGGATAATATAGATATAAGCTGGTTAAAATTTTAGGATAATTAACCTTAATTGCTCGAGTGATCCCAGTATATAGCAAAATTATGGTACATTTGTAGGACTCTACTAGAAATTATTGTGACTCAATGTGAAAAGAATGAAGCCATCCAGCGGAATGATGGAGGCTATAAAACGGACTAATTTGCACACTTAGGATGGCAATTTCTATCAATCAATACATATGCGATTATAGTGTACCTGAGGGACTCGCCGCTCTAGTCAATCAATTGGTATGGCATTTTCAGCGACTACAGAAATGCAGCGGAGTTCATGTGTCTGGGATCTATTGCACAATCGTTTTCGACAAATGTCTCTGGTTGTTCTTTAATCAGTTTGTTGCAGAATTGAGGCGAAATACAATAATGTAATAATTTGCATTAGGTTGTCAATCCATATTTCTTCCACAGAAAGGTCTTGGACTGAGCAGTTGTAATTGTGAAGTTGAATTTTATTTCTGGCTTATGGGGCCTGAAAAAAGAAAAGTTGACTTAGTGAGTGAACTCCGGTTGAAGGAAGACTGACAGACTGGTTGATGGGAGCTCAGACTTGCCAATGTTTGAGTTTCTTAGTCTGTGAAAGTTAGGGTCAAGTCAGGTAAATTCAGACAGCAGGTAAATTCGGACAGTGACATTATTGTTCTATGTCAGTTATTTGGAATTAAAACAAAAATAACTGGGCAAACAGTAAAAATCCTGATGAGACGGCTCTTCATGAGCCGTCTCATCTGGATTTTCACTGTTTGCAATGGTATGTCCGAATTTACCCGCTGTCTGAAGTAACCCGACTTGACCCTACATGCCAACAGTTAGGACTCAGTTCAGGCTGTGCATCAACTTATTCTGTTTAGAGGTAGTGCTTTCACAAGGTTTGCAGTACATTGTATTTTGCACTGTTCCATCTTGATATATACTTCAGGACAGCTGACTACATTGAAACACATCATACAGAATTCAAGCATTTTTAGATTAGGGAAAGTCTATGCAGACATGATTAGTTTTATTCTGGCATTTCTGTTGACATTTACAACAAGTTTCAAGGGAGGTTGAAATCTATACATACTCTTACTTTCTTTGGCAACTCTTCTCATGCCGTAAATATTTGACACATACCAATTTTAGCACACCGGGCCCGAAGGGCCATAATGAGCTATTTTCATACCAATGCGTCCTGCATGCGCCGTGCGTAGTCCCGGATTGCGTCCGTCAACACCTAAAAACAAATATTCAAACATCTTCTTCTGTAAAACTACTGGTCCCATGGTTCTCAAATTTCACATGGAGCATGATCTGACGCCAGGGCCTTAGAATTTTAAAATTGGGTCAGGTTGAAAATCCAAGCTGGCGGCGGTTACTAAAAATAGCAAAAACAACAAAATCAACTTTTTCTCCAGAACCACTGAATATATTTGTCTGAATTTTGGCATGGAACATCAGTGAAACCTTGGTATTCAAGATTATAAAAATGAAAAAAATCTGTAGCGGAGTTTTGTCACAGTGAGCTACTTTCTGTTTATGAGTGTAATTTTTCTCAAATGCCAATGTCAAAAAACAACTTTTTCAAACAACTTCTTCTCTAAAACCACTGAACTCATGGGTCTCACATTTCACATGGAGCACGACCAGACTGCAGGGTTTCAAAATTGTATAATTGGGTCAGGTCGAGAATCCAAGATGGCCACTGCTACTAAAAATAGCAACAGCAACAAATTCAACTTCTTCTCCAATACCATCTGGTATATTTGGTTGAAAATTTGCATGCAACATTAGTGGGACCTTGGAATTGAAAATTGTAAAAATAAAAAAAAATATATTGTAATTAGGTCACAGTGACCTGCTTAGCGTTTAAAAGACGGATTTTGCTCAAATGTCAATATCTCAAGAAAATCAAACGATTCTGGTCACATTTGGTCAGAAATGGTCCTTGAATGGAATTATTTCAATTTTGTGCCAGTTGACTATCCAAGATGGCCACCCTGGAGGTTGGTACTAAAAATAGCACAAATATAAAAATGACAATTAAGAACCCTTGAATGGAATTGGACCAATTTTGTGTCAGAATGTTCCTTGCATGAAGCCGTTTCCATTAATTGCAATTTGGCAATCCAAGATGGCTGTCGCCTGCCATTACTAAAAGTAGCACAAAACATGAAAATGATAATACCTCAGTAGCCGATTTTGATGAAATATGTGGCAAAATGATTCTTGCATTGAGTTGTTTCAAAAGTAGATATATATAAAGACCAGGCAATTTGGCCTCTGTTACTAAAAGTAAAAAAATGTGAAAATGAGAAAATCTCAGTGGAATTGGACCAATTTTGTATCAGAATGGCCCGTGGCAAAATAGCAAGGTGAGTGATATCAGGCCCATTTGGGCCTCTTGTTTAATCCAAAAATTGAACAAATTGCTTGCAGAGTGGCAAATAGAGTCTGCTTCTAATGACATATTTTAGTCCATTTGTTGGACATTAATTTTCTTTTATTGACAGTTGTCTCATTGTATATTCAGACATATTATACTTCAAAACTATTGATGGAATCCATGTCAACTAGTTTGTAATACCCCACAAATTTAAATGAGAGAATCTCAGTGAAATCTATATTCTCGGAACTTTACGCTCAATTTAGTAATATAAAACTTCTATAAAATGGTCATTATCTTAATCAGTGCAAAAGTTAACTAAAATTAAGACTTAAAAAAATGATTACATTTCCTTTTAACGCAAATTCGCAAAAGTAAGTATTCTTAGGGACGAAAGTTCTGCACGGATGTTAATTCAACATCCGTGCAGAACTTTTGTCCTTAAGTATACTTGCCCATGCATCTGATGATAAAAATTGTCAGTAAATAACTATTATACAAACTTGACAAATTAAAATAAAAAATGATCAGCTCTACTTGAGCATTTCAACTACCTTTGCTTTGAGGACTGATGAAGAAGTCAGCTTTTTCTGAAGAGGCCATTACAATTTGTATAGAATTCGTTTAAAATTCTGGAAATTCTACGCTGCATTTTAATGGGTCTCTTTGGAATGAATCAGAACCTGAAACTGAGATATTTTTCTTGATTAGATTTTGTCAACCCTAATTTGGTTAGTAATTTGTCTTCACTGAATTCTTGCTGCTTTAACAGTCATTTATAAAATCGTAATGAGGCAGGGAAATATCCTAACTCGATTTCACAGACAGCTCTTGGTAAACTGTTTTAGAATTTGAACAGAGCTTTATTTTAATGTCTTCTTCTTGAGTTTAATATTTGCAAATGTGTCAATGCATGGTGCTTAGAACATCATTATAAAAGCCCCTGCTCTAATAAAAGCCCCCTACCTCTTTTCATTAGATAATGTGATATTAACTTGCATGAATTCCTGTTTGGCTTCTCTGGATAAGGTCTATTATATTCTATTCTATTCTATCCCATAACCTTACTAGGTCGTTGGGGCACCACGGATGACTTCGAAACAATCCCTTTCCACCTTGTCCTGTCTTCAGCTGCCCCAGTTGAGCTGGCGATAAGGTATAAGGTAGCTCTTTCAAATGGGGTCTACTCTTCAAGGAAATTCTTTTCTTTAAGAGTTGGCCCCTTCTGAGATTAGGGTGGCAAAATAGAGTTGCTTCCTCTGAAAGTATACCCATTACCTTTATATTGCTTATTAGAGGTATTTGGCAGTTGCTGATTTACTAAACTATAGGCTCTAAATTACACCCCACCTCCCCTCTTTCACAAAATGTAATGCCCCCCCCCTCCCCCCCCCCCCCCCCCCCCCCCCCCCCCCCCCCCCCCCCCCCCCAGCTGCCCAGGTGTTTAATAGGATTAATACTGTATGCCAGAGGCTGTGGGCTTAAGTTGATTAGATATACTGCAAGGGGCTAAGCTCTTAAAGAAAAGAATATTTGCTCTGGAGTAAATTCTTTCCTTTCAGAGTAGACAGTACTTCAAAGAGCTACCTCACCAGAAAAGCAAACATGAATTCATAAAAGTTAATACCTCATTATTTTTGGAAAAGAGGCAGGAGGCATTTATTAGAACAGGGGTGTTTATTAGGATTAATACTGTAGTTTAATTACAGTAGGATGATGACTTGCACATAGAGAAATTCTGACATTTTGTCCCTCAGTCTAACACTATTGCCTGGTCAGCTGAGTGAATTATTGGTATCAAAAGCACGCTTGAATATGGAAATTCTGTAAATTGGCTTAGGAATAATACCAAATTCAGTTTTCATGATCCGATTGGGCAGAAAGAAAACATGTTTATTTCAAAGCTGCTTGGCTGTATGTGTTATAGCTCCATACATTTAGTGTCTGATCTAGGGGTGTATCAATTTACTGAAATGTTGGTGCACTGCGGTATTTTGGTCTCAGATTGATTCACAGTACAACTTGTCCCAATTTCAGTACAGTTCAGTTCACTGCTGTCTTACAAAAAGTCTGTATAAATTTCAGGAAATAATAAAAAAAATACAAAAGCAATGTACCCTTAATGCTTGCAGAATGATATAAACACCTCATTATCTGTCAAGTTTTGTCTTGTCCAAATAAAATCATTGTATGTCGCCATTTTGGATTTTGAATCGCACTGTCCATAGCGCTAGTGATCAACATGACACTAGTAATCGGAAATTCACTTTAAGAATGTTCCTATTTTAGATTTTGAATCACACTGTGAGTAGCGCTGACACTAGTACCTTTCTGGAAATTCACCTTAAGTAGGAACAGCTGCACCCTATATGCACATTTGCAGCTAGAAATTCACAAGTCTGTACCATTTGTTAAAAAAAAAATTAAAAAAAAAAAATAGGGAGATGGAACAAGTGACTACTCTTTACCCATTGCATTCTGGGTATTTTTTGTCAACTGCTGAAATTGTTGTCTGCATCAAAAATCAAGAATAGTTCGACATTATTTGTCTTACCAAATCTTGTAGAAATGATGTCCAGGCAGCAAACATTTTGGATCTCAGATCAGGCATCACGTTTGTGGGGCCTGATCTGGATCCAAACTGTTTGCCCAGATACCCCTAAAGGGGTATCCCGAATGCAATGGGTTAAAAGATATCAGACTCAGTTGGTGGTGCTTGTGAAGTGTGCCAGAGCTATATTTCTGGCTCTAGAAGAAGCTGTTATCTGCTGCCAAAGGAATTGAAAGCATATCCATCTTGACTATTGAAAATCTTTACTGCAAAGGTTAATGCCTTAGAAGTAGTGATAAATATTGTAGGAACATCAAAATTTTGCTGGCAGAACATTGGTGGTTTCATTTCTAAGATTATTATGTTGCAAGGGATTGGTGTCTGGGAACAAGTTTTTTACCCAACTGGCTGTAATTTGGTATTTAATACAGAGAAAATAGATGCATATTGGCATCTCAGACCATTTAAAGTACTTATATGCCACAAGTGAAGACAGCTGATTTTGCAAACAGCAGAGATCCACAAGAGGACTGGCTCATAACGAGCCACCTCACCTGGCTCTACCTCTACACTGTTTGTCCTCCATTCTTTGAATTTTCAATATGATATAACCTGGAGAAAACAATTTTTTAATTTTTTATGTAACTTTTGTCATCTTCTATTTTTTGCACTTTAAAAATTGTTATCTGGAGCTAAGAATGCATTGTATTTATTGCTGATTTTTTTCTAAATTGACCTATTTTTGATTTCATGCCAAAAAGCTTAATTGTCATGCTGCTTTGAGTTTACTGATCTGCCAATGTCCGAAGCTCCACCAGAGCTCATGACTAGAGAGAAATTGATCTGTGGAGAACGACCTCAGAGGTTGCGCATTTATTTTTAGCAGTGGAATTTCTCAAAGAAAAAAAGAAGAGAAAAAACACTATTTTCAACAAAGTCAGGCACTTTTCTGGGCAACAACAGATTCAAAAGAATAAAAGTATTTTTTTTTTAGAAAGAGAACTATTATTTTAAACAGAATTGGCTCAAGATAAGAAGGGGTAATAGGGATAAGTCAAAGATAATTTTTCTTACATCTCAATGAAATCATATGTTGTGACCCCTCATTAGAACTTTCTCTGCAAGATGGTTCTAATGAGGGGTCAGAATGTATGTTTTTATAGCAAAATAAAGAAAATTATCTCTAATTATCCATGTTACCCCTTCTTATCTGGAGCTTCGGGATTAATATGAAACTGATCAGGAACTAATTGCACATTCCACCCACAACACCAGAAAAAAGTGGTCTTCAAGACAGTTAACTGCAATGATAACAAAAATTGGATGTAACTTTATCAAGGCTTTTTAGTGTTCATTTTCCAAGCTTTTCAAGAGTAAGTTCAATTTCAAATTCAATTTTTTCCCCCTTTTATTCAAATATTGATTGTAGCTTATCTCTTTTCTGAAAATAAATTTGATTAAGGTACATGCACAGCATTCAATGTGATTAAAGGTTGTTTGTTGAATCTGACTTCCATAACAATTCTGATTTGTCTGAGGAATTCTCATCATTGAAAGAATGAGTGATGTACTTGTAGTGTACTTCAGAGGATGCAGTATTTCAAATGACAATTCAGAGCTCCAGATAAGAGGGGGTATTGAGGATAATTCAAAGATAATTTTGCTTATTTTTTAATGAAAACATATGTTGTGACCCCTCATTAGAACCGTCTCGACGAGACGGTTCTAATAATGGGTCACAAAATATGTTTTTACAGAGAAATATGGATAATTATCCCTGAATTATCTCTGTTACCCCTTCTTATCTGGAGCACTGGACAATTGCTATCTTAGCAATATTGAATATTGGAGGGCACACTGGAGCTAAACGATAGAAATAATGATCAGGATAATGATAGTTTTCCACGTTGAGCCGGACCCTAGAGATACACAGTTTATGAAGGTTGTGATTAATGTTAAATTGACAACTCTGGACAGTTTTACAGTTGTCACATACACGCTTTCCTAGTGTACTGGCTACTAATACAGTCAACTCCTGATATCTCCAACACTGATATTTCAAAGTATCTTCTTATATCAAAGAATGTTTTCCCATTTTCATTTACATTTCAACTCCTGTTATCTCAAACTACTGATATCTCAAAGTAAATTTTCTGGTACCAGAAAATTTACTTTGAGATATTGGTAGTTTGGGCTGAAGTCGAGATATCGCGAGTTGACTGTACATGTTGGTTAAGGTTCACTTAGAATCACCTTCACTCCTGGGGGAGTCCTAGAGGTCAAGGTCATGAACTTAGATGGTTTAAGTTAGAATGTATGTTAAAAGTTTTTAAGAGTACATATTTTCCAAAGCCTTTGATGGATTGGCACTGTAATAAATCTACATTTATATTGATCTAAAGTTTTGCTTAACCCATTCCATTCGGGATACCCCTTTAGGGGTATCTGGGCAAACAGTTTGGATCCAGATCCAAACTGTTTGCTGCCTAGATCACTACGCAACAAGACATCATTTCTACAAGAGTTGGTTAGACCAATATTGTCAAAATATTCTTGATTTTTTATGCAGACAACAATTTCAGCAGACGAAAAAAAAAAAAATACCCAGAATGCAGTGGGTTAATATCAGCCCTGCTGCTAGGGTTACCTAGAGGTGAAGGTCACAGAATTAGAAATTTTATGTTTCTAGCAAATGCATCCTCAGCTGAGGTATCCTGTCCTGTATAGTTATATAACTTTCAAAATAATTCCAAAAATATAGAGCTAAAAGATGGATCTAGATTTTTTGGATTGTTTTTGAAGGGAAAACCTCATCCCTTAGCTGAATTTCACAAGATGGACTTGTGTATTTGCTGTAATTTTAGAAGGATAAACTCCAGTCTTACAACCGAATAAAAACGGTACTTGAATTTGAATGAATTTGAATATTCATTTGACTGCATACTCAGTACAGTCAGGCCCAGAGGTTATAAAACTTGAGTACATTCTCAAACTCAAAATAAAGCACACTGATTGGCTGCTTCCGAGCACAAAGCACACTGATTGGCTGCTTCCAAGCACATGCTGGGAAGCAGCCAATCAGTGTGTTTTATTTTGAGTTTGAGAAATATACTCAAGTTTTATAACCTCGGGGCCATCTGATCTGCAATGGACATGCTCAAAATGGCAGAAACACTTGGTGTGAAAAAGCCAAACAAAATAATGTATTTTCAGTCTAATACAAGCTCACATATATTTGTATTGATCGTGATTGGAAGATCAGCATCTGACAAATCATCTGAGCTGCAACTCAAAAAAAGGGCGCAAAGGCTTAGACCATCCTGTGCATCTGCACAGTCTGATCAGAGCTTTCAGTATTAGCGCGCACTATGGACTCTGAGGAATTTACAGGCATGATAGGCAGACTCTAGCTTGACGGAGTCACAGACTTTTGATTTGAGTCTTTGCTGTTTAACCGCCACATTATCCCAAGAAGCGGACAACATAATTTATGTCTGCAAATTTTAGAAAAATTGTTATGTCTAAGCTATTTCATATTGAGAATTCAAAGACCAGAGGTCAAACAGGGTAGATCCAGATGAGGTGGCTCATAGTGAGCCGCCTCATCTTGATCTACCCTGTTTGTAAATTCAACTATTTTCATTTGCGCTTATTGCCTTGAACGTCCCTTTTTGCGTGATACCACTCCAATCATGTGTAACTGGAGAAGACAACATTGTAGACATAAGAGACAGAACATTTGATATATCAATTCACTAATTAAATGTTTACTCAGCAGTTTTCCCAGGAGGAACTCAGCGTGTCAGACATGAAAGGTTAGCACTTAAAGGGCCAAAAATGAAAATTTGCAAACAGCATAGATCACAATGAGGCTGCCTCATTCAGATCTACACTGTTTGCCCTTTAGTCTTTGAATTTTTAATATGCAATAGCTTGGTTGAAAGAGTTTTCAAAATTTTGCAGAGGAAAATTTTGTCATCTGCTTTTCTGGCACTTTAAGGCTACTAACATAAATGTACAGGGCACTGACAATGTGAAATAAGAATAGCACCTGCATTTTCCATAAGAACTTTACTGTGGCCTATGTACTAAATTAGAACAAAAAAAGAAAAAAGAAGTGACAGATTACAATAAGTGAACTTGATTGTTTTGCCAAAACAGATGATAAAAAGTTCAAAAAACTGATTCGTCCAAGCTATATCATATTGAGAATTAGAAGACTAAAGGGCAAACAGTTTAGATCCAAATGAGGCAACTCATCATGAGCTGCTTCATATGGATCTGCCCTGTTTGCAAAATCAACTGTTTTCAGTTTTTGCTGGATAACAAGGTGTGATACAGGGGTTTGGTGGTCTTTCACTGGTTTTTCCATCTGTCCAGATTTCATTACCTTTGCATTGTCAACTTTTATAGTGCGTCCGTTTGCCCCAGTTGTGTGCATTACGTAAGGCAGACACACCATTTGTGCTGCCAAATTCTTGTTAATGCCATAATGTTCCTTTTAGGTCCATCTTGGTGTAGAATATTGTTGATTTTATTGTGTCGTGTTTCGTGGTTTAAGCAGCTGCCCATTTGGCATAAAAAATAAATGGGCTGGCTGATGTCTCTATCAGCAGAGCTGCTGGCAGCTTCGGTATTACGAGTTCATCATTGGTAAAAGTCTATTTGTATTCAGACATGACTGAACTATTTGTTCACTGGGATGTTAAAGAACAATCAATTTAACCGAGTTTGGTTGTGAACATTGTAACAAGTAGAATCAGTTTCAGATTGTATTATTAGTTCTAATTATATTATCTTCTTTCTCTTTTCAGTAAGATTACATGACAGTATACAAGACGATGGTTTCCATTATTTAGTTTTTGATTTGTAAGTATATTTAAGCTGTGACAAAACCAAGGAAGTGGGATGTGCACCCAGTGAAGACTCAGATCCACCTGGGCATCTGCCCAGTATGATCATTCTCTTCCCTGTGTGCCTAAGGGTAGGTAAGGGACTAAGCTACCTCCATGCTGACAGCAATGACTCTGATCAGACTGGGGGATGCCCAGGCTGATTGGAGTCTTTGCTTGGGGTACATGCCACTTTGCTGGTCTTGCATGTCATGTGGGGTTTTGGCTTATTTAATGTGAAAGAGACAGTTCTTGAAGTGCAACTCTGCCATTTTCGGATGTCTTTTCTTGTTAAAGATCAAGTCTTAAAGAAAAGAATTTGCTCTCTTAGGAAGGGAGGCAAATATTGACATGTCAGAATTACCTTCCTGGGAGATGTGTGTATGTCCATACACACTGTTCATACACACTGTTATTATCCATTGATTTCTGGAATGGGCTTTGTTTGACTGATGGCAAGTCCTCATGTCACATGCTGGAGTAGTTGGTTGAATTGAAACAGAGGAAAAGTGAAACCCCTGCTCTATGGATTCTCGCGTTCGCCTTTCAATCAGGTAGTCGTAGGTTTTGCCTTTCACACAGAAAGTTCTGGGTTTGACACCAATGGGCCGTACATGTCCAATCAGTTTCTTCACTCCTGGAAATCTGCACCGAGCCTGCTTTGAGCTGGAAAAAGTAGAGGTATCAGGGTGGCGGTCGGTTGGTGATTGCTTTGACAATGTAGATGGTGGCGTCCTTCTTATCAAACAGGCGAAACTGCACACACTACCTAATAGGTCTGCAAAACACACACACTGAGGTTACTGTCCTTGTTATTTAAGGTGGTGATGATCACTGATTTGTGACAAAGACAAAAATCTGCATAAAATACTCAAAATAACACTGATCTTTCCAAAACTTAGCGGATGCCTCCTTTTTGTTGTTTCTCATAATTTAGAATCCCAAAATGCAGCATTTCTTAATGTCAAAAAGTGTATTTATGAGGAAAGATCAAAGGGTAATTTTCTGCGAATAAATCTGAAAAAATAGTATCGTTATTGAAAATATACTTAGTGCTTAGAGTACCTTGTTGCATAATGCAGAGCGTCCTAGCAATTATTTTTTCAAACTCTTTCACACATTATCAGGCTGAGCAGATGAAAAAAGATGCAGTTTGTGTCCAATTTTTAGCTCGCCTGAACGAAAGTTCAGGAAGAGCTATTGTTGTCACCACGGCGTCCGCGTCAGCGTCAGTGTCCGCGTCCGCGTCAGCGTCAGCGTCGGCGTCCGGATTGGATGTTTTGGTTAAAGTTTTTTAAAGACCTATATCTCCCTAACCCATTGATGGATTCTTTTGATACTTGCACTGTAGTTAGATATTGGTCCAAAGTTTAACATGGTACCACCCCCACCCCATTCCTTGACCTTGATGTCAAGGTCATGGACTTAGAAAATTGGGAGTTTTTTGGGACTGGATGTTTTGGTTAAAGTTTTCTAAAGCCCAGTATCTCCTTAACCCATGGATGGATTCCTTTGATACTTGCACTGTAGTTAGATATTGGTCCGAAGTTTTCCAGGGTAATACCCCCACCCCCCCTCAGTGACCTTGATGTCAAGGTCATGGACTTAGAAAATTGTCTTTTTATTAATTGGATGTTTGGTTAAAGTTTTTTAATGACACATATCTCCTGAACCCATAGATGAATTCTTTTTATATTTGCACTGTAGTTAGATATTAGTCCAAAGTTTTACAGAGTACTACCCTAGCCCTGCTCGGTGACCTTGATGTCAAGGTCAGGGACTTAGGAAATTTGGTCTTTATTAAAGTTTTCTAATTGTGTACTGATTCATAATGCTTAGCAGAGATTTAGTTTACACTTGAACTGATGTTAGACACTTTTTTGAGTTTTTACAAAACACTATATACTTACCCGACTGGATGACCTTGATGTCAAGGTCATGGACTTTGAGTTTTGTCTTAAAGATTTTGATTAGTTTTATATTAATGAAGACATAATTTCACAGTTCCACAATGGACTCAGTTGATACTAATACTTGGACTGATGTTAGATAACAGTTATAGGTCTTCTACGAATTTTAAAAACTGTTTACACTTTCTAGTTCAGTGGTGGTAAGGTTTATTCACTGAATAAGGGATGTCACTCCTGTCTGATTTAGCATACTATGCATGTGCAATCAATGCACTTTTTAAAATCTCTTACCCTGCTAATTGTGCGTAAATACATGCTTAGAAGCCATGCATCCTATGACTCCTTAAAAAGGCCAAATTCTGAACTTCATGATTCCAGCAATGCTAATACTCTACTGTTGAAATCTTAACTAAAACTAGATATTTGTGGAAACTGGACCTAAAGACAGCTATTCAGAAGACCTTGAATAAAGGACATATGCAATACTGAAGGTCTTGAGAAACAGTTTTCAAACTATTTATAAAAACTTGTTGACTGGCTTTCGCCGTGGCAGTATAAGCTTTGCTGAACTGATGTTTATCAATATATCTCTTTGCATAGACATCATTGGATTCTGATATCTTTCCCTCTTCATCTTATTCATTTTACTGTTTACCATTTACATGCCTATACTTGGATTTTTACTCAAAGTGATATAAAAACACAGGTGTGAATGTGGTCTTACAATCAAATAAAGTTCCAAAATGATCTGTAAAACTTGCACCACATCACTAAATATTGGGACAGGAATGTCTGGGCAAACACTGTAGACCAAGACCAGACTGTTCAGGGACAGCAATAGTATTTCCCATTCTGCCAGCATCTTTGTGTCAAATTGATGATAGTCAAATCAGTGAAGCTTCAGGTAAATCAACTTAATTTAGGTTTACAATGGCATCTGCTGCATAGATGGCTTCTGTCAATATTAAAGCTGCTATGATAAGGTATTACATCAGGCACAAGCAGTCAGCTGTAGCAGAATAGGTTTAAATTGTGCTAAAATGGGCAGTCAACCTTAGCAAAAAGTGGACTTGGCGGTTCTGCATCAGACCTGTTCTTAAAATTTGTATAAGAGCTATAAAGGCTTTGATACATCCTAGCCCTGCCCTCCTCCCCCCTACCCCTTAGTTCTTTGACCTCAAGCTCATGGACTTTGAAATTTCATGTGGATTTTTTTATTTTAAGACATTTCTGAGATAGCTTTTGTTTATAAATGTGTTGTCATTATGGACATGCTAACCTGAAGTTTTATACATAGCAGTCCACACCACCATAGCGACTGTGTGATGGGCAAGCACCTATTCAGGCGAGCTATGCTGTCAGGCGACAGCTCTTGTTTTTAGCTCACCTGAGCATGAAGTGCTCAAGGTGAGCTATTGTGATCGATATTTGTCCGTCGTCCGTCCGTCTGTCCGTCCGTCCGTCCGTCTGTCCGTCCGTCCGTCCGTCAACAATTTCTTCAAACGACATCTCCTCCTAAACCAGTGGGCCAATTCTAAAATAATTTCACACAAATGTTTCTGTTATAGCCCTGAACCAAAATTGCTAAAATGGTTCCGCTCTGCTAAACAAAATGGCCGCCAGAGCTAAAAATAGAAAAACCTTTAAACGACATCTCCTCTGAAGCCAATGGCTCGATTTCAAAATAATTTCACAGAAATGTTTGACTCATGACCCTGAACCAAAATTGCTAAAACATCTCCTCTGAAGCCAATGGCTCGATTTCAAAATAATTTCACAGAAATGTTTGACTCATGGCTCTGAACCAAAATTGCTAAAACGGTTCCACTCCGATGAACAAAATGGCTGCCAGAGCTAAAAATAGAAAAAAATCTTAGAATGACACAGAGGGCACAGTTATGATCCAATCATCATGAAACTTTGTTAGAATGTTTATCTGAGTAAAATCTAGACCAAAATTGAAACTAGGTCATGTGAGGTCAAAAACTAGGTCACTAGGTCAAATCTTAGAAAAACCTTGTGTACACTATGGAGGACACAGTTATGATCCAATCTTCATGAAACTTTATCAGTATGTTTATTCTTATACAATACAGGCCAAGCTTGAAACTGAGTCATGTGGGGTCAAAAACTAGGTCACTAGGTCAGATCTTAGAAAAACCTTGTGTACGCTCTAGCGGGCACAGTTATGATCCAATCTTCATGAAACTTTGTCAGAATGCTTATCTTTATGAAATCTAGACCAGGTTTGAAACTGGGCCATGTCAGGTCAAAAACTAGGTCACTAGGTCAGATCTTAGAAAAACCATGTGAATGCTCTAGAGGGCACAGTTTTGGTCCAATCTTCATGAACTTTGTCAGAATAGTTATCTCCAACAAATCTAGACCAAGGGTGCAACTGGGTCATGTTGGATCAAAAACTAGGTTACTAGGTCAAACCTTAGAAAAACATTGTTGATACTCTAGAGGGCACAGTTTTGGTTCAACCGTCATGAAACTTTGTCAGAATGATTATTATGCCCCCAATTTCGGAGAAATTGTGGGAGCATATTGGTTTGGGCCTGTCCGTCTGTCCGTCTGTCCGTCCGTCCGTCTGTCCGTCTGTCCGTCTGTCATATCAAGAACCGTAAGAGCTAGGAGCTTGAAACTTTATACACATGATCAGTATGAAAAATAAGCGAACACGTGTTTTTTCTTTTTTCCGCGGGTCACATATTTCAAGAGTTATGCCCCTTTTTCGACTTAGCCTGTGGAACCTTGTGAACAAAATATCTCAAGAACCCCTGATGCTAGGATCATGAGGTTTTGCGGGATGAGAATGCCCAAGGTGTAGATGACCTGATTAACTTTTGAAACAAATTTATGAATTTTTGACCGAGTTATGCCCCTTTTTCGACTTAGTGCATTGTAAGCCTATGGAACCTTGTGAACAAAATATCTCAAGAACCCCTCAAGCTAGGAGCATGATTTTTTGCAGGAAGATACTGCCTGTGGTGTAGATGACCTGATTAACTTTTGAAAAAAATTCGTGAATTTTTGATCGAGTTATTCCCCTTTTTTGACTTAGTGCATTGAGGCCTATGGTACAAAGGTACCCTTACATATAGTCAAGAACAATAAGAGCTAGGAACTTGAAACTTTATACACATGATCAGTATGGAAAATAAAGAGACCCGTATTTTTTCATTTTTCCGCCGGCAATGTATTTCTAGAGTTATGCCCCTTTTTCGACTTAGCCTGTGGAACCTTGTGAACAAAATATCTCAAGAACCCCTGATGCTAGGATCATGAGGCTTTGCAAGATGAGAATGCCCAAGGTGTAGATGACCTGATTAACTTTTGAAACAAATTCGTGAATTTTTGACTGAGTTATGCCACCTTTTCGACTTAGTGCATTGTAAGCCTATGGAACCTTGTGAACAAAATATCTCAAGAACCCCTCAAGCTAGGAGCATGATTTTTTGCAGGAAGATACTGCCTGTGGTGTAGATGACCTGATTAACTTTTGAAAAAAATTCGTGAATTATTGATCGAGTTATTCCCCATTTTCGACTTAGTGCATTGAGGCCTATGGTACAAAGGTACCCTTACATATAGTCAAGAACCGTAAGAGCTAGGAGCTTGAAACTTTATACACATGATCAGTATGAAAAATAAGCGAACACGTGTTTTTTCTTTTTTCCGCGGGTCACATATTTCAAGAGTTATGCCCCTTTTTCGACTTAGCCTGTGGAACCTTGTGAACAAAATATCTCAAGAACCCCTGATGCTAGGATCATGAGGCTTTGCGGGATGAGAATGCCGAAGGTGTAGATGACCTGATTAACTTTTGAAACAAATTTATGAATTTTTGACCGAGTTATGCCCCTTTTTCGACTTAGTGCATTGTAAGCCTATGGAACCTTGTGAACAAAATATCTCAAGAACCCCTCAAGCTAGGAGCATGATTTTTTGCAGGAAGATACTGCCTGTGGTGTAGATGACCTGATTAACTTTTGAAAAAAATTCGTGAATTTTTGATCGAGTTATTCCCCTTTTTTGACTTAGTGCATTGAGGCCTATGGTACAAAGGTACCCTTACATATAGTCAAGAACAATAAGAGCTAGGAACTTGAAACTTTATACACATGATCAGTA
Organism: Ctena decussata; assembly: GCA_963989385.1. Classification (NCBI taxonomy): domain Eukaryota; kingdom Metazoa; phylum Mollusca; class Bivalvia; order Lucinida; family Lucinidae; genus Ctena; species Ctena decussata. Next base: position 4,769,206 of record OZ022500.1, read on the forward strand.
TGGAAAATAAGCAGACCCGTATTTTTTCATTTTTCCGCCGGCAATGTATTTCTAGAGTTATGCCCCTTTTTCGACTTAGCCTGTGGAACCTTGTGAACAAAATATCTCAAGAACCCCTGATGCTAGGATCATGAGGCTTTGCAAGATGAGAATGCCCAAGGTGTAGATGACCTGATTAACTTTTGAAACAAATTCGTGAATTTTTGACTGAGTTATGCCACCTTTTCGACTTAGTGCATTGTAAGCCTATGGAACCTTGTGAACAAAATATCTCAAGAACCCCTCAAGCTAGGAGCATGATTTTTTGCAGGAAGATACTGCCTGTGGTGTAGATGACCTGATTAACTTTTGAAAAAAATTCGTGAATTATTGATCGAGTTATTCCCCATTTTCGACTTAGTGCATTGAGGCCTATGGTACAAAGGTACCCTTACATATAGTCAAGAACCGTAAGAGCTAGGAGCTTGAAACTTTATACACATGATCAGTATGAAAAATAAGCGAACACGTGTTTTTTCTTTTTTCCGCGGGTCACATATTTCAAGAGTTATGCCCCTTTTTCGACTTAGCCTGTGGAACCTTGTGAACAAAATATCTCAAGAACCCCTGATGCTAGGATCATGAGGTTTTGCGGGATGAGAATGCCCAAGGTGTAGATTACCTGATTAACTTTTGAAACAAATTTATGAATTTTTGACCGAGTTATGCCCCTTTTTCGACTTATTGCATTGTAAGCCTATGGAACCTTGTGAACAAAATATCTCAAGAACCCCTGAAGCTAGGAGCATGATTTTTTGCAGGAAGATACTGCCTGTGGTGTACATGACCTGATTAACTTTTGAAAAAAATTCGTGAATTTTTGATCGAGTTATTTCCCTTTTTCGACTTAGTGCATTGAGGCCTATGGTACAAAGGTACCTTTACATATAGTCAAGAACAATAAGAGCTAGGAACTTGAAACTTTATACACATGATCAGTATGGAAAATAAGCAGACCCTTATTTTTTTATTTTTCCGCCGGCAATGTATTTCCAGAGTTATGCCCATTTTTTTACTTAGCCTGTGGAACCTTGTGAACAAAATATCTCAAGAACCCCTGATGCTAGGATCATGAGGCTTTGCAAGATGAGAATGCCCAAGGTGTAGATGACCTGATTAACTTTTGAAACAAATTTGCGAATTTTTGACCGAGTTATGCCCCTTTTTCGACTTAGTGCATTGTAAGCCTATGGAACCTTGTGAACAAAATATCTCAAGAACCCCTGAAGCTAGGAGCATGCTTTTTTGCAGGAAGATACTGCCTGTGGTGTAGATGACTTGATTAACTTTTGAAAAAAAAATTGTGAATTTTTGATCAAGTTATTCCCCTTTTTCGACTTAGTGCAATGAAGCCTATGGTACAAAGGTACCCTTACATATAGTCATGAACAATTAGAGCTAGGAACTTGAAACTTTATACACATGATCAGTATGGAAAATAAGCAGACCCGTATTTTTTTATTTTTCCGCCGGTCATGTATTTCCAGAGTTATGCCCCTTTTTCGACATAGCCTGTGGAAACTTGTGAACAAAATATCTCAAGAACCCCTGATGCTAGGATCATGAGGTTTTGCAGGATGAGAATGCCCAAAGTGTATATGACCTGAGTAACTTTTGAAACATATTCGTGAATTTTTGACAAAGTTATGCCCCTTTTTGGACTTAGTGCATTGTAAGCCTATGGAACCTTGTGAACAAAATATCTCAAGAACCCCTGATGTTAGGAGCATGATTTTTTGCAGGAAGATACTGCCTGTGGTGTAGATGACCTGATTAACTTTTGAAAAGAAATCAAGAATTTTTTATTGAGTTATGCCCCTTTTTTGACTTAGTGCATTGTAAGTCTATGGAACCTTGTGAACAAAATATCTCAAGAACACCTGATGCTAGGAGCAAGATTTTATGCAGGAAGATACTGCCTGTGGTGTAGATGACCTGATTAACTTTTGAAAATAATTTGTAAATTTTGGATTGAGTTATGCCCCTTTTTCAACTTAGTGCATTATTTGCCTATGGAAGTTTGTGAACAAAATATCTGGAGAACCCCTGATGCTAGGATCATGATTTTTGCAGGTTGATATTGCCCAAGGTGTAGATGACCTGATTAACTTTCGAAAACAATTCGTAAATTTTTGACTGAGTTCAGCTCCTTTTTCGACTTAGTGCATTGTAAGCCTATGGTACAAAGGTACAAGCATTATTGGATGAACCTTCTCTAGAGACAAGCATATGGTTGGGGGCATAGTGTTTCATAAACACATTTTCTAGTCTTAATTAAATCTAGGCCAAGTTTGAAACTGGGTCTTGTCAGGTCAAAAAGTAGGTCACTAGGTCAAGTCATAGAAATACCTTGTGTACACAATTGTGGCTTTATTTTGCATTGAATCTTCTTGAAACTTTGTCAGAATGTTTATCTTCATGAAATGTGGGCCAAGTTTGAAACTTAATAATGACTGATCAAAAAACTAGATCGCCAGGTCAGATCTTCGAAAAACATTGTGTACACTCTAGAGGGCACAGTTTTGATCCAATCTTCATGAAACTTTGTCAGAATATAGATTAGAAAGTGCAAAACTGCTCCAATTAAAACCATCATCAAATCAATGATCTTCCATGTTATTTCATCATAACTCAGGTGAGCGATTTAGGTCCATCATGGACCTCTTGTTTTCAAAACACACAGGTGAGACAGGTTAGACTATTTTAACAAGGTTGAACAATTTCATCTACACACCACTGATCATGTCAGTAATGTATTATTTATACTGTAGGTGTTAACATAGGTATGCTTGCCTACCCTATATTTAATAAATGCGTCCAGTGTACATTGACTTTGTATATGGTTGAACATTTGAGAAAAAGCTACCATTTTCATCTGGTCTATTTTACAATTTGAGAAAGAGTTGGAATGAATAATTGCTAGGACGCTCTTCATTATGCAATGATGCACCTTCAGCACTATGTAAATTTTCAATAACGATATTATTTTTTCAGATTTATTCGCAGAAAATTACCCTTTGATCTTTCCTTATAAAAACACTTTTTTAAGCAGCATGTACGTCTATTTTGTATTCGAAACTGTAATGAACAACAAAAATAAAAGGTCTGCTAACTTTAAAGGAGATACGTTACTTTTTTATGGTTTTATGCAGATTTTTACATTTACCATGAATCACCACCTTAACCAGTGATGGTGACCTCGCTAAACAAGCACGATTGGACTAACAAAAAACAATGGGTATTAGAAAGTAGCTTCTGTTCCCTCTTTGGATGCAGATGACATGATCAAAATATATAATATTCAATTAAGAAAGGTTGTCATAGATTTTGAGGTGCTGGATCCAAGGTGTATTGTCTGTCTAACAATGTTAGCTCACATTATTTTCTCACAACTTCTGTCTGTCTCGCCTAAATGTGATAACAATCATTGACAGTTTTATCTCTGCTCTGTCCATTATAATGTCTGACAAGCAATAGAGACACATGATACAATGACCATAAATATTTGTACTCAACTGTCAAGTCCGGTGTGCGACTCTGTGCTGCCATGAAATTTTCACCAGAATACTTTGACACATCTCTATTAATAAGATGAACGTTCAAATTTTGGAGTCAAGAGCCCTGGTAGCTCACTAAGCTCTGTGGGTTAAAGGCTGGCTTGCGGAGCTAGCAGTTCAAATCCCACTGGCAGAGGAAATCTTTTGAACTGTAAATGGGGTTCCATTGCACACAGCCTTTGGATACACTTTCACCCATTGTCTAGATATGACTAAAATGATAATGGTGGACATAAATTAGCAAGTTATCCATCCATCCATTCATCCATCAGGATAAAACGAATAATTTTGGAAAGTGTTTCAGTATTTCGGGTACAGACATAAATGGAAGTGGCTATACTGGAAATGTCTGTAGATTATGCAATACCATATATAGCTTGTTATTAGCTCCGTATGTTCAATTTGTCTGTCTAGATGATTGAAAGACATTAGTTATATTTGAACCAATGAATGCTTATACACCTCCTTGTTTTTAGCTCACCGGTCAAGGTGAGCTTATAGTATAGCATTGGTCCATCGTCGGCGCCGTCCACACTTTTAAACATCATCATCTCAGGAACCACTGGGCTGATTGAAGCCAAATTTTATATGGAGCCTTAACAGGATGAGGGAATGAAAGTTTATATATTTGGCCCAGGTCACATGACCAAGATGGCCGCCATGCTTATATATGGTAAAAATCTTCTTCTCCAGAACCACTGGGCCAATTGCCTTGAAACTTGGTATGTAGCACTGGGACTCTAGTACTACCAAATTTACATAAATGATGACCTTGGGTTGACCTTGACCTATTTTTCTGCAATGTCAAATTTGGTCTCTAATGCTTTTGAATGGAACCATCAAATCCTATAGAATTGCAGCCTGTTATTAGCCTACCTGAGCTGAAAGCTTACATTTCGACCAGTAGATCTGAGCATATACTGGCAGGTGAGCAATTGTAGCCGTTCGGCGACTTGTGCGATATTTTACAAAGGGAGATAATTTTTGTGACTTTGTTTGCTTCCTTGGATCAGGACAATCTTCCAAAAAGGGACCTTCTCACTAGGGAAAGAATTTGCTCCAAGAGGAGCGACTTCTTTATACCCCCGGCATACGAAGTATGTCGAGGGGTATATAGTTTTTGTCTTTCCGTCCGTTTGTCCGTCTTTCCGTCTGTCCGTTAGTCCGTCCATCTGTCCGTAAGTTAACATTTGCATTAAAGTTTTGTGCTCAGTTTTTAGCTCACCTGAGCCAGCTGCTCCGGGGGAGCTTATAGGATGGTAAGGCTCCGTCGTCCGTCCGTCCGTCCGTCCGTCGTCCGTCCGTCCACAATTTCAAACGACTTCTCCTCTGAAACCGCTGGGCCAATTGTAACCAAATTTCATATAGAGCCTCCTGGGACCTTAGGAACGAAAAGTTGTTCAAACAGTCCGGGTCACATGACCAACATGGCTGCCATGCCCATATATGGTAAAAACCTGAAAAAATCTTCTTCTCCAGAACCAATAGGCCGATGGCCTTGAAACTTGGTATGTAGCATCGGGTACGCGAGTACTACCAAGATTGTTCAAGTTATGACCTTGGGTTGACCTTGACCTTTTTAGCTCACCTGAGCACGCAGTGCTCAAGGTGAGGTATTGTGATCGGTCTTTGTCCGTCGTCCGGCGTCCGGCGTCCGTCGTCCGGTCGTGCGTCCGGCGTCAACTTTTGCTTTAAACAACTTCTTCTCCAAAACTACTAGCCGGATTTCAAAATAATTTCACAGAAATGTTCCTTGGGGGACTCTCTACCAAAATTGCTCAAATGGGACCGCTCCGCTGAACAATATGGCCGCCAGAGCTAAAAATAGAAAAACCTTGAAACGACTTCTCCTCCAGAACTGCTGGGCCGATTTTGAAATAATTTCACAGAAATGTTCCTTAGGAGACCGTCTACCAAAATTGCTCAAACGGTTCTGCTCCGCTGAACAATATGGCCGCCAGAGCTAAAAATAGAAAAACCTTTAAACAACTTCTCCTCCAAAACTGCTTGGCACATTTTGAAATAATTTCACAGAAATGTTCCTTAGGAGACCCTCTACCAAAATTGCTCAAACGGTTCCGCTCCGCTGAACAATATGGCCGCCAGAGCTAAAAATAGAAAAACCTTTAAACGACTTCTCCTCCAAAACTGCTGGGCCGATTTTAAAATAATTTCACAGAAATGTTCTTTAGGACACCCTCTACCAAAATTGCTCAAACGGTTCCGCTCCGCTGAACAATATGGCCGCCAGAGCTAAAAATAGAAAAACCTTTAAACGACTTCTCCTCCAAAACTGCTGGGCCTATTTTGAAATAATTTCACAGAAATGTTCCTTAGGAGACCCTCTACCAAAATTGCTCAAACGGTTCTGCCCCGCTGAACAAAATGGCCACCAGAGCTAAAAATAGAAAAAAGCTTTAAACATCATCGTTTCTAAAGCCAATGGCTCGATTTCAATAAAAATTCACAGAAATGTTTTACTCATGGCTCTGACCAAAAATTGCTCAGACGGTTCCGCTCCGCTGAACAAAATGGCCGCCAGAGCTAAAAATAGAAATAAATCTTAGAATGGCACAGAGGGCACAGTTATGATCCAATCATCATGAAACTTTGTCAGAATGTTTATCTTAATGAAATCTAGACCATCTTCGAAACTGGGTCATGTGGGGTCAAAAACTAGGTCACTGGGTCAAATCTTAGAAAAACCTTGTGCACACTCTAGAGGGCACAGTTATGATCCAATCTTCATGAAACTTTGTCAGAATGTTTATTTATATAAAATCTAGGCCAAATTTGAATCTGAGTCTTGTGGGGTCAAAAACTAGGTCACTAGGTCAAGTATTAGAAAAACCTCATGTACACTCTAGAGGGCACAGTTATGATCCTATCTACGTGAAACATTGTCAGAATGTTTACTTTCATGAAATTTATACCAGATTTGAAACTGGGCCATGTCAGGTCAAAAACTAGGTCACTAGGCCAGTTCTTAGAAAAACAGCGTGAACGCTTTTGATGACACAGTTTTGTTCTAATCTTCATGAGACTTTGTCAGAATGTTTGTCTCCAACGAATCTGGACCAAGGGTGCAACTTGGTCATGTTGGGTCAAAAAGAAGGTCACTAGGTTTAACCTTAGAAAAACATTGTGTACACTCTAGAAGGCACAGTTTTGATAACTTTGCCAGAATGTTCATATCCAAGAAATCTAGACCAGGTTTGGAACTGGGTCATGTAGGGTCAAAATCTAGGTCATTAGGATAAATCTTATAAAAACCTTAGGTACACAATAAAGGGTTCATTTTCCATTTAATCTTTGTGAAACTCTGTCAGTCATATGGATGTCTCTGAGGTTAAGTTCACAGGATACTCAGGTGAGAGATCCAGGGCCATCATGGCCCTCTTGTTTACGGTAAGGTCAAATTTGCTTCCTTATGCTTTTATATGGCAAGATGCTACAACATAAGATATCTTGGAAACTGTTGAAGATTTTAGGCTAAAAATTGGTATCTACAGTCATCTTAATGACTACATGAAGATTTACGAGTATAAGAGGTCAAGGTCATTCTTTGACCTTTGACCCTGAACTCTTATATTTTGAGAAGTTCTAACAATCTACTCAAAAGCCACTTAGCCAATTGAAACCAAATTTCATATAAAGCCTGCAGGGGTTGAGGGAACAAAAATTTATTCATACCTTCCAGGTCACATGACCAACATGGCCACCACGCCCTTATATGGTAAAAACCTTTAAAAATCTTCTTCTCCAGAAGCAGTTGACCGATGGCCTTGAGTTTTGATATGTAGCATTGGGTACTTGAGTACTATCAAGATTGTTCAAATTATGACCTTGTGTTGACTTTGACCTTTTTTACGGCAAGGTCAAATTTGGGAAAATGCTAGAACATGAGATTTCATGATAAGTTTTGAAGATTTTAGCCTAAAAATTGGTATATACAGTCATCTTAATGAGTACATGAAGATTTGTGAGTACAAGAGGTCAAGGTCATTCTTTGACCTTTGACCCAGTACTCTCATATTTTGACAATTTCAAACAATCTCCTCAAAAATCACTGGGCCAATTGTGACCAAATCTAATATAGAGCCTCCAGGGGTTGAGGGAATGAAAACAATTTCTAACGGTCATGGTCACAAGACCAACATGGCCACTATGCCCATATATGGTAAAAACCTTTAAAAAACCTTCTTCGCCAGAACCAATTAACCAATGGCCTTGAGACTTGGTATGTAGCATTGGGTACTTGAGTACTATCAAGATAATTCAAATTATGACCTTGTGTTGACCTTGACCTTTTTTACGGCAAGGTCAAATATGGGAAAATCCTAGAACATAAGATTTAATGGAAAGTTTTGAAGATTTTGGCCTAAAAATTGGTATATACAGTTGTCTTAATGAGGTCATGAAGAATTATGAGTACAAGAGGTCAAGGTCATTTCTTGACCTTTGATCGAGATCGCTCATATTTTGATATTCGTAACCATTTCCTCAAAAGTCAAAGGGCCAATTGTAAACACATTTCATATAGAGCCTCCAGGGGTTGATTGAATAAAAATTTGTTCAAACGGTCCAGGTCACATGACCAACATGGCCGCCATTACCACTTATGGTATAAATCTTTAATATTTTTCTTCTCCAGAACCAATACACCTATGGCCTTGAAACTTGGTAAGTAGCATGGAGTACTAGAGTACCACCAAGAGTGTTCAAATGGTGACCTTGGGTTTACCCTGACCTTTTTTGCGGCATGGTCAAATATGGGAAAATGCTAGAACATAAGATTTCGTGGAAAATTTTGAAGATTTTGGCCTAAAAATGGTATATATGGGTTGTCTTGATGAGTTCATGAAGATTTATGAGTAAAAGCAGTCATGGTCATTCTTTGACTTTTGACCCAAGACTTATATTTTGACAATTTCAGACATGATAAGAAAAAGCCACCTTGCCAATTGCCCAGGTGAGCGATTCAGGGCCTCATGGCCCTCTTGTTTATTTTGCTTCTGTTTACCGGAACTTGTTCTTACATGCTTATTATTTTAGTAGAGGATGGAAACTGATTAATTTGCATCATCTAGATGCTACTGCTGGCCTAAGGTCAAGGTCACAGACTTTGAAATTTGTACAATAGCTGCGTTAAAGTTTTGCTTTTCTCGTTTTTTCTGAAAGACTTAATTGTAACTTGTTCATATGTGCTTAGTGGATACAGGATAGATAGATATTGGTTCTCATCATCTGGATGCTGCTGCTGAGGTAAGGTCAAGGTCACAGACTTAGAAATTTGTATACCATTTGCTTTAAAGTTTTGTGTTCAGTTACATTTTATGCTTATATTTTGAATATACATGAATAAAACCTTTTACAATGCTAATAGGTTTACTTGTAGGTTGAAACAGATTAGTTGTCATCATCAGGATGCTGCTGCTGACCTAATGTCAAGGTCACAGACTTTGAAATTTTTATACTTTTTGCGTTACAGTTTTATGTTACAATGGAACCTTTTATTATGCTACCTGATTGACTTCTAGGTTGAAACTGATCAGTTGACATCATCGGGATGCTGCTGCTGACTTAAGGTCAAGGCCACAGAGATAAATTTTTTTTTGTAAATTTTTGTTAAATCTTTGTGTCAAATTTCTATGTTTTTTCTGCTTATGCAAATTTTAAATGGAACCTTTTGGCTTTTGTCTATAGGCCTTTCACTGGGTTTGTTATAAATTGTCCACATGTCTTTCTGTTTGTTAACATTTGCTTTAAAGTTTTGTATTAAATGTGTTTTTATTAGGTGTTGGCACTGGCCGGGGGTATACATGAGCCCCTGCTCACTTGCTCTAGTTCCTTCAAAAGTTGGCCCTGAGTGAGGAGAGGCTATAATGGAAATGATAAGAGTTGCTTCCCCTGAAAGTGAATCCATTCACCAAAAAAAAAATTAATGGAATAGACTTGTTTAGATGAGAAGACAGAAGAGTCAGTTCTGGGCCCGATTCTTCAGAACTAACCGAGTTGTAAGCTAACGCAATATTATATCTCAAACGTATTTTACATAAAAAGCTGTCATTTTTTGTTGAAAAATTGTGTCTCATTTTTTCAGCAAAAAATAATAAGGCACTTAATTTTCTATGGAGAATAAGACTTATCAATTGAAATCCTTGACTAAAGACTTCATTAAACTAGCAAGGCTTTCAACAGGGCCCTGGTAAATTAAATATAGTGAGTAAGGGTAGCCCTTTCACCAATGTTTGATTGTATATCTGGAAATGTATACTCAAGGACAAAAGTTCTGAACGGATGTTAAATTAACATCCGTGCAGAACTTTTGTCCTTGAGTATATTTGCACGACAGTGACTGGAATATCAGTTCTGCTTTGTGGTCATGATTGGCTATTTATATACATAAACTGAAGACGGTAACCCATGCTTTATAATGCTTGACTGTATAGCTGCGACTGCAACATGTTTTGTCTGCACGGCACAAAGAAGAAGGAAAAAAAAAGAAAAATACAAAAAGGTCTTCATGATATACATTAATGCATTCAGATCTTAAGTGATTTCGTCCTCTGGTTGATTGGCTGCATTTTCTGTAAAGCAATTGGCTGCATTTTCTGTAAAGCAAATGTGCCCTCACTTGTCTGAAAAGAAAATAAGACACGTTAGAAGTAAAAGGCAGACTAATAATACATATATATTGCTGTCAATTTCTTATTGACTTTAGGTGATTGTCCTGTCACAGACATAACATCATCTAACTTCTTGACAACTCCAAGTTAGCAAACAACTTTCTAATTTTATTCTTGAGGCTGACAGTCCAATTTGTATCCACACAATATATTTGTACAGCCTTTCTTCGAAAATGGTGTTTACACCTGCATCTATGAAAAACTGTAATCAGACCAGACAGCTCCTGCTCCTTTGTCAGAATAGTCTGCTCAGGGTCTGCACTGAATAAACCATTCTGTGATAGGAAAATTAGAATGTAGAAATGGTTAAGTTGTCCAAATATTAAGGTGAATAGGTACACTTTCAGGGGAAGCAACTCTTGTCATTTTCTATTTGCCTTCCTTCTAAATTGGGGTCAACTATTAAAGGAACAAATTTGCTCCCATAGGAGCAAATTCTTTCCTTTAAGAGTAGACCCCCTTTTGGAATGGATGAGCTTTCTTGACGTAATGAATAAGGATGAGACTTTAAACCGAGGTTCTGTTTCCTTATGACCTACGTGTTGGTGGGATGTTAAACCTCAATTCACTCCCTCACCCTAATGGATAAGAGCACTGACTCTAAGCATTGGGTCTCTCACTGCTGTGGGTTCAAGCCTCAATTGGCCAATAATTGAGAAAATCAAGTTCTGCTTACGGAAAGTCAGATTGTTTTTTCCCCCTGATTCTCAGGGTTTTGCCCTCCTTGCTTAATGATTGGCTCAACATAATGAACTATTTTTGAAAGGGCAGTAAAACCAATAATTTTTTTTTTTTGGAAGGGCTTTGTTGTCCATGGAAGCAAAATTAACAAAAATACAAAATTTCAACAAAAAAAAGTTCAACTTTGGTGGAAGAACATGGAAGTATACCCATTTCCCTTAAGGGTAAATGTGATAGCTGTTGTTTACCTTCATCGCATCAGTAGTTTCTTAATTTAATAGATTTGGTTTTTCATTTTTCACTGATACCCTTGTCGATAATGTCTAACACACTTGTTTGCTCATTGACAACATCTAAATATTCTCTAGCTCACAGTTCTCGTCTCTGAATTTCCCGAGAATGCGGAAGCAGATACTTTTTCAAATCATTGATCACAGTGTGGCTCAAGATTGTAAAATTTATCAGGCAAAATGTGGTCACATTAGAATCAGATCATTCCAGTTTCATTGCATGATTTGATAAAGACTGCTAATTCCATAGTTCGCTCTGATAGCTGCGTCACATAATATTATTGTCACAGATCGGTAACTAACAGAAAATACTTGCAGCGATGATTCCTCTCTAAGGCTGAAAAAAGATAATACAATTGATTTATGTTATTTTAAATAAGACGTTTCCAGTGATGACTGCCTTGCAGGCCTGTGACAGATCAATAGTAAGACAGGAAACAATTAGCTAGGCTGATGGCTCATCTGTTAACCTGGCAAGATAAACAAAATGATCATTGTCGTGCAAACATTTGGTCTGAAGCTGTATGTGACCAGCAGAGATTTAGAATGAACATGTAGTCTTTGAAGGAAAGACTGGATCCTTGTTTATAGCTTGCAAAATATATGAAAGTACAGGAGGGGTATCGTACTACCCCTGACATAGTTGTTATTGGAGGTGTCCAGCTTGGTGCCTGGCCTGTAGGTAATTGGACTGGTTTTGAGGTCCCCTTACAAAGATTTATATGTGACAGGGAAGTGAGGGTTCATGCAAGGGACAGATATTATTATGCCATAATAATCGAAACTGTAGCAGCTTGTTTCTGTACCACCTGAGGGTGGTCAATGGAAATATATAAATATTTAATATAGGTCACAAATAAATTGTCATTCATAAGTGCATATATAAATCAGAGCTCTGAATAAGATGGGCTTTTGATGGTTGTTTTAGATAATTATTTTCTCTTCATATTGAAATATACATTGTGGTCCCTTATTAAAGTTGCCTCACATTACTGGGTTCTGATGTGAGGCTATAAATAATGTTTGGATACAGAAAACAGTAAAAATAACCCCAGAATGATCAAAATTTTCCTTTTATGGAGCTATGATAAATGATAATTATTAAGGGGTGAAAAACCTGAAACAGGTTTCATAGATTGAATTACCGTAAAAGTTCTACAAATTGGGACAGATTGGACTGAGCAAGCAATGCAGACCAAGATAAATTTAGAACAGCTTGATTTTACTTTCCAGCAAGCATTACAGACCCTGATCAGACTGATCTAAAATCATCATCGTTTGATGAGGCATGCATGCCCCAGAAGTGGGTGTCATTGTGGTTAAGCTCAGTGATGTGAAATTTAACTCATTCTTTTGTAGTAAATAATGGATTTTCAAAGATCCAGAAAAGAAGTAATAGGGATAATTCCGAGATGTTTTTTCTTTTCTCTCAACCAAAACATATGTTGTGACCACTCAGTAGAGCCATCTCTATGAGAAGGTTCTAATGAGTGGTCACAACATTGGTTTCTATGGAAAAATAAGGGAAGTTATCCATAAATTAGCTTTGTTACCCCTTCTTATCTGGAGCATTGTATTTTTCTCTTTTCAGAGTAACAGGGGGAGAATTATTTGAAGATATAGTAGCAAGAGAATTTTATAGTGAAGCAGATGCAAGGTAGGTTCATTCAAAAAAAAAGAAAGGCAGATTTGCTGAGTGGGTCAGTGTGATTTTGTGCCTTTTTTTCTGAACCACCCAGGGGCCATATTTATAAAAGGACTTAAGTCGTTGCTATGCTGTTGCTAAGGCTAAATTTCTATGAAGGAGATTCTCTACAACTATGAAATTTGCTCTGGAGGAACAGTCTCAAAAAGACTGTTCCTCCAGACCAAATTTCATAGTTGTAGGGAATCTCCCTTATAGATATTTAGCCTTAGCAACAGCATAGCAACGACTTAAATTGCTTTATAAATACGGCCCCGATCTTCAGATGAGGTAGAGTTTTGATGAAACTGTAAAAATAAGAGTCCCCTTAAAAATTTTCCCTTAAAAATGACCCCAAATATCAAAACCAGTCTTGTATAACTCTGCTGTTAGGTATGCTTCCAAACCCAAAAATCTAGATATATCTTGTAAGACATTTAGATTTTTGCAGTAGTTTTGAAGCGAAAAGAATTGTCTTATAACTAAATTCTTTGACAACTTCATAAAAACACTATGTAACCACTCATTAGAATGGACTTATGATCATTTATTAGAACCGCCATGCCAGTGTGGTTTTAATGATTGACCACAAAGCATGTTTTCGTGGATAATTCAGAAAAATACCCCAAAATATCATCAAAACCCAACAATCATCCAGAGTTTGGAATTATCCCATGTACTATACAACAGACTGTCAATTAGGTTCTTCTTTGGTCAAAACCTAAGAATAAGTTTAAAATAGTTTGAGATTGTAATAGGGCCTTGTTTCTGTGGATTTATTTCCCAGAATCTCCTTGGTTGCTTCGTTACTACAAGCTTCAACAACAATTCCTTCACAAACATATGCTTTAGGCCTGATTTCTTGTCGCGGTTATAACTTAGATTAGCAAGTGTGTGGTATATGTTATCGTAAGGCTGAGTGTAAAATTTGGTATTCCGAATGCTTATCGGTGTATTAAGTTGGACGTGAAATCGGGCCTTAGACTTACGTATTGGACCCCATAAGAATTCTCTGATAGAATCCTGTTGTGTTTTAGTGGCAGATTAAAAAAACTAACAAAATTTTAAATCACAATAATACATTGATGAATCTGTGCTTGGGTTTGCAAATTTAAAACACTGAACATTATTTTAGCTACATTGAGTTTCTAACCTGAGTGTTATAAAGACATTGACATTATGACATAGGTTTTAACCAATTGCTGAATTGTACAGTGGATGACCTTGCTAATGGTCATTACAAATATCCTTTTTTCTAACCTGTGCATCATTCATGACCTTGACCCATAACAAAGTGAAATTAGGTCAAAGAGCATAAAAAAAACTTGAACAGTGGTCTTGGAATTGATTCTAATGAGATGAAATATCATGTTCCCGGATTAGGTGTCAGAAGTCATAGTTAGTCCGTTCACTGTGCTCTAATTTAGAAGTTTTCACAAAGTTTCCTCTTTTATCTGGAGGAGATCTGCAATAAGAAGCAAGGCATTCAGGAAGGATTAGAGACATGATCAAAATCTACAGCTCTCACAGGATTACGAAGCCTGTGAAAGAGATGTCATCTACTTTGCTGTGGTGCTTATTTGACGGCTAACATTTCCGTTAGGACTCTAAATATTGGGACAGAAGTGCCAGATCAAAAAGTGTAGACCCAGATCAGACTGCTCCTCAGGAGCAGTCTGATCAGGGTCTGCACTGTTTGATATTCTGACAACAGTTTATGGACAAAATGCAGAAAGTGGAATTTACTCAGATTTTAGGATAATTAGATACACAACATGTAATTGGTTGAGATGTCTCAGTATTTAGGAGATTTAGGGTAATCCTCCCTTATTTACAAAGACTATTGAGTAGATAGTATTGGAATGCTGGCATGTTACAAGTGTTAATGCTACAGAAGGCTTTCATGTCTATGTCACATGAAGACGTCATCTGAAGACAGCATGATGAGCTTACGAGCCTTTGTCACATTCAGATACCATTGCAAGGCAATACTATAAAACTGAACTTGAAGCTTTGTGTCACATTCATACAGTCACTATGTGGAGCCTTGTGAGAATGAATGACTTTGGAGCTCTTTTATACATCCAGACAACAGCCAAAGGCAGGGCTGTAAGAGACAGATGTGTGTGTTGTTTTGCATTCAGACACCAGGGAAATGGCAGCATTACAGAAAGTCACCCCAGACACAATTCCAAGGCAGTACTGTAAGAGCGAGCTGGAAACCTGAAAGCATATAACATTGTTCATTCGGACACCATCAGAAAGCAGAACTGTAAGATAGAGTTGAAAGCTTTATGTCACAGACTCGCATTCAGACAGTATCACAAGACAATATAAGTAGAATGAGTTTTAAACTTTGTCTTATTCAGACACCATCCTAAGGCAGAACTGTAAACGAGCATGAAACTTATGTTACAGTCAGACATCATCCCAAGGCAGAACTGTAAACTTGAGAATGAACTTATGTCAGATTCAGACATCATCCCAAGGCAGAACTGTAAACTTGAGTTTGAAACTTATGTCAGATTCAGATCTCATCCAAAGGCAGAACTATAAACTTGAGCATGAAACTGCTGTCAGATTCAGACATCATCCCAAGGCAGAACTGTAAGATTGAGCTTGAAACTTATGTCAGATTCAGATCTCATCCAAAGGCAGAACTATAAACTTGAGCATGAAACTGTTGTCAGATTCAGACATCATCCCAAGGCAGAACTGTAAGATTGAGCTTGAAACTTATGTCAGATTCAGATCTCATCCAAAGGCAGAACTATAAACTTGAGCATGAAACTGCTGTCAGATTCAGACATCATCCCAAGGCAGAACTGTAAGATTGAGCTTGAAACTTATGTCAGATTCAGATCTCATCCAAAGGCAGAACTATAAACTTGAGCATGAAACTGTTGTCAGATTCAGACATCATCCGAAGGCAGAACTGTAAGATTGAGCTTGAAACTTATGTCAGATTCAGATCTCATCCAAAGGCAGAACTATAAACTTGAGCATGAAACTGTTGTCAGATTCAGACATCATCCCAAGGCTGAACTGTAAGATTGAGCTTGAAACTTATGTCAGATTCAGATTTCATCCAAAGGCAGAACTATAAACTTGAGCATGAAACTGTTGTCAGATTCAGACATCATCCCAAGGCAGAACTGTAAGATTGAGCTTGAAACTTATGTCAGATTCAGATCTCATCCAAAGGCAGAACTATAAACTTGAGCATGAAACTGTTGTCAGATTCAGACACCATCCCAAGGCATAACTGTTAGATTGAGCTTGAAACATTATGGTACATTCAGACACCATCCCTGGACAGAACTGTCAAGATTGAGCTTGAAACTTTGTCCTTTTCAGACACCATCCTTAGGCAGAACTGTAAGATTGAGCTTGAAACATTATGTCACTTTAAGACACCATCTCAAGACAGAACTGTAAGATTGAGCTTGAAATCTTATACCACATTCCGATGCCAACCCAAGGCAGAACTGCAAGATTGAGCTTGAACCTTTATATTACATTAACAAAAACTGTAAGAATGAGCTTGAAACTTTATATTACATTACAAAAACTGTAAGAATGAGCTTGAAATTTTATGTTGCA
Source organism: Ctena decussata (assembly GCA_963989385.1). NCBI lineage: Eukaryota > Metazoa > Mollusca > Bivalvia > Lucinida > Lucinidae > Ctena > Ctena decussata. The sequence goes on from OZ022500.1 coordinate 4,785,749, forward strand.
TTAATCACCATCTCAAGGCAGAATTGTAAGATTCAGCATGAAACTTTTCTTTTGTCTTATTCAGACACTATCCCAAGGCAAAATTGAAAGAATGAGCTTGAAACACTGTCACATTCAGACACCATCTCAAGGCAGAACTGTAAAATTGAGTGTGAAAGTTATGTCACATTCAGACACCATCACAAGGCAAAAATGTAACAGTGAGCTTGAAACTATATATCGTATTCAGGCACCATCCCACTGATCTCAAGGCAGAACCATAAAAATGAGCTTAGAACTTTGTCACATCACACCTTTCAAACACAGAACTGTCAGACTGGGCTTTGAAACTTTATGTCATATTCAGACAACTGTAAGATTGAGCTTGAAAAATTATGTCACATTCACACCATCCTGATGCATAACTGTAAGAATGAGCTTGAAACAGTATGTCACATTCAGATACCATTGTGAGACTGTACTATGAGCTTTATGTCACGTTAGACAAGGCTATGAAAATAATCTTGAAACTTTATCGAATTCAGACACCATCTTAAAGCAGCACTGTGAAAATGATCTGGAAGCTTGACATCGTAAGCAGACTCCACCAACAGGCCACAGCTCTGTTCACATCCACACACCATTGTGAAATGAAGTCTGATACCATTTCAGGAAATCTGTTTCCCTACAGTTCTGTAAGGGTCAGATGTTGGTTTCACTTATTAATTTTTTGTTCTCAGAGATAATACTCGGTTATGATTCTCAATAATCCTCCTGCGAAATGTTATTACCATTATTACCACATATTTTGGACATCCTAACTCAATACCCGTCTAATTTCGTCTGTGGATTCTTCCATTCCTACTATGTATTAGTCCGAATATTTAGCCAGGGGTCATTCATAAAGTTGTTGGCTTAATTGCAAACAGTGTAGACCCAGATCAGACTGCTCCTCAAGGAGCAGTCTGATCTGAGTCTACACTATTTGCTTATTAATTTTCTTAATTGAATATTTAGGAGTCATATGGTAATTTACACAGCTGTTTCAGTCATACAGTGTTTAAATATTCATAACTAAAGAGATAATAGTTTTCCAATCAATATTTATATGAATTTCTTTTGCATTGTTGTATGCATTAGGGGGATTTTTGTTGAACATTACCATAGTAATTCTTTGAATTGGGGCACCTTAACCAATTGCTATAATACAATAATCCTGAATTTTGAACAGCTTGGCTTGCTCAGCTTCGTTGCTTGAGGAACAGTCAGTGCTTGTGATACGGTTCAGTGTCTACACTTTTTTGCTCTGTCATGTACAAGTCTGTTGCAATATTTTGACTGGCTATAATATTTCTTCATCATACAAATGTAGCTGGGGAATTTATTGCTATTAGATTAATTAAGAACCAACATTAGTGCAAGGTCAGAAAGTACACTATTTAACAAGACCTGTCCGCGTACAGGATAGCTCGCCTGCAGTGCCTTGCCCATCAACTAAAAAAAACTAACATAAAACTTTAAAGTGTGACGCCAATGCCCAAGCAGATGCTGACGTCCAAGTGACAACAATAGCTCTCTGTACTTTCGTACAGGTGAGCTAAAAATGGAAGAAAATAATAGTATCACTCACACATTTGTGTGCATGCTGATGGGAGGTCACAACATGTATGTTTTTGATGACAAATTGAAAAACTTATCAGAGAGTCATCGGCTATTTTCAGCTATGAATTATGATGTCAGTTATGGTAACAAGAGAAAAACCAATTGAATAGTGGCAAGTATGTAAAAAAAGACAAATAATTCCAGTGGAGTCTGTCTCTTAAATTATTGAATTAATATTTCAAGATCGCTAAGCCAGACCAAATTACAACTGGCTTCCTCACTTTACTCAATAAAATGGTTTTACAGCTTATTAGCACATTTAGGTTCTGCTGCTGTGAGCTTCTTTATGGATTTGAGTTGCAGATAGATAAACTTTTGGTGAGAGTCACTTAGTCTTTGCAGTGATAAGGCTTCGCAAAGGTCCCCTAGGGGAAGGGTTCTCTATTTAAAACAAACTCTGTCAAGGGCTTTGCAAGTTCATATTCTCAAGGAGCAAGCGGTCACTATTTCCAGTCATTTTGGATATCAAAATTTCAGATTGACAGTCTGTTTCCTCAGTCTAACCCTTTCAACTAATGTCTGAAAAAATTCAGAGCTTTTGCAAATAGTGCCAATCTTAAGGCAGATGGGTGCACTTTCAGGGGAAGCAACTCTCCCATTTTTAGTTTCGTCTCCCTATTCAATGGGAGTCAACTGTCAAGGGAAAAAAATTGCTTTCAGGGGAGCAGATTTTGTCCTTTAGTCGTATTTTAGAAGGGCTTCTTCATCCAGGGAAGCAAACAGAAAGCCATAGTAGTCGTTTCCCCTTGTAAAAATTACAGAAAAGCAAGTATATACTCCCTACATCTCAAGTCTCCACTGCTTGTCATTTTATATGTAGTTAAGTATGTTTCAAATGTAAGGAGCTTGCAAACAGTGCAGAATCAGATCAGTTTGTTCTGACACTGTTTGCTCAAACATTACTGTCAGAATATTGAACCACGACACGACAAAACCAACAAAGTGACATGTACACCCAGCAAAGATTCATATTAGCCTGGGCATCTGTCTAGTCTGATCAGTGTCTTTGCTGTCGGGGTGAAGGTCGCTTAGACCCCTAGCTACCCTCTAAGCCCAAAGCTAAGACTCTGATCAGACCGGGCAGGTTTTGTCATGTTTCGGCACAATGTTATTGTAAATGAGCCGCGACGTGAGAAAACCAACAAAGTGGTTGTGCGCCCAGCGCAGACTCAGATGAGCCTGGGCATCTGCCAAATCTGATGAGAGACTTCCCATTGGGTTTAAAGGCTAGCTTAGGGTCTAAGCTACCTCCTTGCGGACAGGGAAGACTCTGATCAGACTGGGCGCACAGCCACTTTGTTGGTTTTCTCGTGTCGCAGCTCAAATATGGTACAACTTAAGGTGAATAGAGACTTTTACAGGGAAAGACAACTCTGCAATCTTCATTTTTGCCTCCCCATCCAGTGGGGGTCAGCTTCTGTAGGAGCAGATTCCTCTCTTAAAGAGTAGAGCCCTGTTTAGAAGGGTTTTGTAACCCAGGGAAGCAAACATGAAGTCATAGCAGTTGTTGCCCTTAAGACTTTGTAAAAATGGTAGAAAACACATGCACCTTAAATTGTTGCAAAATTTGATTTCTGATCTGAAATTTGCATCAGTATTATTATGTTGCTGCTTCATGAATCATTCAAAGATGGAAGTGATTTCAGTACAATGCCTCTAAAATATTAGGACACCATAACCAGCCACTGTTGTTGTCCTAAACTTAAAAAAAAATGTTATACTATTTGGCAGTGTATGTAAAAAAAATGCTGTTGGCATGGCAGACAATGCAGGCCCAGATCAGACTGTGCCAGATGGCGCAGTCTGATCTGGGTCTGCACTGTTTTGCTAAGGCAGTCGGCCCTAATATTTAAGGTCATTCAGATAGTTTCCATCTTTGATAAGTAGTAACTTGATTTGTCTATACATCATTTGTTTATCATTAAAATCAGAATATGTTTTGCACAAGATGTTGTGCAGTTGAGGGCCAAATATTTTCAGCAGATTTCTGCAGATTGAATATAAAACTTTGTAGTAAAGGTTCTGTTTATATTGTGCTGAAACTTCACAATTAAGTTTCTGTACATGTTATGCTAACTATATATAGTAACATATATTTCTGTTTATATTATGTTGAAACTTCCCAGTAATGTTTCTGTTTGTGTTATGCTGAAATATGGCAGTGAAGTTTCCGTATTTTATTGAAACCTCAAATTTAAGTTTCTTTTTATATAAACTTCGCAGTAAAGTTTCTGTAATATCACAGTAATGTTTCTGTAAACTTCACAGGAAAGGTTCTGTATATGTGATGCTTAAACTTTTCAGTAACATTTCTGTTTATGTTTCTGTTTATGCTATGCTGAAACATTACAGTAAAGTTTAAATTATGGTTAAGTTTCTGTTTATATATGCTAAATATATACGCAGTAAATTCTCTTGCTGAAACTTCTTTTGCAGCAAGAATGAAAATCATTTGACAGACAGGGTTAACACTTACATCCCTGTATTATTTTGCAGAAAATGTTTGGCCTATAACATGTGTTTAATTATATCTATTACAAATTATGATGTATTTGAATTCAAAATGTCTCTCTCGTCTTTATTACAATTAGTTTCATATGTTAGTGACTTTCTTCTACACTTCTTTCTGCATGACAAAAGAGTCTTTAGTTTGAACACTTTTATTTCATCCTCAACACAAAAATTGTGCAGATGACAAGAACTCGGACTAGATGGTACATCAATGGGTCTGGTTGGAGCCTTTGCTTTTCAAGAAGCTTGTAGGCTGTAGCCAGACTGCCCAGATGTTCAAACTCATTTGAGACTTGTTTTTTGCAGATACTCTAATACACTATTTTGGGTGTTGTGGCTCTATAATTTTAAATATCCAAAACCAGAAACATAGGGTTGATGTAACTGTTTAACATCTCCATCAGGATATTTTATTTCCAATTTTTCATTTCTTTGTTTGAAAATTTATCATTTTGTCTTCTGCATGCAAACAGGACAAGATAATATAAGGATTCTTCTTTTCACATTGTATCAAAAGATGTTGAAATCATGTAAATTGGCCTACATGGTTTATTTTAGGGTAAAAGTATTATTTGTCATGTTGAGGAAAAAATCTGACTTGGGCATTATTTTGGATAGATGTTCTCTCTGCATGATACGAGTCTCATAATAAGCTTAAATGTTGGAACAGATATGCCTTAGAAGTCAGTGTAGACCCATATCTGACTGTTCATTAAGGAGCTGTCTGATCAGGGTCAGCACTGCCAGTCACAGCTGAGTTAAAGCAGCTTCTTCAGATTTAAGGATAATTATGGTAATTAAATGCAGGGGCGTAGCCAGACCTAATAATTTGTTGAAGCAAACATTGTTTTGTGATATACACCTACAAGGGCATCCACCCTAATATGCAAAACTCCGTCCCTTCCGACATTTTTACGAAGGCGAACAATTTATGTGACCTCCCTTTCACTTACCTGGAAAGAGAAATCCTTCTATATGGGGGTCAACTCTTAAAGAAAAGAATTTGCTCCTCCAGGAGCAAATTCTTTTCTGTAAGAGTTGACCCCTGTGGAAAGTTAGGCAAAACATGTCCAGAGTTGCTTCCCTGTAAAGTCTTCCAGTATGTTCTAAGAACAGACGGGGAAATGTTGAAGCCTGGGCTTCCAGGCCTTCTTCTGGCTACGCCCCTGAAATGTGTTCCAATATTTAAATTCATTTGTGTACTTAAGGTGTATGGGTATACCCCTATAAATTTTTCAGCCACTTTCACAAAGGGAAACAACTTCTGTGACTTCCTACTTGCTTCCCTGGACAACCCAACCCTTCCAAATGGTATCTGCTCTCGCAAGAAAAATTTGCTTCTCTAGGAACAAATTCTTTTCTTTAAATGTAGACTCTTACTGAGAAGGGAGGCAAAAGTGAAACTGGCAGAGATGTTTTCCCTGAATGTATACCCAGTCACCTTAAAACCCACTCTAAAGTACCCTTAGATTGTGCAGCCAGAGAACCACCGTCTAAACCCGAATGACCTTCACAATAATTACCATGCCAACAGCAGAACTTGCTTTGTACATCTTAACTTGTCCTTGACCTTTATATTCCTGTACCTCTTTGACCTTTCAGTCACTGCATTCAACAAATCTTAGAGGGTGTGAACCATTGCCATCAGAATGGGGTGATACATCGAGATCTCAAGGTTGGTCGTGCATTGCAGCATCTCCTTGATCGTTGTATAATGCATTGCCAGACCTAAGTAACCAAAGGTTTCCAAATAACATTTCAAGTGCCATTTTGAAAGACATTTTGGAAAGAGATTCTTAACCCTATTGCACTCAGAACAGCCAAAACTCCATAGAGTTTTGGCCATTCTGAGTTCAGTAGGGTAAAAGTGGAAGAACTGAAGAGTGGCAAATGGCTAAATTTCATCTGTAGTTAAAAGGGTCATACAAAGTTTATTGGCAATTTATTTGGAAGCCTTCAGTTGTTATCCTTTTCATGTTACTAAATTCTTGGTGTACTCATGTTTGTTCATTGTTCAGAAGAGTTCTAATTTTGTTTGGAACTTCTTAGCCTGATTTCTGATGCAAATGATACATTTTCTAAAAGTATCTCGAAAGTTGATATTTTAAGAGTACACCATGTGTCAGTATTATCCGTTTGGCAATAACATGACTGTGAAATATAACCCCACATGTTCCCAGTGCATGAGCTTAATATTTTCCTGGCATTTTAGCAGTATCTGTTCTGCAACTTTTATACCAGATTAAATGCTTCATGTAAAAATGTTTTAGATGCCGCCTTGCTTAAGTTAGCTGTTGAACTGCCTACCCAGCCAGATTAGAGAGAAGGTCTCCAATATAAGGAGGAATTTTGATGATATATGGGATAAATTTAAGTAGTTCTTCACAAATTTATAGGATGTGATTGTTTTAATGTGGGGTAACAACATAGGTTTTGTGGACAACAGATATATCTCAACATCATAAGTTTTTTTTGTTTTTTTTTTCTCTCAAGGAAACTGTCATATAAGCATTGTAATTACACACAAGCCATGGGAAAAGTTCTATCATTAAGCAAAAAAATAGAATGCAGTGACTTTTCCTACTTTTAAGTGTACACATTTTAGTTATTTTTTGTGATATTTATTTCTGAAATTACTTTCTCTGACCTCAAATAACATATTCCTCATTTTTTCACTTTCTTTGTTTGATTAGATATTATTTTGTTTTAGCCATACTCATTTTCGTAAAATAAATTGAAAATTGCTTCACCAGTGAAGCAGTTTCTAGTTATGTTAAATAGTTGATATGACAAAATAGCAAACAAATCAGAATTTTTAAGTTTTGGTCTTTTTTAACACACAAGGACAATTAGAATGGCTTCAAGTGCACCTTGTTTTGACCATTGGGAAACTTGTTTCACTTATCCACCATGTAACTTAGTAGTTCAAGTTATCCACCATGTACTTTAGTATTTATGAGTTGTCCTCAAATTATTCTGGGATCTTCTGTGAATGTTCGGAAACAACGAAAAGACTGAGATCAGACTGTTACTCTGGAGAAGACTTATTTGAGCTAGGACACGAGAAAACCAAAAAGGGGCATGTGCACCCAGCAAAGACTCGGGTCATTAACCTTGGCAGCCCCTCAGTCTGATCAGAGTCTTCCCTGTTGGCATGGAGGTAGCTTAGACCCTTAGCTACCCTTTGAGCTCACAGCGAAGACTCTGCTAAGACTGGGTGGATGCCCAGGCTGATCTGAGTCTTGGCATGGCACACATGCCACTTTGTTGGTTTTCTCCTCTCACAGCTCAATTTTTAGTCTGCATCCGTGGCAGTGTTTGCCATGTTTGATAGAGCAGCCCCTGATTGGACAAAGGGACTTGTTTAAATTAGGGTGTATGGTAACACAATCATGTTTTTCGGCCATTTTTAGAAAGGGACACAATTTAGTGCCTTCCAGTTTGCTTTCCTGGATGACAACCCTTCCTAAATGGGTCTACTCTTGAAAGACTTTGCTCCTAGGGGAGCAAATTCTTTCCTATAAGAGTTGACTCTCATTGAAAAGGAAGGCAAAAATGAAAATGGCAGAGTTGCTTCCCCTGAAAGTGTACCCATTCACCTTAAAGAGGGAAGAGTCCATTACAGAGAGGCCTGGGGCCATATTCATAAAACGACTTAAGTCGTTGCTATGCTGTTGCTAAGGCTAAATTTCTTTGAAGGAGATTCCCTACAACTATGAAATTTGCTCTGGAGGAACAGTCTTACAAAGACTGTTCCTCCAGACCAAATTTCATTGTTGTAGGGAATCTCCCTTATAGATATTTAGCCTTAGCAACAGCATAGCAAAGACTTAAGTGGCTTTATGAATACAGCCCCTGATGTATCTGAATATCTGCAGTAGGTCAGGGCCACGGTTGTTCAAAGGCATCATTGGTGTATGAGATTCAACATTTTCAAACGTAAGCAAAAACGCTGACATTTGTTACCAAAAAATGTGAGGAGCTTTTGCACAGCAAAAAGTCCACACATTTTACAGCAAAATTATTAGCACCCTTGATTTTATGTGTACCAAATAGTTTGAATGACTAAGGGCCCAGTAGGTTTGTTCATAAGTTATATACAGTTATGTTTTGTATGTTTGATTTTTGTATCTAAGTGCACATTCCTTATATGCATGAATATGTTCACGTTTTGCTTTTAGTAATTTTTCTGCCTATATCTGTATTATGACTTGTAGAGTTGTTCAGATATGCTGCGGTTGAAGACTGACTTGTAAGGATATGCTTTATATACAGTGCCATCTCTCTTCAACAGCCAGGCTTAGGCTTGTTGTAAGGGGTCAATATAGTAAAATTGCTTTTTGGGAAATCCAAATCATTGCTATAATAGAGAAGTGCCTGTGGTCAATAGGCATTTTTGATGGGGCTCTCAAATTGCACATTGTTGAAATCAGGATATTAGAAAATCATGTTAGAGCCTTCAAACACATTTCTCCCTCAAAGCTATAGTTAGAATTCAGTTTTCAATAATTCAGTGCATGTTGAAGGGGAACGCTGTCTTCTAAATACTTGTGCTTTAACTAGAAGCTATAGATATTACAAGTGGCTGTGAAAGATTTAGGAAAGTTGGGCAGTAATTAAATAAATTAGTAAAGAAATTTTCAAAGACAATCTTGTATAGAAATAGAACAAAAAATATTTGATGACTGTGTTATGTTATCATTACATATGCCGTGACACGGCAAAACCAACAAAGTGGATGTGTTCCCAGTGAAGACTCTGTCCAGCCTGGGCAGCCACTCAGTCTGATCAGAGTCTTTGCTGTGCTCTAAGGGTCTAAGCCACCTTGTGCCGACAGCGAAGTCTCTGATCAGGCTGGGCAAATGTCCAGGCTGATTAGAGTCTTTGCAAGGTACACATGTCAGTTTGTTGGTTTTGTCATGTCGCAGCTCATAGTCCATTGCAAGATTGCATAGTCGCATTTTTATGGTTCATAGTATTCCCATCGGTTGCTTTTTAAAAGCAGCCAACTTATTAGTAAAGGCTTTAAGTGGATGTCATGAACTTGGTATTTTTGAAAATTTTAGCCCTGATAGCTTGCTATTTTATCATGACCAGTTTTCGTAAAATTTTCACTGCTGTCAAAATTCTATGATTTTTCAAATTTGTGTTCCCCTTCAAGAGTTTTCCTGTTACTTTGTTGAATATTTTGAAGGGGCAAATAGTTGCGAAAACTAATATTCAACAATGTCATGGGGAATTTACCTGGCATATTTTCATATTTTGGTAGTGTTGTATTTGAGCATTCTATATAGTGCTGTAGAAATTTGCCAGCTAGCAAGGTGACTAAGTTTCATGTTGTCGTTGTGTCATTGTTTCATATTTGTAATGTTTTTTCAGTCACTGTATGCAGCAAATTCTAGAGAGTGTTAACTATTGTCACGTCCATGGTATAGTACATCGAGATTTGAAGGTAAGTCTAGTCAGAGTTAAAATAACATGGTTCGGAGCGGAAGGGTTGTGGTAGTACTTCTGAAATGATTGTATAAGTGCTGCACCTTGGGAAAATATGTGTAAACAGCTATCTCAGCTCTTCCAATTTAGCATGCCAAGCAGATACAAGACAACCAACTTAATCTGGTATCTGCTTTTCATGCTTCATTGTCCTGAAGATTTGACTTCCCATACCATACTAGGTGATACTTTGCACAAGGAAAGCAAATGTACACAGTCAAACCTATCTTAAGCAAGCACCCAAGGAAAAGCCTTAAACCGCTTTCTTAATTATGGCAGGTGCTTGCTTAATACAGGTAATTTTATGCAAAAAACATGATACAAAATTTTGGTCTTTATAGACAGGTGTTTGCTTGATAAGACAAGTTCGATTGTATACTTTAGGTGGTGAGTGAATGGTAAAAAAGCCACAAAAAGGTCCAAAATACTTCAGGTATTTTAGTAGTGAGGTTTTTACAGGGAAACCAAATGTTGTTGATCCTATTGTTTTGTAGTTTGGAAGGTCCGATGGTTTGATTTTAAGGTAAGAGTTAAACTTGTGTGACAAAAGAAATTTCCTTATTCCTGTTGACAAGTGGTGAGCAATTTTATTCTGAAAGGTAAGTCGCTGTTGTTTAGGGCTCATGCCTGTATGGCAGTTATGAATAATGCAGTGACTGGGCTGAAGAAACAGCAGTTGAGTAAAGAAGTAATATATACAATGTCCAGTGTTTGTACGTATTTTTAGCTTGCCTGTACAAAGTACAGGAAGAGCTATTGCACTACCCCTGGCATTTGCATTGGTGTTGACATTAGTGTTAGCAAAATGTTTAAGTTTTACTTTTAAGTTTTTATGTGATGGACAAGGCACTGTCAGGTGACCCATCTTTATGGGGACAGGTCATGTCCTTACTCCACAGCAGACGACTTACTTTCTGGTTACAGTGCACTTAAATTCTGTCTGTCCCATTTTTCATTCTACTAAGTTAAAATTAGTCCAGTTGTTACTGTCAAAGCAAGCTTTTGGAAGTAATATCATCAATTCAGTAGCCAGCCAGACTTATGTGAGGGTGATTTTTACATTTCGGTGAAGCTCTTGTCCAGTAAAGATAATGTCAGTCAGGGCCCGGTTGTTCAAAACTAATGACGTCGTTAGTTAACGTTTTGTTAAAATTTCAAATGTTAAAATCTCAAATACACCAATATTTTTTGTTGAAAAAATGTGAGCAGCTTTTGCATTGCAAAAGCTTCTCACATTTTTTCAACAAAAAATATCAGTGTATTTAATAATAAAGTCATAAAACACTTAACGAGTTGACCTCTTAACGAGCTTGTTAGGCTAACGATGCTTTGAACAACTGGGCCCAGGTAGTTACTATCCAGTCAGTTATTTGTCAGTCTGCTGTTGACAGTCCAAACACTGTATTTATAGTTCAGTGAGAGGTTCAGTGTTATTTGGGTTTTGATGGTCCAGTGAACTATCAAGCATTTATCCATACACAGTTCCGAGCCACACCCAGAGTATCACTCAAAATCACGTGATAGCGTATACCTTGCCAATGCAACAACAACTTAGCATGTGACATAGTCTCACAAACAAATCGCACGTGGTCAAGAAGTCCGTGATTTTACCTTACAGTTAATGGAGGGATGTATACCTGTTTAAAGAAAACAAACTAACACCACTTTTAATAAACTTACCCTGCATTGCAAGGACAGAGCACATCGGAAATGCATGATGCGCCAATTTCCATGTGAAGGTCATGAGGAGGCTGATTCTTCGCCATAGATCGCCAACATTTAGCAGCCACTTGCATTTGTTTTTCCGCCATCTTTGTGTAAAGCTTGTGAGAGGTAGTAACAGTAACTAAGTAGGCGGAGCTACTCTCGGAACTGTGTATTGATGTTGCAGTCCGGGGCTTGGTTGTTCAAAGCTATCAATGCCATTAGTTACCAAGACATTGGATTTTTAAACATATGTGCCCCCCCCCCCCCCCCCCCCCCCCCCAAAAAAAAAAAAAAAAAAAACACTGCCATTTTTGCCAAAGAAATATGAGGAACTTTTGGGAGGCAAAAAATATTCAGCACTCTTGATATTTTTGTGTAGTAGAAAACTTAGCTAATCCAAGACTAAGGACTCTGTTAAACTAATGATGCTTTGAACAGCCAGGCCCAGGTATTTTCAGGCCTCAAAGGAAATTGTTCAGCCTTGTTTGTACCGTCCAGTTATATCTGTATGTCTTGTCACTCTGAAGATGAAAAATGTAATGCTTTATAATAGATTGTGTTACAGAGTGCACCGATCAGCATTCACTTAACTCATTAAGCCCCGGTGACGCAATTAGCAAAATTTGCAAACAGCGTAGATCCTGATGAGGCGGCTCATAATGAGCCGCCTCATCTAGATCTACACTGTTTGCCCTCTATTCTTTGAATTCTCAATATAAAAAGTCTTGGACAAGGCATTTTTTTAATTTTTGCAGACGTAAATTTTGTCGTCTGCTTTTTGGTACTGAAAGAGTTAATGCTTCCTGTGTCTGCTGTTGTCTGGAAAATGGATATGAAAGGCTTAGTTCTGAAATGAAAGTGATAGATAAAAAGATGAAGATATAGCTTATGAATATGAGAAATAATATGAGCTGTGACACGAAAAAAACAGCAAAGTGGCATGTGTGCCCAGTGAAGACTCGGATCAGCCTGGGCAGCCGTCCAGTCTAATCAGAGTCTTTACTGTGCCCTTAAATGGTAGCTAAGAATCTAAGCTAGCTCCATGCAGTCAGCAAAGACTGATCAGACTGGGCAGATGCCCAGGCTGATCTAAGTGTTTGCTGGGAGCACATGCCACTTTCTTGGTTTTGTTGTGTGGCGGCTCATATATTGATCAGACATGAGTTGTCCTTCACCAGTGCACAAACATCCTAAAAAAATTCCGACAGTTGTTTTCATGTTTAGCACCATTTGCTACAACCTTGCAGAGTGTCTGTTAACCAATTTACTCTAAATAATTGGACAGATGGCTTTAGCAAACAGTGTAGACCCAGGTCAGACTGTCAGACTGTTGTTGCATAGGAGTAGATTGATCAAGGTCAGCACTGTTCACCATTAGTTTTTATAAAAGACTTCGTGACAATATAAAATGGACTACTATAATTGAGCCGCGACACGACAAAACCAACAATGTGGTTGTGCACCCACCGCAGACTCAGATCAGCCGGGGCATCCGCCCAGTCTGATCAGAGTCTTTGCCGTCCGCATGGAGGTAACTTAGACCCTTAGCTACCCTTTGAGAACTTAACGAAGAGTCTGATCAGACTGGGCAAATCCCCAGACTGATCTTAGTCTGCGCTGGGCGCACAACCACATTGTTGGTTTTCTCGTGTAGCGGCTCAATTATTATTTATTTGGCTATAAGATGTGGGTTTTCCCTTCTAAAATTACCCAGATAGGTGGTTTCCCTTTTAATCCATTCCATTCGGGATACTCCTTTAGGGGTATCTGGGCAAACTGTTTGGATCCAGATCAGGCCCCACAAACGTGGGGCCTGATCTGAGATCCAAACTGTTTGCTGCCTAGACATCATTTCTACAAGAGTTAGTTAAACCAATATTGTCAAAATATTCTTGATTTTTGATGCAGATGACAATTTCAGCAGACGACAAAAAATACCCAGAATGCAATGGGTTAAAACAGTCCAAAAAATCTGAATCTAGCTTATAAGACCAGTCTAGATTTTTGGGGTTGTTTTGGAAGGGAGATCCCCCAACTTGTAATTGAAGAATTATGGTTATGCTTAAATTTGAGAAATACTTTACAAGAATGGTTCTGGTTATGAACTATTTAGGGGAAATACAGTATTTGAAGGACAGCATTGGGAAAACCACAAACAGCGGCATAATTTTTGTGCAAACAGAAAGGTTTGGAATGCTCAGTTTTACCAGGACTTGTTTTCTGCTGAACACTTTTGAAGCATAGAGGGTTATATAAGAAAGTAGCCAAAGTCTAGATCTTGTAGCACAGTTTGGGTCTTTAGCAGTTTCTGTATGCTGTCTTGTAGACTTTCCTTTGCTTAGTATTGTAAAGATATTGATACAAGATGTAGACATGCTTAGAATTCATTTTCCAGTAAATTCCGCTCATGGTTTCTGCACCTCTGATTGACTGATAAATAAGTAGTAGTGATATTAGTAGAACATAAAGTGCTGGTGATAATGGGTTGCTCATGTTGTTACAAATTGAGGAAAAAACAGTAACAGTCTAGTACATATTCCCCAGGTTAAGTTCCACAGGGTGGAACTGTCCACATGCGTTGTAGCTGTGTATTTATTGTTTAACAGCTGTTTGCTGGGATAAGTGAAGTGTGGTTACATTCCCTGGTGCTTATATCTGGATCTGAGAATGTAATTCAGATGACAGGCAACATGATTCCAGGTTTAGTGGAAATCACCTAGTCCACTCTATACATTGCCAATATTTTTTTTGAAAAAAATGTGAGAAGCTTTTGCACTGCAAAAGCTTTTAACATATTTTCAACAAAAAAAAAATAGTGTACTTGGCTATAAAGTTGTAAAACACTTAATGAGTTGACCTCTTAACAAGCTCGTTAGCCTAACCAGGGTTCGCACAGACCTTGAAAAGTCCTTGAATTTGACTCTGGTCCTGGAAAACTCCTGGAATTTGAAAATAGTGCCATTTGTCCTGGAATTGTCCTGGAATTTTGTAAAATTGCCCTTGAAAATGTGAAATTGTCCTTGAAAATAATGAAATACATCGATTCTTTTTTATTCTTTTGGATTTATGTGATGCGCAAAAGAAAACCGAATGAAAATTGCTTGATACGTCGAAGAGCGAGGTGCGACCGTATTCAGATTCATTTTTAGCGCGCCTTTGCGAATGCAAAGGAGAGCTTATGCAATACCCCGGCGTTGTAGTCGGAGTATCCGTTAGCGTTAGCGTCCGCGTTCGCGTCTCCGTCGGCGTCCGTGATAAGGTTAACCAATGTTAACTTTTGCGTTTAACTCGATGTTTAACTCTGTATTTTACAAACTACAGTAGCTACAGTCATCATACTTGGTACATATATACATCCATACGACTGCAGCAGCTGCATCACACAATTATGTATCCTTGACCTATATGTCACGGTTGACTGACTTTGCTGATTGACACTTTTTTAAGGAAAAAAATTTAGTTTTCATGAGCCTTTCAATACCACCAGCGCTGTGAGGCTCAAGCTCCTGTAAGGCGCGCTTTGTTGTAAGTAAGTAAGTAAGTAAGTAACGACTTTATTTTTCGAGGGTTACAACATTTAGCACATACAATAATACATGTAATAGCTAATCTCCCATGAGGCCCTCATTATATACATATGAACATATATAGGTGAACAAAGAAATATGTGTATACAAATGTAAAAAAAACTGCTAAGGATCACCTAATCTCTTACACAATATTACTATATGTATAAATACACACAACAATGGAGAAACACACACACATTACAACGTGAATCAAAGAAAATAACTGAGGTTGCAATATTGTTGCATATTTTTACATTATGAAATGAAGACAAAATGAATGAATGAATGAGCGAATGAATAAATAAATGAATGAATGAATGAATAAGTGAATGAATGAATGAATGAAAATCTAGGCATATACTTGAGTTGTGCACCAAAACAAACGAAACACACATACATCTAAATGACTGAATTAGCAATATTGTTGATTATTTTTACATTAAGAAAGGTACATGCATGTAATTAAAACAAAATTGAATGAATGAATGAATGATCAAACATGATATCAATGAAGCTTTTAAATCTAGGCATATAATGAGCTGTACAACAAATACAACAAACATCAGCAACAAATGAAACCAAAAAAAAACCAAAAAAAAACACAACTTTAATACAAGCAAAGGACAAAACTTCTATATCTGAGGCTCTGCCAATATCAATGCCAAAGATTAAAAAAAAAACAAAAAAAAAAAACGGCTAGACTTATATGCCATGTTAGAGGTGAATACAGGGAAATTCAGTTTACCAACCATTTTAAACATCTATTATGAAAGGTATCAATGGTTGGTGCATTTTTTACTTCATCTGGAAGATTATTCCAAACAAGACACCCTGAGTATCTCATGCTGTGCTTAAAATATTCTGTCCTAGGCTTAGGTGGGATAAAACAACCAGCAGACAATGATCTTAGGTTAATACTTGTATTTACATTACTTCGTAGAGTGAAGTTTTCAGAGATATAGGATGGAGCTTCATTGTTATAGACTTTAAACATGAATTTAGCTCTTCTTAGATAGAGGCGATCATATACAGACATAATTTTCAAAGAGTTCATAGCTTCTGATAAATCATTTACATTGTAATCAAGAATGACCTTGCATGCTCGATTTTGTAGTTTGAATATCTTGAGTTTATTTGACTCGGAAGAACTTCCCCAGACAATACTGCAAAAATCAATATGGGGCTGAATATACGACTTATAGAACTGAACTCTGTGGTCTTTGGACAAATACCTTTTAATCTTTGATAAAAGCCAAATGCTTGAAGCAATTTTCTTCGTAAGATGCTTTGTGTGATCAGTCCAAGTCAAATTATTATCCACAAATACACCTAGGATCTTATCATTAGATATGTTATTCAGAGTATCATTGTTAAACCTTAGATCAAGGGTGTTAGTAACAAGTCTTTGTCTCTTTTGGCTTGTTGTCACTAGCATGACTTTCGT
This sequence comes from Ctena decussata, assembly GCA_963989385.1. Classification (NCBI taxonomy): domain Eukaryota; kingdom Metazoa; phylum Mollusca; class Bivalvia; order Lucinida; family Lucinidae; genus Ctena; species Ctena decussata. The sequence continues at coordinate 4,802,114 of OZ022500.1, forward strand.
TTTTGAAGAATTTAGAATCATACCATTTTCCTTGCACCAGCTGTGCAGATTGTTCAAGGCAGATTGAAGATTATTCTCAATCTGTTCCATGGAATCCTGCATGTCATACAAAGTTGTGTCATCTGCATAAAGATCTGTATGTACATTTGTCGTATACAAGGGCAAATCATTGATAAAAAGTAGGAATAGAAGTGGCCCCAAAATAGACCCTTGAGGCACACCGCATGAAACAGATTGAAAATTAGATTTACAGTTATTAATCATGACCTGCTGCTTTCTATTAGATAAGTAATTATCAAACCAACTTAGTGCTTCATCTTTAATGCCATATACTTTCAGTTTATTTTTTCAAAATTTGATGATCTACAAGATCAAAAGCTTTCTTGAAATCAATTAATACAATACCAATCATCTTACTATTATCTATGGCATTTAACCATGAATCAACCATGTTCACAAGCGCAGTTTCACATGAATGTCCTGCTCGAAATCCTGACTGTGTTCTATGTAGTAGTTCATGTTGTTGCAAAAATTTTGAGAGAGAGTCGTGAACATGTTTCTCTAGCACTTTAGACAAGATGGGCAAAATTGAGATTGGACGGTAGTTGTTCAGTTCTTCATGTGGACCACTCTTATGTAGGGGGGCTACTTTTGCTTCTTTCCATTTGGCTGGGAAAACTGAACTGGTTATACTATGGTTGCATATAAAACAAATTTCATCAGCAATATAAGGGGCAGCAAGTTTTAGCAGACGCGGACCAATCATATCAGTACCAGTCGCTTTGCTAATGTCTGTGTTAGAGAGAAATTTCAATACTTTTTCTCGCTGGATCAATGGAATATTGAACTTAGAACCAGCAGGAAGTCTTTCCTGACAAAATTCCCGTAATTTATCATGGTTTGTACTTATAATGGGTTCCTTTAACTTAGATGCAATGTTAACAAAAAAATTGTTGAATTCATTGGCGATTTCCATCGAATCTTCATAAAGAGTGTCACCAACTTTTACTGATGTTATATTGGATTGCCTGTAAAGGCCCTTGCCTGCTCTTACCTCCTGAAATATTTTATAAATGCTACTTGGGTTTCCTTTATTATTATCAATGAATGTTTGATACTGACTTTTTTTGGAATTATGGATGAGTTTAACAACTTTATTTTGCCAGATCTTGTATTCTGTTTCATTGCCAACAGATTTATATCGGTCTCTACATTTGATGGCTTCCAGAATTTCTGGTGACATCCACTGAGGTTGAGTTTTATGTTTCACCCTATGTTGTTTTAGAGGCACATGTTTATCCACAACCTGTAAAAATAAATCTAACCATGCCTCCATGATGTCATCAGTGTCATCAAATAATTTAATGGTATCCCATGGAACAGACTGAAGATCTTCAATAAACTTAGCCTCATCAAAATTTTTGAAGCTTCGATATGATATTGAAAAAATATGGGGAAATGGTCACTTAGCCCAATTTTAGAAACATGTATAGAATTAACATTTTCAGGACAGTTGGAATAAACATGGTCAATCAAAGTTCTGGACTCACTTGTAACTCTGGTAGCTTCTGAAACTAACTGAGTTAAACCAAATGGCTCCATATATTCTGTCCAGGCATTCTTGATTTGTATATTCAAAAGATCTCTATTTATATCACCGATTAAGTATAATTCTTTTTCTTCTCTTAAAACATTTTCAATGCAATCTTCAAAAACAGAGTTCCATTGAACACTTGAATTGGGAGGTCTGTATATATTACCTAAGAGAAAGGATTTACTTTTGTTTGGTTTAATTTCGAGCCATATGCATTCAAGATGTTTATGCTCAAGGTCAGTCCTTCTGCTACAGGAAATACCATCTTTAACATAGACCAAGAGTCCACCACCAGAGTTAGTTTCTCTATCCCTCCTAAAGGGCTTTTGGTAACCATTAACTTCAAAAGCTATACTGGGATGAACAGCATTTAGTTTTGTCACACTTAAGCCTAGAACATGAATTGCATTTTTGTCAGATTCTAGTAACATGCGAACCTGATCAATTTTATTACTAATGCCTTGTACATTCATGTGCCCCATTTTGAAGCCTTTACATTTTAAACCTAAATCTAATAAATTGATCACTATCTGAGTCATACGACAAATTATGCATAGTAGCTGTAGTGTTATCAGACCCCTGGGAGGAATGAATAGAGGTACCATCTTCAATACCTGGAGATATGGAGCTATCAGGAAAAGAGGGTTCTTGCCCAGCAGGTGTCTGATTATTTTCAGAAATACCTAACCCTGCAACTGAAACATGATTTACATAGGTATCATATGACAAATTGCTGTCTACAGACAAAACTGTGTTATCTACATTAGAGCTTGAGGGCCTCTGTTGTCTTCTGACAACTCTTGTTACCAGTAGTCCCGGTATTTATCAATACCATCATCCGGTTGTAGAAATAAAGTGCGACTTGTTTCCGTTTTGCCGTTTCCGGCTATAAAAAAGTGCAAATTTTGCACGAATTTAAGTCGAAGAAGATCAACGAACACAATGGCTTTGAAAGGCAAAGGTGTATACAAAAACGAGTGGGAGAGGAACCCTGCTTATTCCAAATGGATTCGCCCCTTCAAGACTGACAAACTGAAAGCGATCTGTTTGGCCTGTGATCGTATTATAGACATTTCCAACATGGGGAAAATTGAGTCCTTGAAAAAAGAAAAAAGTCCTGGAAAAGTCCTGGAATTCTGTTCTCTTATTTCTGTACGAACCCTGCTAACGATGCTTTGAACAACAGTTACTGGGCCCTGTCCCAAAAAATCATGGACATTAGGTCAAGCTGAAGTGACCCAACATTGAGAAAGCCATCATGATCTCTGGCCACTTTTATTTTGGCTGCATGGCATTTGTTCTGTTGTACCTGCCAAAGAATTATCTTGTGTCACTTATATTGATAATAGCTGTATATTCTTATGCCAGATTCTTGTTCTGTTTCTATTTACACTTAAGATTGTAAGCTGACTCGATCAAGAGCCAGCTGGCGTCCATGGTTTGATACCCAGTCCAGCCACATAATTTCATTTCTCCTTCAGCTGATTCAAGAGGGGCAGTTGTCATTTACTGGCAAAAGTATGTGCACTAAGTACTGGTTAACGTCTTAGGGAGGTCTAAGCCTGCCCAGGAATAGTGTGGATAGGTTAACTGACCGTCCCGACATGACCATACCTGTTTACCGTGGATGTAAATAACAAAACAACAACAGTTCTTTCTACAGCTCAATCAGTATGCTACTATTACAGCCCAAGTTTGAGAACCTACATACTAGAAGTTTTTGGGGACATCCATAATCTAGGTCGACCTCAAACATGTGCTGAACTAGTTGCTGTATGTGCTTAGCCCCCAACTGCTATATCAGTATACAGCTTAGCTGTACGCATATTTGTGTGCAGAATTTCGGATAATGCTTCGCCAAGCATGTTTGTTGTCTTCAGTGCAAATGAAATTGGTTTTGGAATTCAAACATCTGGAAATTAAATGTTTTATGCAGGAATTCATCCTGGTGCGGTAATAAAATAAATCCATTGTGCAGTTATTATTGCACATTAGTAGTGTGCAAGTGATCATTATAGCAACAGTGCAGCCCATTTCATGTGGTTCTTGTAAAACTGATTAGTGCCACCATGACTGATCTGACTGATCTAATGTGTACCTAGTACCACTTAGATCATATCGGTGGATACAGATAGGTCTATGGTGGTGATTAGCTTGGAGCTAGCTTAGACCATTAGCTATCCTTTAAGCACACAGTGAGGACTTTGATCAGACTGGGCGGGTGTCCAGGCTGATTTGAGTCTTCACTGGGGGCATGTGCTACTTTGTTGGTGGCTCATATAAGGATAGGCCTGTGGTTGTGATTAGTTTGTGTGCTTTGAGGAGATTTGAAGGAGCTTGTACTGATACTGTACACATAAAAGAAACAAATACCCTTTAAAGCCATCAAAGATCACATGCAGGGAATGCATCGTGACCAAGTGTTTCTGTTACAAACGTCATAGGTGAGATATTCTTAAGCATGCTGTTGCATTCCAAATACAGTTGCTGCCCTTCCACGCATTCACTTTATAGAACCATTTGGGGCCTTTATTTAGATTCCATAGAAGTAAGCCCAAGCCCAAATAAACTTCAGCCGGGCCGGGTAGCGCAATCGGTAGGGCACCTGACTCGTAAGTCAGAGGTCCTGGGTTCGAATCCCGGTCTGGCCACATACTTTTGTTTCTCCTTCCGCTGATTCAAGAAGGGCAGTTGTCAGTTATTGGCGAAAGTATGTGCACTTAGTACTTGTTAACCGCTTAGGAGGTCTAAGCCTGCCTAGGAATAGTGTGGTTAGGTTAACTGACCGTCCCGACATGACCTTAGTTGTTTACCGTGGACGTTAAGCATCAAATAAATAAAAAACAAATAAACTTCCAGACAAGAATACCATAGACAGACATATTATACCCCCCAAATTAGGGGGTGGTCATGGTCAGGTGATGGTGCTGGGTAACTTTAAGTGCCGGGGCAGCCTTCTGATTTAGAAAATAGTAGGACAAGTGCTTACTGTGCTTGCAGTAGCGGCAGGTAGGGTTGTTTGGACAGTTTTCTCACATCTGTCATTTCTCTTTTCTTAATTTCTCCCTCTGTCTGGGAGACAGCCCAATATAGACTGAAATACTGTCTCAAAGGGCTGTTGAACCCAAAACAACCAGCTGCTTAAATTGGACTGTGAGATCATATGTTGCTTAAGGTAGGTGTATACCATATTAATCATATTCAACTCCCCAGGGGTATTGCATTTTACATTATGGGGTCATTATTTAGTGCCAAAAGTGTTGTAAATCAGCCACTGCCAAATACCTCTAATAATCAGTAATAATGTGAATAGGTATACTTGCAGAAGAAGCAGCTTACTGTTTTTGCCTCTCTTATAGGAAAGAATTTGCTCCTCTAGGAGCAAATTCTCTCCTTTAAGAGTAGACCCCATGTCAAAGAGCTACCTCATCCAAAGAAGCAAACAGGAACTCATGCAAGTTAATGTAACATTATTTTCGGTAAAAAAAGGCAGGGGGGTGAGGGGGCATTTATTGGATCAAGGGCATTTATCAGGATTGATACAGTATACCACCTACCAATTATCTGTATAAGAACTGTAGTTTTATGAAGGCTGATCAAAATTGATGATAGCAGATTTAGTTTACACTATTTCTTCATATTTGTCTTTGAATGGAAATGAAAGAAATTGTGGATAAGCTAATGACGGTCCTGACATTTGATACTTGCAAATTCTGTTATGTGTGCTATTTCCGCATGCAGGTTCTCACTTGGAAAAAACAACAGAAATTGTGGTTAGATAAGCAGGCCTTAAACAGGTTCTGAATAGAATTTCAAGAATTTATTAGAAAATAGCAGTTGCAAAGTAATCTAAGAAGTAAAATCACCACATTGGATGCAGGAAATCATTAATACTTTCCACAGAAAGACCATTTTGCTAGCTGAGTGACATTCATTGATGAGAATGGAAAAGTGCTATTTGAGGTTATACCATGGGAAACTTTGTCTTATGGCTTGTGCTAACAGGGAAGTCTCTGATCAGACTGTGCATCTGCACAGTCTGATCAGAGTCTTCTCTGTTTTCATAAACAATCTGTAGATCCTGATGAACCTGTACAGTGAAATGTTAAGGTTGGTCAGTTTGTGATCTTGGAGCTGATATGGACCTTGGCCTTTGGCATATTCTGGGAGGTGCCTTTCCTCATGGTGTTGGCTCATTTCCCTGGTTCTGTCATTAAGTGGTGATTAGCAAGTCTCATAGTAGACATTTTTAGACAGTTCTCAGTGGTTTAACTTAAGTAATGTCTGAGGTTTGAACCATCAGTTCCTTTGAAATTAGTATAAAGTAAGGGCTAAGAAGTTGTTTTGTGATTTTACAGCCTCAACAGAATATTTGACCAGAATCATGCCAACCATTCACTGTGAAGGAAGCCAAAGTACTGGAGAGAACCATTAATCCTCCATCTGCAAGCATCTTGTGTTTGCTTGCATATTACCAGAGCCAGATTTGAACCACAGCAGTGAAAAGCTTTACTATAACAAGGCAAACCATACATGCTGACCTGAGGTCCCTCCACCCAGCACTGACTAGACATGAAACAAAACTTTGGAGGTGTTTATATGGAAACCACCATTCTGTTTTCTGTGTTTTTGACAGCATTTTGTGCATTTTATTCATTTTAATTCTTTGTGAAACAGGCAGTTGTAATAAGAAGCCACATATGAAGAACTGAACTTGTCACAGATTTCTGTAAAACACTTAGGACTGATTGCTCAAAGCAAGTTTAAGCTAACTGAGAGTTTAATCCATACAAAATGTATGGCTAACCTTGGGGTTAACTTTAAACCAGCATTGTGGAAAATTCATGAAAATAATTAGTTAACATGAAAATAATGGGCCAATTCCACAATGCTGGTTTAAAGTTAACCCCAGGAAGCGAAAATTAGCGGAATCGATTATACCCTGTGATCTTTGATTCTGCTTTCAGTGCTTCTCAATCAGTGATTCTATTTTAAGGTGACTGGAGATACCTCCATGCTCTCATGCCATTTTTCAAAAGAAGATAACTTTTAAAACTGATTTTGGCTTCCCTGAAACATGAACCCCAACATAAAGGGGTTTACTCCTTTAGAGGGAAGAATTTGCTCCCAAGGAATTCTTTCCTTGAAAGTTGACCCTCATTGAGAAGGGAGGCAAAAAATGAAAATAGCAGAGTTGCTTTGCCTCAAAATCTATTCATTAATCTGAAAAAAAAGTTTTTCTGAAAGAGGTGTTTTGGAAAAGTCTTATTGATTTACAGGCTCACTGCTGGCATTGAGTAACAGTTTTAACAATAATTTATTAGACCAATTATTCTTTCCCAAAGATAAAACAACAGAAAAAGTCTCTTGGAATACAGAGGCTAGAAATTGGTAGGAACATTGTGGTAAAATATTTGAAAACATTGCCAGCCTTAACTGTAACCATAAAGGTTTCTACTAATTGAACAGATTTTTAGCAAACTTCATTCTCAGCACACACTTGTAAGTAAGAATCATTGTCTCCCAAATCACCAACACATCACCCTTGGTAGAAAATTCAGCTAAAGCAGATAGATGCTTGTTTGTGAAAATCAGTTTAAGTAGCATTACTTCTTACTTCTTTGGCATTATTCAGCCTCAGCAGCCACTTGTTGGCAGGAATCAGTCTCAGCAGCCACTTGTTGGCAGGAATCAATCTCAGCAGCCACTTGTTGGCAGGAATCAATCTCAGCAGCTACTTGTTGTCAGGAATCAATCTCAGCAGCCACTTGTTTGCAGGAAGCTGTCTCAGCAGCCACTTAATGACAGGAATCGATCTCAGCAGCCATTTGTTGGCAGGAAGCTGTCTCAGCAGCCACTTGTTGGCAGAAATCAGTCACAGCAGCCACTTGTTGGCAGGAATCAATCTTAGCAGCCACTTATTGGCAGGAAGCTGTCTCAGCAGTCACTTGTTGGCAGGAATTGAACTCAGCAGCCACTTGTTGGCAGGAAGCGGTCTCAGCAGTTGCTTGTTGGCAGGAATCAGTCTCAGCAGCCACTTGTTGGCAGGAATCAATCTCAGCAGCCATTTGTTGGCAGGAATCAATCTCAGCAGCTACTTGTTGTCAGGGATCAATCTCAGCAGCCACTTGTTGGCATGAAGCTGTCTCAGCAGCCACTTGTTGGCAGAAAACTGTCTCGGCCGCAATTTGTTGGCAGGAATCAATCTCAGCAGCCACATGTTGGGAGGAAGCTGTCTCAGCAGCCATTTGTTGGCATGAAGCTGTCTCAGCAGCCATTTGTTGGCAGGAATCAGTTTTAGCAGCCACTTGTTGGCAGGAAGCTGTCTCAGCAGCCATTTGTTGGCAGGAATCAATCTCAGCAGCCACTTGTTGGCAGGAAGCTGTCTGAGCTGCCATTTGTTGGCAAGAAGCTGTCTCAGCAGCCACTTGTTGGCAGGAAGCTGTCTCAGCAGTCCTTTATTGGCAGGAAGCTGTCTCAGCAGCCACTTGTTGCCAAGAAGCTGTCTCAGCAGCCATTTGTTGGCAGGAAGCTGTCTCAGCAGCCACTTGTTGGCCAGGAAGCAGTCTCAGCAGCCAGTTGATGGCAGGAAGCAGTTTCATCAGTCACTTGTTGGCAGGAATCAGTCTAAGCAGTCCTTTGTTGACAGGAAGCTGTCTCAGCATCCCTTTGTTGGCAGGAAACTATCAGCAGCAGGAATCAGTATCAGCTGCTCTGTGTTTGGAGAACCTATCACAGCAGCCACTTGTTGGCAAGAACCAGTCTCAGCAGCCACTTGACTTGTTAGTCAGTTAGTCTCATCAGCCATTTGTTGGTAAGTATAAGTCTCAGCAGCCACTTGCTGGCAAAACCCAGTCTCAGTAGCTGTTGGTAGTCATAATTAAGTGCCAGGAGACACTTGTTGGCAAGAAAACTCTCAGGAGACACTTTCCAGCAAGAGTCAGTCTCAGCAGTCTCTTGCTGAGAAGGATTTGTCTCAGTAGCCACTTGTTTGCCAGAATCAGTCTAAGAAGTTACTTTTTGGCAAGAATCTGTCTCAGCAGCTGCATGTTGACAAGAATCTGTCCTAGTAGCCACTTGTTTGCCAGAATCAGTCTAAGAAGTTACTTTTTGGCTAGAATATGTCTCAGCAGCGGCATGTTGACAAGAATCTGTCTCAGTAGCCACTTGTTTGCCAGAATCAGTCTAAGAAGTAGCTTTTTGGCAATAATCTGTCTCAGGAGCTTCTTGTTGGCAAGAATCAGTCTAAGCAGCCACTTGCTGGCAAGAATCGTTCTCAGCAACCACTTGTAGTCAAGAATAAGTGCCAGCAGACATATGTTGGCAAGCGCCAGTGTCAGCATTCCTTTGCTGGCAAGAACCAGTCTTAGCAGCCACTTGTTGGTAAGCATCAGTCTAAGCAGCCACTTGCTGGCAAGAATCGTTCTCAGCAACCACTTGTAGTCAAGAATAAGTGCCAGCAGACACATGTTGGCAAGAGCCAGTGTCATCATTCCTTTGCTGGCAAGAATCAGTCACAGAAGATACTTGTTGACAAGCATTCACATATGGCACATATGGCAGGGGTTAGCATAGGAGGAGAAGGGGAAGAAATAGTCTCCCTGAGCTGACTGACCTCCCTTTTTTGAGCTGTGGGAGAAGTCAAAATGTATAAAACATACAGAAAATCCAAAATTAGGGATAAAACTTCTCCCCTGAAATTCAGAAAATGTTGCAAAACTTCTCTGTGTCAGAGAACCCTAGGCTGACACCTGTATGGACAAAAATTCCAGGCTCAGCATACACAAGTCTCAGAAGACATCCTACAAACTATGGACAAAAGATACCTGTTTAGTGTCAGCAAAATCAGACTAGGCAAATTAGAATCAATCTTATAGAAGTAACTGTAGTAACTGTATAATTGTAGTGGAATATTAGGATTTGGCTCCTTTATGGTGCAATAAGAATTTTGGAGCAGACTGTGATGTCATGCAGCCGGGCCACGTAGCGCAATTGGTAGGACACCTGACTCATAAGTCAGAGGTCCTGGGTTCGAAACCCAGTCTGGCCATATACTTTCGTTTCTCCTTCAGCTGATTCTAGAAGGGCAGGTGTCAGTTACTGGCGAAGTATGTGCACTTAGTACTGGTTAACCGCTTAGGAGGTCTAAGCCTGCCCAGGAATAGTGTGGTTAGGGTAACTGACCGTCCTGACAAGACCATAGCTGTTTACCAAGGATGTAAGCATCAAATCAATCAATCAATCTGTGATGTCATGCAGTATTGCAGGCATTGCTTTCAACTGTAACAGTAAGAGCACCAAAAATGAAAATAGTACGTTGAATTTGCAAACAGCATTGGCCCAGATATGGCGGCATATGATGATATAGTTTGGATGAAACATTATTTGAAATTTTGCAGACATAAATTTGGCACTTTAAGGGTTAAAAGATCTGTACAGAGTAGAAACCCATCCTTCAAATTAATGATATTGCTGCTAGCCTCAGGCAGAGACATTCATCACCTTAGGAAACATTTGTAAAATTCTATAGAGCAATAAGACAGAATTTAGGACCTTAGCTACAAATACAAAACCAGCCCCGGATCCAGGGGGTGGGCGCCGGGCCGTGTAGCGCAATCGTGAGGGCACCTGACTCAAAAGTCAGAGGTCCTGGGTTCGAAACCCGGTCTGGCCACATACTTTCGTTTCTCCTTCCGCTGATTCAAGAAGGGCAGTTGTCAGTTACTGACGAAAGTATGTGCACTTAGTACTGGTTAACTGCTTAGGAGGTCTAAGCCTGCCCAGGAATAGTGTGGTTAGGTTAACTGACCGTCCCGACATGACCATAGTTGTTTACCGTGGACGTTAAGCATCAAATCAATCAATCAATCAATCCAGGGGGTGGGCTTTGGGGCTTGAGCCCCGCCACCTGGGCCTGGTTTAATTAAAATATATGTTGTGACATCTCATTAGAATCGCCTCGTCGAGGCGATTCTAATGTGATATCAAAACATATATTTCACGGCAAAACAGACATTAGCAAAAATTCTCATCAAATTGACCCCTAATTATGTCAAATTTTTTCAAGCCATCCACACATCTCGGTACCTCCCACTCCCAGCCCCACTTATTATCCGGAGCCCCACCTCCGAACCCCCACCAGTTATCCAGAGCCCACCAGTATGTGGTGGTCTGGATCCAGGCCAGCATCTTGGCACCTCCCAGCCCCTCCAGTTATCCAGAGCCCCGCCGGGATGTGGTGGTCTAATCCGGGCCTGCAAAACCATGAAAGTAGAATTAGCATTGAGCTGGAACTCACCTTTGTTTTTCTCTAAAAGCTGCACTTACTTGTTATTGAACATTCCTAGTCCGACTTCCTTTCTCTTTACTCTGTAGGAGCAGGAGGATTCTGTATGTAGAAACAACAATACATATGTCTGAGACATATTGGTTAATTCCCTAGGATGATAGATCAATGTGTGCATGTTTATTCAGATGATTAATTGTCTGTGTGAGAGAAGTTCTGTTAATGAAAGTGAAAGGCTACAATCTACTTCACTCATATTGACAGGAAGTTCAGTAACCCTGGGTATGATAATTAAAAAGCTAGAAACATCCTTCTTCAGTCATGTTGTTCTTAAGTTCAGTCAGACTGGCATATGATAGTAAAAGTGCGAGGCAGCTGCCTATCTCAGTCACATTGGTAGTTGGTTCAGTCACCCTGGGTTATGATTGCCAAAGTGCAAGACAACAGCATACTTCAGTCACGTTGGCAGTATGTTCAGTCATCCTATGTTATGATAATCAAAGTGCAAGAAAGCCGCCTACTTCAGTCACTTTGGCAGTATAGTCAGACACCCTGACTTATGAGGTTATGATAATTGCATCACAGCAGCCTTCTTCAGTGACATTGGCAGTTAGTTCAGTCACCTTGAGTTATGCAAGAAAGTAGCCTTCTTCAGTAACATGGGCAGTTAGTTCAACCACTTTGGGTTATGGCAAAGTGCAATTCAGCAGCCTACTTCAGTCACATTTGCAGTTTCTTCAGCCAGTCTGTGTTATAAGTAAGTAAGTAAAGCAGAGCTCTAGATAAGAGGGTGTATTTGGTGATAATTAGGGAAAATTTTTGTTAATTCTGCATAAAAACATATGTTATGACCCCTCATCTGAACCGTCTCGACGAGATGGTTCAGATGAGGGGTCACAACACATGGTTTCGAAGAGTAATAAGAAAAATTATCCTTAATTATCATCAAATACTCCCTCTTATCTGGGAGTCTTTAAGTCTTTATTTACCGAGGGATAATCAAAGTGCAGGACAACAGCCTACTTCAGTCACATTGGCAGTTAATTCAGTCACCCTGGGTTATGATAATCAAAGTTCAAGACAGCAATGTTAGTAACGAATCCAACACATTGGCAATAAGTTTAGTCAGCCTGTGTTATGATAATCAAAACGCAAGACAGCAACTTACATCAGTCACATTGGCAGTAGGCTCAGTCAATTTGGTTATGATAAATTGCTCTGCAGCAGCATACATTAGCCACAGTGGCAGTATTATAGATCAGTCACATTGGGTGATGGTAATCAAGTGCACAACAACAGCCTACATCAGTCATATTGGCAGTATGTCCAGTCACCTTGGGTGGCAATAATAGTAAAATGGCAAGACAACAGACTACTTCAGTCACCCTTGCGATAAGTTCAGTCACCCTGGGTTATAATAATACACTCACTTATCAGCTTTCATTGGAAGAAAGCAGTGAGCAAAACTGTGTTAGATGGTACCCTATCTGGAAAAAAGAAAAGACTGACAGCACTTAAATGTTGACCATATCTATGTTTTCTGAACTGGACTCACAAAATTTAAACTCTCATGCATAAAACCTATTTGACAGCTATCATAGATTCCTGAGCTGTGAGAATTATTACTCTCTTAACTGTACATTACTCATGAAACATATTGACTGTCCCTGATGGATAGAGACTGATGACTGGCTGTATGGACAATGACAGGCGTTTCCCCAATGGTTCTCTTAGTTCCGATAAATCTGTTAGGAATTAAATGGTAATGATACCATAGAGATGTTCTAGCTGACAAGAGCATTGATATCGGCAGTTGTGAGAGAAGTAGCAAAGTAGAACATGTCTGTAGACTGAATGTTATTGTTTTTGCGATAGCTTGATCAACCAATTATTGCCTAGTGTCCCACTGTTGCAAATTGTATAGACCCAGATCAGATGCCAGGGAGTGCAGTGTCTTATCCGGACTGGATGCACTAAATATATGTACAGTATTTCTTAAGAAAAAAAAAATAAGAAGGAAACATGTCATTCAAATTTTGGAAAATGGATCTGGGTACGAGATAGAAGAAATGGCTTAACCCTTTCCCTTCCGTTTTTCCACATTAATGGAATCATTTAGTGTTGGAACTGGACATGTCTGAATAAATGCTCTTGACACAGTTCCTTAGGAGCATACAGAATTCAATTGAAAAAAAAAACACACTTAAAAAACTGATATATATTTATGTTTGGATATTTGTTAATAAATTCCTTAGACAGACCTTAGAAATTGTCAAAAACAAAAATATTCTCCAGTAATTCATGCAAATGGTCGAAAAATGTCTTGTAGAAATTGTCTCTCTGCATTTTAATTACCTGATATTGCCGCTGTTCCTGATTTATTTGTCCAACGATCCTCCCGATTACAGGATAGACAGAGCTCCAGATGATGGTAAATTTTGGGAATAAATTTGTTTTTAACATAACTTTTGTTGATCCACAAAGACATTTGTACAGGGTGGATGGTGATATTTTTTCCTAGTCATAATTTTGTTGTCAGGAAATCCCAAAATAATATTTGAATTTTACTTAATAATATTTGTTGTGTGTGTACACATTCTTACGAATTGAAGCATAGAAAATGTGTAATCATGAATACTTTTAGACGCTATTTGTGATTTTATTGTGCGTTTTACAGTTTTGTTTTAATTTGAAAGTAGGCCTTTATGTTCTAGATCCCTAAATATTGTTGTTGCTTGGAAACAGAGGGAGAATTTAACATGAAAATATTTAAGCTGTCAGTATAAACAATAGTACCATCTGAAAGTACTTGGAATATGCATTTTCTGGGTAAAATTCTATGAAATGCATTCAGAAATAAAAAAGAAATCATCTGATAAAACTTACCACAAAGTGGGTCAGTTTGCTTGGATTTTCCGCATTTTATCTGACGTGAAAAACCATGTGATCACCCACCCAGTTCTAGTTAGATATCTTGTAAGAATTGTCTCATGCACTTTTAATGAGACCATACTATATAGTTTTTTGGAAAGGCACTGTATCAGCTTTGTGAATAAGTGTGGAGGTCATAAATCACTGAGGACAGTGATGCAGTTGGGCTTTTGTTTATAGAGGGCTCAAATGTGAAAGACAAAAGATAAAGAGGTTAAGTTTCCATTTTACATACTTTATTTGCTATACATTGGGGGCTATATACACCATACTTTAATCCCGAATTTCTGCTTGTGTTGGTATTAGAAGCTGTTACTTAAATTTTCTGCATTATAGGTCTCTGATGGTTAGTTTAATTTTCAGTCCATAAAATCTTTGTTTAACCACAATATCAAAGAAGGAGTGTTTTAGGATTATGTCTAAAAAGTTTTCTGGCACACTTAACAAGATACGTTCTTATATACGATTCTGGCTGATTTCTTATAGAGATTTTTTTCAAACTGAAGGTGTGATATGCATATATGTAATTAAATAAATAGATATTGTCTAGAATATTGCCTCAGAACAGCTGTTTGCAGGTAAAGGGGTGATCCTAAACTTGTGGCTCCATTCTTCCTTCAGAAAATGCCATACTCTGCTGCCAAGCTTCTTGGGCAACAATGATTTATGGGTACAATGTGCTGTGCTCTATGTGTTTTTCACATAGCCAAGTCTGTACGGGTTGATACAGTTCAGATGAGAAATAAGGGAAAAAGATTCAGCACTGAACCTCAAAAGTTTGCTATGTCTGGAGCTAGGTACAGAAATGGTCTGGTTTTGTCAAGAACTGTTAATGACAGCTTTTACTAGAGAATGCAAATAGTGTCTCTGAAATGGTATAATGCATATAAACAGGCTGTAAGCAAATTGAATTCGGAGACTTTTAAACACTTTTAGCAGCTGCAGTCAACAACATTTCAATAGTGCAAATTTACCTGCTGAAAACCAGTGTGTGACTGAGGGAGACACACATGATCCCACATATATACTGCCTTGATGAGCAGTTCAGATAGGGCTCACAACATTTAGGAGAAACAAGAAAAATATCTTGGAATCAGCCCTACACTGTTCTTTTCTGATTTCATAATTATTGTGCGTAAAAATAAGGTACCTCAGGCTGAAGAGTGGTTGAACATCAAAATTCATTTATATTTTTTAGGGTTTATGCCTTTTACAGAATCTTACCTTTAAAAGTAGGAATAAAAGCTGCCTTTTATCACCAAACACCATTGCATTTTTAAGGATTACTTCAAGTTGCTTTTGAATATCGGAAAACTGTATTTTATAATCTTGACCAAGATTATCTAAGACAAGGAGGGACATGCATTTCTCTGCCAAAGAGTTGGAACAAGGTTACTCCTTGAGTCACTTGGGCAAATGATGTCATTGCTTAAGCTAGCATTATGAAATCCAAACTTTCAGGCCATCCATCTTGAATTGCCTTACTGTAGATTTTTAAATAACATGTGAAATAGAGTTTAATCTTTCAACTTAACTGTTTGATTAAGGATGATAACTGAAAGAGCTTACACCATATTTGGCAAAAAGGTTGGCATAGAGACTGATATATATACCTTTATATGTAGGTGAAACTTTTCATGTTTTATTATTATCCAACTGTCTGAAGCAAGGGGAGTTTTTGGTGATAATTCATTAATGTGTTTTTCTGTGAATTTTCCTTTAAAACCTGCTGTAGCCCCTGTTATAAGTGGACTGGTTAGGTGTCAAATGACAAACTAGAATATTACATACTGAAATCATCTTGTAAGTTTGATAGATATTTCCCAGTGACTATGTATGTTAGGAATCAAGTTAGGTTTTGAGGAGGCAAGGTTTCCACATATATACAAGTAAGTAAACTGTTTAATATCAGAAATGTCTAGACATCTGGAGGAAGCCTAGCTCTTCATATGGGCTGCGACACGAGGAAACCAACAATGTGGTTGTGCGCCCAGCGCAGACTCAGATCAGCCTGGGCATCACCCAAGTCTGTTCAGACTCTTCGTTAAGCACTAAAAGGGTAGCTAAGGCTCCAAGCTACCTCCATGTGGACAGCGAAGACTGATCAGACTGGGCGGATGCCCAGGCTGATCTGAGTCTGTGCTGGGCGCACAGCAACTTTATTAGTTTTCTTGTTTCCCGGCTCAATTATATAGTAGTTCTTAATGAGAAGGTGAGATAACTTCTGTGAATTGTCCACAAAATTGTTGTGGCCCTTTACTAGAATCACATCACTGAGGCAGTCCTGATGAGGGGCAACAACTTAATTTTGTATGGAAAATAAGAAAATAGTGCTTGAAATTCTCATCAGTGCCGCTCTGAACTGGCTCTTTGGGAAGACAGATGTGTCAAGGTATGTACTGATTGAATGTTTCAAGAATTAATTTTGTTTGAATGCTGCTAAAACCAGTTTGCTCTTGAATGAAAGCTGCATAAATTGATTGCTGATTGAATGCTGCAGAAATTAGTTTGCTGTTGAATGAATGCTGCAAAATGTATGGTAGAAGGTAAAAGTTTGCATTTTAGGAGATCATGATTTCAGCCAGGCTAATATGAGAAATCAAGGAACAAAGCAGTCACTCCGCAAGTGATTGGAACTTGCTTGACTCCCTTGCATCATCATTGAAGTTTCCCATCAACAATATTCTTGTCTTTTCTTTTCAGAAATCAGTAACATGGCATATATATACTATTAAATGTTAGAACAATATTATTAGGGTCTGGATGGGGGTACAAAAAATCGCTACTCATTAGAATTTCAGCCATTTAATCAGTAATTGATAAAGCCATTTTCTCAAAAATTAGTATGCTCCTGAAAATGACAATGTGCAGACAGGTGAGATACTGCTTATCACAAAATTCTAGGTGTAATCTTTCTTCACAAGAAACAGTCTGAGGGCTTGTGTTAGAACCCAGAATATTGGTTCTAATGTGTTGCCACCTGCGGAGAGATTAGAAGGTTTTGCTCTCATCATTTGAAACAGAACATATTTCATCAAGGTTGTGATCACAGGCTATATTCCAGAGTTATGGCCCATAAACTGTCCATTGACAAATGACTTAAGGTTGGAACTCCATAGTTGAATTTTAACCCACTTTTAGTGCACCTTTGCTAAGCATGAGGGTGCTCACGCAATACCCTTTATGTGCTTGCGTGTGTGCTTTTGTGAGTGTTAGCAAAAATATAGAATGTGGTAGCTTGGGATAATGAGTCAGTATGGCCTGATGTTTGATCTAAAAAAAATGTAGGTCACAATGACCTATATTCTGTTTTTTTTTTAGATTTCGTCATATCTTGATGGCTATTTGATGTTTGAACATGATGGCTTGGAATAATGAGTCAGTATGACCTGATGTTTGACCTCAAAATAAAAGTAGATCTCAGTGTTCTATATTCCATGGTCCAGTGGTTTTGCCTTCAAGACTATTTGATGTGTGCACATGCTTGCTTGGGTTAATAAGTCAGTATGACCAATGTTTGACCTCAGAATAAAAGTAGATCACAGTGACCTATATTACCTTGCCCAGTGATTTTGCATTATACCTGTAGGTCTGTTTGATGTATGACCCGATGTTTGACATCCTATAAAAGTAGGTCACCTTGACCTATATTTCATGGTACTGTGAATTTTCCTCATATTTGTAACACTATTTCATGGACTTTGCATTATACATGCGTTTATAGTTTGGGCTGACACTATGAGTGAACTTATACTTATTGTAGTTCAGTTTGACCTATACATGTTTTTCATGGTCCATTGATTTTAGCCAATATCTCTAACACTATTTCATTGACCGGTATCATACTCTGTGCAATGGTACATTCAGATACAGTGTCTGACCTCATATGACTTCTAATTCAATGTGGTCTATTCAGTGATATTGTCAGATCTTTGCCAATACTTTGAGGGTTTAAATAATTATTTGGTTAACTGTTTATTCTTACTCTGAAGTTGATCTCATTTCATTTGGCAGGTATTGTTTATATTAAACTTGCCCTTGCTAAAGTCAAGCTTCCACAAGTCGAGTTTTATTGTCTTCAGACAATTCTTGTTATGAAACTTATCAGAAATTGAGTCAGCAACTGTTTTTAAGTTGATCTGTCAGTTAAGCGTATGATCATCAGTTGACTCCTTTCAAAATCACATTTCATAATATGGCCACATGTGGGGGACGTTTTGCCTTTGGCCTATTCGTGTATATTTGTTAAGCTTCATTTTTGCGTGTGATGCTTCATATATCATGAAATTTAAAACTGTGGAAAAAATACTCACATTTAGATCATGAAGACAGTATACAGTTTGTTTAGTAAACTATTAAGATAAGCACCTCAAGATAGAAAGATATTTAATGAAATCAAGATAGTTCATGAAAGTCAAATGTATATGTTAATTGTTTACCTTATTTACCCAAATTATTACTTCAGAAATCCCAAAGCAAACAGTGCAGACTGTTAGTAAGAGTCATCCCTTGAAAAGGCGAAGGATTATTCCATATTTCAAGATGGCTGAATTTTAGTATAGACATGGTTGCTGACATGCACTTGAAAGTTTAGGGTCAATAAGGTTACTGTGGTACTGTACCAAAAGACAATGATAGTGACTCAAAATTGCCCATATTATGCCATTCAAAATGATGAGGTTTGAAAATCTTAAATGTTGGCCATATGTGCCAAGTTTCATGACATAGGGTTTTGACAAATTTCATTGCCACTTTAACAGCTGCTGTGTAGAACTGCCTTATATGAAGCACTGAAAGAGTCCCAGCAGGCACATGACATTGAAAAAATGTTATATGGACATCATATAGATAGATATTGATTCAGCGCCATGATGCAACGTACAGTCAACTCTCAATATCTCAAAGTCAAAGTTCTTCCCAAACTACTGATATCTCATAGTAAATTTTCTGGTCCCAGAAAATTTACTTTGAGATATCAGTAGTTTAAGATAAGAGGAGTTGAAATGTAAATAAAAAATAAGGAATGCATCCAAACTTTTTTCCATGAAAGAAGAGATACGTTGAGATATGGGCACACCATGCTGAAGCAAAGTCAGTGCAACAAATGTAGCAAAAATGGTTGTATGGCTTATTTCAAGGTTGTGTCTCTACTTGGTTTACTTTGAGATAAAAAGTTACAATCTTTGTTTCTCTTTTTTGTAGCCTGAGAATTTATTATTAGCCAGCAAAGCCAAAGGAGCGGCAGTAAAATTAGCAGATTTTGGTCTTGCCATAGAGGTACAAGGCGACCAACAAGCATGGTTTGGTAAGTAGCATTGCATTAAAGTGAACAGCTACACTTTCAGGGGAAGCAACTCTGTATTCATTTTCACTTTTGCCACCCTTCTCAGTGGGGCTCAACTCTTAACTCTTTAAACACCAAAAAGCAGGCGACAAAATTTACGTCTGCAAAAATTCAAAAAATGCCTTGTCCAAGACATTTCATATTGAGAATTCAAAGACTAATGGGCAAACAGTGTAGATCCACATGAGGCGGCTCATTATGAGCCGCCTCATCAGGATCTATGCTGTTTGCAAATTATGCTATTTTTGTCACTGGTACTTAAAGTGTTAAGGGAAAGAACTTGGTACCTAGGACTAAGGATTATGGCATTAATGTCTCTTTATGCTTGTTGCAACATATTGAAGTCCTGTCTTCGTGACTGTCCTATTCTGAAGGTAATTGTCTCATATATAACTCATTTAAGGTTTCATGACTAAAATAGAAAGATCATATTTGAGTGAAATAATATTATTCTATACATGTTCTCAACAATGCTCTAATGAAATTAAAATATAAAAAAAAAATAATAAAAAGAAAAAAAAGAAGAAAGGTCATGTTGCTTGTAACAAAATTATTCACAAGACGTAATACTATGTTCTGTATTATGTACAGCCTATTTCACGTGTGTTCATAGCCTTTTATGGTACTCGCTGAGGCTATTCTTAGAAAATCCAATAGCATGCAGACGTCATTGGGATAATTACCAGGATTTTATTCTCTCATCTTTCCCACAGTAAACCATAAAAAGACTTTTTACCGCAAATTGCTGTAGAAATATGGAGTAGAGAAAACTAAACCAAGTGCTGATATTATCCCCAAACTTGGACAAAAGTTGATTATTGTTGGCTTCTGATGTGTCTGAAATTGGCTTACGGAATGGTAAACAGTGTAGTCCCAGATCAGACTGCTCCTAAGGAGCAGTCTGATCAGGGTCTACACTGTTTGCTTAGGCAATTCTGTGCCAGTATTTAGGAATATTATTGTATTTTTCATTCAGCATGGGTCAAAGGAATTCAAGTTAGAGATTCTATATCTGGATGATATTGCTATAACAAAAGATCATATTTGACTGAAAAAAA
This sequence comes from Ctena decussata, assembly GCA_963989385.1. Lineage (NCBI taxonomy): Eukaryota > Metazoa > Mollusca > Bivalvia > Lucinida > Lucinidae > Ctena > Ctena decussata. Next base: position 4,822,327 of record OZ022500.1, read on the forward strand.
AAAAAGTTATGTATTTGGTCATCATTGCTGTATAAGAGATTATCATGGCTCGAGATAAGGGTGGATTTGATTTTAATTCAGGGATGATTTTTGTCACACCTGCTTTAACAGGGTGCTGTATAGTTGTCCGCTGTTTGGTCGGTCATTCCATTCATATGTTCATTCACATATTTGTTAACTCTCACAAATGACCTCCAAAACCACTGCACCCATGGTTTTCAAATTTCACATGGAGCCTGCATGCCTGCCAAGTTTCATGATTTAGGCATGGTTCTCACGAATTTGGAAGCCTATCACCACCTCATGATTGTTTTTATGAAGAATTCAAAGAAAGTTCACACATTGATTTTTTACTGGTAAAAATATCAAAAGGGGGAATCCTCACAAACATAATCCAATGTGAAGTGGCTTGTGCAGTCCTTGAGAGAACTTCTTGTATAGAGCCATCATCTGAGACAACTGCTCAATGTTATTTGGAGCTTGTCAGGGTATCACTAAACAGTGAAAGCCTGGGTAATGCCAAGTAAGCTGCAATACATTGTGCCATACACAAAACTGTACACAACAGAATATTTTGTATACAAATTTTCTTTTATGTAAACTGCTCTGACCTGCCCACAGTGGTCACTCCCTGCAAATGCCAGCTTTATGCCTTTTCAGAATTGTCTGTTGTTCAAAGATTGCAGTATCCCTTAAAGCATAATTTCATTGAAGCTCTTCTATAGTGTATGTAATGTTCTGAACATGTCTGGCCCAGTTAATGTTGTAAAATATAAGCCACGACATAGCATTTTGCACTCATATCCGTAAAATATCTGGCGTCTTCAGGAGCAGTCTGAAGAGGGACTGCACTAGGTTTGCAAAGTTGAACATTTTATGAAAATCTCCTTGTCAAGATAAACAGGTCTTCCTAGATTCAAAGATAATCATTACATAAATAACTTAGGTGTCCAAATATTAAAGGTAATTACCTACATCTCTTAGAAAATTTGTTCATCCTCAATTTCAAAGTGGAAATTTCTTGATTTAAATTTTGCACCAATTAATTAGCATCTTTATGGTGCATTTGCATCAAATAACAAGTGTTTCAGAAGTAAGTTTCAGGCAAGAAACCTGTTATTCTTGAATCAGCTTTCATAACACCCTGGAGCTCTGGATAGGCCATGCTTTTTGGGGTCAAAAATTTATCCCTTATTCTTATTTCTGAGGAAAAACATATGCAATCTGATCTCATCAGAATTGCCTCACTGAGGCAATTCTGATGAGATACAACTGTGTATGTTTACACAGAAAACAAAAAAAAAGAAATTATATATGTATATATGGAATTATCCCAGAAATGATTTTCCTATCTGGCGCTCTCACAGACAGTCTTAAGCTCTAAATCTTTCCATCCAATTTAAGCCACGCTGAGTGAAAAAGGACATCAATATTACATACTTATTGGAAGCCCCAAGAAATCAACCAATATCAGAGTTTTCCAGTTTTAACCCACAATATTTAGGTCATTGTAAAAGCTAATTGTTAAGCAGCAGAAACAGGAACAGGAAGTTCAGATTGACCGTCTGCTGGGATTGACGTCTGCAGCAGGTCTCTGTATGTGGTCTGTGGCTTGCTGATGTCCGTGACTCGCCCAATTTCATCCTTATACAGCCAGTCATCTATATATGGAATCCATTATGAAGATATTTATGTCGGTGGCTATCAGACGGAAAGACCGTAATTTCCCCAGCATCCGTTTCTCATTGGAGAAATTTTATACATGGGCAAATTTCCTCGTATTCGCAGTTTGTCGGCTTAAGAAAATTATTTAAAGCTTTCTTGTTTGCCTTTGACAAACTACTTACCATGTTATGAAAGAGATAACAATTTTTTCATCAGCTGAAATGATTGGAAGATCAGAGTTTCTCTGATTCTGAGTTTGTGTTCTGTGAAATGGATACCTTTTTCGAATCAGGGAAGGATAAGGCAGCGAAAAGAGAGAGATGGGCTCCGCCTTTCATCAGCTGTGCCCAAGATACAGTGGGTCTCTAACCCCCACTGCCCCTACGGCTATTAGGCTATGGGAATCCTTTACCTTTACCTTTTACCAGTCTAGAAAAACAAGAAATATATTGTGGTTCTGATGAGCGGCCACAACATACATTTTAAGGTGATTTGGTAAAATTTTCATTTTAGCCCCTCCCCCCCCCCCCCCCCCCCCCCCCCTTTTTTTAATGGAGGTCAACTGATAAAGAAAAGAATTTGTTCCACTAGGAGCAGATTCTTTCCTTTTAGAGTTGACTCCATTTTGGACGGGCTTTGTCCTCCAGGGAAGCAAACAGGAAGTCACAAAAATATGTTTTCCTATGTAAAAATGGTGGCAAAACATAAAGGATTATTTTCTGGCAAATGAATAGAATTTCTCAGGATTATCCTACAACACTGCTATAGCCAAGTTATAGTGCTCCAGTTAAGAAGGGGTAACAGGGACAAGTTAGGGATAATTTTCCATATTTATCCATAAAAAGATATGATGTGACCCCTCATTAGAACCGTCTCGCCGAGACGGTTCTAATGAGGGGTCACAACATATGTTTTCGTTCAGAAATAAGAAAAATTATCTTTGAATTATCCTCAATACCCCTTCTTATCTGGAGCTCTGTGTTATATTCCTAGATGGGGTGACAATAAAACAGCAATGTCTATTGCAGCACTGCCATTCATCTCCATATAAATAGCCTGAATGACCAGGATAATGGACAATGAAATCAACCTTATAAGAAATTGCAGCTCTCCAGACAGACAATGCTTTCTTCTGGTGTTGTTCACATTTGAGCCGCGACACGACAAAATCAGCAATGTGGTTGTGCGCCCAGCGCAGACTCAGATCAGCCTGGGCATCCGCCCAGTCTGATCAGAGTCTTCGCAGTTCGCATGGAGGTAGCTAAGACCCATAGCTACCCTTTAAGTGCTTAGCGAAGAGACTGTGCAGACTTGGCAGAATCCCAGACTGGTCTGAGTCTGCGTTGGGCGCACAGCCACATTGTTGGTTTTCTCATGTCGCGGCTCATTTATTTGAAAGACATGGTCTGCATGCTGCTATATATCTATATAATGGGGCACCTTAACAACACTATCTTATTTGCCGGGCCGGGTAGCCCAGTCGGTAGCCCATCTGACTCAAGAGCCATAGGTCACAGGTTCGATATCTAGTCTCGCCACTTACTTTCATTTCTCCTTCCGCTGATTCAAGAAGGGCAGTTGTCAGTTACTGGCGAAAGTTTGTGCACTTAGTACTGGTTAACTGCTTAGAGGGTCTAAGCCTGCCCAGAAATAGTGTGGTTAGGTTAACTGACTGTCCCGACATGACCATAGCTGTTTACCGTGGACGAAAAGCAACAAAACAAAAAAAACCCTACTAATTTAATGTGCCTAATTTGTGGAAAACCTAAAATAATAAATTTTCCAATAGGGACAAATGGAAATTTAACTATTTTAGGTGTCCTGTTACCTACTCACATTACGGATAATTTCTGTTTCTAGGGGAATTCGGATAGGTGAGCTTGCCCACCAGAAGAATCAATGGTCTGTATAACAGTTGGTTGAATGGCAAACATTGTTGCAGACTTCATCCAACTTCTCTAAAAATTGTCATGTTTTGTTCTGCAGTTTGTGCAAGCATGACTTGTCCATCTATTTACCTTCCATGTGCAATGGAAAGCTTACATAGGGCCCCAAATCTTAATTCTTTTAATAATTATTTCTGTTTGCAGGTTTTGCTGGTACTCCGGGTTATCTATCTCCAGAAGTGTTACGCAAAGATCCCTATGGAAAGCCTGTAGATGTATGGGCTTGTGGTAGGACTGTTTTTACTTTACTTTAAAATGGTCTTTATGCTGAAAAAAAAGAAAAGAAAAAACATGCCTGTTATGGTGTAAGAAAGGATGATTTGTGGGCTTTCAACAGTATGAGATATTTTGGGCTAATTTCGAAAAAGATTGGGATGACTACATGCAATAGGATAACCAAAGGCAAATTGGAAATAATGTCCATAGCCAGATTAGAAGTCAAAATTTTTGGGTCATGAGACCAGAGTGTTGATAACTTGGTCAGCACATCTTTTTGTACCTGTCACAAATACTGAAACAGTAAAAGAGCATTCTAATGCACTTACAAATATAACGCGACGTCTGATTGGATAACGTCAAAAATTTGCAACAGTATATTCTGCGATATGCTGTCGCAAACCCGACGTCATAAAGTAACGTCCCTTCTCATTGGCTAACGTTTGGTTTTACGTTGCAGACAGCGCTTGAAATGGGTGCAAACTAGTACATTATAAAAGGTGAAAATGTAGAAAAGTGCATTAGAACGGGGATAACTGTCTTGAACATTGTCATTTGGGGAGGTAAATCATCGGTTTTATGGTCGCAAATTGGGTTTTACGGCTCCGCTGGCGCGTCGCCGTAAAATGAAATTCTGACCATAAAACCGATGATTTACCTTCCCCAAATGACAATTTTCAAGACTGGCGCGTCGCCGCAAAAAGAAATTTCCGACCATAAAACCGATGAATTACCTCCCCAAATGACAATTTTCAAGACAGTTATCCCCTAAATTGTAGCACTCTTTTAGCAGTTTCAGGCCTGCAGGCTGTTTGAATTATATCAATACCATCACAATAAATTGCCATTGACAGTCTAGGGGAATTAATATGAACATGAAAAGTTCATTTGGGTTGTCTTTCTTTGCATTAATTTCATAAAACCCTCACATGCCAGATGGTTCTAATGAGGGATCACAACATATATTTTACAGAAAATTACCAGAAATTATTACAGAAAATTACCAGAATTTATTCAGATAATTACTTGATCCAGAGGTCTGTCATTGTAGTTTCATTATCAGGGTGTCAGTAGTCACCACTAAGATAAATAGGTGAACTTTTCAGGGGAAGCAACTTGACCATTTTCATTTATGCCACCTTTCTGAATGGTGTCAACTCTTAAAGGAGAGAATTTGCTCCCCTAGGAGCAAATTCTATCCCCTAGGAGCAAATTCTCTCCTTTAAGAGTAGATCCAGTTCTGGAAGAGCTTTTTGTCACAGGAAACAAACAGGAAGTCACAAAAGTTGTTTTCCTTGATAAAAATGGTTCAAAAACATTGAGATATACCCATACACCATTACATTGTATTAGACACCCAGGGTTGGGGGTTATAAAACAAGAGAATAATATCAAACTCAAAATAAAGCACACTGATTGGCTGCTTCCGAGCATGTGCTCGGAAGCAGCCAATCAGTGTGCTTTATTTTGAGTTTGAGAATGTATTCAAGTTTTATAAACTCTGGGCCAGACAGCTAGAGTAGGCATTATGGATATGTCGAAATTTACAACTGGTCAGTCTCAGATGTCATGCATGTGATTTGAATGTGACATCATGTTAATTTCATCTGTCATAACAGAAATTGACAAACTGCAGTCACATAAATACTGGCCAATCAAATTCTGTCTTATAAATACTGGCCAATCAAATGGCCTCTTACATTTCATCCTGGCAGTTAATTTTAGAGCAAAACTAGCAGGAGCAGACGACATTACTCAGCAAAATTTGCATGGGAACTCTTCCATGGAAGGTAATTCTTACCAAGTTGAATTTGTCTCCCAGTTCATATTGGGGCTGTCTGAAAGGAAAGAGCATATTCTTTCCTTTAGTTTGCCTGTTTTGAATGGGTAATTAAGATTTAACCAGGGATTTGAAGTTTTAGAGGTTTGTTGCAGCCAGTGACTGATAACAACAATTTAATTGTTACATATACCTGTATGATTTAAAATAATTTGGGTTTTATATGACTTGATATGTATCTGTTTCAGGGGTTATTTTATACATTCTTCTTGTGGGTTATCCCCCTTTTTGGGATGAAGACCAACACAGATTGTATGCTCAGATAAAAGTGGGAGCCTATGATGTGAGTAATGCTTCCTTGTAATTTTATAACCGCATGAGAAAAGTTTTGCAAGCAAATGCCTGAACTTTTTAAAATGTTAGAAATTGTAAAAGTTACTCTCGACAATGGAGTGTTTGAATAAAAAGAGAGCACCATTTTCATGATTTCTTAGCAAAGTTTAAGTGCGGCAGAGACATTTGTGTGACCTCTGGTTTGTTTCTGTGGTCGACAAAGCCTTTACAAGATGCAGTCATAGGGGAGCAAACTGTGTCAGATTTAAGCCCGTTAATAAGAAATGCAACACCGAAAATGCCAAAATGGCTTCCCTGAAGGTTCGAGCAAACAGCAGATGTTTAGACAAACATGCACAAGCACAGATGGGCATGTAAAGTTGTATGACAGAAGTTTTCCCATGGGACTGGACTATTGGTCATGGGACCAGATAGTTTGAGACTGCTTCACCAACCGTTTGGACAAGGATTTAAACTGAGGTCCACACTGTTTAAATGACCTTAAAGAATACTTGTTCTTGTAGATGTTCACCTTTCACCTTTGCTGATGGTAGTCATGAAATGAAGGATAGGCTAAATGTGAAGTGGAAAATTTGTATTGAGACAATAAAGGATATAATGCCTAAAACAATCATACTATTTTAACTAATATTTCAGTACCCATCACCAGAATGGGACACAGTGACTCCCGAAGCTAAAAATCTCATTAACAGTATGTTAACAGTGAATCCAGCAAAAAGAATCACAGCTTCAGAGGCCCTCAAACATCCATGGATCTGTGTAAGTGTTCTCTTGGTCAACGGCGACATTTTATTTGCAGTAATTTTGCCGTAATCATACATATATCAGCTTTTCCTTATAATCATTGCTGTTTTTGGTTCTTACAGTTTTTCTTCTCTCTCCCTCCTAGAGCTCTCTAAATCCCAAATTTTGTGGCTGAAAACTTAGCTGTTTTTCTTGATTCTCCGTACAAAGTGTTCTGGAATATCAGAGTTGCCTTGCATAGGCACTGGGAAACATGAAGTATCTCCCTTCACCTGTATTATAAGGACAGTAACCAGTAAAAGTAAAGGTAAATAACTATTTTGCAAAGGGCAGAAACCAGTAAAAATTAAGGGAAGTAGCTATTTTTCAAAGGGCAGAAACTAGTAAAGATTTAGGGAAGTTCTCTTAAATTGCAAAGGGCAGGAACCGCTAAAAATAGAGGGAAGTTGCTATTTTCCAAAGGGCAGAAACAGTGAAAGTAAAGGGAAGTTACTATTTTACAAAGGGCAGAAACAATGAAAGTAAAGGGAAGTTACTATTTTACAAAGGGCAGAAACAGTGACAGTAAAAGGAAGTTACTATTTTACAAAGGGCAGAAACAGTGAAAGTAAAGGGAAGTTACTGTTTTACAAAGGGCAGAAACAGTGAAAGTAAAGGGAAGTTACTGTTTTACAAAGGGCACAGTGAAAGTAAAGGGCAGTTACTATTTTACAAAGGGCAGAAACAGTGAAAGTAAAGGGAAGTTACTATTTTACAAAGGGCAGAAACAGTGAAAGTAAAGGGAAGTTACTATTTTACAAAGGGCAGAAACAGTGAAAGTAAAGGGAAGAAAGAAAAATAATTTTGCAAAGGGAGGCAATTTGAGTTAGGAGCTGTGGTAGGTTAGTAGCGGTCCACAATTTGAGCCTGGCTGGAGGCGGGAAACTTTCCAATCTTAAATGGGGTCATATTGCACACAGCTTTTCATTATCACCCTCCCATTGTCCTGATATGACTGAAATATTGTTAAAAAGGATGTAAAATTGCAAGTCATCCATCCACCCTATGCAGTTTGAGTTTCCCCAGGTTTTCTCCATTTGTAAAACTTTTACTTGGTCAGGGGAGATAATCCAGTTTAGTCCACCCAGTCGCATATGTGTTTCATGAAACAAGAAAAATAGCAATTTTCAAGCCCCAAAGCTTTTACTTATTTAGAGCTCTGTGCTGTTGTTGATTTTAGCCGTAACATGCATAAAGGGTCTGTAGAATATACAGTATGTAGAGACAACCTTGTGCATAAAACCTTCATGTTTGTCTGTAGATCACTCAGAATCTACATTGTGTGTGTATATGTGTTAAGCAGAAGCCTGATCAGACTGCACTGAATTAGATGGCTTTGCTGCTGGAACATAAATGGATGACCCTTTATGCATGGCACTGCTGATTGAAACTGACTTGAAGCTTTTGTGAAACTGAAAGCAAACTTGCAGAATAAGTTAGGGAATTACATGATAAACGATAAAAAAAAGCGATAGAAAACAACGCTGAAAATCCAAAGACTGGTAAATCTTTACGCATCTTTATGCATGCTTCAGTTTGAACACTTGTTGCAGTGCAACTGTTGACAGTATGTGAGCCGCGACGCGAGAAAACCAACAATGTGGTTGTGCGCCCAGCGCAGACTCAGATCAGCCTGGGCATCCGCCCAGTCTGATCAGAGTCTTCGCTGTACGCATGGAAGTAGCTTAGACCCTTAGCTACCATTTGAGCACTTAACGAAGAGTCTGATCAAACTAGGGAGCTGCCCAGGCCCATCTGAGTCTGCACGGGGCGCACAACCACTTTGTTGGTTTTCTCAAGTCGCGGCTCATGTGACCCATAGTTAAGCACTTTGGAATGATGATAAAATGCGTGTGCTGCACATCACTGGGTGGGAGCGTACAGTACAAGTGATAGGTTGTCCCGATCTGTATAGTGGACGCATCTTTGTCCCAATATGTCGGGTAAGTTTCAAAATTGTTTATTTTTGTGTTTTAAAATCATTGAGTGTAGGTAGAACAGCTTGCTCGACAAGCCTTAATACAGATCTTTTCGACATGTCACCTTAATTTTCTGTAAATTGTTACGAGATGCTTTATTTTCACATTTAATTTGAGAAAATCACTACTCTACTTTCGATTTCGAAATCTGGGCCGGTGACATTTCTTCAAATTTTGCCATCAATTGTATATGAAACAACCGTGTTTTCTTTAGAAATATTTTATGGTGTATTTAGGTTCAGGATTAATTAATCTTGTTAGATATCATGCTAGGTAAGGGCAATTATTTTCAAAGAAAACAAAGGAGGGGTCAAACACTATTCTGTATCGTGGGTCGTAAAACCGATTGTCAGTGAGACATCCCATACAGTCAGAAAAATTTGGGGATGCTCAGCTTTGCTTGTCTTGTGGATTCGTCCCGTGCTTAAGGGATACTTAGCATGGGTAAATCTCTTAATAGATCATTAATCTATCTTAAAAAGGGACTAACTAACATTTTTTTCGAATTAAAAGGCTAACTCGGCCGATTTTCTGGTTACACGTGACGTGATCTGATTACAAACACCAGTGATTTGCAGATGAAAACACGAATTTAGAGCAAAGAAAGCAACATCTAGCCATCTCCAAAGATGACCATAATGGAAAACATAAATAGAGAAAACATTCTTACCAAGTGGTTTACATCCAAACAATAAAAGAAAACACATTTCACACAAACACATCCTGAAGGTCATAACAACGGACAAAGATTTGCCCACTATACACATCGGACAACGGTGCACATGTACTGTACGCTCCCAACCAGTGCACATGCAAGTTTTCATGGAATATGGATTGGGCATTTTTTTCTCGCACAGTGTTGTCAGATATCAACATTTGCAACATGTTTGCTTAATGTTTCTTGGTTACTGAGCTGTGTAGCATAAAGAGCTGCTTTCTGACTCTTGGAAATGTGAAAGACACAGATGCTTAGTCAGTGTGGAACTTCATTACTGTGACACAGAGTCCCTGACAGATTAAGGAGAGATTATGACAGTTGAAGGCTTGTTTCTGTTATTCTCCCTGAAAACAGAGGGTATGTTGTATCTCCTTTTTAGAAGCACTAAGTTTTGAAGTGCTTTTAATGAGGTTCGACATCATACACTGTTTTAAGAATTATCAGAAATTAAATTGTACACCCAAGGTCTAAATTATCTCCCAAAAAATGGTTCCTGCAAACTTGAGTGCATTAGGAGAAAATGTTTTTGCAGTTCTCCTGGTGCAATTATAAACAGTTAGCAATGGTTAGAAAGTTAAAGGAACAATACAGTAAACAGTTTTTACACAGTGCTCCAGATAAGAAGGGGTAACAGAGATAATTTAGGGATAATTATCCATATTTCTCCTCAAAAACATATTTAGTGACCCATCATTAGAACCGTCTCGATGAGACAGTTCTAATGAGGGGTCACAACATATGTTTTCGTTGAGTAATAAGAAAAATTATCTTTGAATTATCCCTGTTACCCCTTCTTATCTGGAGCTCTGTTACAGACTTAAATTCTGTGTCAAGATACAGCTTGCTGACTTACAGCAAATTTGAAAGCAACAAGTTTCTATTGACATCACTGGTTATGCTGTCAAAAAAGTGCCATAAAAACAAAGGCAAAATTTAAGGTCATGCTGATTAAGTATATAGTGAACAACTCAAATGAAACAAATACATTGCTTGCAATATTCATTTAGCTTTCTACCTATACCAAATTGATAGTTTTACATTGAATAGAAGTTCCAAAAACTCACTTGCAGTGAACAAGCAAATACTCTAAAGTCTGTTGTAAAATCAACTTTATGGCTTGACTGTACTTAAAAAAGTCTCTCCCCTTACCTGGAATAATCCCTGACTTATACAGTAAAGTCCAAGCTGGCATTTTCATGTGTCAGGAAGCAGCCTTTAATATACAACAGTTGAGTGGCAACTATAAAAGGGGCTGGGGTCTTACCTGTCATTTTATTCATTGCTTTATTTGCAGCCTTTAACGATAACCATCTGTGTAGAAGTTAACAATGATACTATGAAGCTTCCTTTACCATATTTAAAAGCACTTGCAAACCAGAGCACAGACACCGTGTTACAAAGACAGGCTTAAATATGATTCAGATTGTTTTAAGCATATGGAAAACCTTATTATATTGAGCAGAATAAATTTTGTGGATGTGAATTTTTTGTGGATGTGGATTTTTGTCTGTTACAGAAATGTATACTCATTGTATTTGTACAGTCCTGTTCCTTTTTGAATGCTTAATTTTTATTTTTATGATTTTCTTCGTCACCAAGACGAAAATAAAGAAGAGGCCTTCATTTATTTCGGACGTCCAAAGTACAGATTTCCGCTGCTTTTCAGATTTCTTTATCAAACTTTTAATCATAGGTTGCAGAGAAATAACTGCGGGTCTGCCCTTGCTCATTGTTAATACAAGGACAACAATTGTGTCGATAGGCAGTACCTCTCTGATTATGTTTGCAAAAATAGTCATTAAATGATGCTTTAGCAGAGCAAGGGAGACAACTGTGCTTCAAGTAGTTGGCTTTGTAATGCAGCAGCACCTTTCTCTTACACGTCTTTGTTTTGCAACTTAACAAAGCACAAAAAACAAAAATGGTTTCATTTGCAAGCAGCATAGATCCAGATGGGGCAGCTCATAATGAGCCACTTCATCTAGATCTACACTGAGTGCCCGCTAGTCTTTGAATTCTCTGTATGCTTTATACCATCTGATGAAACAATTTTTAGCTCGCCTATACAAAGTACATGAAGAGCTGTTGTTGTCACTCTGGCATCAGCGTCGTATTCCAAATAGGATGTTTTGGCTAAAGTTTTTATGTGATGGGCAAGGCTTTGTTAGGCAAGCTATCCTGTACATGGATACATCTTGTTGAAATTTTGCAGACAGGAATTTTGTCATCTGCATTTTTGGCACTTTAGGGATAAAAATATTTTATCATAATGTTTCTGAATAAACGAGTAAAGGAGACAATCAGAAGGTATGATAAAGTGTTTTCCAATTAATAAAGTTATGACTTGTGTGTCATAATACTTTAAAATATCTCATTTCAAATTAATTAGCCGCTTTGTTTGTTTTAAATGGTGTAGACAATCAATACGGTCTTTATTATGGTTTAGGATCATATTAAAATTAGATCGAGATGACATTTATTTTATCTGTGTCTATCTTCTTGTCATATTTGATTGTCTTGTCTTGTCTTAAATGTGCTGTTGTGCTTCTTTTATTTAAATCAGCAAATGTAGCGTAAATTACCAATTAGGCAAGAGGTTATATTGTTAATTTATTATTGTAAAATCTGTCTATATTATTAAGATATATTTGTTTTATAAGTTACAGGCAATTAGTAAAATTAATTTACGAAATTTAATTTCAAAATAAAATGTTATTCGGACAAACAGGGAAAAAAAGAAGAAAAGAAAACACCATTTTACTGCATGGTTTGTGTGTTGGTGTGTCAGTTTATTTTACACTATAAACATTAAGAAAACATGCACTGTCTTGTAAATTTGTCTATGTAAACGGACTTGTGTTCATATTTTTATATTTTCACCCCAACTTTTTATCTGCTTCACCACTTTGCCATCCTTTATTCTCCATAAAGCATATGTTATGGAATCCCATTTAAACTATTTTATCAAAGCAGGAAACTCAAAGAAATATAATGTCCTTAGAAGAACATTATAGTATTTGAGCAATTTCACAATAAAATTAGTTTTGAGCCATGTCAACTTCTGGGCAGAAGCATTGAAATTATATATTATCTGATTTTAAAGATGGCAGAGTGTGTTAAAAGATGACTATTTGCCCCCTATATCCACATACAGGCCTGCAGATAAGAAGGGATTTTGAAATTATTATCTGACATTCTTGTTATTTCTTCTTAAAGATATATGAGCCATGACATGACAAAACCAATAAAGTGGCAGGTGCGCCCAGCAAAGACTCAGATGAGCCTGGGCATCTGCCCAGTCTGATCAGAGTTTTTGCAGTGCACTTAAAGGGTAGCTAGGGGTCTAAGCTACCTTCATGCGGACAGTGAAGACTCTGATCAGTCTAGACAGATGCTCAGGCTGATCTGAGTCTTCACTGGGTGCTCATGCAACTTTGTTGGATTTGTGGTGTTGCCGCTCATATGTTATTATCCCTCATTAGAACTGCTTGGGGAGGCAGTTTTTATGAGGGACCAGAATATAGGTGCACAGATTCAGAGCTCTAGATAAGAGGGGTATTGGATGATAATTGAGGGATAATTTTCATTAGTTCTCATTGAAACCATATGGTGTGACCCCTCATCTGAACCGTCTCGAGACGGTTCAGATGAGGGGTCACAACATATGTTTTTATCCAGAATTAACAAAAATTATCCCTAATTATCACCAAATACTCCCTCTTATCTAGGGCTCTGAGATATTAGGCTGAATTGTTTTCTGGTTAATTCTCAAAACCCCAGCTTATCTGGAGCACTGCGTATATTGTTGTAAGCACCCTAATCTGACTCTATCCTCCTTGTTTTACTGAAGGATTGGGATTCATTGGTACGTAGGTAGGTGAACTACCCCCATATAAACTCATAGAAAACTCCTAAGGCTGTCAGTCGATCACAGCATATAGTGTTTGAAAGATCTAAGAAATATGATTTCGTAACATACGGTGAAAGTTGTACAAATACTGGCCTAACAGGCTGCCGTTTATTTTAAAGTTTTGGCAAGGTATTTAACTTCCTTGGTAGATTGAGATTTTCATCCAAGGAAGCATATACTAGAACACAGTCAAAAACAGACAAAAAAGAAGGAAAAAATTTAGAATATTTAGATAGCACAAATGATGAAACAGTTACTTGTCAAGAAAATTGACAAGTCATTTCATGGAGTATATGTTGTGATCTAGCTAGCAATATGGTTGGTTACTATGGAAATCTTGGTTGTTATGCCAACAGTAAACAGTATCTTTTGTTGCCTTTCTTGTCATTATAGGCTCGCAATGTTAATTATTTTACAAAAACAACATCCCTCAAACTTTGTGTGTAAACAATAATTACCATTGGGTGGAAGTATGCTCACCAAAGGCTAGCATGAGTCGGTATCCATTCAAAATTTGGTAAAAACGTTCTATAATGTTGAAACAGGTGTGCTGCTGACTTGTCGTAGGGAAGCATAGTTTTTGTGGATGTATCCATAACAAAATACCTTGTGAAGGTGAAATTTCTTTGTGATGACGTAGAATTTTCTTTCAATTATTTGTAAAGTCTTTGCCTGCTAAACAAGTCTGCATTATAGGTATTATGGATTTCATAGTATCTGAGCCATATTCCAAAGTGTGCACATTTTTGCAGCAAATAACTAAATGGAAAACAAACTTAAACACATGAACCTAACTATGACACAGTTTGTTATAACATTGTTTTGCATTTACTACTGAAATTTCACTGACCGTTTATGTCCTTTTTCTGTGCCCACTTGAAAACCACACATTTTTTGCTAACTCAGAAATTGACTTGGTGTATTAGGAGGTTGAGGGATATTGTCTACTTCAGGTCAACAGGTACACCACCAGGGGAGATCACTTTGACCTGGAGCTGCTAGTGTTTGTCTCCCTTTTCATAGGGGACTTCTCTGGAAGGAAAAAATTTGGTCCCAAAGGGAGCAAACTCATACCTTTCAGAGTAGCTCCCATTTGAGATGTGATTTAAATACCAGGGAAACAACCTCCCATCTGCAAAAGGAAGCCAAAGATTTCAAATAGAGTTTTCTCCCTTTGAAGTGTACTTATTGACCTTCATATTTTGCTTGGTTCATTTGCTTTCTGTGCACATCTATCTAGAAAACCATTGAATGATAAATGTAGGAATGATTGTAATGTAATCAGTAAGTGCTGGTGTAACAGTATGTAACATAATTGTTAAAATAAAAGCTACAGAAGAGCTACTGTTCATATATATACAGATAATATGGGTTAAAAAAATTGTGCCTCTTTTCATCGCAAAAGATGAGTAGTTGTTGTATTTGCAGTTATGTATATATATAGATACTTACATTTGAGGAGGGAAACTTAATATACATAGATGCTTACTTTTGAAGTGGGAAACTTAATGTATACAGATACTTACTTTTGAGGTGCGAAACTTAAGGTATACAGATAGGTACTTTTGAGGAGGGATACTTAATGTACAGAGATACTTTTAAGTTGGGATACTTTATGTATACAGACACTTACTTTTGGGGCAGGAAACTTAATGTATTTAGATGCCTACTTTTGAGGTGGGAACTTAGTGTAAATGGATACTTAATTTTGGGTGGGGTACTTAGTGTATATAGATGCTTGTTTTTGAGGTGGGAAACTGAAGGTGTAAAGATACTTACTTTTGAGGTGGGAAACTTAATATATATAGATGCTCTCATGGAACTGACATGTAATACTCAAAATTATGGAGTCTGGCTGGAGCTTTATTCTATGGCTTTACCCTTTAAGGAAAATTTTTATTGACAGTATCTTTTGTTTTATTCATGGATCAAACTAATAAACATTCATTAGATAGGAATATTTTCCTCTGCAAACAAAGTAAACCAAGAGATAAGTTGAAACTTAAGCTCAACAAGCAAAAAGAATTGCTGAGATAGGAAAAGGGGAGGGGAGGGCGGCAATTATTCTATCCAGTAACTGCTCATTCCTTTTAACATTTAGTAAACATTGAGTCATATTAGAAATAGTTTTGTAGTTAGTGTGCAATTTGTCAGAAATGAGATCCTTTTGCAGGCAATTGAGCTGCTTACATGACATCCCCAACGCCATCAGCAAAAGTTCTTAATGTGCTTTAGTTGTCACCATCTGCAAACAGTACATTACATTCTTACAATTTTTGTATAGCACACACCAGATAGACAGTTACTCTTATTTCTTGTTTTAGTTTATATTTTCAATCTTTGCTGTTTTCTGCCTTTAAAAGAAATCCTAAATTGTAGCATTATTGTTTATAGGTAATCCTACAGAGCTGTATGTTTTTGGAGAGATTTTGTGATAATTCCAATTCTCTGTAATATACAGCATAATTGAGCCACTACACCAGAAAACCAACAATGTGGTTGTGCGCCCAGCGCAGACTCAGATCAGCCTGGGCATCCGCCCAGTCTGATCAGAGTCTTCGCTGTCCGCATGGAGGTAGCTTAGACCCTTAGCTATACTTTGATAATTTAACGAAGGGTCTGGTTGGCTTGAGCGGATGGGCAGGCTGATCTGAGTCTGCACAGTGCCAACAACCACATTGTTGGTTTTGTCGTGTCATGGCTCATTTATGGTGTCTTATTAGAGTATCTTGTTAGAACCACCCCCTTGAAGTGGTTGTAATGAGTTGTTCTAATATATGTTTAAAGGTGTTGGATACACTTTGTTCTAAAGCCATTTTTACAAAGGAAAATAACTGTTGTGACCTGTTTGCTTTCTTAGATGACTTAGCTCTTCCCAGACAGTCTCTTCCTATATAGAATTTGTTCCAAGGGGAGCAGATTATTGAGTTGATAGCTATTGGAAAGGGCAGCAAATGAAAAATGGTAAAGTTGCTGCCCTTGAAAGTGTATCCATTCACTTTATATGGAGAACTGAAAAACAGAATAATTATACTGAAACCTCTCCTGAAATGGCACTCTTAACCTAATTTTAAATATTTTTTGTTTACAGTCTCTTAGCTGTAGACTCTAGTACTTAAAATCTGTAGCTGATGTATAGACAGTAGGGTTCAATGTTGTATTGTCCTGTCACCCCCATTATTTATCTATAATACAAAAAGTTAGCATGAGTTTATATGGGGCTCCACCATGGACTAACAAAGTAGAAAAAGTAAATTCTATACTCAAACTCTATTAACAGCTCTCCTATGGATCTTGTAGTATTGAATGCACTTAAGATATGATGGCATTGATCTATGGTCAGTTTGCGTATAATTTAAGGAAACCTGTTCCTCAACTAGAGTCTTGAATAAGGGGCAGTATATAAGTGAAGTAGTATATATCCAGGCTGGCACATGACGTCGCAATGACGTCGTATTGAAGTTGATCATTTCGACATTGTGTGCCTGCTGGGATAATTCTGTATAAAAACATACATTGACGGCTCACCCCCTCAGCAAGGCAGTTATGAGGAGGGCCTAAAAGGTACATTTTTGTGGAGATGTAAGAAAAAATTATTCAAGAATTTCCATGAGTTCTCTCCTTATCAGGGCTCTGGTACTCTTTGGAAAGTTCTTTGTTATAAATTCGTAACTTTTCACCTTATGGCTCTACTGACAACTTTACTGTATGATGACCTAATCTTTCAGTTCACAGATCTCTAGACAGACAAGCCAGACTTAGGGTAAAAACTGAGAGCTGTTTTTGCCAGTTTCCCCACAGACATGCTTCTTGGATACTTCTTAAAACTCCAGAAAAAGTTAGTTGTGGCCATCCCACTAGAAATGCTTCTAAGGAGGTTCTAATGAGGGATACAACATACCCATTCTTGTAGAACAGAGATATAGGATTGTCAACAGGGCTCAACGTTACCCCAATATTCTGGCTTGTCTAATGCTGACTTGATCTTGTTATTACTTACTACTTGTTCTATGTTGTGGCTGTTGAAATACATGGCATTGGCTGAATATTTTGTGAAGTATAATCTGCTCTTTTCATAAGAAAACAAGAAATATTTTGTATCTTGACATGCTAGAATCTGGGGACGATGTGTTTTGCTTTTAAAACATCAGTCTCATGCATACCACGTTCAATGACTGCTTCATCATTCTGATGTATAAGGAAAAATACCATCCAATCAGAAATTCTGTAACAGTTTTGATGAAATTTTATTTAGGCAATGGTTCATTATGATTCATTATAATACTCAGTTTGGCTATAACATGATTTTGAATATCACATGCAAATTTTAGAATTGTAGTTCCATACTTTTCAGTACAAGGCAGAAAACAGCAAGATTATCAAGGAAAATTAGATAAAAAAAAATATTTAACTGTAATTCACTGTAATAACATATAAATTGAACACATGTTTAATAAGTCAGGAAAGGTAACAAAAGATACTTGTTGTGGTTCTGTAGTTGCATTTACATTTAAGGTGATAAATTAGTGATATTATGATATTGGAAATGTTCAAATGTTTAGCCCTAAAAATAGTTTTAAAGACTGTATATGGTGTACATATTAGTTCACACATATACACTCTTTCAGAAAGTTGATCACAAACATACCTTCACTTGTTTGTAGTTATAGTCCGTTTGCTCCCAAGTGCAAACGGGGTTTGGCTTATTTTCTCGAAAACGATGAAAGTTCTATCAAATGTTCTAATGTCCTAATGAATCCTAAAACTATACATATTAGAATACGGAAAGTCCAAATTTTTGGATGCTTTCGTAAAATATTTTCCATTGACAGTAATGCAAAAACTGAGCAGTTTCACTAAAGGGCGTCGTATGCTTGTTAGAACAGCCAAAATATTGTTGATGGCCAATAGCGTAAACTCGTTGTTTACTACAGGTGTGGGCGTGGATGAATGAAATAGTAAAATGTATTCACGTGTCCGCACGCGTAGCGCATGGTATCACTAGTCAGGTGATACTATATTGTAAATAAACATTGAACTATTAAATTATTTTGCGAGTAAAAATTGTATGTTTTAAAATTTGAAAATATATGGGTGAAACAAAAAGTACAAAAAAATGGATTCAGAATAAATTTTCAATTAATTCTGCAAATTTTGTTCTAGGGATAGCATACATTGGTCACATGCTCTAACAAGTAAAACTATACGGGAATCCCAACAGCCAACTTTTACTCCCTTGTAATTAAGAGGTGAAAATGACATATTTTAGGTCCTTTTTTTGTATAGAAACTTTTTTATGCAAAACCTCACATTTCTGCAAAATTATGATTTTGTTATGTATAGGATGAAAATTAAGAATGAGCAATTCGATAATCTTCTACTACTCACCAATTTTGAGAAAATATTGGGGATGCCGTTTGCATTTGGGAGCAAACGGACTATAAGGTAATGAACTGCTAAATATGATAATGATCCTGCAGTTGGACACCTGGAACAAGACTGAATAAAATGTATTGTAAAATTATATGGACGAGGGTCCTGGCCTGACCTGGTCAGTATTACTGAATTTATTCGGCTATTAGATGGGGGCATTTTCCTTCTTGAAAATGAAATAAGGTATATTACATCTGCTATAAAATTTGTTTTCCTTTCCAAAGCAATCCCAAAATCTAGGTCCATCTTTTAAGAGCCGGGCCGCTTAGCGTAGTTGGCACGGCGTCTGACTTATAAACCAGAGGTCCTGGGTTTGATACCCAGTCAGGCCACTTACTTTCAGTTCTCCTTCCGCTGATTCAAGAAGGGCAGTTATCAGTTACTGGTGAAAGTAAATGCACTTAGTACTGGTTAACAGCTTGGGAGGTCTAAGCCTGCCCATGAATAGTGTGGTTAGGTTAACTGACCGTCCCGACATGACCATAACTGTTTACCGTGGACGTTAAACAATAACACAACAACAACCATCTTTTAAGATGGACCTAGATTTTTGGAATTGGTTTGAAAGGGAAAAATCTCCCATCTTGTAACCCAATGAATATGGTTTTGTTTGATCTGATTTTGGGTGTCCTGTTTCCTGCATGAGTTTGTCATATACAATGCAGCAGTGTCATAATGCCTCATGGAGGAGACATTTGATCCTGATAAAAGAAGATGATATGCATCTTCTATGTGACAGGACAGAAATAGCATATATACTGATGCATGTTTCTAATACAGGAAAGAAAAAGAGCAGCCAGTATATTTTAATGGTAGTCATTCTGTAGAGGCAGCAGCCATTTATATTCAGATCAGCAAACATGAAAGATGTAACATGCAGCTGTAGCTTTAGACCTTAGTTGTGGTATGTAAGCATGGAACTAAACTAAAATTAAAGATAAACAATGCTAAGTTTATGACTAAGATTATTGATCTGTGGGGGATAGACTGTTATGTTTCATGTACTTTTCTATGTACTGGGATTGCTTTTTAACAGAAAAGGTGCAAAATGTGTATTTGTTTAACATTTATCATGTTAAGCAAATTCAGGTTACAATGATTTATTTTCAAGAAAATTTTGGGCCTAATATCCAATTCTTTATGTCTTCTCTTCTTCAAATGGTAAGGCATTAAAAAAATGACACCTGTACACAGGTAATGAGTAATAACACCCATGGCACTACACCATTTCACAACATCATGAAACTAGGTCAAAGTGACCTACATTTGCAAAAATTTGCCTGATATTAATATCTCAAGTGCTGCTCTTGTAGCCTGGCCTCTACATACTGTAAAGCCTTCGTATTTTTTTTTTCAGTGCATGTGCAACACCACACATGAAACTGGGTCACTGTGACCTACTTTCACAAAAATCTATGTAATGTAAAGTTTCTTTTCTGAGGAGCAGCTTTATATCTTTGTCTGCAATTTTGACACAAGAATGTGAGCTGTGGCGTCCACCTTTTAAAATCAGCAAGACCGTATATGTGCATGCAAAGCACACCGAGGTTATGTGCCTATCATGTTTTCATACCCAAGGACTGAGGCCTCACTGAATAAACAGACTGGGCTAACTTCACTCTTATCTGACACAGTCACCTGGCTCATTGTATGACATTTTAGGAATAACAAACTAAAATGATTCCTTTGTTTTCTGACAGGGTAGATAAAATATGATATGTAGTAGGTCTTCAGCATGTTGACTTTAGTCCTTAACCTGATTAAAGATACCATATGAGGGTTTTGTATGGGCTTCAGCCAAATTTTATGATTAATGTTTAATTGAAATAAACAGATTAAGGAAGAGAATCATACACAGAATTAATACTTATTTTGAACTTTAAAGTGTCATGCAGTAGAATATGATAAAGATATAGGTAAAATTACCAGTATAAGACCATTAAATCATATCTTAAAATAAACTCTGCATTTTCAGAGGTCCAAATAAGGTTAAGTCTTGATGATAATTGGGGATAATTTTCCATATTTATTCATAGATTAAGTGCTGTTGCCCCTTTTATGAGGTGTATGATGAAGAAACAAAAATATTTGAGCCCCGGCACGACAAAACCAACATAGAGGTTGTGCGCCCAACACAGACTCAGATCAGCCTGGGCATCTGCCCAGTCTGATCAGTCTTCGCTGTCCACATGGAGGTAGCTGAGACCGGTAGCTACCGTTGAGTGCATAGTGGAGAGTCTAATCAGACTGGGCGGATGCCCAGGTTGATTTGAGTCTGCACTGGGCGTACAACCCCTTAGTTGGTTTTCTCGTGTTGCGGCTTATACAAGCTCTTAAAGTGTATGGGTTCACCTTCATATTTTTCTCCCATTTTTACAATTGAGAACAACTTTTGTGACTTCATGCTTGCTTCCCTGGACAATGAAGCCCTTTTAAAATAGGATCTGCTCTTGAACGAAAGTACTTTTAGGAAAGGGAGGTAAAAATGAAATGGCAGAGTTGCTTCCTGAAAGTGGACCCGTTCATCTTTATTCTTTTAAATTCTGCGCCATGAAAAAAAACTTTACATAATTATGGTTCATTCCTGTACATACTTCAAACTTCCAAAGTTAGCACGTAAAGAAATTTTTCTGAAAACCTTATTGTGATAGCATTACTATATAGGTATTCAAATATAGGACATATTGAAGAATGAGTGTTTCTATATTTACTGTAGTTTACTACAAAAGTCTTCAATTTAATTGACAGTTAAATTTTTATGAATTCCAAATTCAATGGAACTACCGCTATGGATAATTAACATATGGGAGCTATCGTGATAGTTCCTGTGAGTAGAAGGGTTTTCAAGTTATTTCGACTTCTTTTCTGTAGTTTTTTTTTTTTTTTTTTTCTCTCTCGCGGATTTTGGTATGCTGAGGTTTGTGTCTTTGCATCTTTAGCATATTTAGTATCTGTAACTTTATTACTTTTATGTTTCTTGGGTATATGTGAACTAATTAACCAATTTTTACTCCCTCGTAAAAAAGTGCAGAAAAGGCAGTTGCTGTCTGGCATCCCCTTTTCAGATGTTTAGGTTTATTTTTGTGTTTTTGCTTTTTGCAGTGGGATGGGCTTGGTCAGCTGGCTGTCTTGATGTTGCCCTTCTTGATCTGTTTTATTCCTCTTTGATAAACAAGTTGTAAATCATATTCTGACACCTCTACCTTCTTTGTACTGAGCTCTACTAGCTTAAAATGCTGGCAGCTCCATTTGCATTTCCTTGGGATGTTTTGTAGAAACTGTTTTCAGAGGGTGAAAACCCTGATTGGACTTTGGCAGTCTATGTCTATCCTGTTGGTTAACAACTAGATTAAGTTTGTTTTATCAGTTAGGTTCGAAGTGCTGTGTTGTTTTTGATAAATCAGCTATAGTATTCTCCAGGTTACAGTCACTGTAACATGCAAAGTCACTGCATGTGTAAAAAAAAAAATCTTGACTTTTATTCACTATTTCTAAAAATGGAATTTCAATTCACGCTTCTTAGCTCAACTTCAATGCAGTGCATATCTTCAAACAGGGTATGAGCCATGCTAAAAGGAAAATTGACTCACAGCATAAGGGAACAAAGACATGGATCAGCTGGTACATCAATGCAGTTTGATTTGTTTTCCCTGTTTGTATCAGCAGTCTGTGTGGATCAGGATGACAGAAAAATCTGCTGACACACAGGCCGATTTGAGACTCCGTTGTTCTCATGTCATAAGGGCTCTTCTAATGATGCAGCTTGTATATCTGTCATAAATAGCTTGATCACTGAAATCATCCAAATATTAGGAAAATGCCAGAGCAAACAGAGCAAACCCTGATCAGAGTGCTCCTCAGGAGCAGTCTGATCAGGGTTTGCTATGTTTATGCCATTCCATTGCAATATTTTGGCAGATTGTCGAATATTAAACTCCCCATTCATTTCTTGAGATAATTATAGTAATAGGTTGGGGTTTCCCACTTTTTAGGGTAATTTAGGCAAATCTTTCTTCAATATTTGATTTGAATGGTTATTGAAATATTTGTTCAGGTTTAAGGTAGTTATTCATTATAATTGCATTCAGTGGTGTTCTACGGAGCATGCATTATCAATATAGATAACGACAAAAGACAAATATGGCCCTTTACCTTTCTATCATAACTATACAGTTGGATGCCAAAATGTTTTCGTCTTCTTTTTTTAAATTTTTTTTGCCAATAAATAACTATCATTACACTCTAAATGAGGACGAAAAAATTTAATTGTCAGGTATATCGAGGTTTAATTCTGTTTAGTTGGGTATTTAAATTCCTAGTCAGTAGTTCTAATCTATTGCATGGGACTTGGTCAACATTAGGAAAGCTGAAGGCATTGCAAAAAGTCAGCATGTTACATTTGATGGGTCAAATATTCCATTTCCATTTTGTATATGGATATGTATTTTTTTTTTTTTCAAAGGAAATAGATATTCCATATGGAGTATTTTCTGTTTTATTGCATATCACAATCTTTGATCAAGAATCCATAATTGAGAGGCCAATAATAAATGCATTTAATAACTAAGTTGTTTAATTTGAATGAGTAGATATAAGGGAAAAGGATATAACTAATGTTATACATGTACTCGTTGCTTGGTTATAAAGGGAGATATATAACCTATTTGCTTTTTATTGGATTGTTTACTATATTACAATAAATTTTCAGGCGCCTCAAGTCATTTCTCTACGAACTATTCCTAGAAATTGAATGAGTGCAAACAGTGCAGGTCCTGTTCTGATCAGTCTGGGTCTGATCTGGGTCTGTGCTGTTTACTCGGGAATTTTATGTCTGACTATTTATGATAATTACAGTCCCAACAGTTATGGTCCTTGCCTTCCTGCTTGTTTAATGCAGTGCCAAAAATCCAAATTTAATTGTATTTTTTCAAATTCATTTTTCTCTTTTCAGCAGCGGGAACGTGTTGCTTCTGCTGTTCACAGACAAGAGACTGTGGATTGCTTGAAGAAATTCAATGCACGAAGAAAACTTAAGGTAAGTCTGGGTATGAGTGTGGAGGCTGATCACAAGAAGGTAGGTTTTGAATTCTTTAAATATTATTGGAGCCTTGCTTAAACCAAAAGGTAAGCCATTTTATTGATAAGTTGACATGCATTGTATATTGGAAGAAAAAGAATGCACATAATTATGTAATGTGCATACCTTGATGGAACTGCAATTTTCAGATACTGTTTTGAAGAAACTTTATTATATATAACAGACACTGCATGACAGATCAAGGTTTGTGTTCAGTTTGTTTTCATTGGACGGAGGCACTGGCTTGGGGAATACATAAACCCCTGCTCCCCTGTTCATTGTGTTGTTAGCTGATATAACTGATTGTCTGTAGTGAGAAACTGCTGAACAAACCATGTTCCAACCATCTGGTGTCACCGTTACAGCTAATTGGTAATGACTGGATCTGATGTTCACCTGCTTTTAGGTGGTCGAAGGCTGTTGGTCAGACACATTAAATCATAAAAGAAAATTGGGTTGTCCATATGTGTGAAATTTTGGATTTAAAAGTTGAATTGTTGTTTTTCTGAGTGTCATTTCTCCAAATAAATCTGAGTGTTCAGATTTCATCCCGGGGCCGTATTCATAAAACGACTTAAGTGGTTGCTATGCTGTTGCTAGGGCTAAAACTGTATGAAGGAGATTCCCTACAACTATGAAATTTGCTCTGGAGGAACAGTCTTACAAAGACTGTTCCTCCAGAGAAAATTTCATAGTTGTAGGGAATCTCCTTCATACAAATTTACCCTTAGCAACCGCATAGCAACGACTTAAGTGACTTTATGAATACGACCCCCGGTGATTTACTAAGGTGAAAAGTTACACTTTCAGGAAAAGGAACTCTGCAATTTTCATTTTTGTCTCCATTTTCAATGAGGGTCAATTCTGAAAGGAAAAAAAAATGCTCTCCAGGAGAAATTCTTCCCTTTAAGAGTTGACCCTATTTTGGAAGGATTCCATTGTCTAGGAAGGCAACAGTAAGTTATCTAGAAAAAATTGTGGAAAAACCTGGTGGTTTACCCTTATACCTTAACTGAATTCCCTGGATGAGTTGGTTCTTATGAGATACCATAAGGTATGTCATAGGATAAAGGAATATCATACACTTCTACTGTTTCGGGGTTCGAGCCTGCAGTTATAGCAGCATGGTGGTTCTTCACTTTTGGATCAGAGGGACCCTGTTTTATCCTGGGCTGAAATATTTGAATACTTAGGAGACCGTGACAAATGGCGCCCCATTTGCTGAGTTGTCACAGACTGAAAAATTCAGATCTATAGGCAACCACTCTACCACATCATTATAAAAGATGGTTTGCATTCAAGAGTAGTACTGGTTAACTGCTTAGGAGGTCTAAGCCTGCCCAGGAATAGTGTGGTTAGGTTAACTGACCGTCCCGACATGACCTTAGTTGTTTACCGTGGACGTTAAGCATCAAATCAACCAACCAAATCAAGAGTAGTATAAGTGTATGCAGTGAGATGACATTGTAGAAACTATAAAAAAGTGAAAACTTCACTCAAGTGTCTCTAGAAATGGCCTTTTTTGTGCTGATGTGCCATAAAACCCATTTCACTCACTCACTCAAGTGTCTACAATAGATTAGCTTTTTTTGGCAGTAGTGACAACAAAGATTAATAAGTCTCAAGTCAATGCTATGTTAAAAAAGAAATTGGAGGGTAACAATTTGCTGCAGTGAAACACTGTTCATAGTGATTGTTGAGAAATCTGCCTGGTGAAAAACCTGTGAAAACCATGTACTTTCACTTTTAAAAATCTATTGAAAAATGCTATAATTGCATGTCATGTCTTTGTATTTAAATGGCATCAGATTTACTTAGAAATATTTTCAGACCAAAGCATGATTTACATCTCAAATCATAATAGAATGACTTGCTGATTTGATAACAGCAAAGCCGTGTTCACAGAAATGGGCCTATTAGCCAAAATGTAAGCAAAAATAATTTTGCCGCCAATGAGGAATTCTGAATAAGGGTGGAGTTAGATGATAATTATTGGATAATTTTTCTTATTGGTTAGGTAAAATGTATACAGTAAAAATTCCAAGTACTGGGACAGATAGTCAGGGTCAGTACTATGTGCTGCTCCATCTGCTTCTAGTAGATGCATTACTGCAATGTAAAACAAAACTTCCATTTTTAGGACAGTTATGGTAATTATTTTATTGGTGTCCCAGTGTTTAATTTTTATGGTATTTGAACT
The DNA here is from genome assembly GCA_963989385.1 of Ctena decussata. Taxonomy (NCBI): domain Eukaryota; kingdom Metazoa; phylum Mollusca; class Bivalvia; order Lucinida; family Lucinidae; genus Ctena; species Ctena decussata. The sequence goes on from OZ022500.1 coordinate 4,848,388, forward strand.
TTCATTTGAACTGCCATTTCAAGAACGTTAATGCAAATGAGCCACGACACGACAAAACCAACAATGTGGTAGTGTGCCCAGCGCAGACTAAGATCAGCCTGGGCACCCATGCAGTTTGACCAGACTCGTCGTTAAATGCTCAAAGGGTAGCTTAGGGTCTAATCTACCTCCATGCGGACAGTGAAGACTCTGATCAGACTGGGCGGATGCCCAGGCTGATCTGAGTCTGCGCTGGGCGCACAACCACATTGTTGGTTTTGTCGTGCCGCGGCTCAAATGAAAACTGAAAATTGACCCAAATTTTCATTGCAACATATGACCCCCTAGCATGGAGTTCCGTACTATGTCCCTGCAGAAAGTATGAGGTGGGGTTTCATGAGAATAGACTGGGTCTTTTGCTTGTGCATCAAAGTAGAGAGCTGCTGTTGATAAAATGGAGTTTTCCTATTGAAATATGATAACACATATCAAGTGAAATAAAACAAATATAATGGCAATGCTATGCTGCAAAACTCAAAGAAGAAGTCAATATCTTTTGTGTAATTATTTGGACAATCAGCCATCTGTATTTATGAACTCATCTGTTCTTCAATTTCCAATTCCACTAAGTTTTGTTCAAGTTTGGGAATATTTTGTTTTGCTGATGGCATATGGTGCATACCTCAACTCTTTCTTTTTACGGACTCCTACAGAGCTCTAGATAAGAGGGAGTATTTGGTGATAATTAGGGATGATTCTTTGTTAATGCTGCATAATAACATATGTTGTGACCCCTCATCTGAACTGTCTTGACGAGACGGTCCATATGAGGGGTCACAACATATGGTTTCAATGAGAAATAAAAAAAAATATCTTTCAGTTATTATTAAATACCCCTCTTTCCTTTTACGGACTCCTACAAAGCAGTCTGCTCACACTCAGTTCTACCAAATGTGCTTTGTTCAGAATTGAAATTGATACCTTGCAGATATTGTTGAAATACAATATTTTCTTTATTAGTTGGTTCTAAAAACAGAAACTCTTTTCTTAGCATTAGCATGTATTACATCTGCATAGTGGCAGAGAAGGTCGGTGTCTGGCCAAGTCTGACACCGCAAAAAAATATTCTAGTATATGAATACATTGAAAAGTAGGTCACATGTATTTTCAATTTTCTGGTACAACAGTTCTGGCAAAATAGTGAACGGAAAAAAAAATAGCATGTCGTGGAAACGAAAATACAAGGTAAGCAATTCAGATTTGAATTGTAGGGCAGACAAACTTAGTTAATATTTAGACTGGCAGAAAACAGATAGGCTTTTGTGAAAATTTAGCTTTTGAGGAAAATACAAAAAAAATAAAAGAAAAAAGCAGTATGGTTACCAAAAGATGGGCTTTCAGTCAGACATAATAAATTTGCAGGTCTGTTAGCCATGTTAGACAGATAGGAAATCAGTTTGAGGGAATTCTCGTTGCCTCTTCAGGGAGAAATAGGCTTAATAGAGGTGGGCTAGCACAACAACAGGTTTGACTGCAATTGGTCAGGATGTCCCAACATTTACAGATAATTACCGTATTTATTCATAAAGGAAGACACTTTAATCATTCCAATAGAACTAATATTTCATGTCATCATACTTCAAACCTTACACATAACTGACTTCAGATACAAGGACAGAAATGTCTAAGCAAACCGTGTAGACCCTGATCAGACTACTCCTTGGAGCAGTCTGATCTGTGTCTACCCTGTTTTCTATTCCCCCACCAATTAATGACATCACCCAAGACAAAATCAACCAATTAACAATAACTACCTTGGTTTAGGTGCTCCAATGTTGAGGTTTCGGGTTATCATATAAATATAGACATATTAAATTCCTCTAATTTAACCATTGGGAAATTTTGTAGAGTGGGTGAGATACTCAAAAAGCTTAAGATTGCAGATTGACTACTGCACAGGGTATTATTTTAACTCCTGAGATGTAGTTTTTGTCTTATATTGTTTTTGTGTCTTCATAAATAGTCCAACTCAAATTTGCACAAGGCAGAGGAGCATCCTTGTCGCTGAGTGGTTTACCCTTCTGACTTCTCATCTCGGGGTTGTGATTTTGGGTCTCATCAGATTCAAAATTCTGTCTTAATCTAAATGGAAAAAATTTTGATGTGCCTATGAAATTACCATAAATATTCTAAAAATTGGGACTATAAAATGAGCCGCAACACGAGAAAACCAACAAAGTGGTTTTGCGCCCAGCGCAGACTCAGATCAGCCTGGGCATCCGCATTGTGGTAGCTTAGACGCTTAGCTACCCTTGAAGCGCTTAGTGAAAAGTCTGATCAGACTGGGTGGGTGCCCAGGCTGATCTGAGTCTGTGCTGGGCGCACAACCATTTTGTTGGTTTTCTTGTGTTGCAGCCCAAATTATTACAGTAAGTGTCAGAAAAATAGAACATTTTGGGTTTACACTGTAGTAATAAGTCCTAAAGATGCAGATGAAATTGCAAACAGTATAGGCTCTTTAAGGAGTAGTCTGATCTGGGTCTTCCCTGTTCGCATAGTCCTATCTTTCAAAATATACAGAATTTTGTTACGATAGCCCAGATAGTAAGTGCAGTTTGTACAGTTAAGTGATTGCTGTATTTTAAATCCAGACTTCACTTCTATGCAGGATAGTCAAGGCATGCTCTCTTGAAAAAACTTGAAAAAAAAAGAAAAAAAAAAAAAAGATGAAACAACAGAATTGGTCATATAGAATTGGTGGACAAATGAATTCAGTTTTATGGCCCTTCCAGTGCTATTTATCAGGCTGATTGTAAATGGGTTATTTCAGTTGTTAAATTTCTGGCTCACCCATTGAACCAGCCATGTAACAGTCTTGAAAAGGTCCTGGGAGAATGATACAGGCCGTCTTTGATCTCATACACTGTCTCTGATTCAGACATTTTTCAGACATCATTTAGACATATTTCGAAGTTAGTTACTGCTTCGGTCCTGACAACTCTTAAATTGTGATTAAGTGAAATTTGGCAGAAGTAATATGTTGTAGACATTAGGAGATTTGGTTTATTGTCTGTTGTTATTATGTATATGGGTCCCTGGAAGAAACTTTATGATATTTCAAGAGCTTCAGAAATTGGCAGGTTTTGGTGATAATTTTGGAATAATTTTTCTTATTTCTCAATAAAAACATACATTGTGACCCCTCATTAGAACTGCCTCACCGAGGCAGTTCTAATTAAGGGTCCCAATTTATGTTTTATGGTTAATTGTCAGAAATTAATCAAAAAATATCATTAAAGACATCAGTTCTATGGAGCTCAGCATTCCTTAGGTTTGTGATCTGTTGTGAAGGTCTTAATGATTTCACCCTTTGATGGATGACTTTCGGGCATTGTGTTTAGGATCATTTAAGGATCAGTTTTAGGATCAGCTTGAAGCTTCTTGTCAGGGTTTAATTCATGTTCGTTGCATTCTGGATCACTGGTCAGAGTTTTATGAACAGTGTTTTACTGATAGTCAGATTTTATGAGTTGTCTGAGCAGATGTGTGTTTTAAACTTCCTGATGTTTCTGTTTTGGAAATGGATAAAGAGCTTATTTGTTTCATGTTCAAGACTGTTGGAATTACTAAATACGCTAGGCCATGAAAAGAAATAGCCATTAAGTGTTAGTTGTTAGGGGGAACAACTCTGCCATTTTCATTTTCATTTTTGCTGCCTTCTTTGCTGGGTATCAACTCTTTAAGGAAAGAACTTCTTCTCCAAGACTTTGCTGAAGGAATATGGGTATACCACCATGTTTTTCTGCCTTTTTATTTTTCAAAGGGAGAGAACTTTTGTGACTGTTTGCCACTCTGGATGAGGAACCTCCTCTAAATAGGGGTCAGCTCTTTAAAGAGTTAACTTGCAGAGTTGCTTCCCCTGAAAGTATATCCATTCACCTTGAATTAATTTATTCAAGGAAGTATTGATAGGTTTGTGAAGATTGACATTTACATCAGGAGTTAATATCTTTGAACTGTTGATTGTTTTAATCTCTTCATTTTGCATAAATTTTCTCTGGCAACCAAATGAAGAGAGACTGTTAGTTCTTTGTCTTTATATGGGCATGTTAACGGTTGTTGCATTCTTTTTTTGTACATCAGTGTTAGGGCTGGAGATAAAGAGGGTAGGAGGACAATTCTGATATGTTTGTTTTCATTATATATAGCATGTTGTGGCCCCTAATTAGAGCTTCTCCTATTGAGAGGCACAAACAAATGGTTAAATGGAACAAAATTTTTCGGCATTTGAAGTCAGTTTTGCGAATTGTGAACAATAAGTATAGTGTCTGAAGTTAGTTTAAAATTGTCAGTATGATCAATCAGGGCAATTATTTTTGCTGCATCAAAAAGTTAAATTAAAAGACAAATGTCAGCTACTGTAATGACTTACAGTGTTGGGACAGATGCTCTCGAGTGAACATTGAACACCAGTCAGATTGCTTCTGTAAAGAAGTAGTCTGATCAGGGTCTACACTATTTGCCATTCTAGGAGATGTTTGACACATTACTGGCTTGCAAAATCAGTAGATGTTTTAGGTCTCCAAGTGTTTAGGATAATAATGGCTATAAGGGGAATGGATACTCTTCCAGGGGAAGCAACTCTGTCACTAATGGGGTCTACTCTTAAAGGAAAGAATTTGGTCCTTTTGGAGTCTACTCTTAAAGGAAAGAATTTGCTCCACAAGGAGCAAATTTTTTCCTTTAAGAGTAGACCTAGTTTTGGAAAGGTTTCGTGGTCAGGGAAGCAAATAGGGGGTCTCAAAAGTTGTCACCCTTGTAAAAAATGGCCTAAAAGCATGACAGTGTACTCATTCACCTTATAAGTAATTATTACGGTGATAATTTTGATCAATGATAGCATAAATTTTGTTAAATAATGTCTGGAAACAGCTGTATCATGTTAAAGTGACAAACTTAATTTTGCATTTGAAATCAGATGAGAAGATATTATATACAGTCAACTCTCGATATCTCAAAGTCAAATTTCATCCCAAACTACCGAGATCTCAAAGTAAATTTTCTGGTTCCAGAAAATTTACTTTGTGATATCAGTAGTTTGAGATAAAAAGAGTTGAAGTGTAAAGAAAAATTGGAATTATGACCCAACTATATTTTTTGATATATTAAGGTACTTTGAGATATCAGTGTTCGAGATATCAAGAGTTGACTGTATATTGATTTATTTTTAAATGGGGAGAAAATGACAATTTCTTAGTAGAATTTCCCCCCACCCCCCCCCCCCCCCCCCCCCCCCCACTGTGACATAGCAGAGTGGATATGACTACTTCAAATTTGAATTACCATAAAAATTCTAAAAATTGAACACCTTAAATAATTACCTTATTTGTCCTAAAAATGGAACAGTTGGTTTTTACAAGTAATGCACCTAAAAGATGCAGATGGACTGACAAACAGTGTAGACTCTGATCAGACTTCTCCTGTAGGGTCTGCTTTGTTTACTCAGACCTGTCTGTCCCAAAATTTAGAATTTTTTATAGTATGAACTTGACATTGATTTGAGAAAGTAACTCTCATGTGCTGTATAAGAAAGTTCCAAAGTTAGCATAAGTTTGGATTATGTGGATTTTCATAATCGAAAAACGTTCAGATTGATTCTAGTAAGTGAGACTCAGTTGAGTTCATATGCAAATGGATACAAACGAAAGTAAGAAATCTCAATGAAAATGGAACTAAGAAAGTGTAGTTCGGATCAGACTGTTCAACGAGGTTATGCCCTGGGAACACCGTTTGATGAACCATTTGAGTGGACCAATCTACAGGGTGGTAACATAATGTGGGATATGGACCCCCATTATGCCTACTTCGGATGCAATACTGAATCACAGGTAAAGCAATATAGTATAATCATATATTCTGAAAATTATTGGAATTGGGTCAGTTATGCCTTAGCCTGCAATATTCGCCAGTTGAGCTTATGGCAGAGATGCAGACCAGTATGCACATCCTCGCAGAATTGCATGGTGCGGCTCATAAAACATCAGATAGAGCAAGTGAACAGATGAAAAAGTTTGTCAAAGTAAAGTTGAGTAATGGACACATACTAACATTGTTCCAATACATGTTGTCTTTTTTAAACCAGCCCAAACTTGGGGGAATCCAGGTGAAAAGAGAAGTGCATGATGCCAGTGTAAAGAACCTTTAAACAGGAAAAGAGGCAGGGGGTGTTTATTAGAGCAGGGCCATTTATTAGGATTAATACGGCAGGGATCTCCCCAGACCATTAAGACATGAGGCTTGCAATATGCCTTCCTCTTCAAATTGCCTTTGCAACATGCCTTAATTTCCAGAGAAAATTTATTAAAGTGCTATTATTTTCATTTCTTAGCCTGTAAAGTTGTTTTAAATGCATTAAGGGCCATCAATAAATTATTTATAATGTAAATTTAGGCTAATTTTGACAAATCGTTGCTATATTAAGGATTTTAAAAATTGATCAACAAGTCAAGCTAAAAGTGACATGCCTTCTGAAATTTTGGGGGGAAACACCAATATTGTACTTCTAAGGTCAGTACATAGTGTTGCAGTTGCCAGCAAACATCTCAAATATCAATTAGATGATCAGCTGATAGCTTCTGAACAACATGAAACTGATCATGAAACAAATTACCTGTCTTGCTCATCTTATTGCTGATTAATTGTCTTTGGCATATCAGTTATTAGCCATCTGATATTCCTTGATACAGCAGTTTCTTTAGCACAGGCAAGTAATAATGAATTTATTGGTTTATGATTGGTTCTCACAGAAGTATCAGATAGGGTAGTGCACCAGTCATTTGTAATCATGGAGTAGGACGAAAAATAGCAGGGCATACTGTATAATATGGTATGGTATGATGGATTGGTATGTGGTATGGTATGAAAATCCCATACCATACCACATACCGTACCAAACGAACATACCAAAAGTATTATTAACCTGTATTTTCTTCTAGATCTGTTGTCTCTGAAAGTCAATAGCAGTCTGACCGTGATAAAAGCATGATACCCATCATTATCAAATGCATGACAACAATGTTAACAAGATCATCTCTATATGAGCAGTACATCCATCATTATCAAATGTTTGACAACAATGTTAACAAGATCACCCAGAGGTGATCTTGTTAACATTGTTGTCATACATTTGATAATGATGGGTATAATGCCAAAATAATACTTTTGATATGGCCGTTTGGTATGGTATGTGGTATGGTATAGGATTTTCATACCATACCACATACCAATCCATCATACCATACCATATTTTACAGTATGCCCAATAGCAGTGGGGAAAGGTGCAGGGGAATGACTTATTGAGGCACCCCAGCATAAGTAGTTTTGGAAAAGTTATCAATAGAACCACACATTTCTGTTTGTCCTGTTATTTATAAGAAATTCTTATAAGGATGAAAGAGATTTTTTTTTTCCTTGTTGAAGTTGAAATTTTATATCCTGAAATTGTGCTACCAGATGGTCCAAGATATTGCTATGACTCAGCAGTCAAAGAAATAATACAATAATCAGATTCTTGCACTGATATTATTAAATTTCATCCTCATGATGACAAAGCAAAAACTGCATAAAGCTGAATGGATACACTGTTATAGGAAGCATCAAAAGCTCTTCCATCTTCTTTTTTTTTTTGCCTGTCTTCTCATGGGGTTGTTGCATAAAGAGTGGTGGTCCTCTTTTGGAAGGGGTTTGTTGTGCAGGGAAGCAAACAGGTCCCAGTTGTTCAAAGCATCGTTAGCCTAATGAGCTCGTTAAGAGGTCAACTCATTAAGCGTTTTACGTTTTTATTACCAAATACGCTGATATTTTTTGTTGAAAAAATGAGAGAAGCTTTGCACAATGCAAAAGCTTCTCACATTTTTCCAACAAAAATATTGGCATATTAGTGATATTAACGTTTGAAATTTTAACGTCACGTTAACTAATGACGTCGTTAGTTTTGAACAACTGGGCCCTGGAAGAAAAAAAATTGTTAGCCTTCATAAAGTGGCAGAAAAATCGGGCGTACCCAAACACATGAAATATATAATAATAGTCATAGGTTTTAGTTTTGTCCATTTTGCCTTATTAATTCTAACAAATACACCCACTTGTATAAATGCCCCTTCCTCTTTCCTGAAAATAATTACAGTATTTTTTGCTTATGAAAATAAAATAGTTTTAGACACATAATGCTTAGCTATTGTTGAAACAGAGCGCGCTTTTATACATGATTATTTTGTCCACAAAGTATTCCATGAAATGGCCAACATTTTGTTTGCAGTGGCAATGAGCAGCTCTTTTTGGTTTTATTAGAAATTTTTTGTGGCAAGTGGCTAGTTGTTACCCCGCAGGTTGTACATAATACCCGTCTTTCACAGAACATAATGCTTCGGAGGCATTTTAGAGAAAGAATGATGTATTTTCCAACTGATTTCTATAAGTGTAATAAGACTTTCATCATTGGAAGTAGATCATATTTTCATCACATCATGGTCATGATCATGCTTAACATTCCTTGATCCGTCCCCCCTCACATCCCCTGATATATCCATACATTTTCAGGTCTCCCCCCCCCACCCCCCCCACCCCGATATACCCATACATTATCAGGAGATGGTTTGCTTTTGGCCTTTTAATATTGTACTGTTGTGGGGAATGGCAAAGAATGTAGAGCTTGTTCAGCTTGACCAGTATCATTTGGGTGTACACGTGTATGTCTCATCAAAATGATCCTATTGGGGCATGGTATGACCGAGATACTGTTGAAAGGGCTGTAAAATTCAAGTCACCCAACCACCCATATGATAGTTCACCATTCTGATAGTCCAGACAGTAAGAGCAAGGCAGCCCTAGAAAGAGCATGTAAGTAGATCTTTTCACATATTGAAATAGAGCTCCATATAAGAGTGTGTTTTTTTGTGACAGAAATAATTTCTGTTTACCCTCCATAATATATTTAGTGACCCCTTATTAGAACTGCCCTGACAAGGCAGTATAATGAGGGGTCACAACATAAGGTTTGTATGAGAAGTAGTAAAGTTATCTCTCAGTTATTCTCAAAACCCTACCAACCCTGCCTGTCTGGATCCATGCAACAAATTGAGCCTCACACAAGAAAACAAACAAAGTGGTATGTGTGCCCAGCTAAGACTTAAAGAGTTCACTGTCCCCATGGAGCTAGCTTAGTTCCTTAGTGGACAGCAAAGGCTCTGATCACATTGGGCGGATGCCCAGGCTGGTCTGAGTCTTTGCTGGGGGCATATGCCACTTTATTATGTTTGTCATGGCGCGGCTAAATTATTTGGGATGTTCTATACTACCTAGGAGATACTGTTGAGCTGAAAGGTAAGTTTCAAAAAAAAATTCAAGCCATACAGTGTGTTTTGTGCTTTCATTAATATTTTACTTTTAAGTATAGTTATGTGCAGATGGCTGATACACTCTTTGACAGTGACAAAATTTATGATTAGGTAATTCAGAAGTAATTTCATATATTTCTACAGAAAGGCATGTAGATTCTCACAGAACTACAGCCACCTTTAATTTCAAACAGATCACCTCAGAATGAACCATCATTGAACCCAGGAATAAAGAACATTATAACATTGACTTTAAGTCACTGCTTATCCAGAAATTTTCCGACATACACACATTTCACACAATGTAACCATATTTTAATTCTGAATAGATGGAATGTGTATAACTAGACGAGTTGTGACATCTTTTGCAATAGTTTATTTACAAATCCAAAAGTTGCGAAACTTTTTACAATAGTTTCATCTTTCTAAAAGTGGACTGCTTCAACTTCCCGTTTGGATAGCTTTGTTGTCCTTTTAGGAGATGTCGGCAAACTGGCAAACAGGATGGACCTTGATCAGGCTGCTGTGTCTGGTCTGGGTTTTCATTGTTTGTTCGGATATGTCTTTTCCAATACTAAGTTTTCAGTGTATTCTGTTAAACATATTGCTAAACTTAAATCTGCTCTCTTTTTGACAGGGTGCCATCTTGACTACAATGTTAGCCACCAGAAATTTTTCAAGTAAGTTTCATCACTGTTACTTTCTAATACCACAGTATCCCAGCTGATATGAAATGCTTTGAAATTCCACATGCTTTCATCTGTCAGCTTTGTATTGTTGCTGCTGCTTGAGTACTTAGTCCACAAACATTTAAGTTATATATATAATCTGAACAGTCACTCTTTATTATTGATGTTTTGGCATATTGCCTTTATCAAAATTATGAAATTTGTACAAGACTACATATTTGAGTATTTACATTCCTCTTTGTATTCAAACATGTTTGAATGCTGAGAGGAATGTAAACACTTGGATAGGAAGCCTTGGATGTTTGAATGCTGAGAGGAATGTAAACACTCAAATATGTAGCCTTGTACAAATTTAATAATTTTGATAAAGAAATTATGCCGAAAGGTCATAAATAAAGTGTGACTTTTCAAAGTTCATAATATTACTTATCCTAATACAGATTCTCTTCATGTTGTAAATGAAAGTTTTTATGTGATGGCATTTTTTGAGCTTGGTGAGCCATCAGGAGGTGACTATGGCACAGAATAGGGACTAGAAACTTTTCCACTGTATTTTGTATCAGATTATATATATATACTCTGAAAAGTCACTCTTTATTTATGACGTTTCGGCATACTGCCTTTATCAAAATTATGAAATTTGTACAAGACTACATTTTGAGTGTTTACATTCTTCTCAGCATTCAAACATTGAATCACGGAAATGACGTTGCGTGAAGACAATGTATGGCGCGCTGCCGTCAGAGGTAAACATTGGCGTGACGTTGACAGGATGAAACAAATGAGAACCTGTCCATCCTACAAGACTTAGTAACATCAACAGGATCTCAAATGCTCATCGATCAAATATTCAGATGGCGCATATAATCTACAAACATTCAAAGTAATTAAAATAATAATGGGACTATGCAGTTGAAGATGCACAGCCCAACTTCAACTGTATTGTTATTTGTTCATGCTGGATGATGACACACTGGGCTGTGCATCTTCAACTGTATTGTCCGATTATTATTTTAATTACTTTGAATGTTTGTAGATTATATGCGCCATCTGAATATTTGATCGATGAGCATTTGAGATCCTGTTGATGTTACTTAGTCTTGTAGGATGGACAGGTTCTCATTTGTTTCATCCTGTCAACGTCGCGCCAATGTTTACCTCTGACGGCAGCGCGCCGTACATTGTCTTCACGCAACGTCATTTCCGTGATTCAATGTTTGAATGCTGAGAAGAATGTAAACACTCAAAATGTAGTCTTGTACAAATTTCATAATTTTGATAAAGGCAGTATGCCGAAACGTCATAAATAAAGAGTGACTTTTCAGAGTATATAATGTTTCTTATCCCTACACGGATTCTCTTCATGAGATTATATATAGTTTGAAAACAGCATTCAAATAGAATATGTGAGAAAAAAGGCATGATAATAGCAATATCCAAATTTGTATGGGGGTGTTTAATAAATAATGCAACTGGCCTTGCTACAATATATGCAGGTGTTATTTTTATTTTCCAAAAACAAATTTCCTAGATATTGAAACTAAGGTAAAATTGGCAGGAAAAAGAAGTCTGAATCATTCAGTGCAGAGAAAAGTAGGAGAAATATAAAGACCTATTGTGATTTGTTTATGGACAGCATGAAGTTCCCTGTTTGAGAATCACAAGATGAGTGAAGAAATTCATATGTGGGCTACTTTTGGTTGAAGATGCCACTAAATCAGGGCATCTTCCAAGCACTTCCGTAGAAAATGAGGTCTAGAAATTAAATCTGATGCCCATAAGGTGTCCAGATAGACACAGACTGTTGGCATTTCTCCTGTTTTCCAACATTTGATGTACCATGGGTTCAGTTTTTTGAGCCTTCTTAAAATGTAACTGCAGAATGTGGGCAACTGTAGGGTACCGCTGTCTATCTATTGCAGAAAGGTTGATGAGTGAGAAGAAAGTCATGTTTGTAATATTAGTTAGTATTCATTGGCCCTGTTCTTTAAAGTAAATTCTAATGTTCTTAAGAATATAACAAGACATCTGATAGGATAGCATTAAAAATTTGCGACAGTATATCCTGTGATATACTGTCAGAAATAGGATGTCATTGTGGAACATCAATTCTCATTGGCTGAGGTCTTGTTTACGTTCCTGAAAGCACTGCTTTGGGTGCAGAGAAGTACACTTTTGAAGTTGAAACTGTGAAAAGGTGCATGTGAATGGGAATAACTGTTTTGAAAATTGTTAATTGGAAAAGTAAATTGTAAATTGTTCATTTTAGGGTTCCAAATTGCATCTTATGGCTCCACTGATTTGTAGGCATAAAATGAAATTTGCAACCATAAAACCAACTCTTTACCTACTCAAATGTTAACTTTGTTCAGTTATCTAATCAAACATTGCATAAACAACAGATGGGACTGCTTTGACAGAATGAAGAGAAAAAAAATGAAATTTTATGGAAACTATGAGTTTTGCGACACCAGTTGCATTATATGTGAAACACTCCATTGATATATGCCTCTATTATGCGATTGATAAACTGTTATACAAGTTTTGTCAGTTTTTAAAAATAGAAAAAAATATTTCAGATTAGTCTGCAGGCTTATTTACGTCAAAAAGTACACAGCACAGTGAAAATGCATTATCATGCTAGTTTCATATAGCCCCTTTATTTTCACCACCAGTTTTTCACCAGAATTAATCCAATTTTCACCCTGATTTTCACCACTAACATATCCAAATTTCTGCTAAGATATGATCAGTATGTTTGAAAACTATGTGATCAATTTTTGCTTTGAAGCCTTTATTTGTTATTTATTTTGCATTTTGTCATTTTGGTATGTGCTGTTTTATGCTCTTAATTCTTTGTATATAATAATGATTCTATTGAGCATTTTGCTTTAATTTTTTTTGCCCATAAGTGATCAACATTTTTTTGAAGTTTCAAAAAGAGATGTAGTCTTTCATTATATTTAGTTTGCTTGCTCTGCTTGAATAGTGGATAAAAGATGTGAAGTGTATTTAAAAAAAAAAAGAAATACAGTCAACAACACTGATACTAGAAAAACGAGAAGTGGATGGTGTCAAGTCATAGAGATGCCATGCAAGGAAGTGTCTGGCATGTGACTCATTACACTTTACTTTGTCTTTTAATCACCAAATACCTCATTGACTGCTATACATTTGAGCCGTGACACGAGAAAACCAACAATGAGGTTGTGCGCCCAGCGCAGACTCAGATCAGCCGGGACATTGGTCCAGTTTGATCAGACTCTTCACTAAGTGCTTAAAGGGTAGCTAAGGGTCTAAGCTACCTTGATGCGGACAGCGAAGACTCTGATCAGACTGGGCGGATGCCCAGGCTGATCTGAGTCTGCGCTGGGCGCACAACCACATAGTTGGTTTTCTCGTGTCGTGCATTTAAACTGCATCACATGACAATCATAATGTTCCAAGGATGCATGCTGCATGATGTCATAAGCTAGGAATGCTTCTTGAGCAAAACAAACATTAGTTTTAGATCATTAGAATGCTGGTGCCATGACAGGGCTGTTTAGACTGATGTATGCATAAATATGTGTCTTTTATCTCATGCAAAGTCTCAATTTCTTTATTTGTATTTTTAAGTAAGTACAAAAGGTATGTACAGAAAATCACATCAACCTTCAATAAATATAACCCCTCTTTGTTGGTAGCCCACTGTCTTGTACAAGATAATTAAGAAAAAAAAGAAGAGCAGTAGAAATTCAGAGCTCCAGATAGGTTGGGCTTTTGAGGATAATATTTAGATATTTTCTTGCAAATTCTGGATTAAAGAGTACCCTAATGTGCTTAAGTAATTGGGCACCTAAAATAATTAATTTTCCATTTGTCCCAAATGGAAAATTCTGTATTTATAGGTCCCAATATTTATGCACACTACAGTTTCTGCAGTTGCATAAAAGTGTTTGTTGCTGCCTTTCAATCATCTTAGCGAGAGGTGTTTCTGATAAGGTGTAACAATGTAAGTAAGACAGATTTTTCCAGCATTATCGCCAAAGCCCAGCCTAATATGGAGTTCTTAGAATAGTTTCAACTTCTATAGTTTCTAGATGATTATCCTTATGGTTGATGGGATTCTGTCACTGTAGACTTTGGAAGTGATTTCTTAATAGCTTCTCACAAACTAACAGCTTTAAATCAGCTTGAGTCATCTACTTTAGAGAACATCTATATTTCCATCTGATTCTGATTGTCTCGCCTGCGATGGCTGCAACTAGAAGCAAGGCATAGGTATTACTGGTATTGGCGGTAGCGTTAACTTTGCTTCAGATTTTTCTGATTTAGCTCTATGCACAGACAAGCAAGACACTGCATTCCGCAGAATTTTTGTTCAGCAAAGTGGAGTTCAGCAGCGGAATAAAAATACATAAGTTCATGTTGGTTGGTTGGTTGATTTGATGCTTAACGTCCACGGTAAACAACTAAGGTCATGTCGGGACGGTCAGTTAACCTAACCACACTATTCCTGGGCAGGCTTAGACCTCCTAAGCGGTTAACCAGTACTAAGTGCACATACTTTCGCCAGTAACTGACAACTACCCTTCTTGAATCAGCGGAAGGAGCAAGTTCATGTTGGTAGTGAAGGTCCTAGTCCAAAGATGCACCAAGAGAGCTCCAAGTGTAATGACAATCTCGTCTCTTCCTAATAACATAACTTGTTGCCCCAGTTACTGCTGACTAGCTGTTCAAAAGGGAGGTCCAACATTCATATTTATAGAGCTACTACTGCATCTGTTCTTTTGGAAAATGAGCAGAAATTGTCACAGGATTATAATCAAAACCCACCTTTTCTGAAAGTGCCAGAATGATCTTGGTCTCTCTAGTCAATAATATGAATGCTCTGTAAGAGATGGAGAATCTGAAGCTGAGCAAGTGTAAGGCACAAAAAAACAGGCTGCCAACTCCCATGCTGTATTTGCAATAGACAATTTACAGCAAACTTCGGCTAATTAGTTCTCAATAAATACACCAGAAACAAAGCATTGCAAACACTTAAAGATTAAAATGGCAGTTGTCCGAAATAATTTGATGAACAGCAAGTGTAAAGCAAATACTTTGAGACTTTGAGTAGATTATGCAGCTATTCTGGCTGGCCAGGTTATAAGCTGTTATTAGGCAGTGAATTGTTGATATTTCCATGCTGAACTCCAAATGTTTCTACTCTTTATGTAACACTAGCAGGTATAAAAGTAGTAACACTATCAGGTATAAAAGTAGTATTGTAAAATTAATTGAAAAACTATGCATTTACAGAGTATAGATTGTATGGCAAGCATTATATAAGTTCCTATGTTGAGATTTGAAATTTTTTGTCAGAATACATGCGTGTTACAGTTTTGAAGCAATTGAATAATTTCTCTCTCTTTTTTTTTTTTTTTTGAAGAATAGAGACTTGATTTGCTATTGTCATCCTGAATTTTAGTTATTTCCCAAAGAATGCATTGCTTTGTTGTGTTGTCCTGTTCTGTTGTGCTGCAATTTTATGACCTTTTGTAGGAGAAAACTTGTAACATTTGTTTTGCATTTATGAGAAATGTGAGTGATATAGGCCAAATTTTCAGAGTGTTTGTGGAAAATTGCCATAAATGTTAGTGTTGTGTGTTTAAACCATTTGTTAGAATGTTTGTGAATCATTTTCATAACTGTATGTTAGTCAAATGGTGAATCATTTTCATAACTGTATGTTAGTCAAATTAGACCATTTGTAAGATGTTGTGTAAAGTAAAGCTACTTCTATAAAAATTTCTTCGCTAAATAAGATATAAGTGATGTGGATAAAAACGTTACTCCAATGGAAAACTTTCCCAGTGTTTTATTTTTGTTTTGTTTTTTTGTGATTAGTTTTATGGCTCGTTCTAAAATATTTCACACATATCAAACCAATGGCCAGCAAAGGTGGGCTAAAGCTGTAGTGCTGAGGAAAAAAATCTGACCTTCAATAATCAGAATGTGGCTTTCTGATATGTGATGGCCGAGGCTTGACTCCACAGGAGCGAGAGGCCTAATATTAAGAATCAGCACTATTCGCCAATAGGTCAGAAGACCATTAACTTGAAAAAGTAATAATCACAGAGAGTTATGAAACATTACTCAGTTAGTTTTCAGCCCAAAAATTTCTTTCTTTGATGGAAAAAGCATATGGAATTTAACAATAGTGGTAATGTTTTTGTCCACAGATAGTATTGCCATGGTATGAAAAAAAATAAACTGCTAAAGTTAGCTAAGGTAAACTATTTTTCTTCATTGAGTGCACTGCACAGAACTTCTATCAAACATTATTCTTTGCCATAACTTCAGTATTTAGTTCGTGTCATACTGTTTACAGTTGTTTGACTTATCTCTGTTCTGACTCAGCAACAGTGTTATTTCTATACAAACAGTGAAAGATGTGGTTTTGCCCATCATGTTGTACTTTGTGGAGAGACTCAGTTAAACAGACTTCATTGTTTTCATCTTTGCTTGTGTTGAGTGTTTTCCAATGGATAACTTTTCAGAACTAAATTGGTTGGAATAATACTGTTGAAACAATTGAATTTATGTTTTTGGATTGTGACCCAATTGTTATCCACTATACTGATTTCACAGTCTATTAGGAAAAAAAAATACTGGATTTTTATCCACAATACTGGTTTCACAGTCTTACAGGAAAGAAATCACTTAGCTTTTGTTTTCAATAAATGTCATGCCATTTGGGTTACTAAATGTTCCAATGGTCTTTCAAAAACTTAGAAAGATAAAAATAAAAGATGATAAAAATGATAGCTGTAGGTCTTGAAGAGGTTAGATTTATTTCCATCAGAAAGTTGCAGTGGCCATTCAAAGCATCTCAGATATTACAAGCCAACTTAATTCCCATCTTGTCTGACCATTTATTTAATCATCTGTTCTTTTTTGACTGCGAATGGTTCATAAGAGCTGCATTACATGTCTAAGGTACACATGGTTTGCTTGTATAGGTAAGATAAATTTAGAATTTTCTTTAGGATAGCTGATGAGGTGAATCTCAGTTTTGGAACTTAATTCCCTTGAAAATGTCTGTGAGCTGAATGAATGCTGTAGGGATCAGCTTGTCTGTTGTGCATACCTGTGTTATTATTTTCTTGAAAGTAACTGTACATGTGATGGAAGAATTGTCTTACGGTTAGCTTGGTGTTTCTTTTTGTTTATTAAAATCAAAATATAGGATAAGGGTATGGAATGAATGTATGAGGTTAGGCTATAGAGATTTACAAATGGATGTGTTGGACAACGTTCATGAAATGAAAAGCAGATAATTCACCAGATGTTGAAAGCAACTGAACTAGTAGCTCATGAACATGCTAATGTAATGTACATTTGTTTTTGTGCTGTCTGTTGTTGTCTATGAAGTAAGTAAAGGTAAGTTGGATTGCAAAGTAGAAAAAATATTTTGGTTTAAAGAAATGTGGACCCCAGCTTCATTATACTCTTATGTTCACTATTGACAACTATATTGAAAGTATCAGAATGCACATTAAGAATTAGATTTGAGATCTTTTCATAATGAGATAATACTTAAATTTTTTTTCATGAGAGAATATTTACTTAGAATGAGGCCTAAGAAGTTTGTTACATATACAACAGCTTTAATTACATCAGTGAAGTACATGCCTGCAAGTGGAAGGTTTTGCAGTAGGTTAGTATTGTTTTATACTGCAAAGTGTGTAGTCTTTGAGAAATATTAATAAATGCAGAAAGTGAGACTGAATATTTTTTCCATTCAAAATTCAACTGAATGTGGGGGGTTGTCTTTGATGAATATGACTTGTAACAGATATCTTTTTTTTTTCTTCTGTTAATCATTTCTTGAAGCTGGTGTTCATGGTGTTACGAGATTATATTAAAGCACTGGACTTGTTTTGCTTCCTTTATCTGATTCCAATTATTATTTCTTTACAGTTCTTTCTAACAGATTGTTTCTTTGTTTTCTTGTGTGTGTTTTCATATATCGCATTGTAATTACTTTTCTCAACATGGAAGTTAACTCAGTCAATCAGCCAAATTGTTTGTTTCCAGTTCTGAGCATTTGATCTGTCTTTCATCTACATTTTTGATATTTATGTTTATTTGTGGATGTATTATCAACTAATCTGAAGGAAGCCAGAGTGTGGCAAACTGTTTTACATAGATTTTAGTTCCCTTTCTTATCAATCTGTAGTTCTTAAATATTTAATATATTTTGAGCTGTGAAGTAGAATTTTAGCTGTGATATAAATGATAAACAAAAGATTTCAAACAGTTACAAAAGTGTAATAAATATGCATTTCTCAACAAATACTGTTTATACTGTTTGCTTATTAAAATCCGTTAGCAAATTGACATGGGTTATTTTCAGTTTAATTCATATTTTCATACCATGGCTATTAGAATACTAGCTGAATTTCATGTTTCCAAGTGGTCTATTGTTTGTCCATGGCAGAAATTTATGTAAATGTTGTTTTTCTTTATTGTGATTGCTTTCTAAAGCATTAGCAACATAGGGATCATGTATTAGCATTATTTTTTGTTGTTTTCATTGACATGTAATTACTTTGTGTTTATCTCAGATTCTGAGATACTGAGTCTGGTCATGTTGGCTTATGGTCTAGAAGCATTGGCTTCTGTTAATAAATAAGGGAACACTAACTTGTTTGAATTTGTAAATTGGGAGATTTGTAGATGAAGGAAATAATTCAGATCTTTATGGTATTGAGATGACATTTAATGGAAAGAGTATTCCTTCCAACTAGGGAGATGTCACATGTAAATTTTGGTCTGGGATAACTTTGTTTGCAGGAGGACAGCCTTTTATGAAATTCTTGCCATTTTGCATGAGTAAGAAAAATGTCCAAACAAATCATGCATGCATTTCCTCACCTGATATTTCCAAATTATATCCAGCAATGCTTAACTACAATCTAAGAATTACTAAATTTAAATTCTAGGTAATATACCTCAAGCTCAGGCAGTATCAGGAGCAGGCAGTGCTACAACTATGACCCCTAACCCAGCTGGGTCAGTGCCTGCTGTGGCAGTAGGGGCAGCTTCTTTAGCAGCAGCATTAGTTAAAGGTCAAGGTCAGGAGCAGGTTCGACAGGGTCCAGGTAGGCTGTTCGGAGTTGGATGTGCTCGTGTTACGACATGTCTGAGATGTACTCCTTCCCTACCTGCCTGTAGTTGTGCGTTAAACCTCAAGTTTTGGAGATGGAGTAGAGATAATTGTGGCTGGGAATGAGTACCAACCTTGAACTTTATGTACTGTAAAAACTTGTATTTGGACAAAGATGCCTGATAAAACAAGGTACATTCAGATCTGCACTGTTTATCATTCATCAATTATAACTGATAAAGAAGCATAAACTTACAAAATATAATACTGAATTCGAAAAAAATCAAAGATGGATAAGTCTGTAATAACAGAATTAAGTTGTTTAAGCGTGAAGGCATCCAAATACATATAGTTTTTATGGTATTGGCGGTAGAAGCATCTGCCTGCTTATGATTTGTCAGCACCCTAGGAATGAAAATATTTTCATCCCGCTATGTAGTACTGTCCCCAGTTTTGGTTTCAGAGTTAGTGAAATTTTTCTGCAACAAATGATTAGCAGCTTGGACAAGGAATTTCTGCATGTTCTCTCATAGTTACATTTAAAGCTTTTCTAGTCAATGAATGCACTGCATTGTTTCACATATCAGCCTGTAGGTTTGTATGAAAACTTTATATAACAGAAGCCTGCTTTATTGAGCTTTAGCAGTCTAAACTTTTCCCCTGCATGCATCACTGACATGTTTAATATTTTTTTAGGTCGTTTAATGATAATTTATTTCAGAGAGGAACTTATGTTTACTGGCATTCACAAAAGTAAAATACAGACGAGTGGGCTTATGTAATCTTTGGAAGGGTCTGTTTTGTGTATGTATACTTGTATTTTCATAACAATCAGAAAAGTTAAGCTTATTCCTTCATATATGATCATTACTAGTTTTCAGTCAGTTCACTACAGACTCTTGTTTAGGAGGGAAAAAACATCAGGAATCAACCATATACCTACACTTCCTGCTGAAATCACAGCATGGATTGCGTCTTATCAGTTTGATGACAGCTTCATATGTCCTTCTCTTAGTTAAAGAGAACTGTCAAAATGAGTTCCTTTTCAGTGTGTGTATTCTTATATATTTTGAGGAATATCCTATTGCACCTGGATGTTTTACTTATATTACCAGAAATACAGAAATGACAGTTTTTTGGTTAAGATGTCTTGATATTTTGGGTAGTTACAGCAGATATGCAATGCAATGTTGCCAAGGTAACTACAAACTACTCCACCTAATTTGGATGAAACCTGAGCTCTCTTGTGATATATTAAAGTCATGGTGTCAATGATCAATATAATGTAAACCTTGTTAAGAGAAAGTTGGGAAGCATGTTCCAAGGTTGCCACTAGCGGAGGCTGCCCAGACCAGCCTGTGAAATATGCTAACTTGCCAAACTAAGCAAAATTCTTTTGTTAACTTTTTAAAAGGCAAATCATTTTCTGAATGAACTTAATGATTACGTACATTTTCTGGCATGATCATACACAATGAAGACAGGTTGTCACTTGCCATGTCTCATTGTCAACTGCAGCATGTGGAAATGAGGCATTTTAGCCCATATTTGTGGGATGCTTTGTCAGATTTGGCTTACTGAAGAAATATTAGGTGATTTCAGGTAACAAACTGAGAGGTCTATCTGTAGATCTGAGATGTTGAGTCTGCAGTGTTTAGACAAATGGTCAGATATGATTAGTGCCAATTTGATACAACATGTATGAATCAGCTACTGTAAATCTTCACTTCTTACCATCTGTCTGAAAGCCCCTTGTTTTGATGACACTCTAGAATTACTATTGTCTAATAGGAATCACAGAAGATAACTAAACACTTAAAAGCAGGATTGGATTACTGTAGATATGATTGTGTCAACAAAATTATTTGATTGTAATATTTATATCAGATTAATCAGTCATGATGTGGTGTAAATATTGGAGAGGATATATTCTAATGGACTCAAATCTTCCACAGCCTTTCAGTTCAGATTACCAAAGAGGATGCATATGTGTCAAAGCATGAAGGTTTATAAGCATTTACATATATTTAGCATATGACATTGCATCTGAGAGTGTGATAAAGCCATGCATTAAAAACAATTATCAACTAGTGGATTAAATATGCAAATTACGTCGTAAGGTTATGCATTGACGTCTGTAAAAGCCTCACATTTTCTAATGGCGAAATCATGACATTTTAGTGCAAAATTTGCTACTAAAAAGTGATTTTTGTATCATATGATAAATAGAATCTTGCATTCATGCTCCTATATTATTGAATTTGTTAAACTCATTGGGGAACACGATTAGATGCTCGGCATAGCCTCGCATCTTATCTTTTTTCCCAACTCTTTAATAAATTCAGTAATACATGAGCACTCATGTAAGATCCTCTATTTAGCATACTATTTGCAAAATGAGCAGATGATGGAAATGTTACATTGTTTTTATTTTTCAAAGAAAGTAAGCTTAGACATTGAATTAAAACCGATCCTGTTCTTAAGGCAAGAAATGAAAACAATATTATTTAATGCCATCTGCTGATATTTAAATTCTGCATGTTAAATTTCAAACATGGATGAAAGAAAAGGGTGGTAGGTGGAAAGAACCTATATCTACGCTATTATTGTTAAGCTTAAATTAATTCATTTTGCTTAACTTTTTTTGATTTAAATAGGGATATTATTTGGGCTTGAAAATTTTTTTGAAGATGTTTTTAGAATAAACTGTTTATTGCAAGCATATTGAATGTCAGTGTTCTGTTAAAATTTCTGAATCTCCATATTACTTGTCTCAATTTTCACTACATCATATTCCATTCATAGTGTTTTAATTCACTCATTTTGCTGTATCGGAAAGGGACAGCTGTGATATAACGTGGATAGATCATTTTCTACAACAGTTGGCATTGAAAAACTAACCGATTATAAGTATTGAATATATTCTGGAAAAGCTTGTTATGAAAAAAAGAAAAAAAAAAAAAAAAAAGAAGACAAAATCTATTGAATTGATACATTTGTGATAAGCTGGTCCATATTACCATATAGTGGAATAATAAGATTCTGTTAGCAGTCATATACAAAGTCATTAGGAGGCTGATGAGATGGAAGGACATGTACAAAATGTAACTCTTAATATAGTGTAACTAGAGCTGACATGACAACCTGTTGAGCTTTTGTGTATACAGTTTAGCAGCTAAGGTTGGTTTTAATGATTATTCCAAGTTTATTTTTGTTCTTTCTAACCCTTATTAAGGTGAATGACACACTTTCAAGGCAGACATAAAGCAACAACAGCAAGGCTTGGTCCTCCAGGAAAGTCATTAAAGTTGATTCCCTTTGTAAAAATGGTGGAAAAACATGTGTGCATACCTATAATTACATGGTGAAACAGTCACCACTGTGCTTTAAATGTGACAACAAAATTGTATTTTCATTGAAAAAGAGAAAAATTAATTTAGACAATTATTTGAGTGCCTGCTCCCCAGCATATTTAGTTTATGATGGATCCTATCTGTATATAGGAACCAGGCTTACCTGCTGCTCTGTGTTCAACTGTAGTAACATGTTTTCCATCTGATCTGGAGTGTGGCACCCTTATTCTACCATTTCGAATTTGACCCACGGAGTGAGATACTATTTTGTTACTGATAGGCTGATCTGGGCTGATATGCTGTGGATACTAGAGTTTTAATTAATTATTGTTTTGTCAATAACTAATGCTAGAGGATTGAAAGATTTACATGTGCTAAATGCCATAAAAATGTGTTGTTACAATCAATATCATTACTAGACCTTTGTTAGATGTAATTAATTGAGAAGTATTATTGGGTGATATGTATGACTTTTTATGCTATTTTTAGTGAAAAAAAATCCAATGGATAGATGAAAAAAAAGTCCAGTGGACAGTTGATATACAATTATGGTGACCTAGATAGAGATCTGAATGAAAAACCTATAGGATTTTACAAAGTTTAAAGTTACATTCAGGAAAAGTGGCATTTATAGAAAGAAGAATTGAGGGCAAAAAGTGATGGCATTAGCCTTATTTGATGCATTTCATGAGAATGGGTAACTTTTATCATGTAAGAACAGTGAAGCTGTGGACTAGCCTGCATATTCACACAGTCTGATCATATTCATGGCTGTAAATTGTTTGATCAGTTGATGGATCAGATATGATTGGCATTTCAGAAATAGTATCTGGCATTTCAGAAATAGTATCTTAGGTATATGTGAACAGGAAGACTCAGATCAGCCTGTGCTTCCACACTTGTCTGATCAGTCGGATCAGTCTTCCCTTTTTGCAAAAATTATCTGTGAACTCTGGAGAATCTAGAAAGTGAAAAGTAAAGACTCTGCTTTGTTTGGCCAACTTGAGTATTTATGTTGTACACGTTGCTTTAGGCCCCCTTTCCTGTGATGCCACTCATTGAGATCAGATTGATTAGACTGTGAGATATGCTGACTGATCTGAGATTTTGCTATTTACACATGTGAAAGCATGCCTGATAAACAAGCAGTCTCATTTCCATCTGGAACTAAAAAATCTAAAAATCTGAAAATGGATAGCCAAAATATAACAACCCTATTGCCATTCAGTCTCAATGTATGTGAAGCTTTTAAGTACGGCATCTTCAGAAAGTAGCCAAACTTAACTTTTAGTTTGGCCACTTCCAGGAGAGTTAACCCTATTGCACTCAAAATGGCCAAAACTTTATAGAGTTTTGGCAGTTCTGAGTGCAATAGGGTTAAGCTGAATGGCCAAACTCCATAGAGTTTTGGCTGTTCTGAGTGCAATAGGGTTAAGCTGAATGGCCATACTCCATAGAGTTTTGGCTGTTCAGAGTGCAGTAGGGTTAAGCTGAACGGCCAAACTCCATAGAGTTTTGGCCATTCTGAGTGCAAATAGGGTTAAGCTAGTTATCACCAAACTCGTGAAAGTGGCTGAATCGAAGTTCTATGCCAACTCTGCCATTTCTTTCACTTTAAAGGATTTTTTTTACAAGTATGCTTTTCATAAATTATGAGTCAGCAGTTGTAATTTAGCGAACTATTAATTTTGCAGAAGCTTGAATTATTAATTTCCAGATGGAAATGGAATTGTGTGTTTACCAGGCATGTACCTTTTCTTGTGATACTGTTTTCAGAGCACTAGATAAGAGGGGGTATTTGGTGATAATTTAGGATAATTTTTGTTATTTCTGTATAAAAACATATGTTGTGACCCTTCATCTGAACCGTCTCGATGAGACGGTTCAGATGAGGGGTCACAACATATGGTTTCAGTGAGAAATAAAAAAATTATCCTTCAATTATCATCAAATACCCTTCTTATCTAGTACTAAAACAAGTGCATGTAATAAGTGAAATGAGTTAATTTTTTGAAACAAGAGAATATATAAATCAGGATTTGTTGAACAACTCTGTAAATATCTGTTTACTTTGTGAATAATTGATAGATATATAGGATAGGGCATGGATTGTGCTAGTAGGGATAACTTTGTGTTTCAAACTTCCATTTTTATAATGATACTGGATATTGAATGGATTGGTATGGATTTTTATGTTGTAAACATAGACAGAAGCTTGATATAGGAGGTAGGTTTCACATTTTAGTTTGTTTAACAAATTTTGCTTGACACCAAAATTCATAATGATTGTGCTAGTTATCACAATGGAAACCCTTGTAAGATCCTTTTAGTACATGTAGTATTTTACATCTGCAAGGCTTTTATGAGACAAGCTCAGGTCTTTCTGCTATTACCATATTGTTTGGTTATAAGGCAGGGTTTTTCTCTGTCCAAAACAACCTCAAAATGTCAGAAATACAGATCCATCTCACAACACAACAAGGAGAACCCAAAAAATGAAGATCCTTCCTTCAAGAGGGAATTAGATTGTTTGGATTATTTTTGAATGAAAAAATACATCTTGTAGCAGAATTACACAAGGCTGGTTTAGACATTTTGGGTCAGCCCCCAGGGGCGTAGCTAGGGGCAATTACACTGTACGCACAATTATGCTTTATACTCACTGAGGGCAATGATAGGGGGTTAAGTCGCTAATATATTTCAAATTTTCTATCTGTTGACAGTTAGCATTAAAATTATGCCCAATTAACAACATTTCAGCATGAAAATACGCAGGTGTGTGTTGAAATTTTGTCAATTTGACAAAATTTCAATACGCACCTGCGTATTTGCGTATAGGTAGCTACGCCCTTGGCCCCCATCTTATAACCAAATAAATATGGTAGCCTATCATACTTCCTTGAAGTATTAGGGTACCCAAATTAGTCATGTTTGCCTCAGCTGCTACTAACAGTAAGCGAGATATAGGTATTACTTTTCTGACACCTGCTGTGGTAAGCTCTGTTTTGTTTCATGCTTTGGGGTTTGGGGACTCTGCAGAAGTGAATATCTGTTGCAGTAAATTTGGTAGTGAAATGTTTTTTTGCTACTGTATGCAGAGACCTAGCATTCTGGGGAATTCATATTTTCCTAGAATTTAAGTAAGTTGCTTTTGCAATCTAAATATGTCAAACAATTGCTAGGGGAATTGCAAACCTAGTGCAGACCTAGTTCACACTGCTTCTCCAGTTGTCTGCACTGCTTACTTGGGGACTGAAGTCATTACAGTAAATAATCTATTTCAGGTCGAAGCCTAATGGTTAAGAAAAATGATGGAATAAAAGAGTCAACAGACAGTAGTAACACAATTGAGGAAGATGGTGAGTTATTATTGAGTAATTACAGATGAATCCTGATTGTCGTCACAGAAAGTGCCATACACTGTATGCTATCAGCAAAGATTTAGACCAGCTTGCCTTTTGGTGGCGTATGTGAGTTTAGGTTTTGAGACTTATACAGAAGCCAGTAGGTCTCAGGAAAACCACAGATTAAGGCATAAGTGTTCAGTTGAATGTATTAGAGCATCGGGTCCATTGAAATCCGTTAGACCATCCTGGTTATCTTGTCCATGTAGACCATCATCTTGGCCAACTGCTGCATCTATGTATTTCAGATGAAATCCCTAAAAGTAACCTTCGGTAAAGGAAACACTTTCTAGAACAAAAATCAGAGATAGATTCATAAAACATTATTTTGATAAACTCAAAACACCAGTCAGGTTCAATGTATTATTTCTAGGTGGATTGTTAAAGCTGCTCAATGTTTGCTGTTAGTATATAGATCAGGGCATCTTTCTTGAAATGCAGTCCAACTATTGTATATTCTGCTTCCCTTTAAGCGTTGTTACTAACCATGTACAGCCCTGTAGCATCCTCACCATCAAACATATTGTTGCTTACTGTTCCCATCATCTAGTCTACGTGGTGAAAGCAGAAGTTTCAAATTGTTGATAATTGATTTCCATGTCATTTACCAAAATTTACCATCTGCTTTAGCCTGCAATAAACTATTATTATTGCTGGTCACCAGAGCTCCAAACAAAAGGGGTGACAGAGATAAAGTTCTTGTTGTATCTGAAACTAAGATTAAATGTTCAGTGAGATCTTGAAAAGAACACAGGAAGAAATGTCGGGAATACCATGAATGTTTGTACATATATTCAGATTTGCATTCTTTTCAGAAGGACTTAAATTTAGATCTGCCGTGTTTTGAGACAGATTTTCATTTGATCATTTGTATCTGATTGATTGACTTTTGCTTAAAATATATACATTGATTGATTCTGTGAAGAAGACAGTGTAGTGAGATGTGTATTTGACTAGAGATAAGATGGGTCAGTTTTGTGAAATGACTGAACCATGAACTTGTCTCATCTGTCTTAGAATTCAGAAAGAAAACGAAACTACTAAATGAAGCATATGCTTCAAGATTTTGACATTATTAGTTTGTTTGAAGTGTGCTTTTGTAACACTGTTTTAGGCATAAAAATAGGAGTGCATGTTGTGTGAATATATCAAGATATATAATGTGCCTTATCCCTCAAGATGTTTTATACTTGAAGTTCCCAAAAATTATTCAATGACCATACCAGATATGAACAGTGCTTTTGTATGAGGGTAGTTGATGTTGCAGTATTTTTATGATTTTTATTGTCTTTATATAAGTCCTACAATAATGATGCCAGGTAGTATCTTAACCACTTTTTGCAGAGAAAGGAGTAGGAAAGCTAAAGGATGTTAAGTATTTTACTGCCATTGAATGCTTACTTTACAAATATTTTGTATTTCTTTTATCCTTATAATATGGCTGCAAAACCACATAATATGGTGCGAAGAGGCTATCAGAACCTGGGAAACAGACAGCAGATATATATAAGAAAAGCAATGAACAATGAATCTATTAGGCAAAAAAAATAGTAATGGAAGACTTTTATACCAGAAGCATATGTAAAATATACCAGGGGTCAAGGAGGATATTTGCTGCAGTTGATTTTGTATGTGTGCTTTGTCTTGTTACTATTATGCCATAAAAGTCTGATTGAGCAAGTTTTTTTGAAATCTTAAAAGAAAATTGACACCCTGCTAAATTTCTTTGCCTTTTTTGCCATCTTCTGTCAGGGAAAGCAGAAATGGACAGTGAGTATACATGTATTTTGGGTAGACCTGCCTTGAGCAAAGTCCAGTTTGTGAAAGTGCACTGCTAATTCAATTTGTTTTCTTTCTATGGCACATTAAAGTTGTTTTTTTTTGGCCGGTTTAGTTTAACCTCATAGTAGTTGGCTGCACAGACTTCCAGATCAGCTAGATTTTGTGTGTTTGCATTTCAGTTGATGTGTCTTCAAGAAGTTTATAGACTCTTGTTAGAAAAAAAAACATTTATCAAGTTGTGGCTTATTTGGAAGTGCTGTTGTAGAGAATTTATTTTAGAATATGATTTTTGTCAGAATGATTATGTTTTTACTTTTATTTTTTTTCGTTATATTGTACTTGCTTGAGCAAGGTGCCATATAGAAGACCATTTTGAGTTTTTAGTTCAGAATTCAGTTATTATTTTAAGTGCTTATTAGTTGAATTGCAGTACAGCCCCATTTTGAGAAATCATCATGGATTGAAGGATTATGTGAAAGAGGGATATCCTTTTCATCTTGCGGAAATCAGCTACATGTGCTGTCTGAGTCAGGCTGATAAATCAGATATTTTCTGTTTGTTAACCTTGGTCAGCTTGTTCAAAACAGACAAGTTTATTTATTAAGTGAATGGTCATTCCTTTTTACCTAAGCTTTCCCCTTGATCCAAAGCTGTCTCTTTCTTCTAACAGCAATGCTTATTAACCCATTGCATTCTGGGTATTTTTTGTTGTCTGCTGAAATTGTCGGCTGCATAACTAATCAAGAATATTTTGACAATATTGATCTAACCAACTCTTGTAGAAATGATGTCTAGGCAGCAAACAGTTTGGATCTCAGATCAGGCCCCACGTTTTTGGGGCCTGATCTGGCTCCAAACTGTTTGCCCAGATGCCCTTAAAGGTGTATCCCGAATGGAATGGGTTAACTTACATTACATTATGTATGAATATATTCAGCTATGCTGTGCTGCATTGCTGTGAGACTCATCGCTACAATTATTCAGATTGAACAAAAATGGGTTTAAGAAGGTGTTGGCTGTGTCCTGTAACTAGCATTTGTGCATAATCTTCATCTGTCATAAAGACTAAAAAATACTTCCCAGACTTGTATGCTTTCACTACATTTAAACATTCAAGATTTTTTAACAAAACATTGTAAATACTATGTTCAAAGAAAAAAGATAGAAAATGACCAGGAACTAATACAGTTGGATCCCAGATTTCAGCATCAAAACCATAAGGTAAAGAAGTTTATACATAAATTGACAGCAGTTCACAAAAGGCATGTAGGGTTGATTTTCAGAATATAAAGTATTAACACTGCCCTGATTAATTGCTTTTTGGCATTGTCTGTGATTTGAAAAAGGCTGTTTCATATTTATTTTGTTATAAAACCAAGCATCCCCCCCCCAAAAAAAAAAAAAAAATTACAGTCCCAAAATATCTAGAATATAAATGTGAGTATACCTAATTTAGTGTGACAGATGCACATTTCTGTATTTAACCACTTCAGTGTAGCTTTACCCAAAAAATTTGAAAGAAAAAGGTGATGGGCAGGCATTGAACAGCCCTCTATGAGCCACACTTACTGATGCATTCTGTGAGACACAGCAACTGCAGACATCAGGTAAGAGACACCTTACATATAAACTTCCAAGCACAGGGTCCCCCTAAGAGCCACCTCAACATCTGTGTCCCCAGAGACAAGTGCATCAAAAAGCAGGATTACTGATGCAGCAAGTACCTGCAAAAAGGCAGAATAATCCAAAAGAATGGAAGCCAGACTCCGATAAGATTCATGTTGCTATGACAAGTCAGTCTTAGTTTGTGAATATGAGAGAAATTTTATATCCTTTTGGAACAATTGTCCATTAGCAGTGATATAGGCCCAATGGATTCAGTATAAACATAACTATACGCAGTTTAGTATAATAGATGTGTGTTTCTGTATTTAATACCTTCAGTGCCGCTAAACTCAAAAAAAAATGGAAGAAAAGGTTTATGGGCAGCTCTTTGCAGGCAACAAGCAGCCTTCTCCAAGCCACACTTACTGACCATTTTGCGAGACACAATAGCTGCAGACAGTCAGGTTAGAGACACCTACGTATTAACTTACGAGCACAGGCATCCCTGATTGAGCCACCTTAACCCCTGTGTCTTGGGAAACGAAACAGACAAGGGCATGAGGAAGGAAATGACTGATGCAGCAAGAACCTACAAAAAGCCAAAATAATCCAAAAGAATGAAGCCAAACCCTGCTAAGATTCTGTCGTAGAATTGTCTTATAAGAGCTAGCTAAAGCATCCATGTGGGTGAGTGGTTAGTTCTCCCAGCTACTTTGGATCTCAGGGTTTGGAGATCTTGACCTACTGTAAGCAAGATTCTGTCCAATTCTTCAGTGCTTCATTGCCTAGAGCCTTTCATAAACACCCTCCCATTGGACCTGATATAACTCCAGAAAGATATGCATGTAGAAACTATAGAAATGCCAAGTCACCCATCCATCTATTAAGTCAGATCTAGATATTTATGGTTGTTTTTGAAAGGAAAACCTCATCTTATAGCAGACTTGTGCTGGACTTGCTTAAATATTTAGTTTAAACATATTTATTGTATCATAAACTGTACATGATCATAATATAAACATGATACAAACAATTGGATCAGAACGAAAGCATAAATGCTTATTTAGTTCTTCTCCTGTGCTTAAATATTTAGGGTCATTCTAGAGGTGGTAGAGTCCCTGCCTAATCGCAGATTATAACGGTGTAGTATTTGGTTGAAATAAGGGGATTGAATATTTGAAGTGCTCTGTCTTCCTTGAGCCCAAGGCCTGTTGATTATGAATCCAGAATTAAACTTTCCTGAGCTGGACTCGAGCTAAGACTTATTGATTATGAGTCTAGGGAGTTATACTCTTGGCAACTTGAGTAGTGGCTGATAAAAGGAGATATGATGAAAAAATTATAGGAGTCTTAAAAAGAGTTAAATTTTTCCGTTTTTGTACATTTCTGACTTGACCATATACTTAAGAGAACAAATTTTTTTGGGCTGAATTAAGCCAGTTGTTGGCAAATTTCTGGAATATATTGGACTGAATAGTTCATTTTCATTACATCTGAGTGCCATCTGATTTTGATAGGTTTCCAGTATTAGCAACATAGTGTTGTCCTTTGGTGTGGCTGCTGCACCAGAAAGGTTTCATAAGCTTAGACTAGCTGATGGATGTCTTGAAACAACGGGTTTTTTCTTTTCAGCTTCACATTTGAGTTATGAGTTCATAGCTTGCTAAGCTTATAATATAGACTTGTAACTTCTTCTAATTCTGCCTTTTGCCACAAAAGATTGAGATTTTCTGATAGGATTACAGTTTCAAGATATCCTGTTGCAGATTGTTTTTTATTTCAACTTCATATCATTTCTAAATATGGATGTACATGTATTTTGTCAGTATTTCAGTCACATGTACTCTTTGGAATTAATGAGTCATTTGCCTTCATTTTTACAAAATCATTGAGTGACAAAATCTGACTTGACTGATGACTTTTTTTTTTGCTTCTTGATTGTTGCTTTTTTACACTACCTGTGTATACCTGATGCAACCATTCGATGTGTAATAAACAATGATGGATAAGAAGACTGTCACAAGGACCAGATAACTGACCAAAGCTATGCTACATAGTTCTACTTGATAATCTCTGATTGGTTGCCCTTAAGTATTCCGTCCTCCCATTGGTCAGAGCTAATGACCAATAGGGAGAAACTCCTTTCTGAACTAACACCCTGCACCTGCACCCTTAGACAAAAGAGACAGTTATATAATTCCAATATACACTGTCTGCTGGCAATTAGAAAAGAATTCCATTCCCCAATAAACACCCTGCACCTGCACCTATGGGGATTAATCCAATACACAAGCTAGACTGCAGGTGTCCAGAACACTTGCAGGTATTAAACATAGACAAAGTTCAGACCCCTTCTGATCTGGGTCTATCCAGATCCATCCCTGATCATAATCTACATATACAGATACTGGCTGCAGCACATAACAATTGATAATGCTTAACACTAATATAAACGTTGAAACACATTGTCAGGTCATAGTCTCTGTCTGATCATGATCTACAGTGAGACAGACTACTATGAGTATAAGTTATGTATAAACCACAATTATAAAAATTGCCATTTTATAAACCACCACAGAACTCTGGATGAGGTCTATGCAAATGTAAAACTCATTTAAGCCCCACCCCCACCCCTAGGGATTTCTGACCAGTCCAAGGTGGTGATTCTGTTGTGTTTAGATATTATTGTCATTTATTGTCAGCTTTCTGTTAATCTTTGACTTTTTATACATCATTTAAGTCAGCCACAAGCCCATTTGTTGGGAAAGAGCTGGCCTGTTGGCTGTTTTGCTTTGTGTGCCATCTTTATTTGTTTCCTTTCTCATTGAGTTTTTGGGACAAGATGTGGAGTTCCAGTCTGTTGGTCCATGATCTCATTTACTTTTCCTTCTGTTTTAGAATGAAACAGAGCAAGTTTTATTTTGTTTGGTCTTGATAATGCACCAATATTTTTACTTTTGAATAATGGCATTCAAGCCATTAACTGTGTCAAACCATGTGTTAGGTTCAATAAAATGTGTTGTTAGTTTGGACCCGTAAACTTAGTTTTCAAGTATTATAATCTTTGTGTTTCTTTTCATTGCTCATATAAGGCCAGTAAGATATTGCATATCATCTCTGTTTATTAATGTATGAAGAGATACAAAGTCAGTCTTCTCCATTGCTTTTATTAGATTATGTGACTAAAATGTTTAAATATGATTTGTTTGAACATTAGCAAATGGATTTTAACTTCGATGAAGTTTCATTTCTCACATATCAGTCTTTCCATACTACATGGAACTATGTGATTGCCTCAGACAGTGACCTATAAATACAGTGACTCGCGTCTTCACCTTTCGGTCCAAAGAGGCGTGTCGCGCATGCGACTGCAGCGCCTCCTACCGGATCGCCATTTTTAATACAAGCTGAAAAAGCTTGAATTTCTGTCAAAAGTTAACGGCATGCATCGCCCATTTTATCGGTGTTTTCATAGTGAAATTATTATGCAACGATAAGGTAAGCTTTGAATTTTATAATGATGTATTAGAATATAAGTTTTGTGATGATTTTGCTTGGTTTTGGAGTTCATTTTTAACGATGTAAATTGAGAAACTTTGGTCACTCGAAACAAAATGGCGATGACGCTGTAAAAACCATCCCTTCTTTTACGATGTACTCTGTCGTTAATAAGGTTTGAGGTAATATTTTAGTATTAGAAAACGAAAGGGGAAGGACCAAAATGTTGTTTAATATCATTTTCATGACAATTATTTACTATTTTGGTGGTCGTATGACAGAATAGAAAAAGGCTTATTTAGGAAAGTAGCGAAAACCGGCAAATCAGGATTTTCAAAACCCCACTCCCCCGTTTTTAAATAAGGCTCCCAAAATAGCTATTTTTGAGCCTCGCAATGATATTTTTCATAAAGTTGAATGCCTTACAAATTGTTTGAGTGCTATTTTATGCAATTTCATGCCGATTTAATGGGTCAAAATAATCTTAAAATAAAACTTGTTTTTCACAGTTTTCGCCATACATCAATGAGTTCAGAGGGTTGGTTAGTTTTGCATTGAAGAATTTGTCAGCGACCAAAGTTTCTTATTTCACATCAATACAAATTAACCCACAAAACCAAGCTTAATAATCACAAAACTTACTATTCTAATACATCATCATAAAATTCAAAGCTTACCTTAACGTTGAATAATATTTTGATTACGTAAACATTAAGGAAATAGGCGATTCACGTCGATAACTTCTGATAGAACCCACTCAGCTTAATTAAAACCTATGTCAATGACTTACTTCAATTTTCAATGCATGCATATTCTCCTAAGTAAGAGTGAGCCAAGATCAAAATCCTCATCCAAATGCAAAATAAAAAAGTTTCCCGTATTTATATTGAAAAGCCCTCCAGCCCGTTTTTTTTTGTGTGTGTTTTTTTAACTACGTCAAGTAAAACTACCGTATAAAAACTTGGCAAGTTTGGTATCAAAATTTCGGAAATTAAGTACACAATTTAACACAAACGTTTGTAAGAAAACATTATTTATACAGATAAAATAAAACAATGATAATATAAAAATATTTCTAGATGCGAAATAAGCGGTCGACAGAATTATTGATTTTTTTCAGCCACTCACCTGTCCAGCGGCGCGACAAGCGTCTATTGGAAAAATACCTATATTTAACGGGAGATGCGAGTCACTATATATATAGGTCACTGCCTCAGGGAGTAATTTTATGGTTTGTCCCTCTGTTCTATCTTGGGTAGCTCATCTGTTTATTCTTTTAATGTCCTGTGAAAGTCACAGTAATAATTTATGTTTTCTTCTCTTTCACCATTAATATATTTTGAGTCATGCATGTGCTTATTTATTTGCTTAATCTTCTACTTACTTGATTGTTGCATGACTCTTTGGATGTATATAGTTGAACTGAATATTTGTATTTTAATGTTTCTGCACATGTATTCTTGCTGTATATAAAATGAATGTATTATCAGAGTATGCAGATTAAGTTATTGCTATGGTTGTGTCATGTGAATGCATAAAATGTTGCATAATTATTTGGTTAGACGTGTTAGTTAACTAAGAACTTTCTGTAATTATGTATATAGTTGCATGGTCAAATATGTTCTGATTCTACACAGCTATCTACAATTATATGTAGCTACCGTTAAAATAAGTAACAGAGAAAACTCTTACCAACTGTACTACAATGGATCATCAAATAAGCCTGCTTCAGAAAAAAAAAATCACACATAGAGGGCACTACTTATCTTTAGCAGGGAAGAAATTGTTGTTACATGTTAAGTTTCTATCTACCTAACAGGAGCAATCACTTTGACAAGCTTACAGTTAAGTGAAGGGATAGACCAGAAGGCACCGTGTAAGTACATCTCCTCACCTGTGTGACGCTGCCTTCAGATGACAAGGGAGTGTATTATTTTCCTATAGTTTTCTCACTTTTGCCCTCATCTACTCACAACTTTCTTCACTCTAAAACATGGTAGTGCTGTGGGTATTGTTGTGGGTTTGTCTTGAATGGTATCATTTTCCCGGGTTTCAAAATCAGAATACCATCACCATTAATTGTGTCCTCTAAAAATAATATTCTATAATCTATTTGTTGCCTTTTTTTTTTACATGTATATAATTGTTTATAGCCCTACAAAAAGAATACACTGATATCACTTACAAGAACTCAAGCTGTTCCAATTAATTTATAGTCAAAGCTGCACAAAACAGTTCACATTGAGTCACAAACAAATTGACTGTGCAGAACAGAGCTAGACAACAATAAAAAAAAAAGATGGCAGAAGTTGGCACTGAAGTTTTCAGGTTCTAGGGATGTTTTAGCTTTGAGAATTGGCTTTAATTTGATTGGTCAGAGATATCTGTTTGCTTTTGCTGAATGTTCACCTGGGTCAGTAACCACCACATCACTGGCAGATCCTGGTTTAGATAATGGTCTGAGTGTTTCTGGAGAAACTGACCATTATCCGACTTTGTAAAGAGCATACTTGACAGATCTGATGATCTTGCCTTATCTTGAATATACTAAAAAATTGTGACCAGAAAGGTTAAACTTGTTTAAATGTATAAGATTCTTTTTATGTCCACATGACATCAGTCGGGGTTGCATTAAAATTTGCTCCTGTCTGTCAGTCTGTCCATCTGTTCATCCATTAACTCCTCCCACAATTTATGATGGATCTTTTTTAAACTTTGCATACTATTTGTGGATATGCTGAAGATGTGCATGTGTTTTTTTTATGGGGCTAGAAATAATTTTGACTGAATTACAGCCTTTTGAACTTAGTCATTTTATTCACTTTTTTGCATTGTTGGGTATGGACTTTGTGTAATCAACTTCTCCTAAAGTTTTCAGTGGATATTTTTCAAATTATGCAAACACATTTTGGACATAATATGTTATTGAAGCTGTGCAATTTTTTGACAAAATTACTTCACTCAGTGCATTGTAGGGTGTGGACTTTGTGTACTCAACTTTTCCCACAGTTTTCAGTGGATGATGTTAAGACACTGCATACATGTTATAAACATAGTGAAAATGTGCATGATGGATTTTGATGAAGCTAGTATTAGTTTTGACAGCATTATGGTCTTTTGAACTTAGTCATTTAAGGCATTTTTTTGCATTGTGTAATCAACTCCTTCTGCAGTTTTCAATATAGATCTTTTTCATACTTTGCATACACACTGTTGACATATTGAAGATGTGCATATAGATATTTGATGAAGCTGGTATTAATTTTGACCTTTTGAACTTAGTCATTTTGTGCAATATTTTGCATTGTAGGGTATGGAACTTGTGTAATCAATTTCTTCTGCAGTTTTTAGCTCACCTGAGCCAGCGGCTCCGGGGGAGCTTATAGGATGGTAAGGCTCCGGCGTCCGGCGTCCGTCCGTCGTACGTCATCCGTCGTACGTCGTCCGTCCACACTTTCAAACAACTTCTCCTCTGAAACCGGTGGGCCGATTATAACCAAATTTCATATAGAGCCTCTTGGGACCTTAGGAAAGAAAAGTTGTTCAAACGGTCCTGGTCACATGACCAACATGGCCACCATGCCCATATATGGTAAAAACCTGAAAAAATCTTCTTCTCAAGAACCAATAGGTCAATGGCCTTGAAACTTGGTATGTAGCATTGGGTACACGAGTACTACCAAGATTGTTCAAATTATGACCTTGGGTTGACCTTGACCTTTTTTACGGTAAGGTCAAATTTGCTTCCTTATGCTTTTATATGGCAAAATGCTGCAACATAAGATATCTTGGAAACTGTTGAAGATTTTGGCCCAAAAATTGGTACATACAGTCATCTTAATGACTACATGAAGATTTATGAGTACAAGAGGTCAAGGTCATTCTTTGACCTTTGACCCAGAACTCTCATATTTTGACAATATCAAACAGTCTCCTCAAAAACAACTAGGCCAATTGTAACCAAATTTCATATAGGTCCTCCAGGGGTTGAGGGAATGAAAATTTGTTCATACAGTCCAGGTCACATGACCAACATGGCCACCACGCCCATATATGGTAAAAACCTTTAAAAATCTTCTTCTCCAGAACCAGTTGACCGATGGCCTTGAAACTCAGTATGTAGCATTGGGTACTCAAGTACTATAAAGATTGTTCAAATTATAACCTTGGGTTGACCTTGACCTTTTTTACGGCAAGGTCAAATATTGGAAAATGCTAGAACATGAGATTTCATGGTAAGTTTTGAAGATTTTGGCCTAAAAATTGGCATATACAATCATCTTAATGAGTACATGAAGATTTGTGAGTACAAGAGGTCAAGGTCATTCTTTGACCTTTGACCCAGAAATCTCAAATTTTGACAATTTCAAACAATCGGCTCTAAAACCACTGGGCCAATTGAAACCAAATTTCATATAGAGCCTCGAGGGGTTGAGGGAATGTAAAAATTTTCTTACAGTCTTGGACACATGACCAACATGGCCGCCACGCCCATATATGGTAAATACCTTTAAAAATCTTCTTCTCCAGAACCAATTGACCGATGGCCTTGAGACTTTGTATGTAGCATTGGGTACTTGAGTACTATCAAGATTGTTCAAATGATGACCTTGTGTTGACCTTGACCTTTTACAGCAAGGTCAAATATGGGAAAATGGTAGAACATAAGATTTCATGGCAAGTTTTGAAGATTTTGGCCTAAAAAATTGGTATATACAGTTGTCTTAATGAGTTCATAAAAAATTATGAGTACAAGAGGTCAAGGTCATTTTATTACCTTCGATCCAGATTGCTCATATTTTGACATTTTCAACCATTTCCTCAAAAGCCAAAGGGCCAATTGTGAACACATTTCATATAAAGCCTCCAGGTGTTGGTTGAATGAAAATTTGTTCAAACGGTCCAGGTCACATGATCAACTTGGCCGCCATTACCACTTATGATATAAATCTTTAATATTTTTCTTCTCCAGAACCAATACACCTATGGCCTTGAAACTTGGTAAATAGCATGGAGTACTAGAGTACCACCAAGACTGTTCAAATGGTGACCTTGGGTTGACCTTGACCTTTTTTGCGGCATGGTCAAATATGGGATAATGCTAGAACATAAGATTTCATGGAAAGTCTGAAGATTTTGGCCTAAAAATGGTATATATGGTTGTCTTAATGAGTACATGAAGAGTTATGAGTACAAGTGGTCATGGTCATTCTTTGACTTTTGACCCAAAACTCATATTTTGACAATGTCAGACATGATAAGTAAAAGCCACCTTGCAAATTGTTCAGGTGAGCGATTCAGGGCCTCATGGCCCTCTTGTTAGCTCACCTGAGCCAGCGGCTCCGGGGGAGCTTATAGGATGGTAAGGCTCCGTCGTCCGTCGTCGTCCGTCGTCGTCCGTCCTTCCGTCATCCGTCCACAATTTCAAACGACTTCTCCTCTGAAACCGCTGGGCCAATTATAACCAAATTTCATATGCAGCCTCTAGGGAACTTAGGAACGAAAAGTTGTTCAAACGGTCCTGGTCACATGACCAACATGGCCGCCACGCCCATATATGGTAAAAACCTAAAAAAATCTTCTTCTCCAGAACCAATAGGCCGATGGCCTTGAAACTTGGTATGTAGCATCGGGTACGCAAGTACTACCAAGATTGTTGAAATTATGACCTTGGGTTGACCTTGACCTTTTTTACGGCAAGGTCAAATTTGCTTCCTTGTGCTTTTATATGGCAAAATGCCTGAACATAAGATATCTTGGAAACTGTTGCAGATTTTGGGCTAAAAATCGGTATCTACAGTCATCTTAATGAGTACGTGAAGATTTATGAGTATAAGAGGTCAAGGTCATTCTTTGACCTTTGACCCAGAACGTCCATATTTTGACAATTTCGAACAATCTCCTGAACAGCCATTGGGCCAACTGAAACCAAATTTCATATAGAGCCTCCAGGGGTTGAGGGAACAAAAATTTATTCATACGGTCCAGGTCACATGACCAACATGGCCACCATGCCCATATATGGTAAAAACTTTCAAAAATCTTCTTCTCCAGGACCAATTGACCGATGGCCTTGAAACTTGGTATGTAGCATTGGGTACTCAAGTACTATCAAGATTGTTCAAATTATGACCTTGGGTTGACCTTGACCTTTTTACGGCAAGGTCAAATATGGGAAAATGCTAGAACATATGATTTCATGGAAAGTTTTGAAGAGTAAGGCCTAAAATTGGTAAATGCAGTAGAGTACATGAAGATTTATGAGTATAAGAGGTCAAGGTCATTCTTTGACCTTTGACCCAGAACTCTCATATTTTGACATTTTCAAACAATCTTCTCCAAAGCCACTGGGCCAATTGTAACCAAATTTCATATTTTGCCTCTAGGGGTTGAGAGAATGAAATTTTTTTCAAACGGTTCAGGTCACATGACCAACATGGCCGCCACACCCATATATGGTAAAAACCTTTACAAATCTTCTTCTCCAGAACCAAATGACCGATGGCCTTGAAACTTGGTATATAGCATTGGGTACTCCAGTATTATCATGATTGTTCAAATTATGACCTTTGCTTGACCTTGACCATTTTACGGCAAGGTCAAATATGGCAAATGCTACTACATAAGATTTCATGGGAATTTTTGAAGATTTTAGCCTAAAAATAGGTATATACAGTCATCTTAATGAGGTCATGAAGAATTATTAGTACAAGAGGTCAAGGTCATTCTTTGACCCAGATCTCATATTTTGACATTTTCAAAAGTTATCTCAAAAGCCAAAGGGCCAATTGTAGTCACATTTCATATAGAGCCTCCAGGGGTTGAGGGAACAAAAATGTGTTGAAATGGTCCAGGTCACATGACAACATGGCCGCCATACCCATTTATGATATAAACCTTTAATATTTTTCTTCTCCAGAACCAATATGCCTATGGCCTTGAAACTTGGTAAGTAGCATGGAGTACTAGAGTACTTCAAAGACTGTTCAAATGATGACCTTGGGTTCACCTTGACCTTTTTGCAGCATGGTCAAATATGGGAAAATGCTAGAACATAAGATTTCATGGAAAGTTTTGAAGATTTTAGATTTCATGGGAATTTTTGAAGATTTTGGCCTAAAAATAGGTATATACAGTCATCTTAATGAGGTCATGAAGAATTATGAGTACAAGAGGTCAAGGTCATTCTTTGACCCAGATCTCATATTTTGACATTTTCAAAAGTTATCTCAAAAGCCAAAGGGCCAATTGTAGTCACATTTCATATAGAGCCTCCAGGGGTTGAGGGAACAAAAATGTGTTGAAATGGTCCAGGTCACATGACAACATGGCCGCCATACCCATTTATGATATAAACCTTTAATATTTTTCTTCTCCAGAACCAATATGCCTATGGCCTTGAAACTTGGTAAGTAGCATGGAGTACTAGAGTACTTCAAAGACTGTTCAAATGATGACCTTGGGTTCACCTTGACCTTTTTGCAGCATGGTCAAATATGGGAAAATGCTAGAACATAAGATTTCATGGAAAGTTTTGAAGATTTTGGCCTAAAAATGGGATATATGGTTATCTTAATGCCTATTAGCACAGTAAGATTTATGAGTGAAAGAGGTCATGGAGTCTTTGACTTTTGACCCTAGACTCATATTTTGACAATTTCAGACATAAGAAAAAGCCACTTTGCCAATTGCTCAGGTGAGCGGATCAGGGCCTCATGGCCCTCTTGTTATACGCCCGTTGGATAAACGGGACGTATTATGTTATGGCGCTGGCGTCCGTCTGTCCTTCCGGCGTAAACTCTTCCTTTCTGGATAACTCCTCCTACAGTTTACATCTGATCGAGCTGAAACTTGGTATATAGTAAGTAGGGGTGCGCGATATTACCGGTATACCGGTAAATCGTGATTCAAATTGCCACGATACGAATCACGATACATTTTGGCCATACCGGTACGCTCGGTAAATTTCGGAAGTTTCCGGACATTCTCTTGAAAACGTTCTATATGCTTGTAATTAACAGTTTCCCTTGCATTTTGTTAGTATTTTTCTCCAAATATTCCTTT
Organism: Ctena decussata; assembly: GCA_963989385.1. Taxonomy (NCBI): domain Eukaryota; kingdom Metazoa; phylum Mollusca; class Bivalvia; order Lucinida; family Lucinidae; genus Ctena; species Ctena decussata. Next base: position 4,889,296 of record OZ022500.1, read on the forward strand.
TTTCATGAAACGGATCTAGGTAGTGGAGTCAATTAAAGCCAATATAGTCTTTAAAAACAGGTTTTGTTTGTTTACTTTTGCCGGAGACTCGCTTCCTCTTATGTAATCTTCACACACAAAGACAGATGTAAACAAAAATTCCCGTGATTGTAGGTAATAATTTCCAGTTTAATCCCTTTCAGCAGGGCTTCCGTTAACGGATGTATGGCCGTATATTACGCCCAGGATTCGCTCTCGTACGTCGAGAAATTGGACCTCTGGCGTCTGGCATTCATCCGATAATTGTTATATACCGCCGTTTGATCTTGTCCCGACGTATAAAATATAGCCACCGTCTTTAAAATTCTAGCACGTGTCATAACTAATCGGATTAACGCAGGTGTTAGTCAGAAGGAAAGACCGACTACGGGCCAATCGAGATTGTCTGTATGGAGCACTGAACCAATTAACATGCATGTCGGACCGCCTACCTGTCAAATAACGCGCACTCGTATATTCAACCTCTTACGGCAGTTTGCAAAACAACTTATGAAATACTACGAAGACTGGGCTTTTGGATGAAAGGTGTCCATCTTTTTTTTACGATCGCGAGAATGTAACTGACCTGTATGCAGACTTAAAAAGTTTGTGAATGTATCCATAACAGATGAATATTGAAGAATATACTGACAAAATCTATCTGAACTTTTTAGGAACACAACATTTGCCCTCTCTACGAATGGTCTTGTCATGATCTATACTGTCGGCAATGGAGTTTTTCGGAATACGAACCTATTCCGCGAAAAGTGTAGATTCAAAGCGAAGATAAACTGTTAATATTAATAGTCACTATTCCGACGCGTTATGGGTCTACGCTATGGTAATAGTTATGAATAACGGACATTTTAAAATACGAAAACGGAAACGTCCATTTCACCGATTTCCTAGTTGTATTGTCCTTCAAACCAGTGCGAAAATAATGCCGAACAGTGCACAAAAATAGCGCATTCTGATCAGGGTCTACGTGATTATATATTGGGTATAAAACGGTAGCGTTTATATGCAATTCGTTTATGGGTCAAGCACGTTTTGTCTTTGATGTAAAGTTCAAAGACGCCGCAGTGAGTATATACACTGCCGTACGCAGTGTCATTTTAACCGTGAGACGGCTAAAGGTACCTCAGTACACACACTGATAACTAACAATCGTATCAGCCAGCGCAACTAAGCAGTCAGACCGGTCTTTCTTGTTCTCCTATGTGGGCCGAAAATTCGTAATAAACTTCTTGTATCTTGTATCTTGTTCGCATCTAACATGCATAATAATGAATGTCGACCTAACGGCAACCAGATACTTCGATGGAAGCTAGTCAATATACGCTCTTCACACGTTCCGTAAGTCACCGTATTTCCGAGACGGCCCATTCGGCGGCAGTGAAGGAAAATTATGCAATTCGGGTACCGTTAATTTAAACAGACACTGCAACCATCGTAACTTGGGCGAGTCCTCAGTTTTTAGAATGCTCAGGCTTCCTTACGTAAAAAACATTACGAGAGAGAGAGGTGTGGGGAGGGAGAGGAGTCGGAGGGGGTGCATAAGTAATTCCTAAAAAAAAATTCTCTCAAACGTCCAAAACTGACACCATGGAAGTCTGGACTTCCGAATTTTGAAAGTTAGTGGAAGCCCGGTAATTTGTCAGTATCCAATTGATCCTATCACTCCAACGGTATGATCATTTGACACATATTCCCATTTATAACTTAAATATATTCGAACATCTTTTGAACATTTTTTTTGTGTGTGTAAATCTTCGTACATTTTCACTTACAGGAAGTTTCATTATTTTGTTGACATACACTGCAGATCCTGATCACGCTGCTCCAAGGAGTTGTCTGATCTGGGTCTACAACATTTACTCAGCAATTACTGTCTGATTATTTAGTGTATCTCCTTTTCATGTCACCGATAAAATAATTCACCTAGACTTCAGACATGTGTCAATTCCTTTGATCTTTGATGACAACCGGTGTTGAAAATCTGCATGCTTTTTTTCATTCTCGCCTTGGGGTAAAACTGGGTCAGGGCAGAATAACAAAGAAGTCATGCACTAAATGCATGGTCTGACACTAGGGTCATGTGAGTAAGTAAGTCAATTAGTAAAATAAAATGAGATGGCAGACTTGTAACAGTTGCATTTTAATAAAGTACAGGAGCTGTGTTTTTTTTGTTTTTTTTTTGGTGTTAAAATAAACAGGTAAAGAATGGGATGTTCATTTTTTAGTACAATCAATTAATAAAAGACAGAAGCAAACAACACAGTAAAAGCAAGCAACATAGAAGTACGAACTGAAAAAGAAGTCGCGATATATCGTGATACATACCCCGATACAGACCAGTGTATCGTGATATATCGCGATACGTTTTTCAGTGGCGATACCCACCCCTAATAGTAAGACTATGAGGTGGACCAGCACATATTGTTTCGAGGTTATGCTCCAATGATTTTTAACAGAGTTACAGCCCTTTACTTAGAATTTTTGGGGTGTCCGTTTCCGGATAACTCCTCCTGTAGTTTTCATCCAATTAAGCTGAAACTTTGTAAATAGTAAGACTATGATGTGGGGTAGCGCATAATACGGGAATTTTGCTCCGATGATTTTTAGCGGAGTTACAGCCCTTTGAAAAAACACGTCTATGGCAGTTTGTATGGCAATGTTCTTTAGCATTCCATAACTTGGTTACTCTTTGGAATATCATCATGAAACTTTATAACAATGTATATGAGGTTAAGACAACATGTCTCATACAAGAATGGTTACTCCCCTTTACTTACTTTTTGAGTTACCTCCCTTTTATTATTTTGTTAGACTATATTTGTACACCTCATATCTAACTAACCCTTTGGACTATTGTGATGAAACTTAATAGTAATGTATATTAGGTTGACACAATATGCCACATATAAGAGCGATTGCCTCCCCTTACTTATTTTTGGAGTACCTCCCTTTGAATATTTTCTAAGGCTATTCTTGTGCAAGCTGTAAGTAGGCAACCATACAGAATATCTTGATCGAAAGTTATAGCAGTGTGTATTGCGTTGAGGCTGTGTGTCTTATATAAGAATTATTGCTCCCCCTTCTTTATTTATGGAGTTACATCCATATGATTAATTTCTATGACTATTCTTGGGCAAGTCATTACTAGGTAACCGTATGGAATATCTTGACGAAACTTTATAGCAATGTGTAATAGGTTGAGACAGTATGTCTAATTAAAAATAATTGCTTCCCCTTCCTTATTTTCTTTTTTTAGTTACATCCCTTTGATTACTCTTTAAGGTTTTCTTTTGAGAACCCTAATGTTTGGAATATCTGGATAAACGTAATAGCAATGTAGACAAGGATGAAACGGTGCAAACAATCAGTAACGGGCGTATATTGCCCCGCTTGCAGAGCTCTTGTTAGTGGATGTTTTTCAGACATTGTGTACTTGTTGTGGACATAGTGAAAATGTGCATAAGGATTTTTGATGGGAATGAAACTAATTGTGACAGAATTATTGCCTTTTGAACTTAGTCATTTTGGCAACCCTTTTACTATGTTATGTCCACCCACTAAGGTGGGTAACATATGTTTTTGGTGTGGATCCTATCAACGTCTGTGTAGCTTCTTGTCTGCACTGCAAAGATATATAACTGGGAGATGGAAAAGAGCTGATAAGATTTTGGTGACCTTGACATTATTTTCAAGGTCACAGGAGGTCAAAGAGTATTGACAAATGCCTTGTCTGCTATCTGTCTCCTGAATGGATAGATGGATATGAACTGAACTTGTACAGATATATCATTGGGAGATGTAAAGGAAGTGAGTAGATTTTGGTGACCTTGGTCCCATTTTCAAGGTCATGGGAGTCAAATGTTGAAAAATGCCTTGTCTGCACTCTACCTCCTGAATGGATGGACCGATTTAAGCCAAACTTGCAGGATATATCACTGAGACATGCAAAAGAACTGATAAGATTTTAGTGACCTTGACATTATTTTCAAGGTCACAAGAGGTCAAAAAATGTTGAAAAATGGGTTATTGCACCATATCTCTTGAATGGGTGGATAGATTTTAATTAAGCTTAATTTCAAGGTCACAGAGGGTCAAAGAATGGTGAAAAAAAGGGATTGCTGGATTATGACCAAAAGAAACAGAGACAAGTGTATAAACGGGAGGTAAATAGGAACTGATCAAGTTTTAGTGGCCTAGATCCTATTTTCAAGGTAACAGGAGGTTTTAACTTGCCATCATTTAAGGAACATGATACTGATGGGAAAGGGCAGGTTGGGGGACACTCTGTATTTGTCAAAAAATCATTTCTAGTCTGGTATGATCTCAGTGTCTGTGCAAAATTATATATGTAAGAAAGAAGCGTGTGTAAGTAAATTTTTCAGAGGTAAAAATAATTTTGTACAGAATTATAGCAGTTTGAATGTAGCTTTTTTACAGTCAGGCTAGCAGGAGTTGTTGGAAGTAATGTTTGTTGATAATGGACCATTCAGTGATGTAAATTGCCTTGTGACATGCGCTGCATGGGGCCATCATAAGTTTCTTACAGACACAATTTTTTAGTTCTTACAAACAATTATTAAAACTGATTGAAACATAAGAGGTAGAGATAATATCAGTGAGTCATGTTAATTTTATCTGAATGCAAGATCATGTCCAATGATAAAACACAATATACCAAGTATTGAAACACCTCACCCAACTTTGAAGTAAGCTCATCACTCAGACTAATATTCACTCACCTTTATTGTCCTATTAAGGAATTTTTTGATGAAATAATTGGCAAACCCAGTAGACTGAGATCAGACTGCTCCACTGATCTGGGTCTCCTGGGTTTGCTCAATCAGGCTACTCAATTGTTTAGAGTCAATACCGTATGCTATATCATTGCTGAGTTCAATATTTTAATGTGATAAAAGCTGTAGACATGGATAGGAATGATAGTAAGGGAATTTTTATAGTTTTTTTGCAGGGGAGGGGAGGTGGCAGAGGGGTGTGAGTGTGTTGTCTTGCTTACAACCAGTAAAAAGCTAGACCTAGGTATTTCTTTTCTGGGGGAGGTGGCAGCATAAACTTTTGTCAAGATTCCTGGTTTAGCTCAGTATAAGTAGTATATAAGGGGCTATTTTCAACAGGTGAGACACGGCATTCCGAAGATATTACAAATAGGCTCAAATGCTCTATTTACCCTAACATTTAGGACATTGAAACAATCTATTTATATGTCTGTTTGTAATAAAAATTTCCATCTTCCAACCTGGACATGTCAGTTTGTCCTGTTTTAGGAGGTATTTCAGAAAAATTTTGTTTTAGGTGAATGGGAACCATCCCAGGGGAGGTAATTCCTACTAAGAAGAATTATCTCCCATTTTATTGGAGACTTCTCTTAACGGAAGAACATGCTACCTTGGTGAACCAATTCTTCCCTATAGAAGCCCCAGTTCTTAAAGGGTTAAATTGTCATCCAAAGAAGCCAACTGGAAGCCACAAAAGTTGAAATCAACTTTTGTGATTTCCAGTTGAATTCCCTGGATGACAATTCAGCTTTTTCCATTGGTAAAAGGGCAAAAAATCATGGCAAAAACATTTCTGTCCAACCTTTTAGGGTAAATAAGGTCAGCAGAGATAATCTGGTTTGATAGATTGGTTGTTGTAAAAGCTCAGCATGAAGAGCATCAGTGTTGTTGATTTGAATCCCAACAAAGTCACACTACTACACACTTGTGTTTACCTATGCATCTTGTATTTGAGCCGTGACACGAGAAAACCAACAATGTGGTTGTGTGCCCAGCGCGGACTCAGATCAGCCTGGGCATCGACCCAGTCTGATCAGAATCTTCGCTTTGCGCTTAAAGGGTAGCTAAGGGTCTGAGCTACCATCATGCGGACAGCGAAGACTCTGATCAGACTGGGCGGATGCCCAGGCTGATCTGAACCTGCGCTGGACGCACAACCACATTGTTGGTTTTCTCGTGTCGCGGCTCATTTGTCATTGTACTGCCTTCAGTGTTGTGATTGTACCACTGTCCTCTTCCCCTACCCCTATCCCCTCCCACAACAACCTACTAAATATAACCTACAGCATCTTGGGTTATGGAAAAGTATTATATAACTGCCTCATGTAACTGCACATCATGGTTGTTGAGTTTTAATGACATGTAACATAAATGGTAAAAAATACAGAATTCCATGATAGCTTCATAACTGAATTCAATAACATTCAGGGCTCAATCATTTAAAACTAATGACATCATTAGTTAACAAGTTGTTATATTTTTAAGCATAGTGTATGCAAAAACACTGCCATTTTTGGCTCACCTGAGGCAGGCTCTGTCGTTGTTGTTGTCCATCTGTCGTCCACAATTTCAAATAACTTCTCATCTGAAACCACTGGGCCAATACACAGTTCCGAGAGTAGCCCCTAAGCTCTGCCAGCTTAGTTACTGTTACTACGCCTCACAAGCTTACACAAAGATGGCAGAAAAACAAATGACAGAATGATGCAAGTGTCTGCTAAATCTTGGCGATCTATGGCAAAGAATCAGCCTCCTAATGACCTACACATGACAGTTTGTGCATCATGCATTTCTGATGCGTTCTGTTCTCGAAGTGCAGGGTTAGTTTATTAAAAGTGGTGTTAGTTAGTTTGCTTTAAACAGGTATACATCCCTTCATTAACTGAAAGGTAAAATCACAGACTTATGTTGGATATTGACCATGTGCGACTTGTTTGTGAGACTACGTCACATGCTAAGTTGTCGTTGCATTGGCCAGATATACGCAATCATTTGATTTTGAGTGACATTCTGGGTGTGGCTCGGGCGATGTATTGTTATCAAGTTTAATATAGAGCCCCAGACCTTGCGGTAACAAAATATTGTTCAAATGGTCTGCCAGGTCACATTGGTAAAATGCTTTAGGAATCTTTTTTCCAGAACCAATAGACTGATGGCCTTGAAACTTGTATGTAGCATGGGTTTCATGAGTACTACCAAGATTGCTCAAAGATGACCTTGGGTTGACCTTGACCTTAATTACAGCAAGGTCAATTTTGCTTTTTGCTGCTTTTATATTGGAATATTTTAGAACATAGGATTTCATGGAAATTGTTGAAGATCTTTGCAAAAAAAGTTGGTGAATACAGTAATCTTAATGAGTACATAAAGATTTGTGAAACCAAGAGGTTCCGGTCATTCTTTGTACTTTGATCCAGATCTCTCATATTTCGACAGTTTCAAACATCTCCTCAAAAGCCACAGGGCCAGTTGTAGCCAAATTTCATACAGAGCCTCTAGGGGCTGAGGGAACAAAAATTTGTTCAAATGGTCCAGGTCACTTGACCAACATGGCTACCATGTCCATGTATAGTAAAAAAAACCTTTAAAAATCTTCTTCTCCAGAACCAATTGACCAATGGCCATGAAACATTGGGTACTGGAGTACTACAGTGGACTCGACAGTATCGGATCAAGTTCAATAAAACTCCCGTTTTGTTGTATATGAATGCTAAAAGTATGTATGATATGACACAAAACAATTGCAAAATATCCCTTCTATCTATCCATGTCAAAATATTTACGAAATTTATTCCTTTAAGGGCAGATAACCTATGCAGACTTACGGGAGGGTCCTGCGACAGTAACGAATCAGGTGCGACAGTATCGGATCATATGATATTATTTTATATGAGAGTTTCTCCTAGGCATTCTGACAACCTTCTTAGCTTCAATAATTCTGCTGCATAAACAGTTGGATCTATTAAACTCTCTGAGGAAACTTTTACGGCCTTTCAACGATATTTTTCATGTGGTCCTTCACCAGCAACGGTTTTGTCTGTTAAATAATAGTTGAATGTATACAAAACTACAAGCATGCCAAAAATTCTTAACTCAGTAATCCCCTGCGCCTCATAGCATGAAACTACTCAAACAGTAAAGATCATAAACTGCCTTTGCAAAGTGTAGACCCTGATAAGACCGTGGTGTCTGATCAGGATCAACAAATTTACGGTAATTTTCCGCCTTAAAGATATGTCAGTGCAATCAGTGTATAAACACTACATGGTCATTCAACGAGTTCTCTGGCATTAATCTGAGTCTACACAATGTACAGATGTCCATCCGATGAACGCCAGTCATTATTGGGTTCACATTCATGCGAGCTGATCTCGAATGTTTCAACAGAATGTTTAGCAGAAGCTTGTTGTGCTACGCATAACCTTCATTATCATACGCTAGAATGTGGGACTTGGGATGGGGATATTTTACAAAAAGGATGTTGTCTTAGTTTTAAACTGATTTTCTTTGAAAAAAGACACAGCAGCCACTCAGGTAGTTGATTTATGACTTGTTTTCAGCATCAGACCATACATCCAACATGCAGTTTCCAGCTGAGGCCTGTATTTCAGTTCAAATATATAATGATCCGTTACTGTCGCACATCAGTGCCTCACTTTTCAAGTCTTTAGTTTCATCAAATACTGGGATGTCACAAAAATAATGACTGCCTGCAATTTTAGGGATGCCAGGACACATTACAAAGCAAAATTGGTTTCAATCGCCAAATGATAGAATAGTTTAAATAACCGAAATCTATCTTGGGGGTAACGAGCAACAGGCAAAATGCAAGCGCCGCTGAAGAGGGGCCAAGCTTTTCAACAACTTTGATTTGTTTCTCAGCCGCAGATTTCGATCGAATTTTTCACCCTGCACTTTGCCATTGGTCGAACATGATGACTGTTATATAATATTAAAAAAATATTTGCTTCATTTGTGAGAAAAATGAGTGATAACCTAAGAGTGATCCGATACTGTCGATGATCCGATACTGTCGAGTCCACTGTATAAAGATTGTTCAAATGGTGACCTTAAGATTGATATTGACCTTTTTTATAGCAAGGTCAAATTTGCTTTCTGGTGCTTTTATATTGGAAAATGCTAGAACAAAAGATTTCAAGGAAATTGTTGAAGATTTTGACCTTGAAATTGGTATATACTGTCATCTTAATGAGTACATGAAGATTTATGAGTACCAGAGATCAAGGTCATTCTTTGATCTTTGACCAAGGTCTCTTAGATTTCAACAATTTCAAACAAGTCCTGAGTAGCCACTTGGCCAATTATAATCAAATTTCATATAGGACCTCCAGGGCTTGCAGAAACAAAAATTTGTAGAACAGTCTAGGTCACATGACCAACCCATGCCCATGTATGGTAAAATCCTTTAAAATCATCTTGTCCAGAACCAATTGACAAATGGCTTTTAAACTTGGTATATATCGTTGGAGACAGTGCTACCAAGATTGTTCAAATGATGACCTTGAGTTGACCTTGACCTTTTTTACAGCAAGGTCAAATTTGCTTTCTGGTGCTTTTATAATTGGGAAAACACTAACATAAGATAAGAGTCCATGGAACTTGTATAAGATTTTTGGTGCAAAGGTTGGTTAATGCAGTCAACTAAATGAGTACATGAAAATTTATGAGTAAAAGAGGTCAAGGTCAATTTTTTTTACCTTTTACCTGTGTCTGTCATATTTGGACAGTTTCAAACTACCAGGTTTGTTCAAATGAGCACCCTAGTTTGACCTTTGACCTTTTTTCTCAGGTGAGCAGTTTAGGGTCTCATGGCCTTTTTTCTTTGCATGGGAAAAATGTGAGAGCTTTGGCAGTGCAAAAGCACCTCACATTTGTCCATCAAAAATATTAGCAAACTTTTAATAATTTGGATACTAGAAAAATTAATAAATCCTTGACCAATTGTTTAGCCGACATTGTTTTGAACATCCCAGGTGAAAATGGTACTGAAATTTCAGTGAAATTTCACCCAAATTTCGGTGATACAGCGAAATATCAGTGATATTCTGCTGAGTGACTGAAATTTCATAAAACTCCAATGATATATCAGTGATATATCAGTGAAATTTCAGTGAAATTTCAGTTAAACCAGTTTCAAAGCAGCTAACAGAATTTCACTGATATTTCAGCCTTATTCAAGAAAAAGAAAACACAAAATTGATATATAAAATGAAATTTCTATGATACAAAACTAGACTGTATAGCATGCTGATGACCTATTTTTGCTGTCAGTGATTTTAGTATCACTATGCAGGGTGTAACTGCATTAAGTTATGCATATTTTTTCACAATTTAGATTTGTGTTTATCTTTATACCAAATGTATACATTTAAAGTCTTGGTGTGTTTACTAAAAAACGAACAAAATTCGCTCTAAACATCATTGAGCTGATTGTACACAGAAGTTATGTCATGAGAAGTTCGTGAACCTTTACTAAATTATTGATACATGTAAATTTTATAATCTTAAAATATATTAGGTACCTGTTTATGAACCATTTATGAACTTAAAAGTTCATGATCAGATACCTTATATTGTCAAATTCTTAAGATTATAAAATTTAAAACTGTAACTCAATTCCCTACTGAAACAGTCAGTCATATATTAGTGATATGTCACTGAAATTTCAGTGAATTCCACTGATGCACTAAATTTCAGAGAAATTCCAGTGCCCAAGAATTAGAATAAAAATTTCAGTGAAATTCTGTGAAATTTCACATCATGTGACACTTGATGATGTCATAGCCAGATGGATGATGGGAAAAAACATGGCTGCCAGAAATGGAGGGAATTTGAAGGCTGTGGTAAAAAAAAAAAATAATAATAATTGTGAAGCAATTTCTACATGGCAAACATGATAGTGAGTTCAAATGATGACCTTGAGTTGACCTTGACCTTTTTTACAGCAAGGTCAAATTTGCTTTCTGGTGCTTTTATAATTGGGAAAACACTAACATAAGATAAGAGTCCATGGAACTTGTATAAGATTTTTGGTGCAAAGGTTGGTTAATGCAGTCAACTAAATGAGTACATGAAAATTTATGAGTAAAAGAGGTCAAGGTCATTTTTTTTTACCTTTTACCTGTGTCTGTCATATTTGGACAGTTTCAAACTACCAGGTTTGTTCAAATGAGCACCCTAGTTTGACCTTTGACCTTTTTTCTCAGGTGAGCAGTTTAGGGTCTCATGGCCTTTTTTCTTTGCATGGGAAAAATGTGAGAGCTTTGGCAGTGCAAAAGCACCTCACATTTGTCCATCAAAAATATTAGCAAACTTTTAATAATTTGGATACTAGAAAAATTAATAAATCCTTGACCAATTGTTTAGCCGACATTGTTTTGAACATCCCAGGTGAAAATGGTACTGAAATTTCAGTGAAATTTCACCCAAATTTCGGTGATACAGCGAAATATCAGTGATATTCTGCTGAGTGACTGAAATTTCATAAAACTCCAATGATATATCAGTGATATATCAGTGAAATTTCAGTGAAATTTCAGTTAAACCAGTTTCAAAGCAGCTAACAGAATTTCACTGATATTTCAGCCTTATTCAAGAAAAAGAAAACACAAAATTGATATATAAAATGAAATTTCTATGATACAAAACTAGACTGTATAGCATGCTGATGACCTATTTTTGCTGTCAGTGATTTTAGTATCACTATGCAGGGTGTAACTGCATTAAGTTATGCATATTTTTTCACAATTTAGATTTGTGTTTATCTTTATACCAAATGTATACATTTAAAGTCTTGGTGTGTTTACTAAAAAACGAACAAAATTCGCTCTAAACATCATTGAGCTGATTGTACACAGAAGTTATGTCATGAGAAGTTCGTGAACCTTTACTAAATTATTGATACATGTAAATTTTATAATCTTAAAATATATTAGGTACCTGTTTATGAACCATTTATGAACTTAAAAGTTCATGATCAGATACCTTATATTGTCAAATTCTTAAGATTATAAAATTTAAAACTGTAACTCAATTCCCTACTGAAACAGTCAGTCATATATTAGTGATATGTCACTGAAATTTCAGTGAATTCCACTGATGCACTAAATTTCAGAGAAATTCCAGTGCCCAAGAATTAGAATAAAAATTTCAGTGAAATTCTGTGAAATTTCACATCATGTGACACTTGATGATGTCATAGCCAGATGGATGATGGGAAAAAACATGGCTGCCAGAAATGGAGGGAATTTGAAGGCTGTGGTAAAAAAAAAAAAAAATAATAATTGTGAAGCAATTTCTACATGGCAAACATGATAGTGAGTTAGCTGACATAGTGAGTACACTTGAAGCCACAATTTCTATGGTTTTAAAGTAAAAATTTTGCTAGGTTTGTTCAGAAATGGAGCAACATGGTGACTGTCATGCACTTTTCCAATGGCAACAAATATCTGCAGGAGGTACATGTAGGTTAACTGATGTTAGTGTCAGTATGTCCTATAATAGAAATAGGATACATTAGAAATAAATTCTTTTGTGTTTTCTTTTTTTTTTCAAGCAAATGTTAGAAAATCTTTTGAAATGGGTGGGGTAACAGGGTGGGGTAATGGTATTTTTTCAGAGTACCATAGTTCTATGGTGTGATTAGCAAGGAGATTCAAAAAGAGATGTTTTCATTTCTCTTCATTCGTTTTGTTTGTTTTATTTTGTAGGCTTAACATCTAGGAACAGCTAAGATCATGTCTGGATAGTCAGACTCTGATGGCAATATGACCATATTTATTCACTGTTAATTTTTTAAAATTCCAGTGCAATTTTACCATTATTTCATCAAAATTTCACTGATATTTTACCATTATTTCATCAAAATTTCACTGATATGTTACCATTATTTTATCAAAATTCTGGTGCAATCTTACCATTATTTCATCAAAATTTCACTGATATTTTATTGAAATTACAGTGATAAATTTGGTCATAAAAATAGAGGAATTTACCGAAATTTCGCTGAAATTATGGTGATATTTCAACGAAATTGTGGTAATGTTTCTGTGAAATTATATGAAAATCTGCTTGAATTCTGACCAAATTTTACAGTATTTTCCTACGAAATTCCATTGGAATTTCAGTAGAATTTTGGTGCAATTTGGGTGGAATTTCATCAACTTTTTCACCTGGGATCAGGGCCCTGAAAGTTATGTAAACATTAAATTAAACTTTGTAAAATTAAGCCTTGTGATCTTAAGCCTTGTAATCAATCTTAAGCATTGCCTCTCCTGTAATCAACTCTTAAGGTAGACGAATACTGAATAGAAATATTGGCGGGGCATTCAAACCATTATACCGTCTAAATAACCAAAAGAGCTATAAAACATTTGGGTAAGAAAAAAACAATTTTCACCATTTTGTTTTCCTAATAAACAATATTTTGTATTCTACATATTATTTTTAAACATTTTCCATTAAAATTCATATCTCTAGCACATGAATGCACTTTCATTTCAGCAAATCATATAATCTGTAATATATGATATTTGAAACAAACTGATAACACAAAATTGCAGTTTTCTTGTTAATAAGTATATTTTTACATTCTTTGAAAAAATGCAAGAAAATTGAATTTCATGAAAAACGTCATGAAAAATATTATCAATCGATGGGGCATGCTTATGCGTATTATTTTAGTAAAACTTACGTCGTGTGTTAAAGAATAAAACAAAAAAACAAACATTTCACCGTTTCGTTTCCTAGAAAAACAATGTTTAAGTTCAAAATATCCCCAAAACAGACTGCCAAAATTCTGCACCTGCTGCAAGCACAGCCGGTCCTTGCCCTACTATTTATTTTCCTGTTATTCGGTTCTACCATAGAGTAATGTCGACAAAAATGCGCAGATGGAATGGAAACTGTGAAGATCTTGATCATTCTGGTTCCTAAGGAACAGTCTGATCTCAGTTTCCACTGTTTGTACAGACCTATGTGCCCGAAAACTTAGGATCTTTACGGTAGATATTGTAAGTGTATATTATAACTGTATTTACTCCACAGTTAGTCGATTTGATGATGAACAATAACTCTGTTTGTTTTTTAAACAAGCAAGAACAGAGTTCTTCCGGGATCGTCCACCTTAAACATTAAATCAGACTTTGTAAAATCTATTGTCATGCAGCTCACTATTCTTCAAAATTGAAATTGTTAATATTTTTGGGGAAATATCTCTACCATTTTATTCACCTTGGAGCAAATTCTTTCCTTCGAGAGTAGACCCCTGTTTATAAAGAGTTGTCCTCCAGGGAAGCAAACAGGGGGGTCATAAAAAAGTTCTTGTTTGTGAAAATGGCAGAAAAACATGGTGTAGTCATAAACTTTAAGCTTAAGCATAATTTGTTAAGATTTGTAAAAAGAAAGATGACTTAATCTTAAGATGTTGGCCAGTTTAGCAAGGGAGAAAACATTAAACAGAATCCTGGTATGTGAGTCATTCAAGTGGAGCTAACCATATTAAGATTATTATTACTTAAAAGGGGAATTTCTTCCCTTTAAAAGATGGCCTCTGTGAGAAGGGAGGGAATTATTTCTGTTCCAGAGTGATCTCCTGTAGAGGTGTATCAAAATACCTCAACAGAAATAGTCTGTGACAAATATTGTATGTCTTTTCTTACATTTTTACAAAACTAAATAGCTTCTGTGGCTTTCTGCCTGCTTCTCTTAATGGTGAATCACTTCAAAAATAGGGGCTACTTTTACAGGAAAGAAGTTCCTAGAGGGAGCAAATTCTTTGTTGCTTTCCCTGAAAGTGTACCTGTTTACCTTAAGGTAGATATTTTTGTATGTCAGATAATTTGGTAATATGATTATTTATGGTTGATTTCAAACTTTGATCATTTAGCATCATATGAATTTAACAGCTTGCAATGTACATTTTACATGATGGTTTAAAGGTTGTTATCTGGAGGTTCCAGTGTACCATAATTTTTCTGATATGTTTTCATAATTTTCGGCACATATAACAAGGAAATTGATAAGTTTGACTAAAAAGTATAAAGTGAAAAGTAGATTAGTCATTTTGTGAAGGATTCCCTAACTCTGCTTTGCACAAATTTTTATTTTGTCAACTGACATTGTGGCTCACATTATGCTGCATTACATTTTGGCTAGCGTGACCCATGGGCCATGCCGAGACTTTCATGAGAGTTTAGGACTAAAGAGACATTGATGTTCGTTTTTACTGGGCCTTAGATAAGTTTGCAGTCTGTTGTTGGCAGTTGATGAAAAAACATTATTTTGGCTTGAAAGAATACAACATTTTGGGTATTACAGTTTAATTAATTTCCTGATATAAACTAACATTCCTGGGAAACATCACGATTGTTATGGAATTGGCATTCACACTTCAGTCTAGATTGTGGGAAACTCCCACAGAGGAAGCTATTAAATATTTTTATTTTCCTTTTGTTATATCCATACTGACTTGACATAGTATGATTATCTAACAGTAATATGTTATTTACCTTATGTCTTTGGTTAAAGGATATGTTTTGTTCCTTCCAAAACAATCTCAATTATCTAGATTTCAAAACAATCTCAAAATCTAGATCATAAGTACATAATTATATCCCCGACATATAAAGTATGTCAAGGGGTATATAGTTTTCGTCTTTCCATCCGTTGGTCGTCTGTCTGTCCATCCGTGTGTGCATCCATCCATCCATAAACATTTGCATTAAAGTTTTGCGTTTAACAAGTTTTTAATTTTTGCTTATGTTTCCAATATCCTTTGATGGAGCCTGTTGGTATGTGACTGGATATACTTATATGTTCATGCAGAATAGTTGACATCATGTGGATGCTGCTGCTGACCTAAGGTCAAGGTCACAGACTTAAAGTTTTGCGTTAATGTTTTGCGTAAAGGTTATTTAAAAAATCCTTTGATGGAACCTTTAATATTTGACTAGGGTTATTTTATGGTTCATACAGAGGAGTTGACATCATCTGGATGCTGCTGCTTACCAAAGGTCAAGGTCACAGACTTGTATATTTGCGTTAAAGTTTATATTCTTTGCTTATATTTCCAACTCTCTTTGATGAAACCTTTTGATATATGACAAGGTTTACTTCTATGTTTATGCAAAATAATTGACATCATCTGGATGCTGCTACTGACCCAAGGTCAAGGTCTCAGACTTAAACATTTGCGTTTAAGTTTTGTGTTAAGTTTATATTTTTCTTTTTTATTTCGAATATCCTTTGATGGAACCTTTTGATATTTGACTAGGTTTACTTTTAGGTTCATAGCTGCTTACCAAAGGTCAAGGTCACAGACTCATATATTTGTGTTAAAGTTTTGCGTCAAGTTTACATTCTTTGTTTATATTTCAAACATCCTTTGATGAAACCTTTTGATATATGACTATGTGTTCATGCAGATAAGTTGACGTCATCTGGATGCTGCTGCTGCTGTTGAGTAAGGTCATGGAAACAGACTTAAATGTTTACATTTAAGTTTGTGTTGAGTTGGTACTCTATTCTGATATTTGTAATATACTTTGATGGAACCATTTGATTGGTGACAAAGTTTACTTATAGGTGCATACCATATGTAAGATGGGTTTCATTAGGCTGTAGTTTCATTAGGCGGTGGGGCTGGTCGGGGGTATATGTGAGCCCTTGCTCACTTGCTCTAGTGAGCTATACTTAGGGTACATAATACCTATGAATAGCCAGTTTGTAACACAGACCAGCCAGTGAAATTATGCAGTAGCAAGGACTTTAATTCTAGCCTAGTATGGTTTGATATCATACTTGACTTCTTGTTTTGATTTACATGTGTGACTCCTTGCCAGGTCAGTACATCGTTGCTGAATACTGAAGCTGTAGGAGATTGATCAGACTAGAAATGTGTGCACAGTGAAGACTCAGAACAGCCTGGGCAACCACACATTTTGACCAGAGTCTCCACTTAGTGCCTAAAGGGTAGCGAAGGGCCTAAGCTGGCTCCATGGGGACAGCAAAGACTGATCAGACTGGGCGGATGCCCAGGCTGATCTGAGTCTTTGCTGGGCGCACATGCCACTTTGTTGGTTTTGTCGTGTTGCAGCTCAAATGAAGTCTTGTCATAGCTTTCAGTAGAAAATAATAATATGATAGTCAGATGATAAGAAAACATTGATAGCAGGAGATGGTGGCTAAGAAAACAACCATGTTAGCCTCATCATATTTTAGAAAGTGTTTCATAGATGATCCTGGAAAACAGGGGAGAAGTGTGGTTGACATTCTCTTTGATTTAATTGTTGTAAATTAATTTCTCTTTCAGGTAGACGACAAGAAGTTATTAAGTTGACAGAACAGTTGATAGCAGCTATTACTAGCGGAGATTATGATGCTTACTCGTAAGTAAAGAAACTTCACTTCATTGAGATTTTGTTTTTATTTGGTGTTGAGACAAAGTTATGTTGTCCCCTGTGCCTAAGGCTTTATTAGAGACTAAATTTATTCAAAAAAGATATGGTAATGTACTGACTACCCTGTTCGGGCAAAATGCATCTTTGGTAATTGTTTGGTGTGTCAAAACAGCAAAGTTTAACCTGACCCTCCTGGACAATAGATGTAAGACCATCTCACTACAAATTTCAGCCTGCAAAGGCATACAGTATATGTCATTGGGGACCAGAAGTTAAACCAAATGGTAACAAACTTTGTTAGCCAAAACTGATGTTTTCTCAAACATATAAGTTTCTTAAATACCGTACTAATCCTATTAGACGCCCTTTGGGCGTTACATTTAGCAAAAGAGGGTGTTATTTTGAGCTAAAAATGTAGTAAATTAGCAACTGCTTATTGCCACTAATAAAGAGTATTAAGGTAAATGGGTATACTTGCAGAGGAAGCAGCTCTTCTATTTTTGCCTCCCTTTTTAGTTGGGGTCAACTCTCAAAGGAAAGAATTTGCTCCTATAGGAGCAAATTCTTTCCTTTAAGATTTGACCTAGTGACAAAGAGCTACCTCATCTAGAGAAGCAAGCATGAATTCAAGCAAGTTAATATAACATTCATAAAAAAGATGGGGCATTTATCAGAGCAGGGGCACTTATTAAGATTAATACAGTTAATTAAATACAAGATTTCATATGTCAATTCTTTTTTCACTATTCCAGAAAGTTTGTTGACCCGACCATTACTTGTTTTGAGCCTGAGGCTATGGGTAATCTAATAGTAGGAATGGACTTCCACAAGTTCTACTTTGATCATGGTAGGTATCTGAATCCTGAGGGTACAAATCTGAGAAGAAAAAGGTTATGGTCTTTAGTTCAACAGCTGTGTATGTGTGACAGTTAGATTCCCATTTTGAAGATTTTTACTGTGCTAAATACCTAAATGATTTAAATTCCTGGATAAATTAAAGGACCATGTAAGTGGGCTTCAATAGCATGGTGGTTAACGATGCTGACTACTTCACTCACCACTTTAGGTTTGAGCCATGCTGGGAGAACAAGCCAAGTTTTGCTTGCATAAGGTCCGGTGTATTTCTCTGAAACATCTGGTTTTGTTGACCTTGGCTAAATGAGTGGTTTGATTTAAGAGAAGTGTTCTTGAAAAAGGTATTAAAGCCAACAAACCAAATGATGATGTTTTCAAAAGATGGACTATTATTTGTTAGTCTGGAAGTCAGAATGTAAATGGTCAGATAATCAGACAGCCATATCTGCTGTTATTAAGTTTAAATGGGAGCCAAGAAGTGAGACATAGCTATTGCATTTCAGTTGTTGTTGGAGGTGGCAACATAAACTTTTATAGAGTTGTCAGGTCAAGATCATGATATCTCAAGTGCATGGATTATTTCTTCAATATCACCTCACCGATTCCTCCAAAATGACTGATGTACAAAAGACCATAAAACCCGAATAATACACCTATCTTACCCAGACTGCTCCTTTTGAGTCTTGTCATTAGAAATCTGGTGGTTGTACTTGTATAAAATGAAGGTGAATAGATGAACTAGCTCTTCCGTTTTCATCTCCCTTCTCATTTGGGGTCAACCCGTAAAGGAACAAATTTACACTCTTAGGAACAAGCTCTTTCATTTAAGAGCAGATCCCATTTCGGAAGAGCTAAATCTTCCCCAGAAGCAATTAGGAGGTCACAAAAACTTGTCTCTATTTTCAAAAGTGGCAGAAAAACATGAAATTATAATATACCCATTCACCATAAGGTTGGCATGTTTGAAGACAGGAATTGTCACCAGGCAGGTTGGTTGTGTTGGCCAAGCTTGACATCTAATTCAATCCAGTAATTGTAAGGGTCAGTTAAGGTAAACCCGAACAGTTTTTGCAGGGTCGCCACGATTCGTATTGCTAATGCTTTATTTGACCATGAAAAACTGTTTCGGCATTCCGTAAAGCCAGAGGCATCCCAAATGTACTGGCCGGGCCAGGTAGGGCATTCGGTAGGGCACCTGACTCGTAAGTCAGAGGTCCTGGGTTCGAATCCCGGTCTGGCCCCATACTTTCGTTTCTCCTTCCACTGATTCAAGAAGGGCAGTTGTCAGTTACTGGCGAAAGTATGTGCACTTAGTACTGGTTAACCGCTTAGGAGGTCTAAGCCTGCCCAGGAATAGTGTGGTTAGGTTAACTGACCGTCCCGACATGACCTTAGTTGTTTACCGTGGACGTTAAGCATCAAATCAACCAACCCAAATGTACTATTTTCTGTCAACTTTTGATCGGTTAATAACATTTTTATGTCAAAAAGGTCGTTTAAAGAGCCAAACCATTGAGAAAGGCAAAACCGTACATGGAGAAGTTAAACCCGGACAGCATATCTTTTGTTAAATATATCGCCTCTGTAGATCTGTAGCAAGCAGATACACTAAATTTAGTAATTGCTAATTTATTTTATGGTGGGACTAATGTAGTATAAGACGTAACTTTAATTTATTAATGTTAAATTGTCAATAAAAAAGTTGTGGGTGGCAAGTTCTCTCAGTCTGCTATGGGTCACCATACAAACTATACTATGTACAACTTATCATCGTTGTATAAATAAGTGTCATATTTTTAACTGCAAAGTAGAATGCACAAATATTATATTTCTAACTTCAAACCATTGAAAACGTTTTATAATTAATTTCTTGTAATATTATAAATCCCCAAAGTAGCTGATGTCCGGGTTTACCTCCCACTGCAAATTGGTGGAAGGTAAACCCGGACATGTCACATTTTTGATAAAATATTGTTCAATATATATTTTATGCAATAAATAAACATAGATCATGATTCTTATATTTGACCTGCACTAGTAAGAAACCAAACTCTATATAATTTTAAAGTAACATTTACGTTTGCCATGAATTATGCAGGGACCTGCTTCACCATCGCTTGCAGCTATTTGTGAATTTGTTGCCCTGAAAAATTATACAGACTTGAAAGCACTAGATTCAGAGGCTGCAGAAAAATAATAAGTGTTCATAAAATCTAACAATAAAAACCATTAATTCGAGAAGTAAAGGGGAAAACTGAAAACATGTTCATTAAGCTCTTTATTTTTGGAAAACAGTGAGTGTCCGGGTTTTCCTTCTGTCCGGATTTACCATAATTGACCCTATTTGGTTCAAATCTAACACAGCTCATTCTTTTTATGCCCCCATGCCCATAGTCAGGGGGCATAATGTTTTACATCTGTCTGGCCGTCTGTCGGTCACACATTTTAGTGGTATGTTTGTGTAATCAACTCCTCCCACAGCTTATAATGGAGCAATTTGAAACTTTGCACACATGTTGCAGACATATTGAAGATGTGCATGAAGATTTCTTATGGCCAAAAAATTATTTTGGACAAAATTACGGGCTTTCAGACTTAGACATTTTCAGTGTTGATTAGTGATATAAGGTAGCAAGTTTGTGTAATCAACTTCTCCCACAGCTTATGGTGGAGCCATTTGAAACTTTGCACACATGTTGCAGACATATTGAAGATGTGCATGAAGATTTCTTATGGCCAAAAAATTATTTTGGACAAAATTACGGGCTTTCAGACTTAGACATTTTCAGTGTAAGGTAGCTAGTTTGTGTAATCAACTTCTCCCAGAGTTTATAATGGATTAATTTGAAACTTTGAATACATGTTGCAGATATATTGAAGATGTGCATGAAGATTTCTTATGGCCAAAAATTTATTTTTGACAAAATTACAGGCTTTCGTACTTAGACATTTTCAGTGTTGGTTAGTGATATAAGGTAGCAAGTTTGTGTTATCAACTCCTCCCACAGCTTATGATGGATCGATTTGAAACTCTGCGTACATGTTGCAGGTATATTGAAGATGTGCATGAAGATTTCTTATGGCCAAAAATTATTTTTGACAAAATAATGGGCTTTCGGACTTAGACATTTTCAGTGTTGGTTTGTGATGTAGGGTAGCAAGTTTGTGTAATCAACTTCTCCCACAGGTTATGATGGATCAGTTTGAAACTTTGCATACATGTTGCAGATATATTGAAGATATGCATGATGATTTCTTATGGCCAAAAAATTATTTTTGGCAAAATTACGGCTTTTGGACTTAGACATTTTCAGTGTTGGTTTTCCAGCCTGTCATTCATTTGTCTATCTCAGTACCTGACACACTTTTCTTTTTGCAGTATTATCAAAGAACAACAAACCATTGAATACAAGTATCCTCAATCCAACAGTTCATTTGCTAGGTGAAGACTCCGCATGTATTGCGTATGTACGACTTACACAGTATATAGATAGGTAAGAGGTCTTCACTTTTAACTGTATTGGTCAAACAGTACTCCAGATAAGAAGCGGTAACAGGGATAATTTAGGAAATATTATACTTACTTAACCATAAAAGCATATTTTGAGACCTCTCATTAGAACCATCTCGATGAGGGGTCACAATTGTGTTTTCATTGAAAAATAAGAAAAATTATCTTTGACTTATCAGTAATACCCCTCTTATCTGGAGCTCCTCAATGCCCCTTTTTAGCTCGCCTGAACAAAAGTTCAGGAAGAGCTATTGTTGTCACCACGGCGTCAGCATCCGAGTCCGCGTCCGCGTCGGCGTTCGAATTGGATGTTTTGGTTAAAGTTTTTTAAAGACCTATATCTCCTTAACCCATGGATGGATTCTTTTGATACTTGCACTGTAGTAAGATATTGGTCCAAAGTTTAACAGGGTACCACCCCCACCCCACTCAGTGACCTTGTGTCAAGGTCATGGACTTAGAAAATTGGGAGTTTTTTTGGACTGGATGTTTTGGTTAAAGTTTTATAAAGCCCAATATCTCCTAAACCCATGGATGGATTCCTTTGATACTTGCACTGAAGTTAGATATTGGTCTAAAGTTTTCGAAGGTACTACCCCCACCCCCCTCAGTGACCTTGATGTCAAGGTCATGGACTTAGAAAATTGTCTTTTTATTGATTGGATGTTTTGGTTAAAGTTTTTAGCTCACCTGAGCCTTTAGGCTCAGGGTGAGCTATTGTGATCACCAAGTGTCCGTCGTCCGTCGTGCGTCGTCCGTCGTCAACAATTTGCTTTAAATGACATCTTCTCTAAAACCACTGGGCCTAGGCCTTTGATATTTGATATGAAGCATTGTCTAGAGGACCTCTACCAAGTTTGTTCAAATGGTGGCCCCAGGGTCCAAAATGGCCCTGGGGCAGGGGGTCTTGGGTTTGAAACTAAAAAATACTTAAAAATCTTCTTCTCCAGAACCGCTTGACTCAGATGCTTGAAATTTGGTATGTAACATTGCCTAGTGGTCCTCTACCAAGTTTGTTCAAATGGTGGCCCCAGGGTCCAAAATGGCCCTGGGGCAGGGGGTCTTGGGTTTGAAACTAAAAGATACTTAAAAATTTTCTTCTCCAGAACTGCTTGGCTCAGAGGCTTGAAATTTGGTATGAAGCATTGTCTAGAGGACCTCTACCAAGTTTGTTCAAATGGTGGCCCCAGGGTCCAAAATGGCCCTGGGGCAGGGGGTCTTGGGTTCGAAACTAAAAGATACTTAAAAATCTTCTTCTCCAGAACTGCTTGTCTCAGATGCTTGAAACTTGGTATGTAACATTGCCTAGTGGTCCTCTACCAAGTTTGTTCAAATGGTGGCCCCAGGGTCAAAAACGGCCCTGCGGCAGGGGTTCTTGGGTTTGAAACTAAAAGATACTTAAAAATCTTCTTCTCCAGAATTGCTTGGCTCAGAGGCTTGAAATTTGGTATGAAGCATTGTCTAGTGGTGCTCTACCAAGTTTGTTCATATGGTGGCCCCAGGGTCCAAAATGGCCCTGGGGCAGGGGGTCTTGGGTTCGAAACTTGAAAATACTTAAAAATCTTCTTCTCCAGAACTGCTTGGCTCAGATTCTTGAAATTCGTTATGGAACATTGCCTAGTGGTCCTTTACCAAGTCTGTTTAAATGGTGGCCCCAGGGTCCAAATTGGACCTGGGGCAGGGGGTCTTGGGTTTCGGAACTAAAAAATACTTAAAAATCATCTACTTCAGAACCGCAAGGCTCAGCTGCTTGAAATTTGGTATGTAGCATTGTCTAGTGGTCCTCTACCAAATTTGTTCAAATGGTGGCCCCAGGGTCCAAAATGGCCCTGGGGCAGGGGTTCTTTGGTTCGAAACTAAAAAATACTTAAAAATCTTCTTCTCCAGAACTGCTTGCCTCAGATGCTTGAAATTAGGTATGTTACATTGCCTAGTGGCCCTCTACCAAGTTTGTTCAAATGGTGGCCCCAGGGTCCAAAATGGCCCCAGGGCAGGGAGTCCCAGGTTTGAACCATAGAAATACATAGAAAAATTTTAAAAAATCATCTACTTCAGAACCACAAGGCTCAGATGCTTGACATTTGGTATGTAGCTTTGCCTAGTGGTCTTTTACCAAGTTTGTTCAAATGATGACCCCATGGTCTACAATGGCTCCACCCTCGGGGGTCCTGGGTTTGAACCATAGAAAAATATTCAAAAATCTTCTTCTTCAGAACCACTTGGCTCAGATGCTTGAAATTTAGTATGTAGCATTGCCTAGTGGTCCTTTACCAAATTATTCAAATGATGGCCACAGGGTCCAAAATGGCCCTGCCCCAGGGGGTCCAGGGTTTGAACCATAGCAATACATAGAAAATATTCAAAAATCTTCTTCAAAACCATTTGAAAGTGGTTGCAAACTATCAGGTTTGTTAAATGATGACCCTTGTTTGACCTTTAACCTTTTTGGTCAGGTGAGCGATTCAGGGCCTCTTGGCCCTCTTGTTTAAAGACACATATCTCCTGAACCCATCGATGAATTCTTTTTATATTTGCACTGTAGTTAGAGCTACAGAATACTACCCCAACCCCACTCAGTCACTTTGATGTCAATGTCAGGGACTTAGGAAATTTTGGTCTTTATTAAAGTTTTGTAATTGCATACTGATTCATAATGCTTTGCAGAGATTTAGTATATACTTGAACTGATTATACCCCCGGTATACGAAGTATATAGGGGGTATATAGTTTTTGGTCTTTCCGTAAATATGTTTGTGTGTGTGTGTGTATGTTAATATTTTTTCTGTCACAGATTTCTCAGGAACCACTAAAGCTAGGACTTTGAAATTTGGTACAAACGTTGGGTAGGACTAGTTGTACCGTGTAAGAGAGAATAAGCCTTCTGCTGCTTATCAGTCCCTTTGTTTATTGTCACCCGACGTAGGCGGAGGGGGACTATAGAAATGACCTTCGTCCGTCCGTCCGTCCTTCCGTCCGTCCTTCCGTCCGTCCGTCCGAAATCTTGTCCCCGCAACTCCTCCTACGTCTTTCATCGGATTGATTTGAAATTTTACAGATTGTATTCTTATGATATGAAGATGTGCATGTGGTTTTTGATTTTTGTTTCGGCCATTTTTGATGGAGTTACGGCCCTTGCTGACTCAGACCTTGTCCCCGCAACTCCTGCCACATCTTTTATCAGATTGACTTGAAATTTTGCAGAATGTTTCATCATGATCTGAAGATGTGCATGTGATTTTGGAATTTCAATTGCCCTATATTTTACAAAGTTATGGCCCTTTGTCGTTTTTGGCATTTTCCGTCTGTCCGAAATCTTGTCCCCGCAACTCCTCCTTCATCTTTCATCGGATTGATTTGAAATTTTACAGATTGTATACTTAGGATATGAAGATGTGCATGTGGTTTTTTATTTTTGTTTCGGCCATTTTTGATGGAGTTACAGCCCTTGCTGACTCCGACCTTGTCCCGGCAACTCCTGCCACATCTTTTATCAGATTGACTTGAAATTGTGCAGAATGTTTCATCTAGATCTGAAGATGTGCATATGATTTTGGAATTTCAATTGCCCTATATTTTACAAAGTTATGGCCCTTTGTCGTTTTTGGCAATTTTCCAACTTTTGAACCGTTTGACCGAGAGAGCTGAAATTTAGTATGCTATTAGCATTTGGTAAATTGAGTATTCTGATTATTGTTAGGATATGCTAAATTTATTAGTGACAGAGTTATTCCCCTTTCATAGATAATAGACATTCACTTAAATTTAAAAGGATAACTCAAGAATTATTCATATTAATGGGCTGAATCTTCATAAATGCATTGTTCATTTTTCATCAGATTCATATTAGGAGGATTATGGCCCTTGTTATTTTGTTACTGGGTATATGGGCTTGATGTTTAGGCATTCTGTAAGGGCCTTAAGTTTCAGTAACCTGATTTTACACACATACGCCCAGTCCTGAACTTAAGTATTTTATAACCTCATAGAGGCCCAGTAATTGGGTATATGTCTTTGCTTATGCTTCAATTATTATTTCCTTACCAGATTCTGTTGTACACATATTTTTTGGTTTTGGCCATACAGTTACTCTGAAACGGAATAAAGGGCTGCAGTTTGTGACACATTTCAAACGTCGGGTGACACTTGGCCGATGGCCTTTTATCCATTTTTTCTTTCTCTCCAATTAATTTTTTGTCACAGATTTCTCAGGAACCGCTATAGCTAGGACTTTGAAATTTGGTACAAATGTTGGGTATGACTAGTTGTACCGTGTAAGAGAGAATCAGCCTTCTCCTGCTTATCAGTCCCTTTGTTTGTCCGTTTTTTCTTTCTCTCCAATTAAATTCTGTCACAGATTTCTCAGGAACCACTAAAGCTAGAAATTTGAAATTTGGTACAAACGTTGGGTAGGACTAGTTGTACCGTGTAAGAGAGAATCAGCCTTCTCCTGCTTATCAGTCCCTTTGTTTATCCATTTTTTCTTTCTCTCCAATTAATTTTTTGTCCCAGATTTCTCAGGAACCGCTACATCTAGGACTTTGAAATGTGGTATAACGTTGGGTATGACTAGTTGTACTGTGTAAGAGGGAATCAGCCTTCTCCTGCTTATCAGTCCCTCTGTCCATTTTTTCTTTCTCTCCAATTAAATTTTTGTCACAGATTTCTCAGGAACCTCGACAGCCAGGACTTTCAAATTTGGTGTAAACCTTGGGTATGACTAGTTGTACTGTGTAAGAGAGAATCAGCCTTCTCCTGCTTATCAGTCTCTTTGTTTGTCCATTTTTTCTTTCTCTCCAATTAAACCCCCGGTATACGAAGTATATAGGGGGTATATAGTTTTTGGTCTTTCCGTAAATATGTTTGTGTGTGTGTGTGTATGTTAACATTTTTTCTGTCACAGATTTCTCAGGAACCACTAAAGCTAGGACTTTGAAATTTGGTACAAACGTTGGGTAGGACTAGTTGTACCGTGTAAGAGAGAATCAGCCTTCTGCTGCTTATCAGTCCCTTTGTTTATCCATTTTTTCTTTCTCTCCAATTAATTTTTTGTCACAGATTTCTCAGGAACCGCTATAGCTAGGACTTTGAAATTTGGTACAAACGTTGGGTATGACTAGTTGTACAGTGTAAGAGAGAATCAGCCTACTCCTGCTTATCAGTCTCTTTGTTTGTCCATTTTTTCTTTCTCTCCAATTAAAATTCTGTCACAGATTTCTCAGGAACCACTAAAGCTAGGACTTTGAAATTTGATACAAACGTTGGGTAGGACTAGTTGTACCGTGTAAGAGAGAATCAGCCTTCTCCTGCTTATCAGTCCCTTTGTTTATCCATTTTTTCTTTCTCTCCAATTAATTTTTTGTCCCAGATTTCTCAGGAACCGCTACATCTAGGACTTTGAAATGTGGTATAAACGTTGGGTATGACTAGTTGTACTGTGTAAGAGGGAATCAGCCTTCTCCTGCTTATCAGTCCCTCGGTCCATTTTTTCTTTCTCTCCAATTAAATTTTTGTCACAGATTTCTCAGGAACCTCGACAGCCAGGACTTTCAAATTTGGTGTAAACCTTGGGTATGACTAGTTGTACTGTGTACTAGTACTGTGTAAGAGAGAATCAGCCTTCTCCTGCTTATCAGTCTCTTTGTTTGTCCATTTTTTCTTTCTCTCCAATTAATTTTTGTCACAGATTTCTCAGGAACCACTAAAGCTAGGACTTTGAAATTTAGTACAAATGTTGGATATGACTAGTTGTACCATGTAAGAGAGAATCAGCCTTCTCCTGCGTATCAGTCCCTTTGTTTGTCCATTTTTTCTTTCTCTCCAATTAATTTTTGTCACAGACTTCTCAGGAACCACTAAAGCTAGGACTTTGAAATTTGGTACAAATGTTGGGTATGACTAGTTGTACCATGTAAGAGAGAATCAGCCTCTTCCTGCTTATCAGTCCATTTGTTTGTCCATTTTTTCTTTCTCTTCAATTAAATTTTTGTCACAGATTTCTCAGGAACTGCTACAGCTAGGACTTTGAAATTTGGTACAAACGTTGGGTATGACTAGTTGTACTGTGTAAGAGAGAATCAGCCTCTTCCTCTTATCATTCCCTTTGTTTGTCCATTTTTTCTTTCTCTTCAATTAAATTATTGTCACAGATTTCTCAGGAACTGCTTCAGCTAGGATTTTGATATTTTGTACACACATTGGGTATGACTAGTTGTATCATGTAAGAGAGAATCAGTCTTTTCCTGCTTATCATTCTCTTTGTTTGTCCACTTTTTCTTTCTCTCCAATAAAATTTCTGTCAAAGATGTCCTAGGAACCACTTTAGCTAGGATTTTGAAATTTGGTTCAAACGTTGTGTATGACAAGTTGTACTGTGTAAGAGAGAATCAGCCTCCTCCTGCTTTTCATTCCCTTTGTTTGTCCATTTTTTTCTTTCTCTCGTTTTGTCACAGATTTCTCTGTTCTCATGAGAGCCACAGTCTTCAAATTTTGTATACATCATGAGAATGGCCATATATATTGCTGGGAAGAAAATCAAGATGCTAAGATTTCTTTTGGCCTTCTTTTTCTTTTTAGCTCGCCTGAGCACGAAGTGCTCAGGGTGAGCTTTTGGGATACCGTGATGTCCGTCGTCCGTCGTACGTCCGGACGGACGTCCGGACGTCCGTCCGTCAACTTTTGCTTGTGTACACTCTAGCGGGCACAGTTTCGATCCAATCTTTACGAAACTTTGTCAGAATGTTAGTCTTTATAAAATCTAGGCCAAGTTCGAAACTGTGTCATGTCGGGTCAAAAACTAGGTCACTAGGTCAAATCTTAGAAAAACCTTGTGTACACTCTAGAGGGCACAGTTTTCATCCAAAGTTCATGAAACTTTGTCAGAATGTTTATCCTCATAGTAGCTAGGACAAGTTAGAAACTGGGTCACGTCGGGTCTAAAACTAGGTCACTAGGTCAAATCATAGAAAAAACCTTGTGTACGCTCTAGAGGACACAATTTTGATTCAATCTTTATGAAACTTTGTCAGAGTGTTTATCTCGATTAAATCTAGGCCAAGTTCGAAACTGGGTTATGTCGGGTCAAAAACTAGGTCAGTAGGTCAAATCTTAGAAAAACCTTGTGTACACTCTAGAGGGCACAGTTTTCATCCAAAGTTCATGAAACTTTGTCAGAATGTTTATCCTCATAGTAGCTAGGACAAGTTAGAAACTGGGTCACGTCGGGTCTAAAACTAGGTCACTAGGTCAAATCATAGAAAAAACCTTGTGTACGCTCTAGAGGACACAATTTTGATTCAATCTTTATGAAACTTTGTCAGAGTGTTTATCTCCATTAAATCTAGGCCAAGTTCGAAACTGGGTTATGTCGGGTCAAAAACTAGGTCAGTAGGTCAAATCTTAGAAAAACGTTGTGTACGCTCTAGAGGGCACAGTTTTCATCCAAAGTTCATGAAACTTTGTCAGAATGTTTAACCTCATAGTATCTAGGCCAAGTTCGAAACTGGGTCATGTCGGGTCAAAAACTAGGTCACTAGGTCAAATCTTAGAAAAACCTTGTGTACACTCTAGAGGGCACAGTTTTCATCCAAAGTTCATGAAACTTTGTCAAAATGTTTATCCTCATAGTATCTAGGCCAAGTTCGAAACTGGGTCATGTCGGGTCAAAAACTAGGTCACTAGGTCAAATCATAGAAAAACCTTGTGTACGCTCTAGAGGACACAGTTTTGATCCAATCTTTATGAAACTTTGTCAGAATGTTTATCTTCATAAACTCTAGGCCAAGTTCGAAACTGGGTCATGTTGGGTTAAAAACTAGGTCACTAGGTCAAATCTTTGAAAAACCTTGTGTACGCTCTAGAAGGCACAGTTTTGATCCAAAGTTCATGAAACTTAATCAGAAAGTTTATCCTTAATATATCTAGGATAAGTTTGAAACTGGGTCACGTCGGGTCAAAAACTAGGTCACTAGGTCAAATCATAGAAAAAACCTTGTGTATGCTCTAGAGGACACAGTTTTGATCCAATCTTTATGAGACATTGTCAGAATGTTTATCTCTATAAACTCTAGGCCAAGTTCGAAACTGGGTCTTGTTGGGTCAAAACTAGGTCACTAGGTCAAATCTTAGAAAAACCTTGTGTACGCTCTAGAAGGCACAGTTTTGATCCAAAGTTCATGAAACTTTGTCAGAATGTTTATCCTTATAATATGTAGGACAAGTTTGAAACTGGGTCATGTCGGGTCAAAAACTAGGTCACTAGGTCAAATCATAGAAAAACCTTGTGTACGCTCTAGAGGACACAGTTTTGATCTAATCTTTATGAAACTTTGTCAGAATGTTTACTTCCATAAACTCTCGGCCAAGTATGAAAGTAGGTCATGTCGGGTCAAAAACTAGGTCACTAGGTCAAAGCATAGAAAAACCTTGTGTACGCTCTAGAGGACACAGTTTTCATCCAAAGTTCATGAAACTTTGTCAGAATGTTTATCCTCATAATATGTAGGATAAGTTTGAAACTGGGTCATGTCGGGTCAAAAACTTGGTCAGTAGGTCAAATCTTAGAAAAACCTTGTGTGCGCTCTAGAAGGCACAGTTTTGATCTAATCTTCATGAAACTTTGTCAGAATGTTTATCCTCATAATATCTAGAACAAGTTCGAAACTGGGTCACGTCGGGTCAAAAACTAGGTCACTAGGTCAAATCATTGAAAAACCTTGTGTACGCTCTAGAGGACAGTTTTTTTTTCCAATCTTTATGAAACATTGTCAGAATGTTTATCTCCATAAACTCTAGGCCAAGTTCGAAACTGGATCATGTCGAGTCATAAACTTGGTCAGTAGGTCAAATCTTAGAAAAACCTTGTGTGCGCTCTAGAAGGCACAGTTTTGATTCAAAGTTCATGAAACTTTGTCAGAATGTTTATCCTCATAATATGTAGGACAAGTTTGAAACTGGGTCATGTCGGGTCGAAAACTAGGTCACTAGGTCAAATCATAGAAAAACCTTGTGTACGCTCTAGAGGACACAGTTTTGATCTAATCTTTATGAAACTTTGTCAGAATGTTTATCTTCATAAACTCTCGGCCAAGTTTGAAAGTAGGTCATGTCGGGTAAAAAACTAGGTCACTAGGTCAAATCTTAGAAAAACGTTGTGTAAGCACTAGAAGGCATAGTTTTGATCCAATCTTCATGAAACTATGTCAAAATGTTTATTATCCATATATCTAAGCCCCCTATGAAACTGAGTCACGTCGGCTCAAGGTCAAATCTTAGAAAAACTTTGTGTACACCCTAGAGGGCACAGTTTTGATCCAATCTTCATGAAACTCTGCCAGAATGTTTATCTTAATGAAATCTAGGTAAAGTTTGAAACTGGGTCGTGTCGGGTCAAAACATTGGTCACTAGGTCAAATATAAGAACGACTTTGTATACGCTCCAGAGGGCACAGTTTTGATCCAATCTCAATGAAACTGTGTCAGAAAGTTTATTCTTACAATATCCAGGCCAAGTTTGAAACTGGGTCATGTCGGGTCAAAAACTAGGTCAAATGTTAGTATGGTAAAAACTCTTATAAATCTTCACCAGAGCCAGTGAACTGATTAATGCTCAGGTGAGCGATTCAGGGCCACCATGGCCCTCTTGTTTCTTTTTCCCATCTCTCACTCCAATGCAATAAATGGGAAAATTTATGGAAAAAAATTCTCAGATTGCTATGTTATTAGGTTTACATCTAGCTTTAAACTGATTAGTTGGCATCATTGGGATGCTGCTGTTGACTTTAGGTCAAGGTCGCAGACATAGAAGTTTATGTAAACTTAAGTTGAAATTTTGTGTTAAATTTGTATATTTTTTTGATAACATATTTGCATTTATTTTAATGGAACCTTTTGGTGTTTGTTTATAGGCCTTTCACTGGATTTGTAATAGATTGTCCATCTGTTTGTCTGTTAGTTAAAATTTGCTTGTATTAAATGTGTTTTTATTTTGCGGTGGTGCTGGCCGGGGGTATACGTGAGCCCCTGCTCACATGCTCTAGTGTTAAGACACTTTTTTAGTTTTTACAAAACACCATATACTCACCCCACTGGATGACCTTGAAGTCAAGGTCATCGACTTAGAATTTTGTCTTAAAGATTTTGGTTAAAGTTTTATATTTATGAAGACATAATTTCACATTGCCACGATGACAGACTCAGTTGATACTAATACTTGGACTGATGTTAGATAATGGTTGATGGTACAGCCTAGACTCTCCCCGCTCCCCCCCCCCCCCCTCAGTTTTTGTTTACCTTTTTACCTCAAGCTCATGGACTTTGAAATTTTATTTCATTTTTTTATTTTAATTTTATTTTAAGACTTGTTTCTGAGATAGCTTTTGTTTATAAATGTGTTTTTATTTTGGACATGCTTGCCTGAAGTGTTATGCATAGCAGTCCACACCACCATAGCGGCTATGTGATGGGCATGCACCAATTCAGGCGAGCTATGCTGTCAGGCGACAGCTCTTGTTATCTAAAGCTCTGACCAAAGGTCTTTGAAGGTGGGATTTTGAGGATGTGTTAATACTTCAGAAAATATATTGAGACTCCTAGTTAGACTTCCTTAAGATGCAGTTACTGATGTCATAACATACATTTTAGGTGAGAAATAATAAGTATCCTCAAAACCATACCTATTCTAGACCTCTGCTTCGTTGGCACTTGGGTTAGCAGCATCACAGGACATTGCATCATATCATATAGTAAGCAAGTTTTGCCTGTTTGCATAGCCCAGTACACTGGAGCGCCGTTATAACGCGGGTGTCGGGAGACATAAAATCGAACCGCGTTATAAGTGATCACGCGTAATAACGATCTTCTTGAAAATACCCCACCCACTAATGAAAAACCCCATGTTTACATGTTCGTTGCGCTTATTCAGCCCTAACGAGGTAGATAGACATGTTTACTGCTTACCTGACACAACGAAAGTCATCGCTAAAGTAGCCTTTCAGTCCCTATTTTCTTACTTATTGTGAAAAATGCGCTGCAAAACGGTTGAAAACCATTTACAAAGCGAAAGTACAATCGTAACACATCGGCCAATTCCGTATCCTGAACTAAACCTATATCGACGAGGATGTCCGATTGAGCGAAAGTAGACTTGTTCGAGTTAATTCCCTTGAATATACACTTGCAAAAAGGTACCTTCGGACGAATAAAAATACTTATTTGCGCGAGTACTGACGCCGCCTAAAAAACTCTAATCAGCCTACAGATAACCAAATCGGGTTTAAGATTTGTTTTTGTTGTTTTTTCTATTTATAAAATTCTTTTACAATGTTTTCTTTGGAAGTAATCAGTGACTGGTACGCACAGCCTTTTTCCCGAATGTTGGCTTGTGTATTGTGATCAGTTGACCTTCGCTGATTGCCAAATTGGTGACACGTGATATGCGCTAATTATCGAAGTCTTCTGAAAACAATGACCAGTGTTCACACTTTGGCCAGACAACCGACGCTTTGATTGTCTTTGATAACTTTTGACACGCTGTTGATTAAAATTATGTAAACAACCCAATTAACTTTTAAGAGCTATTCCATGTAAGGACCAGAAAATTTCAAATAGGGTCCGGCACGCATAGTCACCGATTTTCATGAAACTTTCAGAAATTGTTGAGGACCACTCAAAAACAAACTTTTGAAATCTGTTTTCTTCGAAAACTTACCCGTTGCCATGGCAACCACAGAACAGTATTTTATGCTTTTTGTTAACAAATTTGCTCTGTAATTTTATTGAAAAATCTATATTTTTGACAATTTATTTCATGGCACTGTCATTTTGAAGCACTTCTTAATATAAAATGTATGAAAAACCTAGGCTTGGAGGGCATACTTTGCTTGTATTCATCAGTCTACCATTTAACATATTTATTTTATGCGTGTGTCAAACAGGGTGGGGTTTACCATTTTCTAAGTTTACCGAAACTCAAATTTTAGGGCATAATTCAACATCCATTGTTTTGAAAGGCCCACGTATTTGAGA
The DNA here is from genome assembly GCA_963989385.1 of Ctena decussata. NCBI lineage: Eukaryota > Metazoa > Mollusca > Bivalvia > Lucinida > Lucinidae > Ctena > Ctena decussata. The sequence continues at coordinate 4,922,931 of OZ022500.1, forward strand.
GTAGACATTTATCTTTATTTCAAGTATAATACCAACTTAAGAGAAAAAAAGTATAATCTTGTTGGGCACTTCATAGGTGAAAATTTGATAAGCTTGTATATTAACCCCCTAAAGCAGTTTTTAAAAGTTTTGTAATTCATCTGTTGTTGCCCTAAAACCATATTTCACGATTAAATGCATAACAAGAGTGAATATTTGAACAAAAATATAATGGTTTAGAGAAACAGATCATTTAAAAAGCTTCAAACAATGGTTTTAAGATAAATTGATGAAATAAATGTGGGTCTGAATACCCCACCCACTGAAAATGCATGCAAAAATGCGACTAACCATAAGCTGCATTTTATGATCATTTTTGATGACTTTTACACCAAGCAAATGATTAAAGAAAAAACAACAATATCATTCTTTTTAATATGTCTTATGTTGACTACTAGTATGGTATGTTGTCGTAACCATGGAAACAAGAAAGAACAAAACATACAATATTAATGCCCAAATGATGAAAATGAATAGAATTGGTATCATGTAATTTAAAACAAATAGCATTTGAACTAGAAAAGATAAAAGGATGATGTTTGTGGCATTTAATGAAAAGGACGATATTAACTATGAAGTTATGATGAATTAAATGTGGGTCTGATAACCCCACCCACTGAAAAATACATGCAAATTTGTGGATATCCTAAAATCATATTTTATTCTCATGTTTGATGCCTGATACACCAAGCAAATGATAAGGGAAGATATAAACACCATTTTCTTCATTTTGCTTACAGTAGATCATGTAATGCTGTCGTAACCATGGATACAAGAAAGAACAAAATAACCAAGTGTATGGTACAAATGATGGAAGTTGATTGAAATAGGTCTTAAATGAATATCTTGGACTAAGAAAGATACCGTGATGATTTTTGTGACATTTTACAAAATTGATATCAACTATTGCTTCTTATGAATAAAATGTGTGTCTGATTACCCCACCCACTGAATATACTTGCAAACGCGAGATAAACATCAATCGTTTTTTTTAAATAGTCATTATTGATGTCTGTTAAGTATACATGTATTTTGTGATGATCAATTAGCATTTACTGACTTTAATAAATTGATACAGGACACCTTAGTTACCAAACAACACAATTCTTTTTATATTTTCATACATGTCATATCTCATACTGTGAGATATATTCTAACAAACTTAAGCTCATCTGAAAGCTGATTCTCAGAAGATTTTTCAAATCTCACAGAATTTTGAGATAATCATACAATTCAGTATTTGAAAAAATAAACATTAATCAAACTCAACTGTGTCTATAAAGAGACTAAATAAAGCTAAATACAGCTTTAAACTAGAATTGTTTTTCTACGAAAAAACAGATGTCTCCCCCCTTTCTGATGTCAAAAGGATCAGTCATTAAATACAATTTCAAATGGAAACTTTAAATACAATTTCTAATGCAAATACTGGTCATTTTTCATGCAAACAATGAGCTCGTATCCAGTAAAGATATTTTGTGATAGACTAATAGACAGACGCCAAGGGAAAAACAATATGTTTCCCTACCCTGAAGCAGAGATTCATAATAAGTAAAAAGTATAAATGCAAGAGTTATAGTTGTTATGCTCTGCATGTCATGTAATGTTGACTGATATTCATATTTAGTTTTTGTCAAAAAAATATAAATGCAAGAGTTACAGTGCTCTGCACGTCGTCTATTTATATGTTGACTGATATTTGTATGAAGTTTCATGAATATAGCTTAAACGGTTTTCAACTTATAGAGCTTAGACGATTGAGACACGATTTTGTGAATGACAAAAGTTCCAAGGGAAATAACTCAAATAGAATAAATGCTGTGCTCTGCAGGTTGTCTAGTGTTGACTGACATTTGTATGAAGTTTCGTGAATATAGCTTGTCCGGTTTTCAAGTAATAAAGCGATTGAGACACGATTTTGTGACTGACAAAGGTCCAAGGGAAATAACTTAAGAAGTATAAACGCAAGAGTTATGGTTCTTGCACTATGCAATTCTTCTAATGTTGATTGATATTTGTATGAAGTTTCGTGAATATAGCTTGAATGGTTTTCAAGTTATAGAGCAGACACGACTGAGACACAATTTTGTGACTGACAAAGTTCTAAGGGAAATAACTCAAATAGTATAAATGCTAAAGTTATGGTTCTTGCATTATGTACGTCGTCTGATGTTGATTGATATTTGTATGAACTTTCATGAATATAGCTTGAATGGTTTTAAAAATATAGACGGACTCGACTGGGACACAATTTTGTGATGGACAAAGTTCCAAGGGAAATAACTCAAAAAGGATGAACGCCAGAGTGCATTCTGCATGTCGTCAGATGTTGATTGATATTTGTATGAACTTTCATGAATATAGCTTGAATGGTTTTAAAGTTATAGATGGACTCGACTGAGACGCAATTTTGTGATGGACAAAGTTCCAAGGGAAATAACTCAAAAAGTATAAATGCCAGAGTTACCATTTGTGCACTCTGCACATCGCCTCATGCTGATTGATATTTGTATGAAGTTTCGTGAATACAGCTTGAGCAGTTTTCAAGTTATAGAGCAGACACAATTGAAACACAATCTTTTGATGGACTAAGTTCCAAGGGAAATAACTCAAACAGTATAAATGCCAGAGTTACCATTCTTGCACTCTGCACGTCGTCTCATGGTGATTGATATTTATATGAAGTTTCGCGAATATACCTTGAGCGGTTTTCAAGTTATAGAACGGACACGATTTTGTGATGGACTAAGTTCCAAGGAAAATAACTCAAAAAGTATAAATGCCAGAGTTACCATTCTTGAACTCTGCATGTCGTCTCATGTTGATTGATATTTATATGAAGTTTCACGAATATACCTTGAGCGGTTTTCAAGTTATAGAACGGACACGATTTTGTGATGGACTAAGTTCCAAGGGAAATAACTCAAAAAGTATAAATGCCAGATTTACCTTTCTTGCACTCTGCACGTCGTCTCATGTTGATTGATATTTATATGAAGTTTCGCGAATATACCTTGAGCGGTTTTCAAGTTATAGAGCGGACACGATTTTGTGATGGAATAAGTTCCAAGGGAAATAACTCAAAAAGTATAAATGCCAGAGTTACCATTCTTGCACTCTGCACGTCGTCTCATGTTGATTGATATTTATATGAAGTTTCGCGAATATAGCTTGAGCGGTTTTCAAGTTATAGAACGGACACGATTTTGTGATGGACTAAGTTCCAAGGGAAATAACTCAAAAAGTATAAATGCCAGAGTTACCATTCTTGCACTCTGCACGTCGTCTCATGTTGATTGATATTTATATGAAGTTTCGTGAATATAGCTTGAGCGGTTTTCAAGTTATAGAGCGGACACGATTTGTGACAGACGGACAGACGGACGGACGGACGGACGGACGGACGGACAGACGGACAGACGCCCGGGGAAAAACAATATGTCTCCCGACCCTTAAGGGGGGAGACATAACTACATATGAGATGCCTAATGATTATATAAAAATCTAACAAAAATTTTATCAGATCTCCCTTAGAAATTTTACCCAAATTCACAGCTTATGGCATATATGTTTTTTTTGCATTTACAACTGAATAATCATATGTATTACAAGCCCCCCCCCCCAAAAAAAAAAAAATATAAATAAATAAAAATAAATAAAAGAGAAAGGGATTGGGGGGAGAGAGAAAATAGATCTAGCTATGCTTGATATATATTATCCAAGCAATAAAGCAGATCTATGCAGAGAAAATCAAGATAGTAAAATGCCCAGAATGCTGGAAATAGTGTCTATATGATTTTTCAAAAGGGGATGTGCTGGGAGGAGGGGGGGGGGGGATGGCTATTTGACCCTTTTGGTGCCCAAGAGCAAAATGCTTTATTTTCAGCTGATAATTAGCCTGCAGTGTCCGCTATATACTGAATTGATAGTCACAGGTTAAGCTTCGTAAGCACTTCTTTTGGAATAACAGGATTATTAAAGTAGGTGGGGTAAATCAGCATGAACCACAGGAGTCATATCATCAGCTCTAATTCTCTTTCAGATTTTACGACAGGCATACATACATACCTTTATAAGTTAACATAATGTCTTGGGTGAAATATTTTCTCAATTTCTACCCTTCAAAGTAAACTGTTATTTCTATAGTATCTCTTTCAGAGAAGCTGTCTATTTTTCAGTAATTTTGATACTTTTGATTTAATATATTTTATCCTATCTCTTGAACCAAATGATCAAGCTTACATGGGTTCACCACTTGGAGACTGTGAACTAGTGATATAGTTTAGTGACCTTGATCTTTGTTTCAAGGTCACAGTAAGACGAAGTCAAATTTAAGTCAAGTTTTGACCATTGTCTACACATTATGATTTACATCTGAAATGTTAATATGCATGCACTGGCCTTGCTTTTGATCTCAATGTCGGCAGTAGATTCAGAAGCTCAGTATTTCCCAACAGACTTGTCTTTAAACTAAAAGGTTAAGCTAGTACTGACTCATTATGTTATGTTTCAAATGGCACTTCTACTCATAAAGGAGAACAATTGTGCCAAATTATTTTGAAATCCATCCGTAAATGTAGAAGTTATGGCTTGGACAAGCTCAATTTATGGCCATTTTAACATTTGACCTTTAAGTGTGACCTTGACCTTGGACTTATCTGAACAAATGTTTCAAATGGCACTTCTACTCATCAAGGAGAACAATTATGCCAAATTATTTTGAAATCCATCCGTAAATGTAGAAGTTATGGCCCGGACAAATTGGGACGGACTAACACATGCACGCACATACACCCAACTGAAGTTGTAACAACTATGTCTCGCTCACCGCAAGCAGGCTCGACAAAAACCAGTCAAGCATCATTAGGTTACATTCAGGTATATTAAAACAAGCCAAAAAAACACAACAAATGGCAAAGTCCTAGTTATCATGACCCCAGGCCTCACCCATGAGCCTGACCCAGCAGCTTTTGAATCCACAACAAAAGCAATGCTACAGAGATATCATGAACCAAATATGGAAGACATCTTAAAAGCAGTTACAAAGATATGAGCAATCAGAAAGGTTTAACATAAAACTTTGACATAATGTAAATGCTTAAAGCCTAATTAGTGACCCCTGGCCCCACCCTAGGGCCCAACCCAGTGGCTTAGATAGTTTAGATCAAATGTATGGCTATAGAGATACCATGAATCAAGTAGGGAAAGAATCTGATATGTGGTTACAGACATATGAGCAAGCCAAAGAGGTTTAACGCAAAACTTTGATGTAATGTTGGTGGACGGATGGACGGACAAATGGACAGAATGACAAAAATTCTATACCCCCTTCATATGTCGGGCGTATAATAATCCCATTTTTCGGAAAGCAGGGATTGATTCAGTCAACATCTCATTAGAATTGCATCAGCAAAGAGGCAGTGAGGACTGTGACACTATAAATTATATTTACCATAAAAATTAAAAATATTGGGACAGATAGGTCTGAAGAACCAGTGCAGACCTCTATCAGGAGCAGTCTGGTCAGGCTCTACACTGTTTGTCATTCCATTTGCATCTTTTAGATGTATTAATTCATTGAAAAACCAAGCTGTTCAAGTTATAGGACAATTAGGGTAATCATTTTAGGTGTCCCAATATTTAGAGTTTTTACTAGTACAGTCAAACCTGCTTATGTGGTCACCTCTATTAAGGGGTCACCTGTCTTTAGCAGCCACCTTTTCCAGGTCCCTTGAACCAAAATACAGTGGCAATTAATGAACCTGTATTAAGGGGTCACCTGTCTTAAGCAGCCAATTTCTAGGCTTCCCTTGAGTGACCCCTTAAGACAGGTTTGACTGTACTCTGTTAATCCTTATAAATATCCCACTCTAACTAAAAAAATATATTGCAGAAATATCCTACAAGACAGGCAGAGAACCTAGTCTGATAAAATGCTAACTGTGGAACATAAAGCTAATTTTAGAGATGTTTCAGCAAGATATTCCAAGCATTAAAGGTATAGGCCAAACATCACTTTTGGGACCTGCAGAGAGCCTCATAGTAGGTACAGATAACCGTATCAGCCAAAATTCTGATTTAAACAGTATGCTTACCTATAATACTTCATCTTACTTCAATCATCTGTGAAGTTTCATCAAATGTTCTATGGCCCACTACACAGCAAAGGGCAAATAATCCCATCTGACAAAAAACTGAATGTAACAAAAACCTTTCTTTGATCATATCTGCAAAGTTTTACCAAGACATTTTAAAAAGTGAAAGAATTACAGGCCAAAACCCAGTTTTGGGAGTTGATGGCTCAAAACCAGAGGTTCTCTCAAAGATGGCACATGTAACTGCAGCTCTAACAAAGCTGAAGACAATGCCCAGAGTGTGGTGAATCTGATACACTGTTTTGTTGTATCTGTATTTCTATATGCCTGTAAATCATGGACTTTGACAGCAGAGTTTGAGAAAAGAACACAGGTCTTTGATATAAAATGCTACCAAAGATTACTACATGAACAACTGTGATTTGTAAAGACCATATCATAACTAATGGGGATATATTCTCAGAAAGATCCAAGCAGCCATTCGAGAATATGACACACTTCATGTGCTCCACATAAAAAATAGGTAAAGAGGATAATTTTGGGATAATTTTCCATATTTCTCCATAAAATCATATGGTGTGACCCTTAGAATCATCTCCCCGAGACAGTTCTAATTCTACAACGTACATTTTGGTTGAAAAATAAGAAAAATATTATCCTCTGAGTACCCCCTCTTATCTGGAGCTCTGACCCAACCATGGTCAGAAGGTGATCTGGCTACATCCCCAGCAAAGACGCTTCTATAGGGCACAGTGAAAGGCAAAAAGACTTAAGAGACAGAAACAGAATACAAGGTGGAAAGACAATATTGAAGAGTGCACCAGGATGGACTTACCAAAGCAACAGGGCACCTGAAAACAGGACCATGTGGATATAGTATACATCCTTTTCAACAGTATTTCAGTCATATCAGGATAAATGGAAGATGATAATGAAAGGCTGTGAGCAATGGCTGGAAGGAATTACACCCCCAGCCAGATTTGAACCAGGTACTACTAGATCAGAAGACCAGCTTTTAAACCACTGAGCTACTGGGGCTCCTGCCAGGGGGAGAGGACTGCTGCCATGTCAGACAAAATTCTGATTGTTCCAGAAAGTCTACTTATTTTTTTATCATTTGTGTGAATGTTTAGGAAGATACTCTGAAAAATAAAGGAGACAGAAGCCAAAACTTGATTTATGGACATGTATATAGCCCCTGTGGAAGGGGCAGATAACGCCAGTCATCAAAATGCTGATATTAAGAGAGTGCTTACTTTAATGTGATCATTTCTGGAAGCTTTCAACCAGATAGTCCAAATAGTAAAGGAACTTCACCCAAAAAACACTTAAAATATACCATTAAATTCTAAAAATTGGGACACCTCAATAAAATACTGAGATTGTCTGAAAATGAAACTGTTTGCTTTTCCAATGTAGCATTATAATCAAAATAAGCATTAAATGGGAAAGCAAATGACTCCTAAAGTATCCATCTGATCAGGGTCTGTACAGTTAGCACAGACCTATCTGTTCCAGTGCTAAGAACTTTTACGGTAATTTGATGCTCATGGGTTATAAAATATCATAACAATGTCATGTATACAAATGTACTCAAATCAAAGTTAAGAATTTTTTTTCAGTGTCAGTCAATAACTATCCTAATGCTTTCCCATGAAGAAAAAAATGTGCTGTGGTTCAAGTTAAACAAGAACCAAGATATTCCACATAGTATTAAAGGAACTACAAGCCAAAAACTAATTTTTTGACATCTATAGTAGCCCTTGTGACAGGGGCAGATAATATTGTCAGTCCAAAAGCTGATAGTATCAGAGTGCTTATCTCAATGTGATCATTTCTGTGAACTTTCCCTCAGATAATCCAAATAGTAATGGTGCTACTGGCCAAAACACACTTAAATATATACCATAAAGATTCTAACAATTGGGACATCTAAAATAAGTATTGCAGTCTATACTAACAATGGAACAGTATAGTTTTACAATGCAAGAATGAAACCAAAAGATACAGATGGAAAGGCAAATGGCTCAGCAGTATGATCAGGGTCTTCACAGTTTTCTGAGCCCTACATGTATCTGTCCCAATACTAAGAAATTTTATGGTAATTTGATGCCCATTACCAATATCCATAAATCCAAGTTTTGTCAAAACCAGCAATATAATCACTGAAAGAACTTTGAAATGATATACAATATTAGGAGTCGGTCATCTCTAACCAATTCCCATAAAGAAATCCTAGACACTGAGAAATTGTGCAATGGTTCGAGTTAAACAAAATCTTTTTTATGGAATTTCATCTATAAACAAACAAAAAATAGTCTCAATACTTACAAAATTAATGTCTGTGATAGAAGAAAGTTGATCAAGTTCTGCAGCATTTGAACACTAGCGCATATAACACACAGAGAGAGATTCTTCTCAGATATACAGAAAATCTAACTGTTGTGTTACTAACGTAGCATGTTTCAGTTAGATCAACGGTTACCCATCTCTTCAAACATTTACCTTGTGATGTTGTTGATTCTGCAGCAGTTATGTACTGAAAACAGTCCTTATATTTGTCAGGTCTGAGTCTGATTTCAGGCCTTTATGGGTTTAAATTGTCCCATTATTTTTTTTTTAATTTTAAAATTCATTTTCAGGCACTGAAATTTTTTCATGCTTTAAAAACCTTTGCCAGTATAAGGCCTGTAAAAAATGATTACTGGTTCTTTATTTTTATTTTTTTTCTTGTTGTTGTTTTGTTTTTTTATACAAATTATGCAAGTGAAAAGCCCTCAGGTACATTTTCTATGGAGGAATAAGAAAAAGTGTCAGAATCATCATTCAATCTTCTTACAAGCTTTCAGCTTCAGCTCAGCTCTGTCATCATAACAGTTCAAATGAACATGCCACCATATACATTTGAGCATTGACAGATATAAAAGAAATCAACATTACCAGTCATATTAGGATCAGTTTAAGAAAAGTCTTTTTTTTTTTCTTTCATTAATTCTCTGTATCTACACAAGAAGTTTTTTTTGTATATTTTGGCAAACTCAGATGCTAGCTTTCACCAAATTAGACAGATCCTCACAAAATTTCCCCACTCACTTACAACCTCACTTATTTTTTTGCAATCCACCCAACCACACAAAAAGACTTGTGACAAGACCAGCACAGTCATGTTTCTTTCAAAATAAATAAATAAATAAAAATTAAATAGAAAAATAATATATATAACTTATTTTTGCAAAAGTAGGTCATGAGCCTCACTTTACTCCATAAAATCTCATTGCAAAACTTCATCAGACTTCATTCCCTGCAGTTCTGAGCCCGTGTGTATCATATTGTGCTGTATGCTCATTCAACCACATGATGTTATTTCATTCAAATGGCATTCATAACACAATGGGGAAAAATTATACTTCAGACTTGTCAGACCTAAAAAACTTCAGTAACTTCACTCTCAGAATTCATGCCCTATGCTTTTCCTGACACAGGATTTTGTATCATTTACTCTCCAAATTATTTCCAGGCTCCCAGAAAAACTTGTGGGATTTTCTGGGACTGAGCCAAAGTTAGACTACAGCATAAATAGAGGATATTAATTCTGGCATCAGAATGGATACAGTTACTGGGAATAACTGAAGTATCAATTTTTTTCCAGAATAAATCCCAAAATATTTGTTAAAAAAAATATTCTTGTAGCTGCTTTGGACAAAATTAAAGAAGTATTTAAGATAATATGAAATTAGGACCCTCAATTTTCTGACTGGAACACTTAATTACAAAACTGAGGGCCCCACTGCAAGGACTCCTCAGATTTGTAACCTAGGAAAACTCCATAACCCATATCTTGGATCTGCCAATGAACAGCACCTACAGTCTCGCTATGTGAAAACGTGCTCTATGCTGCCAAGTATTGATATTAATGGGTTCCTGCCAGATTTATATGATTGTATTTTATCAAAATGTTTTTCTTTTGCTATCTGCAGGCAGGCAATTGCTTACAATTAGAATTTAATTTTAGGCCTTGTGTTTTGACATTTTAAGCTCTGACCTCATTTGGGATATATTTGAAGACAAATTCTTGTGAATTTTACAAATATTTACTTAGCTTGAAGCAATCAGAGCCATAATGGCAGGCACTTCCTATGGCATTATTGATATCATCAGCCAAAATGGAAAAAAAAAACGTGTCATAAATCCTTGTAGACCTACCCACACTTACTTTTCTTGTACTTTTCTTGTACTTTTCTACAACTTTTTTTTTTTTTTTTTTTTTTTATTGCCAGTACAGTCTGAGTCTTTGAGTCTGAAATACCTTGTCAATTAACTTAAAATGAAAAAAAAAACAAAAAAAAAACCATTGGTTGTTGCCTTGTTGATTACAAAAGTTGTCATTGACATTAACTGTTTTTGAAGGCTACCATAGTTACAACAAATTACTCTTCAATGTAGAAAACATAACTTTAAACAATCCTACCTAACTTTAAACAATCCTACCTACCGGGTAGGTAGGATTGTTAATCCTACCTACCGGGTAGGTAGGATTGTTTAAAGTTATGTTTACATAACTTTAAACAACCTACTTTACATAACTTTAAACAATCCTACCTACCGGGTAGGTAGGATTGTTTAAAGTTATGTTTTCTACATTGAAGACTCTATGGGATGATTGGAGATAGTTTTTTCTTTAAGTTGGCACACTTAAAGAAAAAACTATCTCCAATCATCCCATAGAGTCTACCTGAGTAAACAATTGCAAAGTAACACAATTTTTACAGAAAAAAATATGTTTCCAACCAACCCACACCTGATTTATGACAATTGCAAACAAACACAATTTTTAAGGATGACCTGCCCCCAAAGAACTGTTGCTACATTGTATTTAGCTGCATGATACAATTTCTTAGTATCCTTCACGTCATATCCTTAGCCGCATATAAAGCACTTTTCCACTTTTCCATGATACCTATATGAACTGGAGCCTGAGGCCCAGTAAGACTGTGTAAAGACTGGGAATAGTCAGATCAGCCTGCACATCTTTTATCATTGTCAGTGACAGAGAGCAGTGGCATAGGGCTAGAAAGGTTCGCATTATGGGGCGGGGGGGGGGGGGGGGGGGGGGGGGGGGGGGGGGGGGGAGGAGGGAGCGGAGGTGCAAACCTTAGGGCAACCTTTCTGGGGCGATTTTGGGCAGGGCTTGAGGGGGACAGCCATGCATTTCAAAATCATGGGGGGAGGGGGGGCCGAACGGGGGGGGGGGGGGGCATGCATTTCAAAATTATGGGGATTATGGGGAAGGGGGGCTAACCCCCTTTCTACGCCTATGCAGAGGCCTCTAAATGAAACTCGGCAGCTCTGATTCGTTTCACGCGCAAATGTGCAGTCTGATTCATGTACTTACTATAACATTTTCTCAGTATACACACGGTTTAAGGTGCGTTTTCGTGCAACACTAGCACAGTTCCCCCACCCACTTCTGCGTAATGCACTGACCTTGTGCAGGACTGTACATCGTCGGAAATGCATAGATTAAAATGCAAGCGACGTTGAGAAAACTTAAAGCATTCAAAATCTTGTACAAGAATCATGAGAATGCATCAACAGAGTTAATTTCATTATTTTTAGGATGCTTACCGCGTTTTGTTTACATCGATCAAAATCGATTGCCTGGCAACGTCAGGTACAGTACCGTCCCATTAATCGCTTCCGAAACCTAATTTACAGTTAAGATACAAACAAACGGATTGTTAATTTCCACAAATAATGTTCGCGGTAGGTGTAAACAGATTTTTCATCTGAAGCGAGTGTTGAACAAGGAGGCCGCCATGACACTTACAATTTTTTCGTAAACTTAAGACAGCCACCCCCCCTGTCGTAAAGTTACGACAAAACTTAAGAAAATCTTAAGGATTTTCTTACGATCTTGACGTTAGTGAAACGCAATTTTTGGCTAAGATTTTCGTACGATAATATTTAAGAAAATCTTAGACTTACGAAAGGCTGTGACTGTGAGATTGACCAGAAAAGGTCAAATCGAAGGAAATCAAGGCTGCTGCATATAAAACTCTGGTCCGGCCCAAATTAGAATATGCAGCGCCAGTTTGGATGCCCCATCACCAAGTTGATATTAACAGAATAGAAAAAGTACAGAGGACTGCTGCCCGTTGGACCTGTAGGCGCTGGCGCAATCAAAGTCATGTGGGAGAAATGTTACAAGAACTCCAGTGGCCAGACCTGCAGGAAAGACGACAGCAGGCTTCTCTGTCTCTATTCTACAAAATTCATAATAATCTTGCCATTGTAGATAAGAATAAGTACCTATCTGAGGTCGGTGAAGGGAGCAGGAGAACTAGGTCCCACCCATACCAGTACCACCGTCCAAACGCTTACACGGACGGTTTTAAGAATTCTTTTTTCCCCAGGACAATTGCAACTTGGAATGGCCTTACAACCGAAGCTGTCTCTTCGGAGACAGTTGATGGGTTTAAGGCCAAAATTTAATATCCTAGGGTAGAGCAGGGGTTAGGCATGGAATGCCTGCCCCTGAGGACTTCTTGTAAATAGTTTTAATCTGCTGGTGGCTATGTCACAAATTCATTTATTTATTTTTTTTTTTTTTTTTTTTTTGTGACAACTTATGCGCCACACAAAAAACCTGTCATCATGGTCAAAATTGACCGAGGACAGTATCGGAAGAAAGAAAGAAAGAAAGAAAGAAAGAAAATTGTTGCATCCATTGTGTCAAACATGGTTTAAAGCCATTTCATGGTTCCTGACAAAGCGACTGGTGTTCAAAACACTGCTAACTAGAAAAGGAAATTGGTGGGTGCAGTGGCCATATGTTATTGTTACTGAGCCTGAGTAAACTTACCAGTTCCAACAGGAAGAAAAACACCAGGGCCCGGTTGTTCAAAACTAAAGATGTCGTTAGTTAACTTTTCGTTAAAATTTCAAACGTTAATATCGCAAATACACCAATATTTTTTGTTGAAAAAATGTGAAAAGCTTTTGCAAAAGCTTTTCACTTTTTTTCAACAAAAAATATCTGTGTATTTGGTCATGAAGTCATGAAACACTTAACGAGTTGACCTCTTAACGAGCTCGTTAGGCTAACGATGCTTTGAACAACTGGGCCCAGCTGTTTTAGCAATGCTTTGGTAGACTGCGGTCGTTATGTGCCTCTCTCCTATTGGCCTCTTGACGCAGCTTCCATGGTTTGTGTATATTGCTGGTACTTCGCAATATTTTTTCTTTTTACGATCTTTCAAATTTCGTTGCGCGGTTTTTAAATGAAACGAACATACAAAGAAATCAAATGTTACCGCGGTCGGCAAGTAACAGAGCTCGGGTACCTTTATTTACCGAAAAGACCAGAATTACCGAAAAGACCCTGAAATACCGAAAAGACCTTGAAATACCGTATAGACCTAAAATGTATGCTATTAATACAGTTATTTTACGACGATACATATAATATCTGTATTAATAGCATACTTAAAACATTGCGTTTCATTTCAAAATGTCTATTTTTGTTTGTTTTGGATTTATGGCATGTTGACAATTTTCAAACTCTCTTCCGTCCCAGTCATTTTTTACGGTCACCCGTAATTCAAATTTTCGATAACCATAAATAGACTAATTTAGTGATATCTATAATTATAGATATCCAAATTCAAATTATGGATAGCTTTAAATCGATGAAGTAATATCCATAATTCGAATTAGTGTTATCCATGAACCAGTTTTATAACTGGATGCCCAAAATTTGCATTATGGGTATCTATAATTCAAATTATGGACATCTATAAATATCCGTATGGGTATGCATAAATATCTATGGATATTACTGGTTCGAATTCTAAATATGGCTATTTTGGGTAATGGATACGCATAAATAATCATGGGTATCTATAAAAAAGAGAATAGTAGAACGGTACCCCTTACTTTTCACGCTAACTATAGACAAATCCAGTGCAAAATAAATTAAATGAAAAATTCTATTTATTTTAAGGAAGTCTTGAAGCATACTATTACAAATTTATTTTAAAGCCATATCATATGTAGTACGAGTATCAATCTAGCATGTTGTTATTGTCAGGGTACTTTAAATAATTTACACAAAACAACCAATATAAGGTGCGAAATTTCAAGGTTCAAGATATGACCCCTGGGCCCAGATAATCAGATGATAAAGTGCGTCATTAAATTTGGAGTATTACCGAATATCAATAAATTTATTTCACGAGTGTTTCTGCGTAATATGTATGTACCTATCTACAGAAAAAGTCATTGGAAAATAAATAAATAAATAAATGATTATTATGCTTGAGCGTTTCTGGGTAAATACTATGCATCTACCTATAGAAAAGTCGCTGGAAAATAGATCATTATAAAATAATAAATAAATAACGAAATAAATAAATGTGATGCCCAAGATTTACTTATTGAATTATGGCATTGTGGAATATTTCAATTAATGTTTTAGCGGGTTTTTTTAAAATAAAATGTAAATATCCCTGAAAAATTCATTGGAAAATAGATAAAAAATAAATAATACATAAACTCCAAGTGGTCATTAAAATTTCATTTATGTTAGTTATAACGATCTTGGGAATAATAATAATGTTAATTCTGTTCTATAAATCACATTATAACCATTAACATCAGCGACATGGGGCGGTGATAGTTGATATAAACGATTATGCTAGGTGTCATATTTAACGATTATTGATCATACCCCTGTATCGATTAATCAGTGACACGTGGCATCGATTGTTGATATGAGCGATTTAAATAAACAGTAAATGATCAATACGCTACCGTTTTCTGGACTATACCCCGTGAAGGTTCTCCTGAGGGAGAAAATTCAGTCTTGTACAAAGGCCATCACAAAACTTTCCTTTTACACTTACCGAGAAGCAACTCTGCATTTTTGCATCCCTTCTCAATGAGGGTCAACTCTTAAAGGAAGAAATTGCTTCTGTAGGAGCAATTTTTCTTTATTGAAATGTAGACCTTAAGAAAGGTGTCCATGTCAAGGGAAGCAAAGAGAAAGTCACAAAATTAGATCCCCTTTGTAAAATGGCGAAAGGGGAGATTTTTCCATGCGTACAGGCACGGGAAATTTTTATGTACGCTGAGGTTGAATGGATACATATATACACTTTAAGAGAAGCAACTCTGCATTTTTGCATCCCTTCTCACTATGTATTTTATGTATCTTGACGCTTTTCGTCCACGTTTCATAAGAAATTAGAATTTCATTTTGATGGCTTTAACCGGTACAAATAAATAAATAAATAGGAAATAAAACAAATAAAAAATAAAGATAATTTACGCTTTTCACGGAAATGGTAACTAATAGAACTGTCAGTTTGGCATCATTGCGCGTTTTTTTTTTGCGGGGGTGGGGGGGGGGGTCACTATATAAAATAAGTATATCAGTTTTGGTCATTTGTATTCAGTTACAATGTTCCATACAAACGCTTCTTAAAGATAGATGTATTCATTCAAATACTTTAAGAATACAATAAATAATGAAATATTATTAGTAGTATAATTTTCTATTAATTGCTTTAGCCATGATGTTCCATCCATCCATCGTCTTAATCGTGAACAATCACCAATCCTTTCACGGTTTGGTCAATTATAAAGAGGGTATCACTTCAATCGCTGCATCGACAATTGTCTGTTAAAGGTAGGTTCCTGTACTTTGGAATGCATAATAATTTTGATGATCTTTCCATCCAAGTTGTTGGAAAGCACTTATAAAAAGGGAATGAATAAGTTTCACCAAAAGTGTAAATCAAAAAAAATTTAAAATAGCTGTTTTGAAAGGGATTTCCTAACTCTGCTTCGCACACCAGTTAGAACTATTTTTAGTTCGGGCCAAAATTAGATAACATAACTGACGTCATGCTGCATTGCATTTTGGGTTAGTTTTAACCCATTCGCCATGCCAGGACCTCTAGGAGAGCTCACGGCAAGAGAAACTTGACATTTGGAGAATGGCATTAGAAATTGCACACTTATAAACATAATAAACATAGTTATTTTTAGAACTGGAATTCCAACGAAAGAAAATAAACCATAAGGGAAAACGACTATTTTCTTCAACCCCTGACGATTTTGTCAGTAGCAACAAATTCAGAAAAATAAAAGAATTCAATACTACTCAGAAAAAGACGAAATTATTTTGTGAACATAATTGTCATCGCTAGTCCAGGAACCTACCTTTAAACATAAAAAACTGCTAATTTGATGGCAGTGGTCTCTAATTTTTTTCAACATCATCAAAGGACAGATGATTAACTAATGGATACATTTTAAAGTCTTTTCAGCTGATTAAACAAATCAATCTACATTTTTTGTGCGCCAGTACGAGGCAATCGCTCCTGGTGGTTACTAAAACCCGGAACACCCGGAACAGGCGGAACGCCGGAACATATACTAAATGGCGGAACATGTACTAAAATACGGAACAGGCATAACGTCGGCGTCAGATAACGTTAGTAGCCAAGTGACAAAATGGCACAACGTATGCTAACCTTCTGACTAGCTGACATAAAATTTTGCAGTGCTGATAAACACAACGCTCTGCAAGAAAATGAAATTATTAAACTGTTCCACCGCCAAGACGGCATTGTATCAGACATACCTTTTAGGCCGAAAGGAGGAAAAATATATATCTTCAAGACAAAGGACATGTCTGACAGTGCTTTGCGATAGCAGCCATAAGGAATTTCGCTCAGAATGCATGGGAATTAGCAGCTCTGCAAATGAATCTACACTGGTCATCTGCAATACATGCAGAAAAATATAATAAATAATTTAATATAATAGAAAATGTATTTTGTTAGGATTTATTATGGACATTTATCATTTATTCCTGGTGAATGATTGTCCTTGGACGTATCACCAGTAAACAATTCTGATTCTGATATCAGTCTACGCGGAACTGTATCTGAATATTTTTTTCTTTTTCTTTTCTATTCTATTATAAGGCGGACAGATAATTGATGGCATAATACGGAACAGTCACACTGGTTGCTGTTGAAGTCTTTTTTATAACGGCTCTTGTGTTGGTTAAAATGCTCAATGAATATGCGAGACAGGGGGTAGCCTACAGCGGATTAATAAATGAACCTACTAAAATCCGGAACACACACTATGAGGCAAAATAGGTAAATAATGGCAAAACATGGAAAACTCAAGCTGGTTATTATTGAAGGCTTTTCTTTGACTGTTCACGTGCTGGTTAAAATCTCAAGAAATAGGGTGAACAGGCAGAACAGGAGGAAGACGGAACAGGCGGAACAGCGGAACGGTAAATTAACCTGCTAAAATCCGGAAAAGACACTATGAGACAAAAATAAATAAAAACTGGCAATATACGGAACAGTCAGGCTGAACAGGCGAAACAGCGGAACGATACAGTAACCTACTAAAATCCGGAACAGACACTCACTATGAGGCAAAACAGATAAATAATGCCAAAGCACGATTATTATTGAAGTCATTTCAATGACGGTTCTTGTGTTGGTTAAAATCTTAAGGAGTAGGAGGGACAGGAAGGAAAGCGAAATGATAAATTAACCTACTAATATCCGGAACACATACTTTAAGGCAGAGCAAATTAGTAACGTCATTATACGGAACAGTCATGCTGGTTCCGTAAACCTTTCTCAAAAAAGAAGGAAAAAGATTAATTCGCTATAAAACTACCAGGCTCACAGAGAGCGATGTTATTGTTAATTATAAATCTTATTTTTGATAATTTTTCGGCTGCTCAATCTCGCCATAGCTTTATAGTACTATAAATTTAACACACAATTCTCCAAAACCTATTTCCTTATATATTTTCAGGGTCTTTTCGGTATTTCAGGGTCTTTTCGGTAATTCTGGTCTTTTCGGTAAATATAGGTACCGACAGAGCTCCGAAAGAATTGATGTTGCTATTTCCACATTTAAAGTTCGCAATTGTAATAAATCAGTATTTGTACAAGATGTAGATTCAATTTTTTTTATTAAACATGCCATTATTTGATCATTATTTTGGGTTTTCCGACGACGATTGAATTTTCCGCCATTATTGTTACTGTTAGTTACCTTTTACTTTTTACACAAAACAGCTTCAAGGGAAGTAATCAATATACTCATTTTAGGGTTGCACACCAATATTTCACGATCTTACCGTGTCCGTTATACATGCGTTTCTAGAGTGCCCACCGAGATTTTTTATTTCATGAGACTTAAATGCCACTTCTACGAAAATAAGTACATTTCATCCAATAATTTTGTGGGCTTTTTCTTTACTACACGATTTTCCAGACCCACCATAAGAGCTATTTCAAGGCACTACCTTTGATTTTTGCCTTATATAAATCAATTGTTTGGGTCAGAATTAGGAATTTAACACATTTAAATGAAAGGTCTATTATTTATCTACAAATTGATTACACACAATTGAAGATTTCTATTATAATGGCTTATGTATAACCATTTCAATTGACTTTGTCCCTTATTTCAAGAAAATGCAATTTTTCCAAATTGTTGTGCCGTTTCCATGGAAACGAAGAAAAATTTTGAAAAACAAAGTGAAGTTTCAATGTATCGTTTTTGTCCATCTATCCAAAAATAATGGTTTGATTAAAATCTGTGACTATGCGTGGCCACCATTTTCTGGTGGTTACATGGAACAGCTCTTAATGGTTATTTTCTATTCCAATGTCGTGAACACCGACTGAAACCGCTGAAAAATCCGTGATGTGTTGAAAAATAATGGGCGACACAGGACAACCCCGTTATATCGATTTCCGCGAAATATCGGTCCGCGGTATAACGGCGCTCCAGTGTATGTGGAGATGATCTAGTAGTTATACAATGTTTGTCTACCGGTACAGGGAGATAATCCATGATTGTTTCTCATACAGGCTGACAAACTATGATATTAATGTTTTATACCACTCTCTCCAGTGTAGATCTGGCACATTATGAAATATTTTTAAAGTTTGTGTTTGGACTTTTTCTTTCAGCTGAATAAATAAGGTTTTGCATAAGAGTGGAAATAAAAAAATATAAACCGCAACATGAGAAAACAAACAAAGTGGTTGTGCACAAAGCACAGACTCAGATCAGCCTGGGCATCTGCCCAGTCTGATCAGACTTTTCCCTAAGGCCCTCAAGGGTAGCTAAGGGTCTAAACTACCTCTATGCGAACAGTGAAGACTCTGACTGTGCGGATGCCCAGGCTAATCTGAGTATGCACATGGCGCACAACCAATTTGTTGGTTTTCTTGTGTCGCGGCTCATTATATCCTCCAAATTTTATTTTACCTGCTATTATAACCTGTATTTCTGTTGACAGGGATGGTTTACCTGCCACCCAACAGAGTGAAGAGACTAGGGTGTGGCAGAGGAAAGATGGAAAATGGCAAAATGTTCATTTACATAGATCTGGAAGTACATCTGCCCCCTCCGGTAAATAGCGGGACCCAAGTGAGAACCTGACTGGTGACAAATCTTAAAATTTCCAATCTGGCCTGTTTTGAAAGGCCTTTTTTTCTCTTTCTTTTAATTGGTCGTTGTTTGCTCATCATGGAATTTTTGAAGATTTTTGGAGATTAGTTCATTACTCCTTGAGAAGGCATCACTGGTATATGTGATGTTCCGGAAGCGAAGCTGAGGATGTGATTAGTGATTAGATTGGAGCTGTTTTTTACCCAGACAGCATTTTTGACATGGAGTTGATTTTCAACAACTGAAGAGTTACCAAGTAAGAGAGCAGATGAGGATATATGTCATGTCTATTAATATACAGCGATATGATATCTTGTAGCTAAAATATATATGACATCTTTTCAGTTGGAATTGAAAGATCTGATTTCCATTGTGGTAAATATTTTAGTTTTTGCAGTTAGACTGTACTTACTGCAGCCTGTTTCATGGGCGAGCAGTCCGGTATCACATATTTTGTAGCCAGTTGCCTGTATTAACTGGCTGCAGAATTGTAAACACAAACAATAATATGTATAGAAAGTTATAACGATAGTAGCTTTTTAGATTTTTCACGCAAATTATCATTTTTTGCTCTTCCTTGTTATTTAGTTGTCTTCTGTCTTTTGAAAAAACAAAGTCGAGTATATGCAGTTAAAACATGCAACTCTGACCTGCAATAGATTTTGGCCTATTTGACTTTCAGGTCAAGGTCACTTTTGATTCTTTTCATGTGTTACCAATTTATTATCATGCATATCATTATTTTAATTCTGAGAAACTTTAATTATGTTTTTAAAAGTAAACATATAAGCCATATCAAGTTGAAAGTGTCCTTTTGCCCGTGAAAAATAACAAAGGTGGCGCAAGAGACGTCTAAGGACCCTGGCAGTTGAATCCAGCTCTTCACAATTTGCCAATACATTCCATATAACCTAAACTTCCTAAGTTTATATCAGCAATGTTGACCTTGATTTGAGGATGTGCGGGAGCAGAATGGGTGCAAAGGATGCCGGGGGACACAAGGTTGTCATGGTAACAAGGTCGCTATTAACTTTGTGGTTTATATGTTCCAGGAATGTTGTATCATAGCACAAAATTTGTATAGTATAACATTGTTATTTACTTCCTTTATATCTGTATAGTGAGTCAGTCATACATGTATATGATAAAAGTACTCTTTTAAGGATGGGGCATTGAAAAAAAAAGTCCATATTTATTCCTTCATATAGTCAACTCCTGATATCTCGAACACTGATATCTCAAAGTATCTTCTTATATCACATTTCAACTCCTGTTATTTCAAACTACTGATATCTCAAAGTAAATTTTTTGGTACCTTCAAACTACTGATATCTCAAAGTAAATTTTCTGGTACCAGAAAATTTACTTAGAGATATCAGTAGTTTGAGATATCAAGAGTTGACTAATTTATTTCATCAGAAGACTTTTTCTCCCTGCAAAAACAAACCTGAATATATAGATCTGTCTTAGAAGACAGATCTAGATTTTTGGGATTGTTTGAGATGGGGGAAAACCATCTTACAGCAGAATAAAAACAGCTGATAAGTATGAAAAAAGTCTTATAACCGAATAAAACATGGTGGTTATAATGGTATAACAGAGTTAAAATATTCAGTTTGGACAAATGCTTTTGCAAACAGTCTAAGGAGCAGTCTTATCAGGATCTGCACTGTCTGCCATTATATCAGCATGTTTTGACACATTGCTGGACAGATAAATTACCGCATTTATTCAGTTATAAGAAGGGAGTTTATCCTCCAAAATTACCGCAAATATGTAAATTAGTCTTGTGTAGTTCAGCTATAAATTTTTTTTCTTTCAAACCAACCCCAAAGATGTAGATCCATCTTACAAGATGGATCTAGATCTTTGAGATTTTTTTAAAGGGAAAACCCTGTCTTATACAGTGGACCCTCTTTACAACAACAGCATTTGTTCCCAAACATTTTGATGTTAAACTGAATTTGCTGTTATAAAGAATGTCTATTTTGAACAATTTAGCAATTCCGTGCAAATCAAAATGACTTTATAAAGAATTTTGCTGTTGTAATGAGTGTAAAAAGGGTTGACTGTAACTGTTGAATCACAGTAAATTAATTTTTTTGAATTTTGTAGGATGTTTACCGTTATAGAATAACATGAATGAGTACATTTTCAGGGGAAGCAACTCTGCAATTTCCATTTTTGCCAGCCTTCTCGATAAGAGTCAACTTTTAAATGGAAGTGCTACATTGTCTAGGGAAGCGAACATGAAGTAACAGCTTTTCCTCCTTCATAAAAATGGTGTAAAAACATGGAGATGTACCAGTTTACCTCAAAATGTGCCAGTGTTTAAAGTGATTACTGTGAACATTAATAATTATAGATGTCTGAATTTAGATTAATAAGAATATAAAATATATGTGAAATTAAAGGTCTAGATAATGTTGGGGTTTGAGGATAATTCTGGGATAAATATCCTAATTTCTCAATGAAAACATATGCTGTGACCCCTCATTAGAAATGTCTCAGCGAGACAGTTCTAATGAGGGATCACAACATATGTTTTTATACAGAAATATGAAAATTTGTTCCTAAATTACCCGTTACTCCTTATCTGGAGCCCTGATTCTGAAATTGAATGTATGTGATATTTCTTTCCTAACTGTTGAAAGTATATAACTTATAGCCTGGTTATGGTCTTTTAGTCATAAACTCTGTTAATAATTCAAGGCATGTCTTGCATATGAAATAGTTTTTTTTAGAAATCAAACTAGTGTAAAACAATTTCATTCTTAAATAGATACCATGGGTGATTTGTTTAGATTGGCAAAGGGAAAGAAAAACAGTTCTTTCTGAAGGTTGATATTGATACAGATACACAGACCAGCTGTACATGCCATGATTAGACGGAACAAGAGAAAAGTTGGGGTTGGACATTTAAGTTATGGGGAATGGATAAAATACAGTTTTTCACCATTTTTTCTATGGGAGACAATTTTCGGCTACCCTGTAAAAAGCGCCTCCATTCAAAATGGGACTCCTCTGAAAAGAAAGAATTTGCCCATAAAGGAGCCCTACAAAGGCTGACTCACCACTGACAAGGGAGGTAGAAAGAAATTGACAGAATTGCTTACCCTGAAAGTTTATCAGTTAATCTTTACATGCCAGGACACAGGCTTTTCTCATACTTTACATGGACATTACCTCTGGTTTATAAATCTCGGTGCTGTAGATAAGATGGGGTTTTGAAGTTAATTCAGAGTTAATTCTCAATGAAAATATTTGTTGTTACCCCTCATTAGAACTGTCACACGGAGACAGTTTTAATGAGAGTTCTATATGTATGTTTTCTTGAGAAAAATGGACAATTATCCATAATTATCCCTGTTACCCTTTCTTATCTGGAGCTCTGAATTATCTCATTGAAAAATTTTGCCTGTAGACTAACCCTTGATTGTTTTCCTTCAAGTTTGTGATTGAAATACAGCCTTGACCAAAATGTGTTTCCAGACAAAATCTGCTTTCCTCCCAACGAAGCAAATTCTTTTCTTAAATAGTTGACACCTTGTGAAAGGGAGGCAAAAAAAGAAAATACAGTCTAGAGTTGCTTCCTCTGTAAGTGTAGCTATTCACTTCATATATAGGGTCGAGTTGGGTAACTTCGGATGGCGGGTAAATCTGGACATACCATTGCAAACAATGAAAATCCAGATGAGATGGTTCATAATGAGCCATCTCATCAGGATGTTCACTGTTTGCCCAGTTTATTTTAATTCCAAACAAAAGACATTTAAAGGAAACAATGCCACTGTCCGAATTTACCTGCTGTCCGAATTTACCTTGACTTGACCCTAATTGCCAAATCTCTATACTTCGGAAACAGTTTTTGACCAGATCTGTGTTAAAGTGTGGTGCTTTTTTCAGTGTATATGATAAAGAGTGGAAGAATTTTAATAAATATCTTTCGTATTTCAGTAAAAGTGTTGTCAGAAAGTTTTTAATGCACATCTTACACATTTTCATGTATATAGAACAATTTTCCATTTACTGAGTGAATGACATATTAAAGGAATGTGTGATATGGTGACCCTTTGTTAGACATTTATCCCCTTACTTCATTTTCATTCAAGATGCTGCTTTTATAACATAATATTGTTAGTATGGCTCTTGCAGAGGTCCAGATAACTCTTATTTTCATTGGGTAATTCAGGAATAATTTATACTTATTCTACCATGAAAAAAACAAGTTTTGTGACTTCTTCTTTTATACTTCCCTGAGCAACATAGCCCTCCAAAGTGGATCCTCTGTTAAAGAAAAGAAGTTGCTACCCCTCTTAGGAGCATGTTCTTACCTTTTAGAGTTAACCACCATTTAGGAGGGAAAATTAAAATGGTAGAGTTGCTTCTCCTGAAAGTGTACCCAGTCACCTTAAAATGCCCCATTACATAGTTGTTACAGTCTGGCTCAAGAGTGCATTCCATTAATAGATTCAATAGTATACACAATATATACTTAAGGACAGAAGTTCTGCACGGATGTTAATTTAACATCCGTGCAGAACTTATGTCCTTAAGTATATTTGGTTATGATCAAAGGCCTTTAGATTTTCAGAAACAATTTTTTCCCATAAAATTTGCAATTTCTGTTGCAGGGTCGTATTTGATAATATTTTTGTGCAATACAAGTGAATGTCTGTCTATCTGTCTGTGTGTGCTTGTTAAATGAAAAGATAGTAATCTGTGGCACCGACTTGTAAAACTTCCTCTGCTAGAGCCTCCTCTTTGAGGAGGTTTATCACATATGTGTTTATGGATAAGAACACATAGATAAGAAAAAACAGATTCTTATGTAGGTATTTTTGGAAAATCTGCATACAGATTTTGGTATGTATTGTATACTAGGAACCTTTGGTGAATGTTTATTTTTGTGAATTGGAATTTAGGAAATACTACTTGTTTTGAGTTGACAGGTCCCATGATGGTTCTTGGCATTGATAAATACATATGGAGAGATAAGAAAAAACAGATTCTAATGTAGGTATTTTTGGAAAATCTGGATACGAGGATGGCATTATTCTCTGTCAATGAATTCTCAGTTTTATTTCTTTAATGAATTTGTAACCCTTCTTGTATACTAATGTATCATGCAGTTATTCACAAATTTTTAACATGTCTCAGTCATTGAGTGTCCTTCATTTTCTCCATTTTAGATACTTTTGAGCTGTGTTGTGAGAAATAATGTCTGAAATGCATTTTTAGGATGTATAGAAGGAAAGAATTGCTCCCCTAGGAGCAACTCTTATGGAAAGACTTTGGTCACGCAGGAGAAATTCTTTCCTTGAAAAGATTTGTCTAACAGGTGAGCAATACTCTTCTGTTGGGGTGCTTAACACTTATGTGAACACCAAAGGCTGCCAGTCTGCACATTTATGCAGTCTGGGTTCGAGGTTATAAAACTTGAGAATAATCTCAAACTCAAAATAAAGCACACTGATTTGCTGCTTCTGAGCATGTGCTCGGAAGCAGCCAATCAGTGTGCTATATTCTGAGTTTTAGAATGTACTCAAGTTTATAAAACTTGAGAATAATCTCAAGCTCAAAATAAAGCACACTGATTGGCTGCTTTTGAGCATGTGCTCGGCTTCGAAGCAGCCAGTCAGTGAGCTGTATTTTGAGTTTGAGAATGTACTCAAGTTTTATAACCTCAGGGGCTGGATTAAGCTGTTTGCAAACACCAAATACGGACTGCAGGGAATCCACAAGCACAAAGTGAAGGTTCTAGCAAGTTTTTGATGAATTGCATATGTGCTAGTCGTAAGATAAGTATATTTCATTCACATATGGCTCACTTCAAGTATATTAGCTTGTTCATTTGAGTGGTAACTAGTTATGTGGTACATCTGTTACCAAGAAATTGATATTAAGCTGGGCTCCAGATGAATGAAAATTAAAATGGGTGATTTTGAGTCAGTGGTAAAAAAGATTTTCATTTACAAATTTTGGCTCATTTGGACCCAGTATTGCTTGTGTCTCTGTAAAGATGAATTATGTTTATTTTTTCATTGAGTTGAATGTATAACTTTAAACCCCATCAGCGGTCTAGATAAGGATGGATTTGATAATAATGTTGGCATAATGTTTCTTTCTCCATTTAAACATGTTGTTTCCCTGCCAAACAATTTTTTCGGAGAATGAAGTGCAGTAATCTCATAATGACCAGTATAACCCACCCTTATCTGCAGCTATGGGAGCCTCATGAAATGAATATTGCATATTGTGTGAGAAAAATGTTTAAACTCCAGTAATTCCGGTTTGATTTCTGAGAAAGGGTTCTAATGCGGGTTCAAAACACATATTTGTAAACTGTAAACAAATTATTTCAGAATAGTCTTTACCTGGAGCTGTTTTTCAGAAATAGGAGATAGAAAATAATCTCCCTTGAATTGTTGGAGTTTGAATTCAGTATATCTTCTATTAGTTTATAATAATATATTAGAGCTACAACTATAAAGGTTCCCTGCAGTATGACCAACCAGCCTACACTCTGGTAGCCTTTACATCTGTACAGACCAATCAGTCTGCATTTCCTTTAGGATTCATAAACAGGCCCCGAGGTTATAAAACTTGAATACATTCTCAAACTCAAAACAAAGCACACTGATTGGCTGCTTGCTCGGAAGCAGCCTATTAGTGTCTCGGAAGCAGCCAATCAGTGTGCTTTATTTTGAGTTTGAGATTATTCTCAAGTTTTATAAACTCGAACCCAGGTCATACAAATTAAGATGTGGTTGTTAGTTTTAAGGGGAGGCAACTCTGCTTTATTGTTGCCTCCCTTCTCAATGGGGTTCAACTCCTAAAGGAAAGAATTTTCTCCGATAGGAGCAAATTCTTTCCTTTAACAGTAGGACCCCTTTTAGAAGGGCTTCATTGACTAGGGAAGCAAACAGGAAGTGTCTGTAAAAATGGTGGAAAAACAGAGTGGTTTGCTATTTACATGTGCTGTTGGGTACCTTAATTTATAGTTGAGAACATTTTATAAACGGTATTTGAATTTCACATTTACGCAGCATACCTAATTATTTATATCATATATTTGCTTTTGAAAATTTTATTATATTTTTTGCTTCAAGATGTGTTAATCAGATATTAAATGAGCCAGACTAGAAGAAAAGGAGCTTAATCCATGTGCAAACAGTCAAGATTGAGATCAGCCTGCACATTTATGCAGTCTGGTCGGTCCTCTATGACTGCATCAACAAAATTTTTGGCCCTGACATGACAAAACTAACAAAGTGGCATGTGCGCCCAGCGAAGACGCAGATCAGCCTGGGCGCACAACCACTATGTTGGTTTTCTAGTGTCATGGCTCTTTTGTTTTCATATGGCATAAGCACATTTTTTCCCATCATGGTTTGGAATAGTAAAATTTCTATGTAAAATATCTGAAATTTCTGTTTGGCTACTCATGAAGGTAGTCTTATCTGTCTTCATTGTTGACATTTAGAAACAGTAGATCTCACCTAGATTTTATAGGAACAAAATAGGTAGATTTGCAGAATGCCATGCTTTTCTGTTCATTTGACAGAGGAATGCACCACAATACAACAGAACTGCAGTATGTAAGAAGTAATATCTGATAACAGATGAAAGTAGGCTAGATTATTGGCAACTTTTCTCGCCAGACAAAAAACTGAGGAACTTCAATGGCGCTGCATTGCAACGGCAGTTCAAATGAGTTCTGATGCTTGCTTCATAAGCTTGATTTAAAATCGGTTGTGTATCAGCCTGGTAAACAGCAAGGATTCAAAATGAAAATCTTAACACATGATTCAGCAATATGTACACAGGCTGAGCAGTCTTCCTTTGTTCTATCCTTTTCGGTTTTATAATTGAGCCGGGACACCAGAAAACCAACAGTGTGGTTGTGCGCCCAGCGCAGACTCAGATCAGCCTGGGCATCGCCCAGTCTGATCAGAATCTTCACTAAGTGCTTAAAGGGTAGCTAAGGGTCTAAGCTACCTTCATGCGGACAGCCAAGACTCTGATCAGACTGGGCGGATGCCCAGGCTGATCTGAGTCTGTGCTGGGCGCACAACCACTTTGTTGGTTTTCTCGTGTCGCGGCTCATATGCAGTCAGGGAAGTCTGTAATCAGATTGCATGGCTGTACATACAGATGTGAATCTTCCTGGTTTATATTAGGCACTTTTCTCTTGACACTATTTATGTCGGGTCTTTATGTATGCAAATTATTTCAAATGCACAAGACCACTGAGCTGTGATTGAACCAAGGACAGGAAATAAGTGGGATATGGAAAGTAGTTAATAATAAAAGAGAGCTTCTTATTTCCTCAGAGAAAACATACTTTCTGACAGCTAAGTACTGACAGCATATTAGCCTGCCTTCTCTTCACATTTCGGTAGAATTGCTACAATGTATTTTGTATTTCTTTTGTTATAAGATGGGTTCTTTGCATTCTAAAACAATCCCAAAAATTTTAATTTCTGCAATACTGATTTAGATATTCAGGGTCATTATAGAAATGGAAAAAAAATGCTGTCTTATAGCCGAATAAATTTGATAGTTCAGAGCTTGAAAATTTTCAAAAGCATTACTCATTATGTCAAATGTTATAGTCTATTTGATAATTTACATTGGCAAAATTCTAAATTCTGCAGCATGAGGCACTCATAAATACAAGCAGACAAGTGCATTTTTTGAGTCCTGTAGTTTTATCATGAAATATACTCCTCGCCAAAAGTTTAGCATAATAATTTGTGAAGTTAGCAGCAGAAATAACTGATAAAGGGGACTTCTTATAAGTGAAAAATGTGTTGTTATTGATCCTATCCGAAGCAATAATATACAATGAAAAAACCTAAACACTGGATTTTTGAAACATTGCATCTGTTTGGATGCACAACGACAAAAGTTAAAGGTAGGTTCCTGTACTTTGGAATGCATCATAGTTTTGATGATTTTTTATCCAAATTGTTGGAAAGCACTTATAAAGAGGAAATGAAAAACTTTCACTAAAAAGTGTTAATCAAAAACTCGTAGAAAAGTCGTTTTTGCAAGGGATTTCCTGAGTCTGCTTCGCACACCAGTTAGCGCTATTTTTAGTTCGTGCCAAAAATAGATAACATAGCTGACGTCATGCTGCATTGCATTTCCGCATAGTTTTAACCCATCCGCCATGCCAGGACCTCTGGAAGAGCTCACGGCAAGAGAAAATTAACCGTTGGCAAATGACATCAGAAACTGCGGACTTGTAGACATATATACATATTTATTTTTAGAACTGGAATTCCAACAAAAGAAAATAAACCAAAGGGAAAACGACTATTTTCTACAACATCTGACGATTTTCTCAGCAGCAACAGTTTGAGAAAAATAAGAGAATTCAATACTACTCAGAAAAAGACAAAATCATTTTGTGAACATAATTGTTATCGCTAGGCCAGGAACCTACCTTTAAGACCACTATAATTAAAGTACAATTTTTGACACTTTTTAAAACCCTGTCCAAAACATTATCAGTTTCTTTTTTCACACACCAAATTACCATCGTCTGTAGACGAAATGTTAAATTGAAATTCGCTACATTGATTGTGGCTCTGTCATTTCTAAAACAGATACAAAAGAAAGTCTTGTCAATACTTGTATTCTTAATCATTAACGATGCATTTTTCCTATGAATTCGTATCATTTTTGTCTTACTGAAAACTGTCGGTCTTTGATACTGGCTCTTTATTTTTTTGTGTAACTTACTTGTTCCTTGGTATCATGTCTGACGTGAGACTTTTTTTTCCTAGCACAATATTTTATATGCAGAAAATAAAAGATAAAAAACTATTATGTTAAACAAAAATGTCAACCCTCCAAAATTCTTTTACCAGATAATTTTGGACAAAAATGTCACCAGGCATATGCTTAAGTAATCCATCTTTCCAAATCCATAAATTTTATCGTTGTTTAATTGTTTGCTAATTTTCTGCACAATTTGTAACAAAGGTACCATAGAGCTGAAATATGCTAAACTTTTGGCGAAGATGCCCTCTGTAGTGCATTTTTTGAGTCCTGTGGTTTTTATGGTGAAATATAATTCAGATGCCCTCTGTATCTGCAGCTATGTATGTCAGCATACGCTTTAGTACCAGGCAGTTGGCATAATCATTTAAATGCATTTTCTAGTATTCATTGTGATGGAGCTGTAACTTTACAATCAGTGGTCATGGATTAAAATAACATCCTTACCAAAGATATATCCCATAATGTGCATATATATTGGGACACCTAAAAATAATAAAGTTTCCATTTGGGACAAATGGAAAATTTATTATTTTAGGTGTCCCAATACTAAAGCACATTAGGGGTATCATTCATTTTGGTTGATGAGGAGTTATTATGTAGTGTATTAACAAGTAATATTTAGATAAAAATGTTAACCAGACAGAGTAGACATAGATCAGACTGACCCTTAGAGTCAGTATGATCTGGACCTGCACTATTTGCCTGCAATTTATAGATTTTAGAAAACTTCACCACAGGACAATGGGTTTATAGAAATTTAAGCAGATAAAGTGGATTAAAATGATTCAAAAATGTCCAAATAATTCCATTAAGTACAGTATGTTCTATGAAAACCTGTTTCACCATAAATTTACTGCATTGGAGAAGCCTTGTATTGAATACTGAGGATCCTTTTTAGGATGTCTTTTTTCTCCATTAACTTCAGATGTTCAGATAAACCAGACTTCTTTGGATGATAATTTAGTCCAACAATGAAGAACAAAATTGTTTGTCATTGTATGAAATCAGGGTTTAACTTCCCACCAACACACAGAAAATTAACATCAGTAAACAACAGGTGAAAGGGTACTCAGGGAAAGCAACTCTTCCATTTCTATTTTTGCCACCCTTTCAACACTTAAAGAAAAGAATTTGCTCCCATAGGAATTTGCTCCCATAGGAGCAAACTCTGTCCTTTAATTGCAGATCCCCATTTTGGAAGTTCTTGGCTAAGGAAACAGTCACAAAAGTTGCCTCCCTTTGTAAAATTTATGGAAACATATGGAGGTGTATAGATACACCTTAAGGTTGATTATCTGATGTATTATTGTTGATCACCCCAAGAAGTTTGGCCCATTTATGAGTTCTGAATTATGAGACATGTTTTTCTTCTTCCTGTAAATGTGGTATGTCCGTTGTCCTTCCTCGTGGTCATGTGATTTTATGTAGTGCTTTCAAGAAGTTATCCTTTTTTTTTTTTTTTTTAAATAAAACACATCTTGACAACATTATTGTCGTTACTTTTCATTTCATGCCAATGTATTCATCCTATATGTTGGAATGAAAGCGCCTGAACTGACAGGCTAGACCTAAATTTTTAGTTCTCTGATCTAAGGATATTTTTAAACAGGATCTGCACTGTTCCTCGTGTCTCCAGCTATGGTGAGCAGATGGTTGATGGCCCTTTTAACAGTATTTCGGTCATCTTATAACCAATAAGTAATAGGGGACTATTGTCTTAGTGTAAGAATGTCTGACTAGCTCCTGTGGTATGATGAGACAGCAAAATTTATGCGAGCCACATCGTGATTTCCAGCACTGTGTCATTGGTGACAAGCATAGGCTCCGAGTCTGATGAGAGCCTTTGCTTGTCACATCAGCCATCTATGGAAGTGGTCCAAGCAATAGAGCCAACAGTGATGTCTCTGAATACCCTGTATAAATGAGACGGATGATCTGAATATCACGAAAAAAAATGCCACATTGTTTGAATTCAAATGACATGCTTGTGTTCTGCCTTCATTTGATGCTGTATGAACTGCAATGATGATGCATATAAGCCTGCGGAAGAAATACTGTTTATTTTGTCATGTAGATCGCATCGAGTTTACACGACGTGACGTGTGTTATTTTACCGCTAGCGTCTGTCAACCCAGACAAGTAACGGGTAGATGAAACAAAAGCTTTAGCCAATCGATAGTGGTTTTACAAAAACCCCAAAATCACCTTGTCATTCACAAGTAGCACGTGACTTTCCAGGCACACTGCTCTGTCTAAAAATATTAAAAGTACATGTGCGTATTTTGTTCGGTGATGAGATTGTTGACAAAAGTGTTCATTCAGAAACTATTCTGAAATCGCGGAGTCTATACTAGTAATTTCAACTATACTACGGAAAGTGCGAACGGCAAAGACACCTGGCCATTCGCGCAGTCTGATCGGAGCCTACTGCTCTGTCTAAAAATATTAAAAGTACATGTGCGTATTTTGTTCGGTGATGAGATTGTTTCAAACATTTTATTGACAAAAGTGTTCATTCAGAAACTCTTCTGAAATCGCGGAGTATATACTAGTAATTTCAACTATACTACGGAAAGTGCGAATGGCAAAGACTCCTGGCCATTCGCGCAGTCTGATCGGAGCCTTCTCCATTCGCATGAACAATTTATTGAAATATCAGTACGCAAAAGCGAGTGATGCTTCTCATACCTTTTCGCAAGACATTTTCACACCAAAGATTAAGTAACCATAAAAATAATAATTCAAGGCTTTCTTTAAAATGAAGCCTTGCATAATTATGTCATAAGAAATTTACATCTGACTCTTCAAATAATCACTGCCAAAGTCAATAGTTATTGTAGATATCTGGATTAAGAAATCTGTTGGAGGCCAAGTCTTTCAGTCATATTTACTACCCGAAGAAAAAAGATCTTAATTACGCAGCAGTTACGTACTGAAAACATCAAAGAAACTGTAATCTTCAAACGATCAAAGCTCAGTCTCTACATTAAACTGCCCATTAAAATTTTGCATTAATATAGTATTAAGACGTGCTATCATTTGTAAATTGTAGACCTGTAATAAGTAATAGTAATTCTGAGGTAATTTATCTCATTTTTACAAAACAAACGTTAAGGAATCACTAGATTTGTATTGATAGAGGAATCACTAGATTTGTATTGATAGAGGAATCACTAGATTTGTATTGATAGAGGAATCACTAGATTTGTATTGATAGAGGAATCACTAGATTTGCATTGATAGAGGAATCACTAGATTTGTATTATTTCTTTAACATAAAACAGTACTCTCTAAATTCTTAATATTTCATTTTATTATTCCTATTTTTATTCTGACATTTTCATTTCTACTTTCATTTTCATTTCTTGGAGAGTATTCAATGAAAGTAAAAACGTAAATATCAGCATAAAAACATAAAATATGAACGTCAGAATACCCGATATCTCGTATTATGGGAGTAGATTTGTATCTGAGATGCCACGACATGTGTTTTCATAGAGAGCAGATGTGTTGTGGAAAAATACTACTGCTAATATTAATAAAGATAATCAAAATTGATAATTGCTTCTGGAAACAACTAATCGACGTGGCTTGTTAGTGTCAAAATAAAGAATATCCACCATGACGCCAGAGAAGACTCTCAAAATCGGAATTACTTAATGTAAGGTAAAAAAAATACTAATACTAATTACTGAAGATCTTAGCTTTATTCAGTGCTGACTATTTCTTTGTTGCCTTGGGCGATGAAAAGCTTCTTAAATTTGTCTTCTCTTTATGCAAAAATTGGCTGTTTGCGGATCAAATTCTTTCCTTTAAAATTTGACCCGATGGCAAAATTGAAAAGGGATTAAAGTGTACTCAGCCACCTAAATGTGTGCAATATTCAGTTTATTTTTTGCGTGTACCCTGGCCAAACTGTGCATGTGTGCAGACTGATCGTAAAGAAAAGATTTTCCAGTATTCTAGGGTTTTGCAGCTTATTGCTACACATAGTTTATTCTGGACGTTGATTATCAAACTAAAAATAAAATAAAAAAATAAAAACAAAATAAATAAAACGCAAAGCACTGAGCCATGTGAATCGGGAATAGTGCCGGATAAGGTTCTTCCTTGTAGCAGTCTGATCTGGGTCTTTGCTGTTTATTCAAGAGTTTGAGATATGGTAAACAGGGGTGGTTACTGGTTAGTGGTGTACTGTTTTGTCTTTGATTTTATTTACACATATATCGTGGGAAAATACAAATTATGACAAAAAAATGGTGACGTACACACATACAGATGAAAGACTATCCGTATAATTCTAATTTGACTGACTGCGTATAACGGTCAGTATTTTAAGGTGTATCTTAGACTTTAAACAAATCTTCAGTTTGTGTCTGCTCTGCGACTAGCAGAAGTGAACCATAAAACATAGGCGGCTTCGTCGTCGGCCACAGAACTCTTTTGGCAAGTTTTCTGGTTTAGCCGAATGCATTTGCGGTTTTAAATTATTCCCAACCCCAATTCTTTGAGAACATAAAAATATTTCACTAGCGACCTTTTCTTTCCTTAACGATTAGACGGGCTATGTTGTGCAGGGAAGCAAACAGGTAGTCACAACGTAAGTTGTTACCCCTTTGTAAAAATGGCCGAAAACATGTATCATACACCTTCAGTTAAAACTATAAAAACACTCAGAAATATACTTTCTAGCAACGGATATAATAAGTGTACTGTGCTCCGAAATTTTGGACACCCGCATTCGGCAAGGTCATGAAGTGTGTATGGTATATGACTGACAACGAACAGTATAGCGAAGGCTGACTACAAAAATGGGGGCGGAGCACTGATTGCAGCAAAATTGAAGCCTTAGCCAATAATATCGATCGTTACTGCAAGCCTTTAGTTTGAATCAAGCGTCAGTCAAAATTAAAGTATGACAGCACACGATTACTCCATGTGATTGTCATGACAAATAAACGGATTTTCTTCCGCAGGTGTAGCACTTGCAGCAAACAAGAGCCAAATACATGAGCTGACAGAAAGTTACATTAAGGTGTATGGGTACACCTCCAATTTTTTTGCCATTTCTGCGAAGGAGAACAACTTTTATGACTTCCTGTTTGCTTTCATTGATCACACTGCATGTCCAAAAGGGTCAACTCTGACAGGAAAGAATTCGCTCCTAGAGGAGCAAGTTCTTTACCAGTTGACCTCTACCCCATTCAGAAAGGAAGAAAATGACAGTTGCTTCCCCTGAGGTATATCCATTCACCTTAATGAAACAGCTGACACTGATATTGTGGAGCTGAAACCATACAATGTAAAGCCGGTGTGAACAGCAGTTACAGGAAATAAGAAACTGAGCTGAAGCAGTGAGCTTATCAACAATGGCATAAAGGAAAATCTCCCAATGTCACTTACAAGGACATAAAATGACCCTACGTCAGTCTTGCAGCTACAAGAGAAACCTAGCTGACAGATGTCTTGAGAAAACCTGTTACAGTTGGAAGCAATGCTGCAAGTTCATGTCACACTGCACAGATATACAGGCTGTTCTGGGCCTTTGCTGTCTACAAACATGCAAACTTTGTACAGAATCTTACTTGTAGTAGCCTAGTAATTCTAAGTATTAAGGTAATTAACCAGCATCTAATTTCTATTGTCTGCCATCTGCTTGATCTGACAACAACAGTGTAGACTCTGACCAACTTGGAGCAGCCTGCTCTGTATCTACTCTCTTAAAGCATCTCCATCCAAATGTTTTATGGTATGTGTATGACAAGAAATCAAATCTACAGGTTCTCAAATGAAAGTTTATTGCACTAAAAGATAGTATTTCTGTTATCAATAGCATGTACAGAATTCATCAACTCCAATACTAGGGGAAAACAACCAAGTCCCAAGACTTGTGTAACTCTGTATCCAATAGCTCTGAGTTCTTTGTCATTCTGTGACTGTTACGACCAACTATCGAGTATAAGCAATTCCTAAATGAGCCACGACATAGTTCGTCAAAGTGGCATGCGAGCCCACCGAAAACTCAAATCAGGCTGGGCATCAGCCTAGCCTGATCAAAGTCTTTGCTGTCACCAGGGATGTAGCCTAGACCCTTAGGTACCCTTTAAGTCACAGCAAAGACTCTAATCACACTGGGCGACTGCCCAGGCTTATTTGAGTCTTCAATGGGTGCAAGTGCCACTTATTGGTTTTGCCATGTCACAGCTCAAATTATATTACACTTGTAACTAATGTGTTCATAAATGTATGTCATTCAATATCTAATAATTGAGCCGCGACACGACAAAACCAACAATGCGGTTGTGCGCCCAGCGCAGACTCAGATCAGCCTGGGCATCCGCCCAGTCTGATCAGAGTCTTCGCTGTCCACGTGGAGGTAGCTTAGTCCTTTAGCTACCCTTTGAACACTTAACGAAGAGTCTGCTCAAACTGGGCGAATGCCCAGGCTGATATGAGTCTGCACTGGGCGCATAACCACTTTGTTGGCTTTGTCGTGACGTGGCTCATATTAATATCTTCTAATGAGAGGCCAAAACTTAATTTTTAGATGATTTCCAGAATCATCATCATAAACATTCACTGAGCCTGGTAGCTCAGTTGGTTCAGTCCTGGCGTACTAAGCAAACTGTCAGGGATTGAATCCTAAAAAGCTGAATTCTTCTCAACCGTAAACAGGGTTCCATTGCATACAGCCTTTCATTATCACCCTTCAGTTGGCTCTAAATGACTGAAATATTGTTGTAAGGGCTGTAGAACCACAAGTCAATCATAAACACACATAACTTGGTATGGCTTTGTATAACTGCTAAATTTCGTAGTTCCACAAGAGACGATCATCATATAAGTGAAATGATGATGATTACTAATAAGAGCACAACACAACAAAACCCACAAAGTGGCATGTGCTGCTAGCAAATACTCAGATCGCCTGGTCTGAGCAGATTCTTCACTGTTGGCATGGAGGTAGCTTTGACCCTTAGTTATCCTTGAGCTAAGAAAGGATTTCTAAAATGAAAAACAAGAAAAGTTAACTTTGTATAGACTACTTTAATGCCCTAAATAGTTGTAAAACCTAACCAATTAACTGTCATTATTTTAGAATGAACAAGTTGATTTATTACTTGATGTCAAGTAAAATACTTGGAATGGAATATTGTTCAGACCCTGATTCTGACCTAGGCCTATAATGTCTATTTAGGCACTTTTATCCCAATATTAAGGTGAGTGGGTATACTTTCAGGGGAAGCAACCATGCCATTTTCATTAGTGCCTCCTTTCTCATTGTGGGTCAACTCTTCAAGAAAAGAATTTACTCCTCTAGGAGCAAATTCTTTCTCCCCTTGTGGAAGGGTTCTGTCATAAAGGAAGCAAAATGGGAAGTCACAAAAGTTGTTTCCCCAATGAAACAATGTAGAAAACGTGAGCCGCAACACGACAAAACCAACAATGTGGTTGTGCTCCTAGTGCCGACTCAGATCAGCCTGGGCATCCGCTCAGTCTGATCAGACTCTTTGCTAAGTGCTTAAAGGGTAGCTAAGGGACTGAGCTACCTCCATGCGGACAGCAAAGACTCTGATCAGACTGGGCGGATGCCCAGGCTGATCTGAGTCAGCGCTGGGCGCACAACCACATTGTTGGTTTTGTAGTGTCGCGGCTCATGTAGGTGTACCTAATTACCTTTAATTTAAGTGTAATTGCAGAAAATGGTATTTATATGGTAATTATTCATCCTAATTAAAACTAACATTATTTCACCATAGGTATAAAAGACATGATCAAAAATGCAAATATCAAAGCAATGGTTACATTGACTAGACAAGTTGTAATAAATGATGTCTTTTTCTTCTCCATTTTACGTCCTCTCTGTATATAATACTGAACAACCTCGGAAATTTCATTCTGTTTAGTTGGTTTATAGCCAAGTTCTAGTCTTGCTTTCTGGATACTGAAGTAGTGTGTGACACCTGTCTTATATACCTGAAAGGTAAAAATCCAGAGCTCTAGATAAGAGGGGTATTTGATGATAACTGAGGGATAATTTTCTTTATTTCTCATTGAAACCATATGTTGTGACCCCTCATCTGAACCGTCTCGTCAAGACGGTTCAGATGAGGGGTCACAACATATGTTTTTATCCAGAATTAACAAAAATTATCCTTAATTATCACCAAATACTCCCTCTTATCTAGGGCTCTGAAAAGCAAAAGGTTTCTTATTAATATTGAGTATTTTCTCATTTCTCAACCAACATCCATGTTAGACTTGTGGGCTACTACCCAGATCAATAATAATAGGATCCCACTAAATATTTTATCTGAGGAAGATGTAGAAATAAAGAAATGACTTAAACTGTATCTAATTCATGCAGCTGCTCACTAACTGAATACTACATAAAATATTCCACCTGCATGAGCATGAATACAGCATAACAATATTCATCAGCATCAACCAGTGTTAAAGGTGAAACATGGCAATCAAAAATTTTCGCCTGACTTGAAATGTTAATAGCATTTCATGCGGCTGATGACACATATTCAGGGTGCTTAGCACATATGCATACAGACAACACATGCTTCTGTTCTGATCCTATTGTTTGTTTCATGTTTATATTGTAATCATGTACAGCTTATGATGCAATAAATATGTTTAAACTTATGGAATTAAGCTCCTTTTATGTTTACAGTTGTAGATTCCTCAGTGTCCAAACAAGCTGTCTGCTTAAGCCTCCACTCTGATCAGACTGTGCAAATGAGCAAGCTGATTTTAACCTTGGTTATTTGCATAAGCATGGAATACTCTTGTTGTGGACGAGTACACAGGAACCAGTCCAGTTGCATGATATGCTATGACAGTATAACCCACTCCTGCCAATTCTTAAAGGCAGGACAAGCAAATTGGCAGGAGGAGGTACCTTTATGTCCTTAAATATTGGGACACCTAAAAACATTAATTTTCCATTTGGAACAAATGGAAAATTAATGGTTTTAGGAGTCCCAATATTGGGACACCTAGAAACATTAATTTTCCATTTGGAAAATTAATGGTTTTAGGAGTCCCAATACTTAAGCACATAAAAGTAGTTATAGCATTTTGTTAAACTTGATTGGCTCCTGTGGGTGAGTACACTTACCTCTGTTCTGGTAAGAAGAGGTTGGAAATTGTATACTGAAGAGACTAGATAATGTATACACTCTGTTAAAAATGCTGAAAATATACACAAATCAAAGCTTTACTTAAGCCACAACACAAAACCAACAAAGTCGCATGCATGCCCAGCAATGACTCAGATCAGCCTCAGGATCCATCCAGTCAGATCAGAGTCTTGGCTGTTGACATGGAGGTAGCTTAGAGCCTTAGCTACCCTTTAAGTGCACAGCAAAGAGTCTGATCAGATTAGGCAGATTCCCAGGCTAATCTGAGTCTTCCCTGGGTGCACAATGCACTTTGTTGGTTCTGTCATGTCGCGGCTCACTTTATATTATGTAGTCATTTAATTCAGAATGCCCTTGATCAACTTTAGCTGTTCTGTAGCATACTTGCTACATAGTCAACAGTTTTGTAACTTCACTTTTAGCAAACAAAGCATTGGCATGGCCAAGTGGTTAGCGCTCACAGCCTCAAATTACGGTGTTGAGCAGGTTCAAGTCCTACAGGAGGCAAGATTCTGTCCAAACCTATATGGCACTTCATTGCATACAGTTGATTCAATGTTGTGTGCCTGCTGGGTCAGCATTCTTCTCAAGCCCCCTCTCTTATCTGAAACTCAAGCCCGATAAAAAAATAATAAACCAGACAACTCACCTATATAATATATCACAGCCAATGGTATCCTGAGTTTTGGCATAGGATGTCCTAGACCAACTATCTGAAATTAAAATGTTGAAAAATAAATGTACAAATGTTTGCATCAATCTTCTTGGCTTTAAAGCTTCAACTACAAATGTTAATACCAATGACAGGAGGTGACCTCTGCTATATTCATTTTGCCACCTCTTCCTAATTGGGACCAACTGTTACTAGAAACAATTTGCTGCCTTAGGAGCAAAATTTTCCTTTTGAAATTTTTTTGTCCTGGTAATCAAACAGGAAATCATAAAGTTTTTTCCAGTTGCAAAATGGCATAAAAAGATAGGAGTGTATCCAGGCACCTTAAACACCAGGCACACAGTGTTAATACATCAAAGAAATGTTGATACAGTGTTGCTAGAGCTGTAGTAAAGCTGATTATCTGACAATAATTTTGGGGGAAAAAATTCTTACTTTTTCATAAAACAAGTTATCATGATCTCTCATTAGAACAGCCTCACTGAGATGGTTCAGCTGGGTTAAATAAAAGAATATGCATGCTTTCCCTTCATCCATATGGAAATAAGCTGTACAATTAGTAAAGGGACCTGACTGCATGTACAATCATCAGGACTCGTGTCCATCCCTGATGACTGATCAAGCCTTTCTTACTTTTAGCAGTAAGCTATGGATCCTGAGGAATTTGCTAGATTAACCAGTGCAGAGGCTGATGCACAAGCTGATATATGTCTTCACTGTCTTCAGATGCTATCAAGCCCTGATTATACGTCTAACAGCAGGGTTGCCACACATCCTTCACTTCAAAATTTCCTGACCTTAGCTGATTTGCTCTTAATGTTTTCCCATTTTCCATGCTTTTCTACAAATCCAAAAGTTGACTACAGTCGAACTTCGATGGCTCGAACTCACCGGGACCACCCAAAAAAGTTTGAGCGATCGGTAGTTCGAGCCATTGAAGACCAACTCGCAAGGTCCAGCCGTATGTATTATGCTTTTCTATCATAGCAAGGGTGACTTCCTGTTTATTGATCGGTCATAATTTAAGCCACTCGGTGCCAGCAGAAATCTCCGATCTGTGTATCCCCCCCCGTTGCCGGGTCCTTCACCAGATTGCTCGGAAGCTGACGTACTCTCTGACATGGCTGCAGGAGTGAATGATGGGCCAGTAGTATTTCAATTCTCATATCGACGTTGCCCCCGCACCTCAGCGGAACGAATCCATAGCCGCAGTAACGGGGCAGCGATCGTCCGTCCAAGCAAATGATGGGCCCTAATTTTGTTACGTATTTAAAGGCAAAGACGTCAATTTTGGCAGTTTTACTCAATTTCGGTGTGAAATTTTAATTGAAGAAAAATATTTTGCCATCTTTAATATGCCGCCTCATGCGTTTAAATAGATAAGACCAAGCTATACAATCAGCTTAAATTGACAACCACTCAGCATTAATCGATTGACCAGTTGATCAAAGGGCGGCTTTAATTGAGCTCGTGCCAATTAAGTATACCTGTGGTTTCGGCAAACGCTTTGTCAATATCAAAGCACCTTATGACACTGATCAAACGTCTGAGTGACCCTTTCTGAGATGGAAATTATTTACAAGGTAATTAGTGCGAGCCATCGATGGGCTTTGACATAGAAAATGAACCCTAGGGACCGGGTTTGGCGTTCGAGCCATCGTAGTGTGAGCCAAAGGTCGCAGGTTAAGTTAAAATGAATGGGAGTTTTGCCGGGACTGAGAAGTCAGTTCGACCGAAGCATGGCGTTCGAGCCTTCGGAATTCGAGCCAGTGAAGTTCGACTGTATATTCTTCATTTCACAGTGCTAAAGATATCACTTGAAAATTAGGGGTTACTCTTAAAGAAAAGAATTTCTTTCCATTAAAATTAGCCCCTAAATGAGGAGGGAGATAAATACACTGCTTATAGAAGTCTAGTCTCTTTTGCAGTAATATCTTTTCCCCTTGAGCAAAGTAAGCATACTTTCTGAAGACTGCTGAGCCAATTAGTTTTCAAATCCCCAGACTTCTCCCTGACCTGAAGAAAACATTGTTTTAGATGTTTTCCCCTGGCCATGGCAACCCACTGGCACTTGACCAACAGTATCTCTAAGAAAAAATACATGTATTTCCTTGCTAAAAAATGTAAATAAGTCTTATACTTTTTTTAGCAAGGAAACATTTTTTTCGTAGAGACGCTGTTAAACATACATACACAGTATTGGTCAAGTGCCAGTGTGGCAACCCTGTAACACTGTTGTTAGGACACACTTACCAATGGTTTGAAGAATGTAAATGTATTAACTGGTGAATCATCAGCCACAAAATATGCCTGACCTGCCTGAAAATGAGAATTTTAGTCATAGTAATAATTCTGTTATAAGGGATTTTTACACACTAGAATGACCCACATATCTTAATAAGTGTCAATTCATTATGCTATAAGTGCTTTTTACCCCCATCCAAAATTTTTTCCAAAATTCTAGATCCAACTTTAAAGAAAGATCTAGATTTTTGAAGTTGTTTTTGAGAGATAGAAACTGTTTATAATCGAATGAATATGTCTATTAAGGACAGTAACTGATGTAGAAGACAGAATATACAAATTGTGAATCTACTAAATTCTGATCCAAACCACAGCATAGCAAACTTGAAGAGCAGTGCACAAAGCAAATTACTACAGAGATAATCTAGTACATTCTTGTGTAAATGTCCAGTGATGGAAGTGGGAAGATATTGTGAATGTCTGAAAAATGGAAAGTTATGTAAACTTGGTTAAATGTCCAGAATATCACATATTGTCCAGAATGCTGTCAACTGCTACAGTATGGTAACAAAGTTAAAGTAATCTATAATATTAAAGAAACTGCATATGAATTTTCAGCATCTTGTATTTTGAAATAAAATCCTAATGAGATGCCCAAAAACAATCAATGATCTTTTAGTTCTGATAGAAACTTCTGTTTCCTCATGACAACTTACAGCACAACATTCTTTTTCTTTTGAAAGAGCATGTCCAGCTAGCTCATGAGCCTGGGCCAAGTTGTCAACATGCAGGAAATCTTGTAGGGTGTCAGAAGCATAGATGATGAAAAATAAACCTTGTTCCACATTGTCCTGAAAAAGCAAAAAGGTAAAAAACAAAACAAAAAACTCAGAGTCTTACTCACCCTACATTAGCACACACTGTTCAAGAAGTTTTAGCAAGCTTTCAGAATCCGTCTGCAACTTACAAAGCATTGGTAAAGAATAGGAATTATCCCTAGTTTTGGGCTACATCTATATGAGGAGCAAATTCTTTCCCTTAAGAGAAGCTCCTTATGAAATAGGAGACAATTCCTTTGGTAAAAATTACCTATCCTGGCAATTTTTCCATTTTCATATTAAGCACACTCTAATAAATCTACAGTAGAGAATTTTTTTCTTTTTATCTGCTCAGTGTTTCCTATTTTCTCGTCAGGGATGCTAATTCTTTCCCTTATTTTGGAAGGATTTCTTTGTCCAGAGCAGCAAACAGGATGTCACAGAGAAAAGGAATACAGGGGTGTAACCATACACAATTATACTGACTCAAGTTCTTTCCCAAGAAACAGGATAATAACTATATTTGTGATTATAATTTCAATATACATGCATTAAGTGTATACTCCAAATTAAAGTTTACACATAGGTTGCCTCTTCCTACAGACTGAGTCAGGCCCCTGCTCATCAAAGCCTGCAAAATAGATGGGCTGCCTGGTGACCCTGTGGCAGAACTGCAAGTAGCTATAGCAGTATCATTTATCTTAAGTCGGGTAAAAGTCATACAAATGTGGAGGCAAAATCTCTCCATGACTAAAATATTGTTTACTGGTTCTTTAAACACTCACTCAACAAAAACAGCAACAAAGACAAAATGGCCCCAAGGTTATAAAACTTTTCGTGCTCAACTCAGCTGAACATGAAATTTTCTCTGCTGATATGAAGATGCCAACTAATGTTGGCCTTTTCATATTCATAAGCAGAGAAAATCACATACTCAGCTAACCTAAGCAAGAAAACAACTGTACTTATGAATGAGTTGCTATTTATTAGCAGGTAAAATTTCATGCTCAGCTGAGTTGAGCATGAAAAAAGTTTTATAACCTTGGGGCCTGATTCTAATGAAAACGCACAACAATTCTTGGTATATGTCTCTGTTCCCCTGGTCCATACACAGCAGCTAGCCTGAGAGCACATGTGTGTAGAGTATTGCCATCGTCTGTCTTACTATCATTGGCAGATAGAACTTTCTGTTCCGCCATACTCTTGGTTCGGGAATAATGATCTGGATGCTGTGTGAAGCACAAGAAATGTACACAAATATTATATGCATCTCCAAATAAAACGAGAATCTGATGAATATTCAGGGAAAGTATAAGATTCAACCATGAGATGTGAGGCAAACAACC
This sequence comes from Ctena decussata, assembly GCA_963989385.1. Taxonomy (NCBI): domain Eukaryota; kingdom Metazoa; phylum Mollusca; class Bivalvia; order Lucinida; family Lucinidae; genus Ctena; species Ctena decussata. The sequence continues at coordinate 4,966,602 of OZ022500.1, forward strand.
AATGCAAAGCAGGTTGTAAGTGTTGACTGAGGACTGCAACTATTGTTAAACACCATAAAAATGTAGTTAAACGTTCATGTTAATATTTTTTTCTTTACACTGATTTTCCATCCATTCAATTCGTGAATTTTTATTCTCTATAAAGTGACATTTTTTTTTGTTTCACATGTATTTCTTATATACCATAAACAAAATCACGAACATGCACATTTTGCGGTCAATCAAGTGTACCAGTGAAGATTCCTGCTTCTTCTTTAATTTATAAGGCAAACAGTCTGCTTCTTTGTTCTTTTACTTGACAAAAACAACAATTTGCAAGAAAAAAAATGTCCAGTGGCCAGGGTGTTAACACCTGACTGGAGGTTTAACAAGAAAATTAGCACTCATTTCTACTGAGAATTCACAGAACAGGGTGTGGTGGTACAGTGTAATACTTGGACCAAGATTTAATAGACATAGGTTTAATAAAGGGTCAGAAAATTTATTTTAAGGTAAATAGGTACAAGAGGAAGCAACTCTGCCATTTTTATTTCAGCCTGCCTTTTCAATAGAGGTCAACCATTTAAGGAAAGCATTTGCTCTTCCAGAACCAAATTCTTTCCTTTTAGAACTGACTCCTTTGTGGAAAGGCTATGATACCCAGGAAAGCTAACAGGAAGTCCCAGAAGTTGTCTTGCTTTGAAAAAAATGGCAAAAGAAAAACACATTGGAGTACCCATACACTTTAAATCCTACCTTGTCTAAAGGAAGATATGGAAGTGACTCATCCCCATTCTCTATGGTCTGTCCACCAAATATTGTGTTGTAAGTGCTTGTGTACACCAGCCTAGTTACATTGTTCTTCAAACATGCTATAGACAATGATATACACAGTGTCATACAAAAATGTGACCAAACATGTTTGTAAATAGCAAAGACTCAAACCAGCCAGGGACTACTATAGGGTACAGACTCTGGAATGTCCCTTCATTCAAGGATCTGATAAAGTTGTTAGGGTTATTTGTTAACTAGCCTCTAATGAAATAAGAAAACAGACAGCTCTTATACTGCTTGTAAAATCTTTAACATCAAACAGTTTGACCACTATTTCACAGCAGGATGCCACTTAAGCAACAGTTACAGCAGCATATCAGCCATCTATGTAAACAAACAATTTCATGCTGAAAAGTTCACCATAATCTGAACTTGTAGGCTGTGGACAAAAACGGGACCCTGTCTCTAGTCTAGCTAGAGCCTTTGTTTTGTCACTAGTTTTTCATGGTATGTGCAAACAGCAACAGTTCAGATCAGACTGCACGGATGAGGTGTTGTTCTTGCTGCAGAGTGCATCACAGCATTTAATCCTGATTTATATGTTTGCTGCTTTGGTCCATTGATGGGATAGAAGTCTTTCACATGGATCAAGTAACTTATAATTGAGCCGCAACACGACAAAACCAACAAAGTGGTTGTGCGCCCAGCACAGACTCAGATCAGCCTGGGCATCTGCCCAGTCTGATCAGAATCTTCGCTGTCCGCATGGAGGTAGCTGAGACCCTTAGCTATCCTTTGAGTACTTAACGAAAGTTCTGATCAAACTGGGCAACTGCCCAGGCTAATCTGAGTCTGCGCTGAGCACACAACCACAGTGTTGGTTTTCTTGTGTTGAGGCTCATATGGTTATGAACCACAACAGAATCCAGGCATGTAAAACCGAGCTGAGCCTGCAGGAATTTAGGGGATAACTGTACTCAAAATTGTCATTTGGGGAGGTAAATCTTCAGTTTTATGGTCAGAAATTTCGTGGTGCGTCGCCGTAAAACGCAATTTGCGACCATAAAACTGACGATTTACCTCCCCAAATGACAATTTTCAATACAGTTATCCCCATTCTAATGCACTTTTTCACCTTTCAAAGTGTACTACTTTAAACCCATCGCAAGTGCTTTCAGCAACGTAAAACCAAACGTCAGCCAATGAGAAGTGACGTTACTTAATGATGTTGGGTTTGCGACAGTAAATTGCAGAATATACTGTCACAAATTTTTGAAGTTATCCAATCAGACGTCGCGTTATATCTGTAAGTGCATTAGAATTACTACTGACCATTCCAAGGCAGTGCTAAATCTGCAAACAGATTTTTATGACAACATAAAAGATTTTTAGCCTGCCACCTTTTTGAAGACTTTTTGTTTTGCTTATGTCAGTTTTCTGTACAGTACTACAGATCAATTGCATTATTCAGGGCCACTAGTATGCTTCTACATAAGCTGACAAGTATCAATATTCTCAAGAAATCTGGGACTTATAACTTACTGTATTTGTTTGGTTTGGTTACAAGATGGGTTTACTTTTCCAAAATGTAAATCAGGCTTGTGTAATTCAGCTATAAAATGGGGTTTTCACTTCCAAAACAATCCCAAAAATCTAGATCTGACCTGTAAGTTGGATCTAGATTTTCTGGATTGTTTTGGAAGGAAACACCCCCTCCCCCCCACCCACCCACACACACATACAAACATATACCATCTTATAACCAAACAAATATTGTACCATTTATGACATTATCTGTTCCACCAACATTCACAGCTTCTATCCTGGATCTGTTCAACTGAAAAGTCAAATAAAATTGTCAAATTTAAACAAGTTGTCTTGTTACAGGGCTTCAACAGTGTAAGAATACAAGAGGGCCAAGTGGCCCTGAATCGCTCACCTGAGCAAAAAGGTTAAAGGTCAAACTAGGGTCATAATTTGAACAAACCTGATAGTTTGCAACCATTTCCAAATGGTTCTGAAGAAGAAGATTTTTGAATGTTTTTCTATGTATTGCTATGGTTCAAACCCTGGAGCCCCTGGGGCAGGGCCATTTTGGACCCTGGGGCCATCATTTGAATAATCTTGGTAAAGGACCACTAGGCAATGCTAAAAGCTAAATTTCAAGCCTCTGAGCCAAGTGGTTCTGAAGCAGAAGACTTCTGAATATTTTCCTATGTATATCTATGGTTCAAACCCAGGACCCCCTGGGGCGGGGCCATTTTTGACCCTGGCACCATCATTTGAACAAACTTGGTAAGGGACCACTAGGCAATGCATCATACAAAATTTCAAGCATCTGCACTTAGGGGTTCTGGAGAAGAAGGTTTTTAAGTACATTTTAATTTCGAACCCAAGACTGCCTGCCCCAGGGCCGTTTTGGATCCCAGGGCCACCATTTCCACAAACTTTGTAGGAGTCCTCCAGGCAATTCATCATACCAAATTTCAAGCATCTGAGCCAAGTGGTTCTGAAGAAGAAGATTTTTTTAATAGTTTCCTATGTATTTCAATGGCTCAAACTCAGGACTCCCTGCCGCAGGGCCATTTTGGACCATGGGGCCATCATTTGAACAAACTTGATAAAGGACAACAAGGCAATGCATCATACCAATCTTCAAGCATCTGAGCCAAGTGGTTCTGAAGAAGAAGATTTTTGAATATTTTTCTATGTAGTTCTATGGTTCAAACCCAGGACCACTTGGGGCGGGGCCATTTTAGACCCTGGGGTCATCATTTGAACAAACTTGGTAAAAGACTACTAGGCAAAGCTACATACCAAATTTCAAGCATCTGAGCCAAGTGGTTCTGAAGAAGATTTTTTAAATATTTTTCTATATATTTCTATGGTTCAAACCTAGGACTCCCAGTCGCAGGGCCATTTTGGACCGTGGGGCCACCATTTAAACAAACTTGGTAAAGGACTACTAGGCAATGCTACATACCAAATTTCAAGCATATGAACCTTGCGGTTCTGAAGTAGAAGATTTTTTTAATATTTTTCTATGTTTTTCTATGGTTCAAACCTGGGACTCCATGCCCCGGGGCCAAATTGGACCCTGGGGTGCCCATTTGAACAAACTTCGTAGAGGACAACTAGGCAATGTTACATACCAAATTTCAAGCATCTGAGGCAAGCAGTTCTGGGGAAGAAGATATTTAAGTATTTTTTTAGATTCGAACACAAGACCCCCTGCCCCAGGACCATTTTGGACCCTGGGGCCACCATTTGAACAAACATGATAGAGGACCACTAGGCAATTCTTCAACCCAAGTTTCAAGCATCTGAGCTAAGCAAATCTGGAGAAGAAGATTTTTAAGTATTTTTTAGTTTCGAACCCAAGACCCCCTGCCCCAGGGCAATTTTGGACCCTGGGGCCACCATTTGAACAAACTTGGTAGAGGACCTCTAGGCAATGCTACATACCAAATTTCAAGCATCTGAGCCAAGCAGTTCTGGAGAAGAAGATTTTTAAGTTATTTTTAGTTTCCAACCCAAGACCCCCTGCCCCAGGGCCATTTTGGACCCTGGGGCCACCATTTAAACAAACTTGGTAGAGGACCACTAGGCAATGCTACATACCAAATTTCAAGCATCTGAGCCAAACAGTTCTTGAGAAGAAGATTTTTAAGTATTTTTTAGTTTCGAACCCAAGACCCCCTGCCCCAGGGCCATTTTGGACCCTGGGGCCACCATTTGAACAAACTTGGTAGAGGACCACTAGACAATGCTTCATACCAAATATCAAAGCCCTAGGCCCAGCGGTTTCAGAGAAGATGTCATTTAAAGCAAATTGTTGACGACGCACGACGGACGACAATGGCCTATGGCTCAGGTGAGCTAACAAGCAAATGGGAAAACTCTGACATATTGTGCTACTATACAAGTCTAAAGGCAGGGGTCAGCCTAGGTTTCTCACACATGGAGAAGTTTTGTACAATTTTCTGAATTTCAGGGAGAATTTTTATCCCAAATTTGTATTTTCTATATGTTTTATACATTTTGGCTTCTCCCTCAGCTAAAAGTAGGGAGACGTCTGTCATCTTAGGGAGACAATAAATCCCTCTTCTACCTCTAGCCTGACTCCTGCTTATGGTAAACTGGTATACTGTACCTCCATGACTTTTTTTTTTGTTTTCCACCACTTTTTCTAAAGGGAACATTATTTGTGACTTTCTGCTCCCCCCCCCCCCACCCGCCCCCACCCCCCTTGACCAACTAGCCCTTCCAAAATGGAGTTTACTCTTAAAGGAACACATCTGCTTGTTTAAGAGTTGACTCCAATTAAGAAGGAAGGCAGCCAAGAAAACAGTAGAGCTGCTTCTCATGAAAGAGTATGCTTTCACCTAACCTCTCTATCCTTAATACTATCTGTTATGCTCTTACCCCTTCAAATCTGACAAGCCCGTTTGCCAGGGGAATGGTGTATGTAACTGTTTACACACATAGGGCAGATCCTGATCACACTCCCAAGATCACATATTCCCAGAGTTCAAAATAAGAAGGGATAACAGAGACAATTTTCCACATTTCTTCATAAAACTGTTTGCTGTGACCCTCATCAGAACTGTTCTAATTATGTTCAAAATATGTTTTCAAAATTATCTTCACCGTATCCTCAAAAACTCAATTTATTCTGAACCTCCTTGATGAGTGGTTCTTAGGATCACACATTCACATATGAATCACCAGAAATAATGTTGTTCTAATCAGATACATGTACTATGGGTCCCCATAATACGGTACTAACCTGTTCTCGTCCAGACATGCCGTATGATGCCATGTGATATACACAATCAACTCCACTAAACAGAGACTCCACAGCATCACCATTGGTCAAGTCAACCTGAAAACACAAAAAAACAGACAAGATACTGCTTCAAATGCTTAAGATATACTCATTTGCCATTTCATCCTTTCGAAATCAAATCTTTTCACAAAATTTCGTTTGACATATTACTGTATCTAAATTCTTCATCAATGTTCTATGAAAAATCTTTTGAATTAAGAGAACTATGAACTGAAATAACAGTTTTGCAATTGATATGCAAATCAAGCAACTCTAAAACCACTAAGAAAACTAGTCGCCTCTTTTGCTGATGTGATCATTGCCCAGGTAATTTTCTCATTCGTGCATATAATTAGGCATCAACTGATTTCATTACAGCCAATTATGCAATTTTGATCATGGCCCACGGTTTTAAAATTTTGCAATAGAGTTAAATCTTTAAATCTGATTTGGAAGCACAGCTGCAAGTATTATGGTGGTAGTTTTCTTCATAATGACATCACTTCAAGCCTTACCAAACTGATGCCATTTTGGTGACCATAGACTACCAGAGCTCCAGATAAGAAGGGGTAACAGGGATAATTCAAAGATAATTTTTCTTATTTCTCAATGAAAACATATGTTGTGACCCCTCATTAGAACCGTCTCGGCCAGACGGTTCTAATGAGGGGTCACAGTATGTATTTTAACACAGAAAAGTTGAAAACTATCCCTAAATTGTCCCTCTTACCCCTTCTTATCTGGAGTACTGGACTACTTTCGAAATAACATGAGCTCCTACATAACCAATAATTCTTCAATTGTAATCAACATACTGTGTCTATCCAGCCCACAAGATGGATTTAAGGGATGTGTGCCAAAATTTGTTAACAATGATTGTCAGCATGGTTGAATCTTCTCTGATATATGCAAGAACAAGTAGCCCAAAGGGCAACAATTGCTCACCTGAGAGACATTGTAAACCTATAGGGATATTTAAGATGCTCAAGGGCAGCTAACTCCACAGTCAGTGGTCCTTAAACTCATCCAAAACATTATGTATGCCCTTATTTAATATATGCAAGTTTAAAAAGTATCCAATCAAGAGCACAATAGACAGAGCTGTCAAGGGCAGCTAACTTCGTAGTGGTTTGGCCTGATCTGGCCAAAATTTGAACTTGTTTAAGATATTATGCATTTCCTCATTACCTGCAAGTTTGAAAAGGATCTGATCAGTAGAAACCAAGAAAAAGTGGCGACATTGATTTTTTGGATGCTCAGGGCAGGTACTCCATAGTCAGTGGTGGGATCTAGCCGAAATGCTAACTAATCCCAAGCTTTTATGCATATCCTCATTACCTGCAAGTATGAAGAGGATTCGATGAAAAATGAAATTGTGATGACGTTGTTTTCTCCATTATAAGACTATGGGATTTTTTTCAAATGCTCAAGGGCAGCTAACTCCGTAGTCTGTGCTCATATCCGGCCAAATTTCGAACTCATCCAAGCTCTTATGTATGTCATCACTACCTGCAAGTAGGATAATGATCTAATCAAAAACCTTGACTGCAGCACCCTGAAAGTCAAACTTGCTCGAGATATTGTCATGCCGTACATTTGTGTGAATTTATTTTAAAATACGTTGAAAAATGTAGGTGCTAGAGCGATGACAAAGTTTTTCTAAAAATAGCCACAGTGACCTTGACCTTGGGCACAGCATCCTGAAAGTCGAACTTGCTTGAGATATTGTCATACCCTACATTTGTGTCAAGTTATTTCAAAATCCATGGAGAAATGAAGGTGCTAGGGCTATGACAAAGTTTTTCTAAAAATAGCCACAGTGACCTTGATCTTGGGCACAGCATCCTGAAAGTCAAACTTGCTCGAGATATTGTCATGCCCTACATTTGTTTGAATTTATTTTAAAATCCATTGAGAAATGTAGGTGCTAGAGCGATGACAAAGTTTTTCTAAAAATAGCCACAGTGACCTTGAACTTGGGCACAGCACCCTGGAAGTCAAACTTCTTTGAGATATTGTCATGCCCTACATTTGTGTGAAGTTGATTTAAAATCTGTTGAGAAATGTAGGCGCTAGAGCGATGACCAAGTTTTTTCTAAAAATAGCCACAGTGACCTTGAACTTGGGTGCAGCACTCTGAAAGTCAAACTTGCTCGAGATATTGTCATGCCCTACATTTCTGTGAAGTTATTTTAAAATCTGCTGAGAAATGTAGGTGCTAGAGCGCTGACAAAGTTTTTCTAAAAATAGCCACAGTGACCTTGACCTTGGGCGCAACATCCTGAAAGTTGTTCTTGCTCGAGATATTGTCATGCCCTACATTTGTGTGAAGTTATTTTAAAATCTGCTGAGAAATGTAGGTGCTAGAGCGCTGACAAAGTTTTTCTAAAAATAGCCACAGTGACCTTGACCTTGGGCTCAGCATCCTGAAAGTCGAACTTGCTCGAGATATTGTCATGCCCTACATTTGTGTGAAGTTATTTTAAAATCCGTAGAGAAATGTAGGCAATAGAGCGATGACAAAGTTTTTCTAAAATATGTGATGACGTTTTCTCCATTATAACACTATGGGATTTTTTTCAAACGCTCAAGGGCAGCTAACTCCGTAGTCTGTGCTCGAATCCGGCCAAATTTCGAACTCATCCAAGCTCTTATGTATGTCATCATTACCTGCAAGTATGATAAGGATCTAATCAAAAACAGTTGAGAAAACGTGATGACGCCATTTTCCCCATTATAACCCTATGGGATTTTTTTTAAACACTCAAGGGCAGCTCACTCCGTAGTCTGTGCTCGAATCCGGCCAAATTTCGAACTCATCCAAGCTCTTATGTATGTCATCATTACCTGCAAGTATGATAAGGATCTAATCAAAAACAGTTGAGAAAACGTGATGACGCCATTTTCCCCATTATAACCCTATGGGATTTTTTTCAAACACTCAAGGGCAGCTAACTCCGTAGTCTGTGCTCGAATCCGGCCAAATTTCGATCTCATCCAAGCTCTTGTGTATGTCATCATTACCTGCAAGTATGATAAGGATCTAATCAAAAACAGTCGAGAAAACGTGATGACGCCATTTTCCCCATTATAACCCTATGGGGGCTATCTGTTGCCATGGAAACCAGAGTTCTGAGCTGATCGGCACCAAAACCTAATGCAGCCTTTCCCCCACCCAAATGATGCTTCAGATAAAATTTCATTGCGATCGGCCCACTGGTCTCTGAGATATTTATGTTTGAAAGTGTTCACGCACCCACGGACGGACGGACGACGGCTCGACTCCCATCCTATAAGCTCACCTCTGAGCCTTCGGCTCAGGTGAGCTAACAAGTAAAAGAACCACTTGTAAGAATTACCTCATGAAATTCCATTTCATGCTCCATGGCCCATACAGGAGCCCTTACATCCACCAGAATGACCTTATGACCTCTGCCAGCAAGCCTCTTACCAAGCCAGAACCCAGCATATCCCCCACCCCCAGTAACAAGGTGTGTTTCCTGGTTCTCAGTCTTTGAGGAAGAGTTCATTAGCAGCTGTGGGTCCGTTCCTGATTTTACATCAGTAGCTTTATGGTTTCTCAGAACTACCATTCTCAACCTGGAAAAGAGGCCAAATTTTTAAGGGGTATTGGTACATCCCCGTGGTTTTCCACCAATTTTACAAAGGGGAACAACTTTTGTGACTTCTAGTTTGCTTCTATGGAGGACAAAGGCCTTCCAAATGAATGTCTAGTCCTAGAGGATAGAATTTTCCTGCTTTAGGATCAGATTGTTTCCTTTAAGATGTGACCCCCATTGCGAAAAGATGCGAAAACGAGAACGGCAGAGTTTCTTCCCCTTTATTATAGAAATGAATTTCATTTTTGTGGAGTTTATCGATGTGTAAATGCCAGTAAATCACTCACAAACTAAATAAAGCCGAAAGGGCATTACGGTATGTTAAGCTTCTGAGTGATTTGCCGGCGTTTACACATCCATAAAATCCACAAAAATAAAATTCATTTCTTATAATTCCAACTCGGTCATTTTTATCCTAAAAATGTCAGCTATATCAAGCATTTCAGAAACTGCCTCAAAGAAAATAGTCCAAGTTGATCCCGATGTCTGGTTCAGGGGATTTATCAAATAAACTTCGTTTTCTGTACACTCTTGACCAATCAAATTGTGCTAAATTAGCGGTAGAAAATTGAATTGGAATTATTACTCTATGATTGGGTTTCATAGAAAAGCATAGTGTATACAAGATTAGTATTATATTAAGACTAAACTAGTAACTAAGGAAACCCCTTACCTGTATATAAGCATTTTGCTTAATGTGAAATCCTGTCAATAATGATAATTATGTTTCTTACAATATCTATCTATGTATGTATGTAATTCCTAGGTAGTAGAATATTGTTTAAACCAACTACAAAGGAAAGTAACTCAAATGAGATTTAAGTGCTCGTTATGAGTCGCGACACTAGAAAACCAACAAAGTGGGTGTGCCCCCAGCGCAGACTCAGATCAGCCTAGGCATCTGCCCAGTCTGATCAGAGTCTTCGCTGTCCGCATGGTGGTAGCTTAGAACCTTAGCTACCCTTTAAGTGCTAAGTGAAGAGTCTGATAAGACTTTGCTGATGCCCATGCTGATCTGAGTCTGCGCTGGGCGCACTACCACATTGTTGGTTTTCTCGTGTCGCGGCTCTTATATCTTTCTTTGTAGTTTAGTCTCACTGGGAGCCATGATATGTATTAACATTAACAAACACCTAGTCTATCATCTCCACCGAATGGAGCATGAGTGTTTGTCATTTCTTTCGACTGAATTGAGTGAGTGAACTCGGGTTTAACGTCCCACCAATAACGAGGTCATATGGAGACGGGACCTCGGTTTAAAGTCTCATCTGAAAGACCTGAGAAGCAAGAGATTGATCTTGCGACCCCTAGATTGGTAGTCCGGAGTGTTATCCACTACACTACAGCCGCTCCTCTTTCTTGCTACTGAAGAGTTCCATGGCATCTGACGCTATATGTAATATCTAGTCTAGTCGATCTCATAACCTTGCAAGTTATGGTGGCACCAAATATGACTTTGCAACAAACTCTTTCCATCTGTTCTTGTTTAAAGCTGCCCTAGCTGTGCTGGCAAAGTTCAACAAAGTAACTATAATGATAACTATCACAATTTTGCACTGTCACAATTTTGAAGTTTTTAAGCACACACGACAGAAGAACTGAGAATCCTTTTGATGTAATTGTCAGATATGGTCAAAGTAGAGTATCCCAAGAGAGAACAGTATTGCTTACCTAATGAGAACTGTCACCTTAAATGTGTCAGCAGACAGTACACATGTGCCTTGAATAACAAGAGCTGTTGCCTGACAGCATAGCTCGCCTGAATAGGTGCTTGCCCATCACACAGTCGCTATGGTGGTGTGGACTGCTATGCATAAAACTTCAGGCAAGCATGTCCAATATGACAACACATTTATAAACAAAAGCTATCTCAGATATAAGTCTTATTTAAAATAAAATTAAAAAAAAAAATCCATATGAAATTTCAAAGTCCATGAGCTTCAGGTCAAAGAACTAAGCAGATAGGGGGTGGGGGTGGGAGTGGGGGTGGGGTCGGGGGCTAGGATATATCAAACCTTGAACCATTATCTAACATCAGTCCAAGTATAAGTATCAACTGAGTCCATCATGGCACCGTAAAAATATGTCTTCATAAATATAAAACTTTAACCAAAATTCCAAAGTCAATGACCTTTACTTCAAGGTCATCCAGTGGGGTAGAGGGGTAAGTATAAAGTGTTTTGTAAAAACCCATAAAAGTGTCTAACATCAGTTCAAGTGTAAACTAAATCTCTGCCAAGCATTATGAATCAGTATGCAATTAGAAAACTTTAATAAAGACCAAATTTCCTAAGTCCCTGACCTTGACATCAAGGTCACTGAAGGGGGTAGGGGTAGTATGCTGTAAAACTTTGGACTAATATCTAACTACACTGCAAATATAAAAAGAATTCATCAATGGGTTTAGGAGATATATGTCTTTAAAAAAACTTTAAACAAAACATCCAATCAATAAAAAGACAATTTTCTAAGTCCATGACCTTGACATCAAGGTCACTGAGGGGGGTGGGGGTAGTACCATCGAAAACTTTAGACCAATATCTAACTTCAGTGCAAGTATCAAAGGAATCCATCCATGGGTTAAGGAGATATTGGGCTTTATAAAACTTTAACCAAAACATCCAGTCAAAAAAAGCTCCCAATTTTCTAAGTCCATGACCTTGACATCAAGGTCACTGAGTGGGGTGGGGGTGGTACCCTGTTAAACTTTAGACCAATATCTAACTACAGTGCAAGTATCAAAATAATCCATCCATGGGTTAAGGAGATATAGGTCTTTAAAAAACTTTAACCAAAACATCCAATCCGAATGCGGACGCTGACGCGGACGCCGACGTGACAACAATAGCTCTTCCTGAACTTTCGTTCAGGCGAGCTTAAAACTGTCACTAGGCAATGTAGCTCACTTACCATGAGCTGTCACCAGACACTTTAATAGCCTAAGACAACTGTCAATGGGCAGCAAAACTGACTTTGCTAAAATAGTCAACAGACTGATGTGTTATTGACATTGACAGCCACCGATTCTGGCATCTTGAGAAACATTTAGTTTAGACCACCAGGAAAGCCTGCTGACCATGCCTCTGAGATACTTTGAGAAAACACTTACGTTCTGGACGCCTTACTATATGCATGTTAACTTGTAAATAAAATATACATCACAAACTATGGTCCTGTATTACTGAACCCAATTATTACTGATAAACAGTAATAATAACATGACACATACCTGATAAAATCAGTTACCAGACAGCACAGCTCACCAATAAAAAAGACTTTTCCAGACTTATCTAACCTACAGTGAGCTGTTGCAGATTTGTACAGTTTTGCATGTCTTTTATTTGCATTCTTCTTTCCAGTGAGTTATTTTAAAGTTACCATTGGTAGACTGGGCAGAGCTGTTTAGACTCTTGCCATTCAATGTCAAAACTGAGCAAGGTTCACATGAAAAATCCTAAAAGTAGCATGCGCGTGAAATTAAAATTGCCCAGCACACGCTATCGGTCAGCACAAATGAAGAGACAGTTGATGCAATGTTATGACGCTTTATTGACGTCCATATAAAGTTGTTCCAACATTATATTAATGTTCCATCAACGTCATCACAATGTTGGTCAGACGATTTATGTATGCTAGACTGAAGGAAGAAAAAAGAAGATTGTTGTGCGACATCCGTTCATTTCATGCATGCCTTTTGTAAAGATGAGCTTTATTCTACAGGAGTGAGCATAAAATCCCTATTACACCTTTTTAGAAAATATACTCGTCGAAGGTAAGGCCCGAAATATGCACCGCCCTGTCAAGGAAAGGAAATTGAGGAATACCTTCTAATATGTCAGTGTCAACCTAATACATGTTTGTTGTTTATTTTGGTAATCATGGACTGGCTCTGGGGCTGGGACGGCTAGAGATTTTGTACACCGGTACCCAAGTCCCAATTACCTGTGGGTACCCATTTACACAGCATTTTGAGGATGTTCACAGTTAAAATCAATATGTTTAGATCAACTAATAAGTCAGGCATCTGTCATTTGAATATGCGTGCATTGGGAAAGATGTAGAAAATGTAGAAATCTTCCTTTTCACTACTGTAAAACACTTATATTTGGCGGTCACTTTATTTTAGCGATATTGGTGGAAAAGAAGAAAACCTCCAAATTAAAATGCCGCCAATTTAAACTATATTATTAAAGGATGGGCTGCAGTTAGTATAAAGTTCAGTTCCTCCGCCCTTCCATAATATCAAAGCTAATCCATATTATAGTGTACAAATAAATAGAAGATCTCAAACGAAAACGCCGGGGGAAAGGGAGTGTAACATGTCACGCTACTTAGCACCCAAGCCGAGTTGATTACATCAGAAGCAACACAAAATACTTTCGATATATAAACATTTCATTCATAACAAGAAATGCATAACAATACGCATTCACAACATAAATAAAGAAATGACAATGTACATACAACCTGGTCTCAATTTGAACTTTCGATAACAGCAGCAAACACCGATTGAATATTATTAATTTTTATTACAATTATTTTCATAATTAATATTATTATATTTTTTTCAGAAATCACAAATCCGCCAAAATAAAAATCAGCCAAAAGGTCCGCCAAACATAAGTGTTTTACAGTATGCAAAAATGGTTTGGCATCATATGATTGTAATTTATAAGACAGCCACTCGAGGCTTTGCTCTAGTGCCTTGGAAATCCATCAAAATAGAATATTTAGACATCACGTAATAATAAGCAGTCAGGAAATGGGTAGTAAATATGCATCCGGGTAATTGGTCTACCCAACTCGAACTCAGGTACCCAGGTACTCAGCCCAGCCCTGACTGGTACCCGGCTTGGGAGCTATTTTCATTCCTCTGTGAGAAAAAATGCTGATTTTTAAATGGCAGAGTTTGCAGATTTGTACACCACTTTATTTGCATAAAGAAAACAATTCAATCCACTTTGAAACAACATTATCTGGGAAAACAAATTTCATTCAGAAGTGGAAAAAATCAATGCTATTTTGTCAATTTGAAATCAATATATATAGAACATTTCTAAACAGTTGGTATAAGTTATCGTAACCATTTGTAAGCCTAATCCAGAGCTCCAGAAAAGAGGGGCTATAGTGGATAATTCAAAAATAATTTTTCTTACTACTGAATGAGAACATATGTAGTGACTCCATGAGACGATTCTATTGAGGGGTCACAAGATAAGTTTTTGTGGAGAAATATGGAAATTAATTATCCATTTTACAGCTTCATATCAGGAGCACCGCTTAGTCACCTATAGACTAAACAGAATGAGTCAGCAAGTGGGGCTCAACTCCAAATACGGAAATTAAAAAATATTTGTGACATTTTTCATGAATGTGAGTATATGTAGTGTAAAGTAGAATAATTTACTTACCACTAACTTGTTATTAAAATAAGTTATGGATGTTAAAATGAAGCTTCACAATCACCAAAATTAAAATTCCGTATCAGGGGCCTTATTCATAAAACAACTTAAGTGGTTGCTATTATTGTTGCTAAGGCTAAATTTCTTTGAAGGGGATTCCCTACAACTATGAAATTTGCTCTGGGGGAACAGTCTTACAAAGACTGTTCCTCCACAGCAAATTTCATAGTTGTAGGGAATCTCCTTTATAGATATTTAGCCTTAGCAACCGCATAGCAACCACTTAAGTGGCTTTATGAATACGGCCCCAGAAAAGCTATCACAGTGGCAGTTGGGAAAAATTGTCTGCAATGGCTGTTGTCTGCGAGTCATGTGCTAATGCACTCTGAAACATGATTCCTTTTTAATTACTCAAGTAATTAATTAGGGGATAACTGTACTCAAAATTGTCATTTGGTGAGGTAAATCATCAGTTTTGTGGTCGGAAATTTCGTTTTACGGCAACGTGTGAGCGGAGCCGTAAAACGCAATTTGCGACCATAAAATCGGCGATTTACCTCACCAAATGACAATTTTTAATGCAGTTATCCCCATTCTAATGCACTTTTCACGTTTTCACCTTTAAAAGTGAGCTACTTTGCACCCATAGCAAACGCTTTCAGCGACATAAAACCAGACGTAAACCAATGAGAAGCGAGGTTACGTAATGACGTCGGGTTTCTGACAGTATATCGCAGGATTTACTGTCGCAAATTTTTGACATTATCCAATCAGACGTCGCGTTACATACGTAAGTGCATTAGAATTTGTTTTCAATTGACATGGTGAATGCAACAGAGGCCTTCAAGTGACTGTCTGCAATTATGACCACTTTTTGGAAATTTTTACTTTCTCTTTTAATCATTTGTAATGGTAGCATAGAATTATGCTACCACAATAAATTTGTTTTCTACTAGGGCTTCCACTTTTACAAAATATTGTCAACATTTACACAAGTGTTTCAAAATGAACGATTCTGTTTGAACATCCATTACTGTTGCAATTTTGTTCCACAAATCAGACATCTTCGCGACGCCCCCCATACCTGTATGTGTTACTGCAATGTGTAATGCAGTCATGCGCTGTCGTTTTTTGGGGGTCAACTCAAAGTTAAAAGTAACCGATGGTATTAAATAATAAAAAAATTTCCACTGTGTTTGGTAATTACATGGATTAGAATTATTAAACATCGGAAATAGTTAACCCGTTACAGGCATTACTCAATAATTACTGTCAATGTTACAAATGGCAATTATCTCATCTTCCCAGTAAGCTTGTTCTGTGACAAACGGGTAGGCCTAATTTTTCAATTACACTGCACATGCTGTTGGCAAAGATTACTTTGACTTTGATCTGAAACGTCTAAAATTAGCTACCATTTATGATGTAACGCTTTTTTTCCCATAACATACATGTCATTGGTTTGCATAAGAATAAGCAGAATTTAGAATATAAAGATGAAGACGTTTCCAAAGACGCGCTCAAGTACATTAAAATGGACTATTGAGTATTGACGACTGTAATTTTCAACATGTTGGTGATCTACCGCCTATTCAAGTTCGGTTAAATGACATGTAAATTTTGTAAACTTTTAGCACATATACACAAATTGTTACTGCTTGTCTGTGTAAATGTAGAAGCCCTATTCACTACAACTGAAAGCTGCATGGAGAAGTGAATAGTCTTTATGAAAACAAGTATTTTCAGCTTGCTGGTAGTTATTTACATCCTTCCACAAATTCTAAACAGTTGAGTGTTCACCTAAATGCAGTTGTTTTGATACCGGTAACTGGTTATGGTTTATGAATCTGGAGAAATTTATATCCTGGTCTTGGCTACACTATTGTATTCTTGAATAATTAAAAACATTTATTCTAGATCAAAAGTTACTGACTTTGCAGCTTAAAAACTCCATGAGTACAAATCTGCAATCTGTACAAATCTGAAACCTGTCACTCTCGACTGAAAAAAAATGAACAAACTATAGGCAAATAAATCAGCAATTTTTCTTTTCAAAACCCAATAAAAATACAGGTAATGCATCCAGTTTCCTACTCTCCTACTTATATCCTCTAGACATGCAGGGATCTCCCCAGACCATTAAGGCATGTTGCTTGCAACATGTCTTCCTCTTCGAATTACCTTTGTAACATCAGGGCTCAGCTAAGAGGGCAATTTGGGAGAAATAGTCTCCCTTGAAGCTAGCTGACTTCTCCTTATTTTGAGTTGAGGGAGAAGTGAAATTGTAAAGAACATATAGGGAAATCCAAAATTTAGGCCAATACTTTTCCCTCAAGTCCTGAAAATGTCACAAAACTTCTCCCTGTCTGAAAGCTCTAGGCTGACCCCTGCAACACACCTTTATTTCCAATGAAAATTTATGAAAATGCCAATTTTTCCCCATTTCTTAGCCATTAAAGTTGTTTTAAATACATTAAGGATCATCAGTAAGTTACATGTATTTATAATGTAAATTTAGGCTAATCAATGACCTATATACAGTGACTTGCGTCTTCACCTTTCGGTCCAAAGAGGCGTGTTGGGCATGTGACTGCAGCGCCTCCTACCGGAGCAACATTGCTAAAACAAGCTGAAAAAGCTTGAATTTCGTCAAAAGTTAAGGGCGTGCATCGCCCATTTTATCTGTGTTTTCATAGTGAAATTATTACTCAATGATAAGGTAAGCTTTGAATATTATACTGATGTATTAGAATATAAGTTTTGTGATGGTTTTGCGTGGTTTGGGAGTTCATTTTTACGATGTAAATTGAGAATTTTGGTCACCCGAAACAAAATGGGGACGCCCCTGTGAAAACCATCACTTCTTTTAAAATGTACTCCGTCATTATGAAGGTTTGAGGTAATATTTAAGCATTAGAAAACGCAAGGGGAAGGACCAAAAAATTGTTTGATATCATCTTCATGACAATTATTTACTATTTTGATGGTCTTATGACAGTACAGAAATAGGCTTATTTTGTGAAAGCAGCGAAAACCGGCAAATCAGGATGTTCAAAACCCCACTCCTCCGTTTCTGAATAAGGCTCCCAAATTAACTATTTTTGAGCCCCATAATGATATTTTTCATAAAGTTGAATGCCTTACAAATTGTTTGATTGCTATTTTATGCAATTTCGTGCAGATTTAATGGGTCAAAATAATCTTAAAATAAAACTTGTTTTTCACATTTTTTGCCATATACAACAATGAGTTCAGAGGGTTGTCAGTTACTAGAAATACCGGAATACACTTGATTACCAGAATATACCAAAATACACCGGAATATATGGTAGGTTTAGTTATGCATTGAAGATTTTGTCAGCGACCAAAGTTTCTTATTTCACACCAATAAAAATTAACTCCAAAACCAAGCAAAATCACCACAAAACTTATATTCTAATACATCATCGTAAAATTCAAAGCTTACCTTAACATTGAACAATAATTTGATTACGCAAACATTAATGAAATGGGGGCAATGAAATGGCGATTCATGTCAATATTCCAACTTCCTCAGCTTGTTTCAATCTAGGTCATTGACTTACTTCCATTTTCACTGCATGCATATTCTCCTGAGTAAGAGAGAGTCAAGATCAAAATCCTCATCCAAATGCAAAATAAAAAAAAAGTTTCACCGTATTAATATTGAAAAGCCTGTCAGTCCATTTTTATTTCTACGTAAACATAAGGTAAAACCACCTTAAAACAATGATAATATCAAAATAAGTCTAGATGCAAAATAAGCGGTCGATGGAATTATCCATTTTTTCAGCCACTCACCTGTCCAGCTGCGCAACAAGTGTCAACTGGAAAAATACCTCTATTTAACTGAGATGCGAGTCACTTTATATATAGGTCACTGGGCTAATTCTGACAAACCATTGCTTTGTAAAGGCAGGGCTGGAAAAATCCACTCGTCCGCTTGCCATGGCGAGTGCCTCAAGCTACAGGACGAGTAGAATTTCTCATTACTGCCAAGGTAACTTATTAATTTCACTATACATCTTGTGACACAGGGCGAGTGACAATATAAGAATTTTCCAGCCCTGAAAGGATTTTAATAATTGATCAACAAGTCAATATCTGATTTTTGTGTTAAAACACGCCTCCTGGACACTGACATGAATTGCTAACCATCAGGAGCAAAAGTACACTATAAAATAAAATTTCAATCTTCCCAACGGCCATTGTTCAGTGGACTTCCCCATCAGATCCCTGTCCTCCCCGACCTTAAATGGATTAAGCACTGGTTCAGCTGATCTTGTGGTTTCAGTGTTGATTCAGGCTGGCAGTGGAAGTCATTTTGACCATAAACGGGGCTGTGTTGCAATCAGCCTTTCATTGCCACCCTTCACATCATCCTGATATGACAAAAAATCAGCATTCTCATTTTTTTCCATAGTTTTTTATCCCAAATTTTCCTGAGGCTTGAGAAAATTAATTTTTCATGCGTCTCAGGCCTAACATGCCTGAAGTCATCCTTTCATACATTCATGCTAACCTTTCAAGCTTTTTTAAAAGCTTAACTTGTTGTTATGTAATAAATCAATGTCCACAGTTCAACTACCATGCTCACTGCTGTGGAAAAGACTGGCTGAAATGCACCAAAATTTAAGATGTAATGTAAAAACCGAAACTTACGGTTCAGTTTTAAGACATTAAAATATTTGAAAGATGTAAAGTTGCTGTGCTTTCAGATTTTTCTAAACTGAAAGTAGATTGTCGTAAAGCAGGCTACAATTGTTGCGACATAAGAAGTGACTATGTGACTATTCTCCTAGCGACCGTGTTAGTAAACTATATTTGCCCGGAGTACGTGTTATTAAAGCTTACACTCCCTAAAAAGGGCAACCTACAGCTTTGCCAGAGCTACAGAACCATCAGCCTCATCAGTCATTCAAGCAAAAGTCAAGCTGAAAATCATTTTGAACAGGCTTGAAACCCCAAGCCGAAGAGATAATCGCTGAGGAACAGGCTGGGTTCAGAGCTGGAAGGAGCCCCACAGAACAGATCTTAAACTTTAGAATCCTGTGTAAGTATCTCCAACATCAGCAAAATCTGTACCATGTCTTCATTGATTTAAAAAAATCATTTGACAGGGTCTAGCATACAGCCCTGTGGGCCACCATGCGGAAGTACAGTATCAGTGCAAATCTAAACTCCGTTCATTAATTCTGAAACTGGGTTTTTCGCTGCTCATACTTTTATAATCTAATCAATCCACGTAAGACTGTGCATAGTGATAAAGCTCGACTTCCGCCGATTTTTCATAAAGGTCACATGTCGTGCAGTGAAACAACCTACCCCCCTCGGCTGTCCTATTAGAAGACCTGACCTCCATCAGGTCTGCCATCTGCAGCCTTAACCACATCATGCCATAAACCAGGAATCATTGTTTTTATCAGCTTTTAACTTTTTACTTCTTTCTCATACTAACACTATCATACTTTTTATCCTTACTAAAATCGTTTTAACTTTCTTCTATCAAACTTTTCTTTGATGCGCGCAGCTGCACATAATCCTCGCGAGAGGGTGATGCAGGATATATAGAAAGAAAGAAATGTATCTTAGCCTGGCGTCTAATGCTGCAGTTACATGCACGAAACAGCAAATTTCAAAAGTCTGTCCGCAAACTAAGACCATTTGATGAAAATTGACAGCCTGAAATCATACATATTCAAATACATTCCACGTGGGTATCACGCTGGTCATTCGGGTAATAACTGTTGTCCCTCCAACAAAGTCACAGGAATAAGAAAAAATCGTTTTGAAGTTTGGCTACTTTTTAACACAGAAAAAATACCAAGTTACTAGATGAGCTACATATTTCAGTTTTGACAACTCTGGATTTTAGGATGAAAATCAGACCCAGTTTCTTTACCATATTTTGAACACTTGTATTTGTTTGTGTCATATTTGCTCACAAATAAACAACGGGACAGTTGTGTCATCTGACGCAGAAGCGAACTCCAGCCCATAAACGTCCCTGCATTTATCTATTTCTTCCTTTCTATCATTTTTCTCATGGTGACGTTCCTGCAAAAATGTGGCATAATGTATCTGCGAACATGAAAATCTCATACCAGTCAGGTAGAGACTTTGTTATGTGTCTCTGTGTCCAAATAACCTCACATCAGATGTGCGAAAAGCAAAAGCTAAGATCAGCTTTCATGTATAAACTGAAGGAAATATCGCATGCATGCATGCGTGCGGGCTCACCCTTGTACGCCAATGTCTTTGAATACAGGCTCTTGGAAGTAAAACATTTGCACGCTTGTGAAAAGGTACCCTTGTATTGTACGAACAGGGAAGATTCGTTCAGTCATATCGGAGTCTTCATTTTTGCATAACCATTCTTGGGCGATATAAAAAATGAACAGCTTGTACAGTGGAGTATTAACAGTATGCACATGACCTAATATCATTTTCACATGACGCAAATCAAATATACCATGTAAATCGCCAAACAGTAACCTCTTACATGTGTCTTAGCTCGGTACCGTGAGGTTGACTTCGACTTCCGCTTGACTCTGATCAGACTGCATCCTGAAGGTTCGGCGATGTAATATTTACATTAAGGTCTTCCTTGCGTATATATTTGTTCGTGTCGCGGGGTAGAGGTCGGAGTGGTAGACTAACCGAGGGAATAGTTTGTTGTAAAGAAGTGGGGCGGGGAGGGGATGTAGCCTGTAGGCTGTGTGTTTAGAGACTAGGGTGGCCGTTTGGGTGGTAGATTGAATAAGGAGGTGTGTGTTTGGGAAGGGGTCATGTCGAGGGGTGGGAGTCTAGATGGTAGACTAATTGAGGTGAAGGGATTGTAGGTAGTGTGGGGGAGATTATTTTATTATTTTTTTAGAGTGGGAGTGGGGGTGGGTGGGGGTAAGAAGGAGGAAAAGACTGATTAAGAGGAGCTGTTATAAGTTTGAGAGGTGCACGGTAAATATTTTGAAAATTAAGAACTTTATTACATACTACAGAAAGCTGTAATATTTGCGTTAAAATAACGCCTGTGAACATCATTACGTCGCATTGACGCTGATATGACGTCGTTTAGACGTTTTTTTTTTGCCGGTGGCAATACTATGATGAAACACTGAAAACCTTGTCCAGTGTGAATTTTTGCGGTGTAATCAATTTCAAACTGAGGCAAAATTATCTGGATGACAAGCTAGTTTTCACGCTGACTGATTTCGCACGCGCAGAGCATGTGGTAGAATACTAACCCCACCCGTACACAAAACTATTTATAGCGACCACTTTATATGGTATTAAAAGGCGTTTCCAACCTGTCCGATGGACTTAGTCGCGGGTTGAAAATCTGTAAGTTGCATTTTGTGCAGGTTAGCCCAGCATCCTACGAAGGACAGAGACACAGAACACATTTATGAGAAATCGGCGGAAGTCTAGCATTATCACTATGCACAGTCTTACCTGGATTGATTAGATTGTAAAAGTATGAGCAGCGAAAAACCCAGTTTCAGAATTAATGAACGGAGTTTAGTTCGCACCATTGAGCAGCTCTACGACAAGGCAACAAGTGCAGTCCTGATGAATGGCAGCATGGGAGAATGGTTCAGAACAACAGTTGGAGCAAGGAAAGGATGGCTTCTGTCACCCACCCTCTTCAACATTTTTCTCGAACGGATCATGTCATGATGAAAAGGTTAGCATAGGCTGCAGAAATATTACCAATCTCCGGTTAGCCGATGATATAGATGCTCTAGCTGAGGAACAGCAGGAACTAGAAGCCCTAGTTGACAGTCTCGACAAAACCTGCACAAGGTATAAGATGAAGATCAGTGCTGAGAAGACGAAACTGATGACAAATAGCGCCAATGGCATCCAGAGGGTGATGAAGGTAAAAGGGCAGACACTTGGTACTGTAACAAGCTTCAAATACCTTGAAGCAATTGTCTCAGATGATGGCTCTAAAAAGGAGGTTCTCTCAAGGATTGCACAAGCCACTTCAGCCCTTATTACTTGGTACTGTAACAAGCTTCAAATACCTTGGAGCAATTGTCTCAGATGATGGCTCTAAAAAGGAGGTTCTCTCAAGGATTGCACAAGCCACTTCAGCCCTTACAAAGCTAAAGCCAATTTGTAGAGATAACAACATATCTCTTGGATCAAATGTGAAACTTATGCGCTCCCTTGTCATTTCCATATTTATGTATGCCTGTGAATCGTGGGCCTTGAGAGCAGAGTTAGAGGAAAAAAACGCAGACCTTTGGGATGAGATACTACCGAAGGTTACTGAACATTACGTACAAGGACCATATAACAAACGAGGAGGTTCGCAGAAAGATCCAAGCAGCCATTGGAGAGTATGATGAACTCCTGACCCTGGTCAAGAAACGGAAACTTTGGTGATTTGGCCATGTCTGAAGGTCTTCTGGTTTAGCAAAGACGATTCTACAGTGCATGGTGAAAGGAAAAAGAAGAAGAAACAGACAGAAGAAGAGGTGGGAAGACAATATTAAAGAGTGGAGAGGAATAGACTTTGCCAGCTCAACTAGGGCAGCTGAAAACAGGACAAGGGGGGAAAGAGATCGTTTCGAAGTCATCTGTGGTGCCCAACGACTTTGTAAGGTTATGGGATAGAATAGAATAGAATAGATACCCAGCTGCCAGGTGAGTAGGCTCTTATTCGCCCGGAAGCGGAAAATAATAGTTATTATAAGGCCGCTCGTCACTCATTCATACTGGCTCCAGGCTAGGTCAGGTCACAAACAAAGTTCTGGTTACGTTTTCACATCCGATAGCTCAAGTGGTAGAGTGTCTGCTTCGGGAACGGGAGATCGTGGGTTCGAATCCTAGCCGCGCCATACCTACAAAAGAAGGAAAGAATAAAGACATACCAAAGGCGTAAAAATGGTATGGAGAACTCCCTTGCCTGACGCTCGCTAATAGAGGGTAGTCCTAGGAAGATAAAGTAAAGTCACCAGGTAGGTATAACTTGTTACTAGATACCCTTGTTTGTCGCAATAAAAGCTCATCTTCATCATTATCTTCCAATAATGAGTTGGGTTCCCCTGGAACATTCTCACTCATGTGTGTTACTCAGCCTATGTTGTCGGTTTCTGACATGAGCCGTTAAATAAAGTTTCTTGATCTTTATCTTTACTACTGCCATCGTGCATGTAGAAATATTTAAAGTACCACATATTGGCTGCAGTGACAATTTAGTGTCTCTATAGAACTACTAGTATATAGTGGCTCAACCATATACGTCATTACAACATACCTGGTGGCTTCTTTGACGCCAGAGTGTGAAAAAAGTAGTACCAGGATAATACCCAAAGGCGTTTATTTGTTTCAAGCTAGTGTTACTTTAGTACCACAAGCTAGCTTCTCTGCCATCAGAGCTGATGGTGGCTACACTGTCACGCTAGCGTCACTACATTTGCATAGAGACCACAGATTTACTTTGACACTGAGATTTCAGAGGAATCTCTGGGGGCATTCGGGTTTTTTTTATCATAAATGCAAGCATGTGTGCACGGAAATCAAAGTCAGAGCCACCCAATGCATTTAAATCTGGAAAAGGTGCATTTTTTACAAAAAAAGAAAACTTGACAAAATGGGTACAAAATGAATATTTAAAAAAAAAAAAAAAAAAAAAAACACTCTTAGGGTGACAGGGAGAGACTCATTTTAAAGGGTACTCAGCAAGTGTATACATCTACCTTAGGAAGACTTCGAAAGGAGGTGTGCCTAACCCGACAGGGTGTAATCTACAGTACATCAGGAGGGTGGTAGGTGGAGGACTTTCCTTGACAGGCCAAATGCTGACAGTAAAGGTAGGGAACTGTCTGTCAAGTCTCATACTGACAGTAGAGGTAGGAAACTGTCACTGCAGACCACATACTGACATTAGATGCAGGGAACTGCCCCTGAAGGTTGCAGGTTCGAATTCCAAACCAGGACTAAAAAACTCTGTCAACCCAGCACTTAAATGGTCCCTGTTTTGAATCAGGGAGAGCGAGGAGAAGGATTAGCATACAACTATATATTTTTAGAAAACCTGAAAAACAGTCTAGGTTTCAGTAGAGTATTTAGGTAGGGTCGGGTTTTCATAAACAGGTTTTTTTACTTGGCCTTAGGCAACCCTGGTTGGCACCGCCTGATAACATGCTCACCGTGCACAGCAGATCGCTGGCCAACTTCGCACTGTGTCGAAAATATCACCACAGCTCATATGATTTTGCTACTTTAGGGAAATCTTGAACTTGTGGGAAATCTTGTACTTGTGTTGTCTTGTATACTATACCAGATTTTACATAGGTTTTCATTACTGACCGTTCCAAGGCGGTAGTTCTGTTGTGGTTCTTTGTTGCCTGTTTTTGGTGTCAGAGTTTCTGTGATGTTTTACCTTATGTATGTTATTATTATTTTTGGTTCGGTTTGGGTTGCTGAGTGGCCACCTTTTGGGAACAAGCTGCTCACTCGGTTGGCCATTATGTTCTCTGTATCTTGATTATTTGTAATCTTAGTTGTTTCCAACTATGGTTTGAGGGCTGGATTTGGATTTTGATTGTTTCAGTTCCTGGTCTTTGCAAACTTTTTACTTTTATATCAATCTTTGTACATCTGTCACATAGGTCCTTTTTTCTGAATAAGCAATTGATACTGACATATAGTATTAAAGTCAAATTGTATGATTAATACCGACAGAAGCTGGAAACTATAACAAGCATTAACTGTTTTAGAGCAATTGTCTCAGAATATGGTTCAAAACCGGAGGTTCTCTCAAGAATCCACAGATAATAGTAAAAGAATCCACAAATAATACTAAAAGCTTTAAGGTGGTGATTTATGGTAAATGTAAAAATCTGCATAAAACCATAAAAAAGTAACGTATCTCCCTGAAAGTTAGCAGTCTTCTTATTTTCGTTGTTCTTTACAGTTTAGAATACAAAATAGACGTACATGCTGCTTAAAAAAGTGTTTTTATAAGGAAAGATCAAAGGGTAATTTTCTGCGAATAAATCTGAAAAAATAATATCGTTATTAAAAATTTACGTAGTGCTGAAGGTGCATTATAGCATAATGAAGAGCGTCCTAGCAATTATTTATTCCAACTCTTTCTCAAATTGTAATGTAGACCAGATGAAAACGGTAGCTTTTTCTCAATGTTCAACCATGTACAAAGTAAATGTACACTGGGCGCATTTATTAAATATAGGGTAGGCAAGCATACCTATGTTAACACCTACAATGTAAATAATACATTACTGACATGGTCAGTGGTGTGTAGATGAAATTGTTCAACCTTGTTAAAATAGTATCACCTGTCTCACCTGTGTGTTTTGACAAAAAAAATTGGACACAGACTGCATCTTTTTTTCATCTGCTCAGCCTGATAATGTGTGAAAGAGTTTGAAAAAATAATTGCTAGGACGCTCTCCATTATGCAACAAGGTACTCTAAGCACTATATATATTTTCAATAATGATATTATTTTTTCAGATTTATTCGCAGAAAATTACCCTTTGATCTTCTCTTATAAAAACACTTTTTAACATTAACAAATGCTGCATTTTGGGATTCTGAATTATGAGAAACAACATAAAGAAGGTATCTGCTAAGTTTTGGAAAGATCAGTGTTATTTTGAGTATTTTATGCAGATTTTTGTCTTTGTCCCAAATCAGTGATTATCACCACCTTAAACCAGTACAGTGCTCCATGGGTTTATACAGAAATTCATTCTTTCCTAAAACAGTTATAGACTGGAACCACCTAGAAGATAGTGTTGTGCGCGCTCAGACAGTTGACGGCTTCAGAAGAACCGTCTCTCATTGGGACTAAAATTCTTCCCAGCTCTCTCCCCGTTGCATATATGCTGAAAAGCCCTGCAACGTACTTATCCAGATCCAGATCCAGATCCAGGATCGCACAAACCACTGCAGCTCTAACAAAACTGAAGCCCATTTGGAGAGATGACAACATATTCCTTTGGATCAAAGTTGAAACTGGTGCGCTCTCCTGTCATGTTGTTATTCCTGTATGCCACTGAGTCTTTGACAGCAGAGTTAGAAAAAACGAATGCAGGCCTTTGAGATGATATGCTACCGAAAGTTACTGAACATCTCGTACAAGGACCACATATCTAATGAGGATGTTCACAGAAAGTTCCAATCAGCCATTGCAGAATATGACGAACTCATGACTTTGGTAAAGAAACGAAACTGAGGTGGTTTGGCCACATCTAAAGGTCTTCTGGCTTAAGCATAAACGATCCTGCAGGGCACAATGAAAGGAAAAAGAATAAGGGGTAGATAGAGGAAGAGGTGGGAAGACAATATTAAAGATTGGACAGGGATGGACTTTGCCAGCACATCTAGGGCAGTTGAAGACAGGGCTAGGTGGAAAGAGATTGTTGTAAAGTCATCTGCGGTGTCCCAACGACCTTGCAAGGTTCTGGGATAGACAAGACTAGTTCTTTTATTTACTTCTGTTCAATAAATTACAATTATTTTGCTACAGATAGAAAGCTAAATAAATACTGCAATCAACGTATTTATTTCATTTGATTTGTTTACCCTGTACTTAATACTACTCGTTCTTCCCCATGACTATTGTTCTTTGGAACAGATTACCAGCTGATCTCGTCCAGGTGCCAGATCTTGACTCCTTTAAATTAGGAGTCAGTAAGATCAGTCATGTCCTCCCTAAGTACATATGCTGTTTTTTTTATCCTGATTTTAAACTCTTCTTACTAACATTAACTCTATCATCTTGATTCACTTTACTTTTAAACTTCTTATTCTGCACTATCTCACTTTTTACTTCTCTTACTAACGACACAAAATCCAAAAAATACTCGAGAGAGGGTTTATGGATAATGGATAGATAGATCGATAGATAGGTTTTAAGTAGCTTTTTTCGTATGGCGGCCCATTTGTTTTTTTACCCATGTAATACAGATATCTGCATTTCAAATATAGATATCTCTATTAATAAATACAGATGTCTGTAATTATAGATATCTCTAATTGAAATGCAGATATCTGTACATAAAATGCAGATATCTGTATGTGAAATACAGATAGCTTTATATTTTATCATAATATAGATATCTGCATTTCAACAGAAGAGCACTTGAGATTATCTATTTTTCGTTCATAAGACCTTTTCTTGAATATGCATGTGTAAAATTTGACAATTGTACACAATACGAATTCAATGACATTGAGAAAATCCAATTAGAGGCCGCAAGAATAGTCTCCGGTACTACCAAACTCGTATTATCACACTGGTCTGGCATTCAACACAGGCAACGAAGACAACGTACAAGGAACCTGCTTGTTCCGCTCATCAGGAGAAGTTTGTTTCAGAGGTATAGTCTCACGGACCATCCGACCCCCTACTCTTGAAATAGGACTCAAAAGCTTTACTGAATTGATATGCATATTCAAGAAATGCTTGAAAACAATTTTTGGGCTACAACGACCAGCTAACGAATTGGTGAAAAACCTTATTCAAGCACTGCGTTTATATTAGACGGAATTTCTTCGAAATTCTGGTCTGACTAAGAGGTCTAACAAACTGCCGGGTCCGTAAGAATGATAGTTTGAAATTAATGTAAGAAGTATGCGAAAACAATCGTGTTTTAAAGTACGTTGCCTCGTTGCCTGTGTTGAATGCCAGACCAGCGTAATTATTAGCTCTTCTACATGAGGAGCTTGGTTGGGAGCAACTTAGTTCTCGAAGACGCAAATACAAATTGGTTTTATTTAATAAAATGCAGAATGGACTTTGTCCTGCTTATTTGACTCAATTAGTACCGAATCCGGTTGGTCAGGCATCGTCGTACAATCTACGAAACACAAGAAATCTACGAACTACACATGCCGCAACACAACTGTACTACAATTCGTTTCTTCCCTCTGCCAACAAGTATTTGAACCTTACCCTCAGTAGAACTCTTTAAACGTTCGGTGAATACTCACATACATCGAAAACCGTCCTATTATTTCTGAGGTGATAGGTTTGGACAGATTCATCACTGCTAGAGTGTAACCGATATAATGCTATTAGAGTGGACTTACTGAACGAAGTCTCACAGTTTTGTACTCCTACACTAAATTCACTCTTGTTTGGAAATCTGGCACTAAGCCAGATGATACTAAGATGATCCTATCCAGTCCGGTTCTATTAAAAAAGCCAGGCCCAATAGGTTTGGCCCGGTAGCTGAGCCGGATGCGCGTTCCACTAGCGGTCAGGACGCTGGTTCGATCCCGCTTCGGTTCAGCAATATCCTTCTGTAGGAAAGTTACTCACTACCTCTGACTCAAGTAGGACAGGCGTCAGTGACTGGCAGAAGGATGGTCACTTAGTACTGGCTGTCCAGTTAGAAGGTCCAAGCCTGCCCAAGAAAGTGTGTTTAGGTTCACTGGCCGTCTTGCCATGACCGACCATGATGACCGAAGCTGTTTTACTGGGACGTTGAAAACTTAAACAACAAACCAACCGGACCAAAAAGCTAAATCGGACGTGCGTTCAACTGTAGATCAGGAGGAGGCGGGTTCATTTCAGCTCCCGTCACGCAACATTAAGCGTACAAATCTTTGAGCAAGGGAGTATAAATCATTTGTTAAAAATAAAAGTTGAAAATAATCAGGGTCATAAATACAGATACCTGCATTTCAAACACAGATATCTCTATTAAAATTAGAGATGTCTGCATTTTCTATAAATGCAGATACCTGTATTTGAAATGTAGATATCTGCATTAGATATGCAGATATCTTCATTTGATTTGCAGATATCTTTGTTCAAATGATAATTATAGAAAGTTGTATTTCAAAAAGAGATATCTGTATTTCAAAAACAGATATCCCAGTTTCTAAAAAACTGATATCTCTAATTTAAAACCAGATATCTGCATTTGAAATGCAGATATTTGTGATTAAAATGCGGATATCTCTAATTCGAATTCAGACATTTCTAATTTATAATCAAATAGAGATATCTATATTTCAAATAGAGATATCTGTATTTCAATTATAGATATCTGGATTTCAAATACAGCTATCTCAGTTTCTAAAAAAATGATACCTCTGATTAAATAGAGATTTGAGCTGCAGATATCTGTGATTAAAATGCAGATATCTCAAATTCAAATTAAGATATCTCTATTTCATAATCAAATAGAGATATCTGCATTTCAAATACAGATTTCTGCATTTAAATATAACTATCTGCATTAAAATGAGATGTCTGCATTAAAGGCAGATTTAATGCATTTAATCTGCATTAAAATGCAGATATCTCATTTTAATTGCAGATATCTGCATTTCAAATCTAGATTTCTGTATTAAATGGGTATCAATCCGATTGGACCTCCATATTTTCGCAACATCGCCGTTGATGTTGTACATCTGAAGAGACTTGTAGCTCCAAGGCAGATTTCTGGGAATTGACAAGTGAAACAATACATAATTACCAGAAGTTCTGAGTGTAAATAAGTTACAGCACATACATGTATGCAATTACCACCAGTATTGCGCTCAACTTTTAAAAAAAGGGAACTTTCAGTATCAATTTACCATTTACCTAATCGAGGGTGCGCCGAATAAATAAGCGGCGGATCTCTAAGAAACAGAGCAGAATAGATGGCACTGCATTTTGGCCTGTAGCTAACGCTTGGTATGACCCTGGGTCCTGGATCCCTTATACAACAATGTGATAGTTTTTGGGCTGGGAATAAGTCATGGTAAGCTCTACCTTTCGATAAATCTTATCTTATCCTATCATGATGGTTAGTTTCTGTTTCTGTTTCTGTAGATTCCGCCAGTAGAATGGCGCACCCAGGTCGTTGACCGGTAGATATTTTACGTTGATTCACATAAGCAGGTAAATCCAGGAATAACAGCTATATAAGTGTGTATACACTATGTACAGAGAGGTTAGACTAGAGGTGGCGGTCACATTGATAAATCGGGAATATAGCTTTATTGGACAATTTTCTGTATAGTTGCAACCTTTTTGCATGCAACCGAAAACAGTACCTACGATTCAGAGCCTCCAGCTGCAAGAAGACCTCCTCCACAATACGAGCCCCTAGCAGACTCACCAGGTTGTGACTGTCTAGCAGAATCTTCACCAACTCCATCCTTGATCGGGATGCCCAGAATTGCTGACCAAACTGACTTGCCAAGAACTCCCTGATATCTTTCAGTGACGAATCTCTAACCTCAGCAAGAGCAGGGCAACGAAGGAGAACATGAGGTAGATCTTCTGGGCCGAGTCTACACAACGGACAGGTCTCATCCACACTGTACTGATTGAATCTAGTTTTTGTGGACTGAAGCATATATACTCCTGTCACCATACGTACTTTTGTTATACTTATTCTAACATCATGCAGTTTGCAGTTGTTTCCCATACTGTATGAGTAACACCCACCGCCATATGGAAGTAAGATTACAATTAACCAAGGTAGACCTCGCCTGGGCATCTGCCACCAAACGCTGGGACCAGAACTGACATATTGACTCACGAGTGATCTTTTTCCAGGGGAACTTTGTATAATTTTCAAGACAAGAAGGATGAGTAAGGTTGTACATATCCAGGATGCGTTCACCCGCACAGAAAAAGCTGCCCTGGCGTTTAAGTGTCAGCACGGGCAATGGAGTGGAGTAGGCTTAACTGTCTCTTATGCAGTTCGGCCTGTATTGGAAGAGCGCCCAACAGCAGCTGCACTACCGAAGAGACCGTCCGCTCTGGTAACGATTGTAGTTTCTTCAGAGTTGGTATGTGAAACCGCTGTAGTTGACCAACTTGGATATCAGTCAGCGACAATGTTTCCAGACCGTACAGCAACCTGGGAATCACATAGACCTGATATATCCTAAAGGAAATCTTCGGATTTAGACCACTGGTACCATGAACCCTAGTTTTCATCAGGGCATACAAGGTCATTCGGACTGCACTAATTCTTTCTGTGATATTGATGGAAGTTTCTGATTTTTCTGCCCTAATCAGGCCAAGGTGGGTTAACCTTGGTTCAGCCTGTACCTCTTTTGAACACAACTTCCAAGTAGTTATAATTTCATTGTTTCTATCTTTCTTACTAACATTACGCCGTAGGGCTGTGCTTTTTTGGGGGTGGATAATGTAGCTCTGCTCCCAAGAGTTGATATATAAGCAAGATTGAGCATTTCATCGCCACTGGAATACACCAAGAGAACGTCATCAGCCACGGTCGGACATCCTAAATACAGGTCACCAATAAACTTCCCAAGAGATCTAGATTCCACCTCCAACAGAAAATCGTTAAGAAAAGTCTTGTTATGCCACGTTAACCATATCAATAGTCCCATTACTGTCGTAAAAAAGTCTAAACACAACGGGAGTGACTATCGGCACGACCGTCTTGCGGATAAGAATCCTTATCGGCACGACGGTCTTGCCGATAAGAATTCTTATCCGCAAGACGGTCGTGCCGATAAGAATCCTTATCCGCACGACGGCGGTCAGATATTCTATAGACAAAGTTGCAATCATTCTGAGAATTATTATTATGGTATAATAATATTATTTCATTTCTGTTTGTAAATAATTGTTCTTACGTATTTGAGTCACAACACACAATGTTAATTTCAATTATTTTTCTTATATTTCATCATGGAAGCCTTTTGACTGTCGAACATAGAGCCGGCGAATAATTGCGAAAATGCGAATTATATATTTCAACATCAGTTGCTGAATACTTTTTATCGGGTCGGATGATCAGGTTAACGTTTAAAACAAGTTTATTACAGTAATACACAGTCCGATGTGGGTATGACAACAGCTGTATATTGAACGATAAACGACCGGTCAACGACCTGGGTGCGCCATTCTACTGGCGGAATCTACAGAAACAGAAACAGAACGCGCTCGCAACACTCCTTGAAATTTCTCCAGATCCCCGTTTCCAGCGAATATTACAAGTTTAGCTTTTTTCCTCGTACCGTATGTCGTTGGAACTCTCTACCAGCCAATGTGGCTGAAGCTCCCAGTTTGGTATCCTTCAAACGGGAGCTCTCAAGTCTGTCAATTTAAGCTGTCTGGCCCGGCCATGCAAGTACATTCTCATGATATCCTTAAGCATGTGCTGTCGGGGACTTCGGGTGCCCTGGTACCTTCAAGGCAGGCAGCTTGGTTGAGGATTGAAGAGTGGAAAATGCATTGGCCAAAACTACTCATTTTCTTCTGGCTTTCTATCAACTATACTTCTATCTTTCCTATCATACTCTCTCTTTCTCATGCAGCAAACCCCCGCGCTATAGTAGTCAAGTGTGACGGCAGCGCGTATGATGTAGATGTAGAACATTTGACATTAAGTAATTTAGATTATAGGTCTAAAACAATCGACGTTTTGACTATCAGCGGCCGTAGCGCAGTGGCAATGTGCGCAGCCTTGTAAACCTGCGCCCCGGGTTCAAGACTCCACGTGGTATTTTTTTTTATTTTATTTTCTTTTTTTTTATTTAAATAAAAAAAATCATTTGTCGCATGAAATATTTGCCAATTAATAGTTTATTTTGTTTACTGACATTAACTTATTTCAAACAAATCTTTGACCTTGACAGACAAGCTGAATCAGGAAAATATTTTATTGTGACCTGCTTGTGTCAGACTTTTTTCCCAGCAATGTTTTTGTTAATATTGTGTTTACGGCCTAATTCCGTCTCATTCCAATCATTTTAAATTTATAAATTTATAATATGTGTTACCAATATAAAAATTGTTGAAATAAACCATTGATTTGAATTAGCAATAGAAACTAATCTTTGATTTTGACTGACAAATTACTGAAAGAAATCTAGACTAATAAATCCTTTTAGGAAAATATCGAAACCTATTAATAAATAGCATTACATAATGTAAATGTATTATCGAGCAAAATCAAATTTATTGTAGCAGACTTAACTGATATAAAATGAGTAAAAAAATCTTTGCCCTTGTCCAACAAGTGAAATAAATCTTTGACATTGACCGACAAGTTAAAGACAGTTAGTCTGATAAATCATGCCTAACTTTCTTTTAATAACTTGTTGGTCAAAGTCAGTTCTGACTTGTCTGATAAATATTGTCAGATATAACAATTGTTGGGTTGCACTTATTAGTTGTTGTTTATTTATTTATTTTTTGAAATCTCAGGATTTGTACATAAGCAGAACAAATAAAATTTCTTTAAATTAAAAAATGGTAATTAAAGGTAGGTTCCTGTACTTTGGAATGCTTCATACTTTTGATGATCTTTCATCCAAGTTGTTGGAAAGCACTTATAAAAGGGAATGAATAAGTTTCACTAAAAAGTGTAAATCAAAAAAATATTAGAAAAAGTTGTTTTGCAAGGGATTTCCTAACTCTGCTTCGCACACCAGTTAGCGCTATTTTTAGTTCGTGCCAAAAATAGATAACGCAGCTGAGGTCATGCTGCATTGCATTTTGGGATAGTTTTAACCCATTCACCATGCCAGGACCTCTAGGTGAGCTCACGACGCGGGAAAATTGACCTTTGGAGAATGGCATCAGAAATCGCGCACTTATAGACATAATAAACATAGTTATTTTTAGAACTGGAATTCCAACGAAATAAAATAAACCAAAAGGGAAAACGACTATTTTCTTCAACATCTGACGAGTTTCTCAGTAGCAACAAATTCAGAAAAATAAGAGAATTCAATACTGCTCAGAAAAAGACGAAATTATTTTGTGGACATAATTGTTATCGCTAGTACAGGAACCTACCTTTAAACCAATTTTTCAGTGCTAACTCATACTGCCACTCTTACTGAATACGTTTTAACATACATATGTATAAACGATACAACCTGTGCACATCGAACTGGCCAAAATAAGATTGCCCCCGTTAGCGGTAAAGCTGGGTGCCGGTTCTCAGACGTTTTAACAACTTAAAAGCCTTTATACCATTTTTAAAGTTATTTAACATCCTCCATATGAATTGCTGACACGGTGTTGTATGAAACCATTGTAAGAAAGACCATAGCATCTGTAATGGAGTATCTGATCGCCGTCGTGCGGATAAGAATTCTTATCCGCACGACCGTCTTGCCGATAAGGATTCTTATCCGCAAGACCGTCTTGCCGATAAGGATTCTTATCGGCACTACGGTCGTGCCGATATCCTCGCCCAAACACAACATGCGCCATTTTGCACCATAGCAACCGGAAGCTAAATTTTCATAAACTTTATAAATTTTCACAAATCCTATGCTCTGAAATTGCTTAAAGTAGGAAATTATGAAAAATATAAATAGTTTAGATGTAGTACGAAAACACCTACAAGATTAGGTAGAAATGCCCATGCTTTATAAGCAGTATGCAGGAAGAGCGTTAATGAAATTTCATGTCATTGGTTTTCGTGGCTGGCACAAAGGGCTGTCGGTTTATTTCTTACGAGTATAGCTGCTGACAGTTACGCCAGATCCATTTTTTTACACTGTAGTCTTCTGTGAGAAACTGAGTATGACTATTCTAACCTTAAAACGAATTGAGATTACAATTCGCTGCCCAATTTATTCACAGGAACAGAAGACCAGTTAGTCCTGAACACTGGTCCTCTGACATACAAAGCTACACTATATTAAAAAGGCATTTGTGATAGGAACAAAAAAAAGAATGCTCAGAACAACATAAGAACAAAATATAAACAAAAACGAAGCTGCTCAAGTAGAAAATAATGTCACAGTTCCTTATAGTCCACAGTTTTAAATAGGCCCTACGGCTTGGATATCTCAGGATGTTGACCTAGTTACTCAGTCTGTGGGGAGGTTTGTCTAGGTGGTTACATATCTCTGCCAAGCAGTTTCAAACTGGGGGTGGCAAGTATGAATGGTTGGCTGTTCCCTTTGAACAGGGTTGTGGTGGTTTCACAGAGTATTTTCCAGCCCCTTTACAGCTGAGTACTACTTCTGGCTTTCCTCCACTACAAAGTGATCATTATCTATCTATCTATCTATCTATCTGTCTCTCAATACTGAGACGATCTTTTTCTGATCATTACCTCAGGTGTGGTGGGTGGCTAAATTTAGAATTTAGCTCAAAGGGATAACAAACTTTCGGGATGAGCCATTAAAACTACGATTCTGACGTGTTTATAGTAGAAGAAATTTTAGAAATAGAAAGCAATAGAAATTCTAAAAATAGAACCATAAAATTCAACCATTCATTGTCCCAAGAACTACATTTTTATGCCCCCGAAGGGACTTCGGGTGGCATATTAAAATCCCACTGTCCGTCAGTCCGCGCATGCTTTTTTCCATAACAAATCATGTCTCAGGGATAATTTTAAAAGTACTGAAGCAAATTTGATGAAACTTCACAGAAAGATATAGCACAGTGAGGTGTGCCGCGCACAAGATCAAGGTCACAATTGGGTCAAAGGTCAAATCATGTCTTTAATCGTTTAGGTTCCCATGTCCAAGGTCAAGGTCACTGTTGGGGGGTTAAAAGTCAAAAAGTGTCTCTGCGATTACTTTAAAACTACATAACTGAATTTCATCAAATTTCATGGAAATGTAAAGCATAATGAGAAGGTTTGTCACATATAAGGTAAGCCACACACAAGGTATAGGCTTTCACACCCAAGTTCAAGGTCACAGTCAGAGGTCAATGGTCTAAGTTGTTTCTTCCCAATTACTAAACAGACTTCTTAAGCAAACTGTATCTTCCTGAAAGGGTAAAACATAATGAGATGGTATGTCACAAACAAAATTTAGATTCCCATTCCCAAGGTGAGAGTCACAATCAGGACTCATAGGTCAGGTTATATCTCCAAACTGACTGGAGACTGCTGAAGTGAATTTCATCAAAATTTACAGAAAGGTAAAGCATGATAAAAAGGCGTCTCACTTGCAAGATTTGGGATTCCTTGCCGGTGATCAAGGTCACAACCAGGTCAAAGATCAGTTTTAGGGGCCTTCTGGGGCATTTGTTACATACTGTAACATTTCTTTTTTAATATTTTCATTTCTTGTGTATTCAAATCACTGACAAGGTTACAGAAATAAAAAATGCTAAGAATGATACTAGGTACCATAAAACTAATATTCTTTGAGTATGTTGGGTTTTTGTTATTAGAAAATAATGGTATGAATAGTAGTGTGGGAAAGATTAATCAAATACAATTGATAATCAGTTATTTTTGGTCAAATTGTGGATATCGTTTTCATTTTTTAGAATAGATTAAATCGGCAATGCTAAAGTGGTGATAAAAGTTTGGTGTCCAAACCTGTCATCAATGTCATTTGCAGGAGTGACATTTAAAAGTGCTGTGTGCTAGTGTCCTTGGCATTGGGTTGATGACTGGAGGCTCCCTAGATAGGGAGAATGATCCTGGGCAGGTTGACATTCCCACTGCAAATTACATAATCACAATAGGCTTTATCTGGTAAATTAAGAGTGTCCAAAGAACACCTTCTCATAATTGCTCTGCTGTGTGCAGTTTGCATAGAAAGACAGAAACCTCTTTCATGATTGCATTAATACTTAAAGTGACAGAAATGAAAACGGCTGAATTTGTAAAGAGCGTAGATCCAGATTAGGCAGCTCATCATGAGCCACCTTATTTGGATCTACACTGTTTGCCCTCTAGTCTTTGAATTCTGAATATGATATAGCTTGGACAAAACATTTTTTAAAATTGGATTCTGGCATATATTAATATTAATATTGTTGTCTCCCTTTTTGGCACTTTAAAGGTTATCTTTCAGTAGATCTGTACCAAAACCTCAGTTTTTTTCCCCATCTTTTTCATCGAATATCTATGTTGAAAAAAACTGGCACGTTTTTAACATATACATGTATAAAATGTCCGATGAAAAAACTTGATGTTTTGGTACAGAATTAATGTAGGGCAGTATGCATGCACAAAATCATACTGAAAATACAGTTACTGAAATGACCAAACCGTTCAGGCACTTGTACATTACAATCAAACTTGCTCCTCAACCCCGACCCCCTTCAGCCACTCACCCCAAACCTCAACCCCCATCCCAGGGCTATGCAGTGCTGGTTGAGGCCAAAATAGGTTTGCAGTGGCAGGGTATCACACAGCTGTTGACGGTGCTTTTGTTAACTGGGGAACAGTGTTAGTTTGATTTAGAGGTACATTTAATGATGCAGTGTTAAAAATCATATTCAACAAGAGACTCATTATAGGTTTCAACAAATAAAAGTTGGCTATCAGATTACAAAACAATAACCTCTTTGTGTCAAAAATTGTACTTGAGCAGAATGTAACTAATTCTTTGGTGTGGAAAACAATTTTACTGGGATATTATATAGTGCTGGATTGTTTTCACTTTCTGTTCTGTTTATACATTTGATTTAACATCTCGTTAACTAAAGACATTGTTAGTTTTGATCGTTGGTCCTGGGAGATACAAGAATTTTTTGTGTCTGTTTCAGAAGAAAACTAAAAGACGGAAAGAAGGAAAAAAATCGTAAAATTTTGTCATTATGTATGACAGAGCTCCAAGAGACCTGGTCCGGACCACTGGGAGCACCTTACAGAATGTGGGACCAGGCTCATATGATGCCGATGTACCTCCAAAGTCCAGATTTAAAGCAGGTAAAGCTTAAATTAAAATGTAAATGTTTAATCCAGTTCTGTAGTAGATACTTCTGTCTTTGAAATTTGTGAAGCTGATGTGTCCTCTTAGATGTTTGCAGAAAATGGTGACAAACAGACTGAAACAGTGTAGACACAGATCAAACTCTTCCTCACTGATTCCCCAGTCTGATCAGAGTCTGCACTGTTGCTCAGGCTTTCTAGCTTAATATCTATGATAAATAAGGTAATTGAATAAATTGGGACACTTCAGTCTGTACTACGTTAACAACTCTAAGTATTGGGACAGATAGACCTGAGCAAAAATTGCAGACCCAGCTCAGACTGCTCCCAGCGGAGCAGTCTGAACAGGGTCTACACTGTTTGCCGCGCCATCTGCATCTTTTGGACACATTGGTGCAGTGTAAAACCACACTATTCCATTTCTAGGGCAATTCAGTTAGTTATTCTTGGTCTCCCAATTTTTAGAATTTTTATGGTATTATATTTGTGAATGTTTGGAACAAAATACAAAAAATAGTTTGCTTGGTAAATAGTGCAGATCCTGATCAGACCGCTCTGTCTTAAGTGTCAGTCTGACCACTGTCTACAGTGCTTGCTTAGGCATTGCTGTACCACTGCATAGAGTTTGATGGTTTTTGGAGAGAAGATATAATTGGGGAGGCGGTAATACAAAATGGCCTATTTAACTCTTTTGCCTTCAAGTCTCTGATACAAAGGATCCGTGACGTTTCGTCGAAAACCATTTCGCCGACTGACCATTTTGCCGACTGACCATTTCGTCTACTGACCATTTCGACGACTGACCATTTCGTCGACTGACCATTTCGCCGAATTTGGTCGAAATTCGTCGAAAGACGTCGAAAATTCGACCAAAATCGGTGATGGAAAATTTTGTTAAAAATAAGCAAAAGTTGTGAAAGGGAAGTCACTCTGAGAGGAGGCAATACATAAGTGGCACCAGCACACTACGAGAATGAACAAATGAAATGAAAACCTGAACTTTATAACGGCTCAAAAATGATCACAAATAAAACTTACCTTAAAAATGGAACTCACTGTCGATCAAAATGCTCACCATATTACACCGACGTATTGTACAGATTTTCAATCAAACACCCCCATAATTTGTGTCGATCGGCAGAAGATTAAAAAGCTTCTCGTAAAAAGTGATTTCAGGTGTGACAGTTGGTCGAAAAAAGGCTCTAAAGATTAATGGTTCTATTTTAGACCAAGTGTCGCACCTGAACCACTTTTTAGACGAGGTGACGCTTCGACGATATTGCAAGTAGGCGAAATGGTCCTTCGGCGAAATTGTCAGTCGGCGAAATGGTTTTCGACGAAACGTCAGACACCCGATACAAATCCTTAGAAAATAGTGAGTAATTAAGTTGATAGAATTCATTGTATGATCCAGTACTATTGTTAATATCATCTTGAAAAACATTTCTTGATTGCCTCCCTTTGACCATGAAACAGGCTCACATGAGCTATTCAGATAGCTGCTAATAGTCTAGAACAGCTAGTCTGGCTAATGAAATGCCACAAAACATACCTTTTTTAGTGTCTATTAAAATGATGGCATAGGACCTCATTAAGACTGTGGTAGGAAGGCAGATCTAATGTGATATGCAATATGTTTTTATGGAGAAATAAGAATGGAAAAAAATACAGAAGTGTCATCATGTACACTCTGACTTTCTTTTTCCAGATGGTTATGCCCCATTCTTGTCAATGACAAGCAGGGAAACATTCCTGAACATCAGTGACCAGGTAGTGGCTGCCCCAGGGCCAGGGCATTATGACCCAAGGTTTGCCCAGGATGTTGTCAAGGTATACTATGTATATTTGCAAGGCAAATACCTGATATATCTGCACCCAAAATTCACTGAGAGATCCAATGCATAGAATCAGGGGCCGTATTCATAAAGCCACTTAAGTGGTTGCTATGCTGTTGCTAAGGCTAAATTTCTTTGAAGGAGATTCCCTACAACTATGAAATTTGATCTGGAGGAACAGTCTTTGTAAGACTGTTCCTCCAGAGCAAATTTCATAGTTGTAGGGAATCTCCTTTATAGATATTTAGCCTTAGCAACCGCATAGCAACGACTTAAGTGGCTTTATGAATACGGCCCCAGAACATAAAAAAAAAAGAAAAAAAAAAGTCCCAGCCTGAAAATATACAACTCTGCACCATTTGAAGTTTTAAGATCATCGTTATGTAAAACACAAATCTCTGATAAAACCAGCAAACATTGATGAATGGTTACATGTAATAACAGAAATGCAAAGAGCTACATCTTATCCCAAATAAAAACTGAAATGACAAAAGGGAGAAATGATGTGGTTTTTTTTTATATAAATTGTAAGCAGGAAAAAAAAAGACACTGTTTAAAAAAATTTTGGTGTTTGATTAATCCATGAAAATCATAAAACAAGCCTTCCTAACTGTAACGAATCAGTTATTTCTCTGCACCAGAAGTTTCGATTATGCTACATACATTTTGTATCATTCATTGCAGGGTGGTAAAACCATTGCCAATAAATCCAAGAGATTCCGGGAGACCATTCCAGAGAATCCAGGCCCTGGGCAGTACCATGTTGAGAGATACTCAGAATTTAGACAGACCAGGTCCGCCCCTGGGGCTGGAGATAAAGATAAGACCCTTGGTGTAAGTCTAGCTAGATCTACCCTGAATGCTATAATTTTCCTAAGTGCTTGAGCAAACAGTGTAGACCAGATCGGGCTGCTCCTAGAGGAGCAGTCTGATCAGGGATTTGAGTATTTGACCAGCTGACAGCTTTTCATGATGCAAGAATTTGCCAACCAGGACATTTTGTGCCCTAGCTCAAAACGCTGGATCAGGCCTTTTCAGTGATTGCATAAATGTTTCAAGCAACATTGTGGGTTTTCATTATTGTTCCTATTTCTCCAGAAAAAAAGCACATGTTATAGCCTCTATTTAGAATAATCTCAGCAGTGTGGCTCTAATAAGGGGCAATAAGATATGAGCCGCGACGTGACAAAACCAACAATGTGGTCGTGCGTCCAGCGCAGACTCAGATCAGCCTGGGCATCCGCCCAGTCTGATCAGAGTCTTCGCTTTCCGCATGAAGGTAGCTTAGTCCTTCAGCTACCCTTTAAGTGCTTAGCAAAGAGTCTGATCAGACTGGGTGGATGCCCAGGCTGATCTGAGTCTGCGCAGGGCGCACAACCACATTGTTGGTTTTGTCGCGTCGTGGCTCATATAATATTTAACAAGGAGAGTTTCATTGAGGAGCCACAATATTATTATGGATTTAGAACGGAAATTGGGCTGTGTCACGCAGAAAGGTGCCTCAACATTTCTGTGAACAGGGAAGACTCAAACCAGGCTGTGAGTCTGTGCAGTCTAGCTAGAGTCTTCATTCTGTGCCTGTAGAATCCTCAGGGTTCATTCCTGGTGTGTGAGCAGCAAAGGCTCTGACCAGACTGTGCAGATGCTCAGGCTAATCTGAGCTTTTGCTGTTCTTGTATGTGTAAGCCCCTTTCTATGCATGTACCAGATCAGTTATCTGAGAATTATCATTCAGATCCAATCTTAACTGGACCTCTTTGACAGTTTGATATCAAATCAAATCAATGAACAGTTTTCGGAACATATTGCCGACAGTGTGCACATTAGTTAAATTTCTTTTAATAATTAAAACAGAAGTAGAATCAATAAGCCTTGGTTTTAAATTGACAGGCCTGACTTGATGAGGAAATTTTAGAATTATGGAAAAAAAACAGCAATTGAAATCTGATGGCATTTTTTTCTTCTGTCTTCGTTATATTAATTTCTAACAATGAGGCCATTCTGTTGAAAATCTGCCGTATTTACCCTAACTGTTGGGATGCCACACACATTATATATTAGACTCTTCCATTATCAAATATAAGAGGATAATATATAAAACTGTTGGCAA
Source organism: Ctena decussata (assembly GCA_963989385.1). Taxonomy (NCBI): domain Eukaryota; kingdom Metazoa; phylum Mollusca; class Bivalvia; order Lucinida; family Lucinidae; genus Ctena; species Ctena decussata. The sequence continues at coordinate 5,008,783 of OZ022500.1, forward strand.
ACAGTGCAGATCCTGATCAGAATGCTCAAAGGAGCAGTCTGATCTTGGTCTGCACTGTATGCTCAGGTACTACTGTTAGAATATTTCAGTTAAATACATGTACTTCAATTTCTGGCAATGAGTCCATTTCCTTGAAAATTTAGATTTAATACTTTAAACGATTCAAGAATGTCTGGAAACAGTGATCTCGCGTCGTTTAAATTCAGAGTTTATTATTTAAAAAGTTTGATTAGTACATTCTTGATTAAATTCAATATTTTTTTTTTTTGTATTCAAACTAGCAAACAAACTGAAGGGCAAAAAATGCCATAGGACTTAGGTAGACTGTCTGTGCATACTAGCAGACTGATAAGAGATACTGTACCTTTTGCTTTATAAGTCTGTCCCTTAATTATTGAGTGTGGAATGACTGGTCAGATGGCACAAGTATTCACTGTTACTCTCTTTTTCATGGCATGTCTCATTACTGCTGTGACAGGAGTTTCAGGACAGATATACAGTCAACTCTCTATATCTCTAAGTCAAATTTTTGCCCATACTACTGATATCTCAAAGTAAATTTTCTGGTACCAGAAAATTTACTTTGAGATATCAGTAGGTTGAGATAACAGGAGTTGAAATGTAAATGAAAATAGAAAATATATTTGATATGAGAAGGTACTTTGAGATATCAGTGTTCGAGATATCGGGACTTGACTGTACCCCAGCACTACTGTAGACCCAATTCAGTCTCCCATTGGTTAAGATGTCCCAATTATTAAGATGATTATGGTATTGTAATAAAGTCTTTTTCTTTGTAGTTGATGAGCAGCAGGATTAAGTTTCATCGGAAACCTGAGGCTCCTTCTATTCCCACCCCTGGTCAGGCATATGGTTATGAAGAATGTGACGACGGGACCCTCAAGAAACAGGACCCGCCAGACAGGGATGTCTCCCTGGGGCCAGCCTTTTATGGTGTTACTCATGTAAGTTAGCAATTAAAATCTAAAAAAGTTCCTTCAAGAGCAGAGAATAGATACAGAAGTAGGAGCATGGGCCAGACTACGTAGTTTCGGCTAATAAAGCCTCGTCAGTGACCCTGACAATATCTGGTGACGAAACCAGAAAAAAGCATACTGTACTTTCTAAATTTTAATTGGGCAGTCTATTCAAAGACTGATTAATTTCAAAAAGATCCAAATAGTATAAAAGACGATGATCTAGAATAATAGTCTAAATCGATCTCAAATTTTAGATTTCTCAGAATCTATCCTTTGATCTCAAAGGATGTAAATAAAATACAATCTGCACTATGGATGATGTATGGGGAGACTTTTTAGGCTGCAGATAAGTGGGTTAATGATGATAATTCCTAGATAATGCTTTATAGGGATCCTTAAAACATTTGTTATGACCTCTCATTAAAATGGCCTCACTGAGGACATTCTAATGAGTGGCACAACATTATGTTTTATGGAGAACCAGAAAGATTATCTCTAAATTATCATCAGCTATTCCCCATATCTAGAAGGCTGTTTATTGGTTCAGTTTATAATGAATTACTTTTTCATGAGCAAAACAGATCAGTCCTGAAACAGCCCCCTCTCCCCACCCACATCTGAATGACCCACTGCTGACCAGTTTGTTTGTAGACTGTTTAAACTGTCTTGCACTCTAAACAAACAGACTTGTCCCAGGACAACCAAGGACATGTTTCCAATTTGTTTCTCACTTGACCCATCTAAAACCCTTTTTTGCCCAGGCAAGGGCTGTACTGCTAGTTCTACTCGGTCATAGCATGAGTTATAAGTTACGTTTGGAATGGGCTATATAACAATGAGTTTGGAACCAATGCAGAATCTTTAGACTGTTTCGAAACAATTAAAAGGAAGAAATTTGCTTTAAAAGCAATTCCAGCTGCCAGCCTTTTATTTTTTTTTTGCCCAGTCAAATATAATCGGAGTAATTGTTATGGATCCTTGTCAGTTAGAGCATGTGTGAAGAAAAAACTGCATAAATTATAAATGCATCATCCCGTTGGGGAAAGAAATTTTATTTGCTTAGGTGACGTCCTAACAGGACAGACAATGAAATGACATAACTGTGAGTCAAGCGCTGGTAATTTGTATGGACTTCTGTCACTTAACTAACTCCCGCGGGATTTTCCAGCAGTATGAGCAGGGAAGGGGAGTCACGTAGAGTTGCTCTGCAAAAGTTAAAAGTTGTATTTGCTTTTATGTTGTTTGTCATAATTGAGCAGCCACACAACAAAATCAGCAAAGTGGGATGTGCACCCAGCAAAGACTCAGATCAGCCTGAGTATCTGCCCAGTCTGATCAGAGTCTTTGCTATGGGTTTAAAGGGTGGCTAAGGGTCTACCCTACTTCCATGCCAACAGTGAAGACTCTGATCAGACTGGCCAGATACCCAGGCTGATCTAAGTCTTCGCTTGTACTTTGTTGGTTTTGTCATGTCGCTGCTCAATTAGGCTTGCCATACCATATTTCTTTGATTTTCTCTTTCAGGGAATCCCAAAAATCTGGATCTGTCTTATAGGATGGGTCTAGGTTTTTGGGATTGTTTTGGAAGGAAAAACTTTCAGGGGAAGCAACTGTTCCATTTCCATTTTTGCCTCCTTTATAAATGATTTTTTTGCTAGGGCTTCATCTTCAAGGGAAATAAACATGATGTTACAAAAAGTTATTTCCCCTGTAAAAATGTTGGAAAGACAGGGTGGTATATCTTACAACTTAAGTTGGCCCAATATTTGAAATAACAGAGTTTTTGGAAAATCAGCATTAAAGACAATATAAATCACTGAGCCCCAACTTTACTTTTACATTCTATAAAAAACAGGTTTTGTACCTAACATTTGGACATCATCTGTCTCCGAGGAGACACTAAAACATGCCATGTCAGTTGCCAATCAAGTCCTTAATCAGCAAAAATTAAAGCTAATTAAAAATTAAACTGAGACAAAAAATCTTCTTGCTGCAGGAACAAAGAAAACCATTGATAAATGAAATTATTCAATAAAAGAGAAACCCCCTTTTAAGATCTAGCCTAAGATTGTCGTTTATGGGCAAAGTTTAATGGATAACGTATTTACACAAAATGTCAGGACACCTTAACCAGTAATTGTAACTAAGATGTATGGACAGGGGCCTAGTTACCGGTGCGGCCAGTACAGCTCTGGCTGTACCGATAATTTTGCCAGTTAACCCATTGCACTCTGGGTATTTTTTGTCGTCTGCTGAAATTGTCGTCTGCATCAAAATCAAGAAAATTTTGACAAAATTGGTCTAACTAACTCTTGTAGAAATGATGTCTAGGCAGCAAACAGTTTGGATCTAAGATCAGGCCCCACGTTTGTGGGGCCTGATCTGGATCCAAACTGTTTGCCCAGATACCCGAATGAAATGGGTTAACGGATTAGCTCTGGCCAAAAGTAAATGAATCTGCCCTGGACTTGCTGGGGGCCTAGGCCATCCCCAGACCCTCGTCTTTGGCCATATCAATCAAAAAATGCAGCTGCATCCCTTATGAGTACACTTTCAGGGGAAGCAACTCTGCCATTTTCATTTCTGAAATGGTTTTATCATCTGGGGACGCTAACAGGAAGGCACAAAAGTTGTTTCCATTTGTGAAAACGGTGGGAAAATATGGAAGTGTACCCATACACCTTAACCTGAAATTTGAACATTTGTTTCTTTCCACCTGTATCAAACTATAATTGGCAGAAAGACAAACAGTGCAGACCCAGATCAGACTGTTCCGAAGAGGCAGACTGAATTTTGTCGGCGTTGCTTGCTCAGTCACTACTGTCCCAATATTTGGATATTATGGTAGCAATAATTCAGTGTTATCACCTAATTTTTTATTCTGTTTCTCTTTGTACATGACCATATTTGTAGTAAATTTTGAGACAGACTGTCTGAACTAACTTTTTAACCAAGATCAGACTGTTAAATTGGATAAGTCTGAACGGCGTCCACACTGTTTTTAACTCTCTCTGCAACTCTTGACATGTCACCAAATAGTAAAATTCATTCATTAAAACTGGTGGATAATTAAAATAATTGGATAAGATGTCTCATTATTGTGGTGACTACCATAAAAAAATAAAAATTTGGGACACTGAAAATGATAACCATAGTTGTCCTAAAATAGACCAGTCTGATTTAGACATTATGGTTATGTGTAAATAGATGCAGATGCTATAGCAACAGTGTAGACCCTGATCAGACCGCTCCTCTCGGAGCAGTCTGATCTGGGTCTGCACAGTTTGCTCAGACCAATCTGTTCCAATACTTAGAATTTTACAATATTGTCATGATTGTTAATTTATATTCTATATCGTTATTCATAATTGTTCATTTTATGCGTTTGTACTTGACAGATTCACTTGTGCTGATCCGAGATTTTTTGACATGACTTTTGTGTCACAATCAAGTATATTTCAGGGTCCTGATTTTATGGTTTTGATTCATTGTCAAATATTATAGCATACCAACGACCATTACTTGTCAGTGATAGACTGTAATTATCCTTATCTCTTTAGATGCCAAAGACATCAGTAGTTAAATTTTCAAACATCATAGATCCTGATGAAGTGGCTCGTTATGAGCCACCTCATTAGGAGCTATGCTGTTTGCCCTCCTGTCTTTGAATTCTCAATATGATACAGCTTGGATGAAACATTTTGTGAATATTTGCAGATGTAAATTTTGTTGTCTGCCTTTTGGCGCTTAAAGGGTTCAGGGTTAAAAACAGCGACTGTATGCTGTGTGTTTATGCCCCACAAAGGGAGCAATTTGAAGTTAGACCCTGTCCTTCCACAGGTCCCAAATTTTATCAGAGACAACCTCAGAAGTCATAAAACCTTACAGAAGTGTTTACAGTACTGATAAAAAGTGTCCTGCACAAAAAGTAGACACCTGTAAGTCAGTGTCAATGTTACATTATCCAAACCATTGTTTTGCATTACTGGAGAGGTCTTCAAAGTTTAACAGTGCTGACACAAAGTTTCATACAGATTGAACTGGATTCAGTGATAGAAAAGTTCATTGTATAGGTACACTGCCATGTTTTTTGTCCATTTTTACAAAGGAACAACTTCTATGACTTCCTGTTTGCTGCCCTGGATGCCAAAGCCCTTTCAAAATAGGGTCTACCTTTAAAGGAAAGAATTTGCTCATGGGAGATGACCCACCCCACCCCCCATTGAGAACAGAGGCTATAGTGAAAACAGCAGATTTGCTTCCCTTGATCTTTCAGTATACAGTCAACTCTTGATATCTCAACCACTGATGTCTCAAAGAATCCTCTCATATCAAAGAATATAGTTTGAACACATTTCCTACTTTTATTTACATTTGAACCCTGACTATCTCAAACTACTGATAATTCAAAGTGAATTTTCTGGGACCAGAAAATTTACTTTGAAATATCAGTAGTTTGCATTTAGCTTTGACTTTGAGATATGGAGAGTTGACTGTATAATGATTTGTAATGAAACTTTACAGCTGTTCCAATACAAAGAGATATTATGGAGTTGTTTCAGGCATTTTCAGCTGGCCGAAAAAATTTCGACAGGTGGTCGCCAAGTATATCGAATTAAACCATTAAAATATTTTTATTTGTTTATCATATTTTGATCACAAAATTAGACATAAACCAAATGACAGATGATTAACAAACAGACATAATGTAACTGCAAAAAATATTTAATGACAAGACATTAAAAAGTCATATTCATTTCGTAAAATGATGTATTTACCCACTCGGCTTTAATCCCTTCTGGCGACATTCGAAGAATGCTTGATTGAGCAGAAAGTCATTCTTTTTGCTTAATTTCTGACAGAACACATTTGATTTGCATGAAAAATCTCGAATACTCTTATAAAACACAATATTTTACACAATAGAGTCGGAAAACAGATAAGCCTTGTCTCGTTTATCATTGCTTGAGCCCTGAACGGCAAATTAAATATTCTATATATCATTATGATTGAATAAATAGCAAAGAGGCTTTTTCTTAATACTCTTTGTTGTTTTTTAATGAAATTACTTCCTTTGAGTATGTCGTACGATATGCCGGAATGATAAATCAGTGTAGATTTCGAATGATGCATTAACATATATTTCTCATGTCATGCCAGAGCACGGTCTTGGTAAAATGTAGAACGGATATGCAGAATTAGATTAATGTAAAATTTCTGTGATTCACTTACTGTCTTCTTAACCTATTAAAGCATAGCAGCCAATAAAACGGACCATTGTAAATAGTGTAGACCCAAATCAGATGCCACAGAATTTGGCACCCCTTACAAGTTTATTGGCATCTGTCAGAACTGTCAGAATATTAGAAGGGCTTAATCATGTAGGGAAGCAAACAGGAAGTCACGGAAGTTGTCCTCCTTTATATAGAAGTAGCAGAAAAACAAAGAGGTGTACCAGTACTCATAGACTTTAAGCTGAAAACGCCAAAATGCAGACGACAAAATTTACCTCACCAAAATTTAAAAAAAAAATGCTGCGTCCAAGCTATATCATACTGAGAATTCCAGACTAGAGGGCAAACAGGGTAGTTCTAGATGAGGCAGCTCATCCTGAGCCCCCTCATAAGGATCTATGCTTTTTGTGAGTTTAGCTATTTTCGTCTTTGGGGCTTAAAGTGTTAAAGCTCAAAACCTGACTGGCAAAATCAAAAAGACTTTTAGATGGTGCAGCTCCAGAAGAAATAGCTTATATTGTAGTGGAGAACACAGTACACCAGTCTAATGACAAAATCCGTAGTCTGGATGTCTTGCTTTATCCATCAGACACCACCATATTAAATCATTGTTTAGTATAGATCTGTTAACCCTGACTATTGGGGCATACATACTCATCCTGATTCAACAGTATGGACACAGAGTTCAGGGGACGGCCTAGAGCTTTTAGACAGGGAGAAGTTTTGCGACATTTTCAGGACTTTCTGGAGAAATTTTGGCCCAAATTTTGGATTGCCCTATATCTTCTATACATTTTCACTTCTCCCTCAACACAAAATAGGGAGAAGTCAGCCAGCTTAGGGAGACTGTTTCTCCCAAATCGCCCTCTAGGCTGAGCCCTGATAGTTGAATGTCTTAGGAGCTGTTTGATTTGTTTGAATCTACACTTTTTGCTTGTGGATTGTGAAACCTCTTCTAACAAACAGACTTGTGCCAATTCAGTGCAGAATGGGGTACTGTGCTCAAATATGGTATGTTTACTGAAGCTGTATGCTTCAGGCGTATTGCTGCATCTTCATATTTTTCTCTCCATTTTTGCAGAGAGAGACAAACTTCGTGACTTCCTGTGACTTCCTGTTTGCTTCCCTGATGATGAAACCCTTCCAAAAAGGGTTCTACTCTCAATGGAAAGAATTTACTCCCAGAAGAGCAAATTCTTTTAGAGTGGTTCCATTTAGAAGGGAAGCAAAACTGAAATTGCAGAGTTGCTGTATATTTTAACACAAGTTTAATATTAATACTCATCATAATAACATCCTATGTTTTCAGGAAAATGATGGCCATACAAAATCAACCAAAACATACAAAGGTGTACATTTTGGGAAACTGACGGCAAAAAGAACAGATTTCACTGGGAAGCAGGGACCTGGTCCAGGTGACTATGAGCCCTATGTTGATTACCAGCTACAAGTAGAGAATCTCAATGCAAAAGAGGAACCAGTACGATATGAGGCCAACATACCACGATATAATGATCAGATTATTAAGGAGGAAGAGAAGAAGGTAGGGTTTATGAATTAGTGGATCAGACTGGATCATACCCAAACAGACTGGTACATGTATAACTGTCTATCTAGCTGGCTGCCTGACTGTGTGCATGGCCTGCCTCCTGCCAGTCTGATTCAGTACCAAATTTGGTATGATAAGGTTAGATACTATATCAATTTTGTCTTACCCAGTCCGATTTGGTACAAGCCAGTCCAGTCTGGTAATTAGAGGATGCTTGGGTAAATAGTTATAGACCTACAGGGTTGCCATGTTCAGGGAAAAACATCTGGAAAATGAACTTATTTCCTGGTCAGGAAAAAGTCAGGGAATTTTGTGGTTGATCAGGGAAATTGGGAAAGGACTTGAAAAGTGAGGGAAGATTCAGGTAATTTGAAAATTAGTGGCTATGGTAGTCTTCAGAAAATATACTTCTTCTGTTCAAGGGGAAAGGATGTACTTTCTAAAGAGATAGTCCAGGCACATCTTCCTCCTCGTCACTGGGGGAGTAAATTCTTTCATTTAAGAGTAACTTCCAGTGTGCAAGTGATACAGTTAGCACTGTTGAAGTAAAAAGTAATATTAAATTTTGGATCGGTAAAAAGGGTCTGGAAAATGTGAGGGGAAATCAGGGAAAAGTCAGGGAACTTTGAAGTGGCAACCCCTGACCTGTGTTAGGGTGCTCCAAAGGAGCTGAGTTATCAGTGATAAAGTTTATTTTTTCTTGTCGGAGTTTTGGCTCATCTTGAGTTTTGATAATCTTAGAACTTTGATGTAGGTACAAGAAAAATGGTCTTGATAGAAAAAATTTACAAAAGTTTAGTTTATTGAATATCATATTTATACCAAATATTTGGGCAGGTTCCTGAGCAAGCAGTGCAGACCCTGATCAAACTCAGGAGGAGCAGTCTGCTTGGGTTTGTACTGTTTGCCAACCATCTTGTAAAACATTCCTGTTTTAGACAAATGGACTTGTGCTGATGGAGGAGTCCATAGAAGGAAAGGTTGTGGTGTCTGAATAATTACAGGATCTAAAATATATCAGCATTTAGAGTCCGTAAACTTCTGGTTTTAAATGATGTTTTAAGTTGTTTGATATATCTGTCTACATCAAAAGGGCCTGATAGACCTGTTCTATATTTGTTAAACAGTGTTTGAAAATAGGTCTTTAAGTTGTAAGTATTTTATAAATTGGGCTGATTTGTAACAGACCTGAAGTTGTTGATGGATGCTTAGTGTATTGAATTTGAAAATGTTAAATTTCAGAGAAACCTCAGTCTGTCTGGGCTGCAGAGAAGCTGCCGTTTTCACGATAATTTTGCTTCTATGTATGGCTATCGCATTGCTGGTTTGCTCCAACATTAGAACATTGATACATGTGTTTTAGGGGGGGGGGGGGGGGGGGGGGGGGGTTCAAAGCCATTATATGCCATTGAAAATCTGCTAGGGAAGATATTCATTCTTTGCATTATTTTTCTATAGGCTATTCCAGGCCCTGGCAAATATGATATAAAGGGTATATTTGATCCCGAGCCTCCTAAAGTGAACACAGAAGGAGTTGAAGTTGAACACCCACCATTTATGTCACAAGCAAAGGTAAGGCATTGGCTAATGAATGTCAGAATCTAATGTATGAATCTTGGGTGGGTCTTCCAGTTGCTACCTATTGGCAAGTGGTTGATATTCATGAGTGCAAATGTTTGAAAAGTCAAATGACATGCATGCTATATGTTAGTTTCTGTATTTGGAAAAAAACAAAGGTAGTACTTAATTGCTTAAAAAGGTTACCACTGGAATTCTTATAAAAATCAAAATATTTTTAAAAAGATTAGTTTGAATGTAACAGAAATGCAATTATGTCATTTAGATTTGGGGTGCAGATCAAATTGTTCGAAGAAAATCAGTCAATTAGCTAGCACCAGTTTGGGCATGCTATCCCATCGGTGGACAGCTCGTGTTTTGCTCGTCTTTACTTTTGCAGCTCTACTATGCCCCGATGGGCATGTTTTGTTGTATAGTGCATTATGCAAAGACTCAGACCAGCCAGTGCAGTTGCATACCCTGGCTCTTTGTGCTGCTGCTGATATGGTTAGAGTCTTTACTGATTGGACCCTTAGGAATCTTGAAGTGAAGGCTATACTGAATTGGTACACATTTGAATTGAGGAACCCTCCCAGTAGGCATATAAAATCCAGACTCAGCTTTTTGATAAGCCACATGTTATATGCCTAGTTATTTTGTATCAAAATTTTAACCCCCAAAATTTAACTTTACTGGTGCCAATAGTATTTAATTTGATTCCAAACTGTCTTTTTTTTTTTAACAGAGATTTGTTCCTCTAAAGACGTTGAATCCGGCACCTGGAAGCTACAATGACCCCAGAAATGCCCTAGAAGTAACCAAAAGGATCTCTGGGTTGAAAAGAAGCCCATTTGGCCAAACATCAGTCAGATTCACACCTCAGAGAGATGCCAAACATGTTCCAGGTAGAATTTCATATATGTGTATTTCTGTTAGTGGGTTTAATAGATTTTTTTTATTTCAATTGTTGGCAGCATTGTTGATGATGTTTTAAAACATACACTGTCCTCTGAGCTCATATTTTGTTACTTGTATGGATTCTAGACATGGCTTAAGTCTGAATATATATTTCCAGTTATGGACTTTTTGGGGTAAAAGCAGTGGGAAATACAACTGCTTGAAGGTGAATGTACACTTTTTCAGGGGAAGCAACTCTGCCATTTTATTTTATTCTTCTCCTTTTTCAATGCAGGTCGACTCTGAAAGGAAATTTGCTCCTGTAGGAGCAAATTCTTTCCATTAAGAGTAGACCCTAATTTAGAAGGGCTTCATAGTCCAGGGAAACAAACAGGAAGCATATAAGTTGTTTCCCTTCATAAAAATGGCAAAAGAACATGGTTCATTATGGTAATTCAGGTTATCAGACAGTTTGGCCTCTGTCAGCATTGTTTTGTCAGACAAATTATTTGGTATCAAAATTGGTGGGGTAATTTCAGACAGTGAACACCCTGATGAGGCTGCTCCTTGCACAGCCTCATCTGAGTCTGTACTATTTGCTCGGGCACTTTTACCCAGTAAGGATCACTATGGACCATAAGGTTATCACACAGTTTGGCCTTTGTCAAGAGTCTGTTATCAAATAAACTACCATACAAATCATTTGATATCAACTACTTCAAGACATTTATGTTTGCTACTTTGACAAAGAAAAATCATTTCCCTGTATTTGTTTATTTATTGAGACTTTGACAAATGGGTGGTTTGTAAATTGAGCCGCGACACGACAAAACCAACAATGTGGTTGTGCGCCCAGCACAGACTCAGATCAGCCTGGGCATCCACCAAGTCTGATCAGACTATTGACTAAGCGCTTGAATGGTAGCTAAGGGTCTAAGCTACCTCCATGCGAACAGCGAAGACTCTGATCAGACTGGGTGGATGCCCAGGCTGATCTGAGTCTGCGCTGGGGGCACAACCACATTGTTGGTTTTGTCGTTTCGCGGCTCAATTATTTATTTTGTACTTTAGCCTGATGGAGGTCTTATCCAATTATAAATTTAATGTTCATTTTTATCGTTTTTATCAGTACTTGTTCATTGGCCTCATCCCTAAACTTCTAAATTAAAAAAAAAATAGGTAATAAAACCCATCCTTGATGGATTTTTATCTAAATGGACTTTAATATTGTAATTATGTTGTTTTAGTTTTTAGTTTTATGTGTGTGTTTTTGGCTGTTTTTTTTTTTTCAAGCCTGCTCTTATGCATTATTTGCCCCAGCCCAAGAGCCTATCAGATGTGATAGGCTACTTGCCCAGCCACACTCTTGAAAGGAATGTGCCTCATGACACAGAAAACAGTAAATTAAATTACTTGTCATATATGCTCAGGCAGCTCCTGATGGGTCTAGTGTAGAGCAGGACCTGCCTGAAGCTAACTGTTGCATGCAGTAGAAATGTTAACAACTTTTTGGGACCAAGGAACCATGTATTCAAAAATTTTCAGCCAAAATAATTGAGCATATTGAACATATGTAAATACATGTACACACATGTAAAGTATCTGACAAATGAATGACTCATCGACACAGTTCTAATGAGGGATAACAAACATATATTTTTTTATAGAAAATAAGAAAGATTTTCTTAAAATTATCTTTAATCTGGGCCTCTGTCAGATCTGAGTCTTTTCCATTTCACAGACGCCACACGGTACCTTATCACACGCCACTCAGTTAATAACAGGGCTCGGGAAAACCGAATTTCTTTCGGTCCCAGACCGAAATTCAGAAATTGGGACCGATTGGAAACAGCCCAAAGCCCCCAAAAATCGGTCCCATACTGGCCCAGTACTTAGGAAATTTTCTCCAATTCGTCCGATAATTGTTACATACGGCCGTTTGATCTTGTCCCGACGTATGAAATATCGCCACTGTCTTTAAAATTCTAGCACGTGTCATAACTAATCGGATTAACGCAGGTGTTAGCCAGACGAAAAGACCGCCTACGGGCCAATCGAGATTGTCAGTATGGAGCACTGAACCACATGTCGGACCGCCTACCTGTCAATAACAAGTGTCATAATGACGCGCACTCTTACGACAGTCTGCTGGGCTTTGGGATGAAAGGTGTCCATCTTGTAAAAAAATAATGGAACTATAAAATATGAAAATGGAAACGTCCATTTCACCGATTTTCCTAGTTGTATCGTCATATCGTCATGCAGACCAGTGCGAAAGTAATGCCGATCAGTGCACAAAAATAGCGCATTTTGATCAGGGTCTACGCGATTATTATATTGGGTATAATACTAACGGTAGCGTTGATATGCAATTACCCGCTCGTTTATGGGTCAAGCACGTTTTGTCTTTGATGTAAAGATAAAAGACGCCGCTGTGAGTATAACGTACGCAGTGTCATTCTAACTGATGACGGCTAAAGGTACCTAAGTACACACACAGCTGACTAACAATCGTATCAGCCAGCGCAACTAAGCAGTCAGACCGGTCTTTCTTGTTCGCATCTAACATGAATAATAATGAACGTCGACCTAGCGACAACCGAATACTTCGGTGGAAGCTAGTCATTATACGCTCTTCACGCGTTCCGTAAATCACCATTTCTGACGCGGCCCATTCGGCGGCAGTGGAGGGGAAATTATGCAATTTGGGTACGTTAAACAGTACAACCATCATAACTTGGGCGAGTTAATGCTCAGGACTTACGTATTGTTCATAAACAAACAGGAATGACAGTCAATAATATTATTTCAATGCAATGGGCTTGAACAGGTTGTCTCCCCTGTCCACCTGTCAATCAAGTGTGATGTCTTCTATCACGTCCGCTTTGCCTACGAACACGTTCTAGTCTTGTATTTGCTTCTACATGCGTAGCTAAACGTCTTAAAATGTTTGAAACCCAAAAACTCCACCAAACACATCAATGTACGACCATTGTACGGAAATCGGGATTAATTCCTAGGATTTCGCTTGTTGTCATTAGTTTTCGTGACAGGTATCATTTTTTCCAATGGAAATTAGTTAGGTGATGACGTCATCGGCTGGACCGATTCATTTTTCAATATTTCCCGAGCCCTGGTTAATAATTATATTTTTTTCCTAGTAATAGAAAAAAAGTTATTTAATCAAAAGTCACAGAATTTTAGATTATCTGTATTTATCAGTGAAGTAACCTTTGCAGCGATAACAGATGACAAAAAATGTGTCTTTCTGATTGCGGTTTCATTTTTGTTTGAAACGCTGATTTATCAGGGAAGTTGACCAATTTAAAAGGAGAATCCATCCTTTTTGCCGTAATTTCTGGCCATAAAACTGTCAATAAAGCAGGAATAATTTCCCTTTAATGGCGGCCCACTGATTTTTCTTCTTTCTATACCGCAATTTAATTAATTGATGCTGGATTTAATTTTGAATCACGTTACATAAAAATCAGCATTTCTTTTGATTGCGTAGCGTTTTCCTTTGTGCGGCAGTCGCCATGATCGATAATAAACACTTGCAACGAAGATTTCATCACTATAAATCTAAAGTTATGACACTAACTTCATAGAAATGCAAAATTTATCGCTTCCAGAATTGATAATGAATTGATGATAAAAACTGCATTGTGTGCAAAATGAATTATACCCTGTTACGGTAATGATACTGAATATTGGGACAGAAGGCCTGAGCAAGCAGTGTAGACCCTGATCAGACTGCTCTTATAAAAGAGCAGTCTGATCAGGGTCTACACTGCTTGCCATCCTGCCAACATTTTTTGACACATCGCATATAGTAAGCACTAATTGTTCAGATTTTAAGATAATTATAGTAATTAATAAAGGAGGCACGATACTTAGGGAAATTACGATATATTGTTTAATATAGGCAGATGGAAAAGAGACAGATTTCCCTGAGAGATATAAGAAATACTACAAGTTCATATAGTCTCGTCAATATACATGAATTTTTCTCTACACTATAATTTGTTCAGCAGGATGTTGATATATTTGCAAAATAACCTGATCAGTCTTGTCAATTTTCTTATATGATTGTCATGATTTTATGTCAAAGGCTTGCTAGTAGGAAAAAACAGAAAACACTATTTCAGTCACTATAAGGCATCAGCTTCGGTGTCACACTCAGCTTTAAAATTTTGGTTAAGTTCTTAAAAGTCCATGTCTGTGTGATTAACTTAATATTTTGACTGATGTGAGATACTGGTCCAAACATTTCTGCAGCACCATCTCCATCCCAGTCAGTGACTTTTAGGTCCAAAAGATTATGACTGTCAGACTGAATGAGCATGGGTGCTTTGACCAGTATGTCATATTTTGACTGAAAAAATAGATATGACTTTCAAGTTTTAAAGAAGGCATCTTAGTAAGTTTTATAGTAGTAAATGATGTTTTCTTCAGGCCCAGGAGCATACAATATCACAGGTATGGGGTCAGAGAGCATGAGAAAGGCTTACATTGAGAGTACAAGAAGAGGAGTATTTGGCACCACTTCTGTACGAACTAACGCTATATCCAAGAAGGATGAGATGGAGACACCGGGACCCAACCATTACCAGGTGAAAGAAAAGCCGTTCAAGAGTCGCTATAATCAGTTGTCCTCAACTTTTGCTTCAGTTACATCAAGGTTGAAAGAGGAGCCTGCAGTGGTTAAGGTAAGATCAGTTTCTTTTGCAATATGAAATTATCATGTTTACCATAATCATACCACTGGGGGTGTTGGCAGAATCTGACCTAAGACAAAATCTCCCATCTTCAACCTCTCCTTGCTAAATTCTATGTTACATTTTCATGATTTTTGCTGAGGGGCAAAAACTGTGAGGGAATATGTGAAATCAAAAGATATGCCCATATCATATTTGTTAGCTCTGAAATGAGAAAAGGCCTCTTGTTGCATACATTTACAGCATCATCTAAGACATATCTGTATATACATGAATCTGTTCACTGCCAATCAGAGTCACATGTGTTTGCATCAGTGGTGACGTCAGATTTGTCATAAGGTGTCACCCAATGAGAATCTAAAAATTGGATGCTTGAGACAAATGACCCCTTACTACAGGTTCTTTTTCACTTAGATCCAAATAAGGGGGAGCTCATGCTAAAGACAAAGTGAACCCTTAACAGAAGTGACAACATTAGCAGGGTTGACTCTATATGGATGCTAGGGAATCTATAAAGTGAAAAATGAAGAGAAAGTGGTCAGCACAAATGCCTGCTGAGACCTGAGGCCTAAATTTTGGATTGCTGTAAGGCACCATCGATCATTATCCCAGTTCCTTCATTATAAAATCGGCAATGAAAAAGAGCATGCTTGATTGTTTGTGATCTCCTAATGCACTTCCTCTTGTCAGCTGTTATCTGAAGTGAAACGTCAGCCAGTTTCTCAGATTAAAGTGCCGCTTGCCGTGTGCAAACAGCAAAGACTCTGATCAGACTGCACATATGTGCAGTCTGATCAGAGTTTTTGCTGTTTGCTTTTTAGTCTCAAGCAGTATCATAAATTATGTCCATGAATTTCGCAGTCTTGTATCAGACTGCATGCGAGTCTTTGTGCTGGCTGTTCAAAAATGGCATCTGTTGCCTTTTCCTGTGCCTGGACTGGTTCGGAAACCATGAAAGTTTCACATGCACGTCTTTGTTATTGTTCCTGTCACATGACAGCAGGAAACAGGCACAACTCGTAATTTCCTCCCAAACTGTCAGACTCGTACCCATCATTTTTGCAAAGTGTCTTTTTTGGCCGTTAATTATAAAAGTGTTAAGCACGTTGATTGCAGCTACTTTGTATTAAATTCTTTCAATATTGAAAGAACCTCAGTGTTTTGTTATAGATTTTTTGCCAAGGTTGTGAATATTATCAATGCGACAGCCGAGAAAAAAACGAATAAAACGGAAGTAATTATTCTGCCTAGGCTAGCAAACGTCTTGAATAATGATTAATTTCAGCGTATAAACAGGGCAATGAAGCATAATGATTAACTCTTTTCCACTAAAGAATAGTTGTGATCATTAATAGGCATGCATTAGTAGCCTTTATGGAAAATATTGAGCTTTAAAGACGAGAATTAAGTGATTAATTCCACTGGTATTGTGTCATTGTATGTCAAGCAGACTTGGTCTGAAGCTCTAAAAGTTAGTTTTTATTTCTTTATTTCAGTATTATGTCCTGATAAAATCATAAATCTGTAATGATCGGTTTCATTGTTGATTTTTATAGCAAAAAAAATAAAAGGTTGAATGAGAAATAGAACATAAAAAGTACCAAATTTATGCAGTAAATATTTGAATGGCCCCAAATATTGACCAGTTGGGAAAGAATTTTTGACCTTGATTAGACTGCATCTGTAGAAGCAGTCTATTCAGGGTGTGCACATTTTGCCATTCTACCATCAACAGTGCCAGTAAGTAAAATCAGTTTGTTCAAACTCTAGAAAAATTACAGTAACCGATTACCGGTGCCTCAGTATTTAGAGTAGTTACCGGGGCCTGTGTTTATTTCTATATTGTGTCCCACTAAAAGCATAAATTTATTAATGATCAGCTATATTCTTGGTTTTTATACAAAAGAAATAAAAGGCTGAATATGAAATAGGACACTAAATAAAGCTAATTTTGAATAATACCATGAAACTAATAAAAATAATTATACTCACAAGGGGCACAATATAGAAACAACATTATATCAACATTGATTCAACATCATGATGTTGAATCAATGTTCATTTAATGTTGTCTCAATGTTACGTGTGGGCTGGATATGTTTTAGTACCCCTTGATCCTTCTCCTCCTGTTTTCCATAACTGTACTGTACTGCATTCAAATTTGGATAAGATCAGGACTTCAGGAGATGTTTCATAAAATTGCTTTTTAATTAAAAAAAAAACCAGTGAAGACCCGGTTATAGGTAAATATTAAAATAATTGAAAAAATCTCCACATTTACATAAATACAGTCAAATTCTTTATATGTGGCCCATATCAGAGTTCAAGAGTTGTTTCCCTTTGACTGTTGTAATGCCATCAAAGATATGCACTTTTACTCAACCTGTAATTCAAGGATTATTGTTCTCCATTTTATTTGCTGAGGGAAAGTAATGTTTCTCAGTACATTTTTTTCTGCAATTGCATGATTTTATATTGGACAAGGAAATGATGATATTTCTTGTGTAATTTTCTTTC
Organism: Ctena decussata; assembly: GCA_963989385.1. Taxonomy (NCBI): domain Eukaryota; kingdom Metazoa; phylum Mollusca; class Bivalvia; order Lucinida; family Lucinidae; genus Ctena; species Ctena decussata. Next base: position 5,026,235 of record OZ022500.1, read on the forward strand.
ATGAGTAATAATGTTCAAAAGAATAACTAATGTTTAATACCAGCAATTTCATGAACCACAAGCAATTTCTTGAGGCTTGGCAAAAAATACAAACATTATTTGAGACTCAAAGGAAGAAAAGATGTGTTATAGGTTGTAATAAGAGGAATGATTCTTATAAGCATGTACCTTGATGTAGTCCATTAAGAGTATTATGTCTTTACATGAGCAACATGGGGGTCTATAGTTTGAAAACTGAAAACACCAATCAGTCTTTGTGATTGCCCAGACTGATCTGAGTCTTCTGTGTTTGGATATGGTGTTAGGCCATGTTTCTCATTGCTAGGCATATTTCAGCATGATTATTTGTTCAATTTCAGTAAATCAGTAGTCAGTTTCGTTATTGGAAGTTTAATCTAAACGTAGTTTCATTTAGATAAACATGAACTCTACCAGAGATTAATGTCCCTGTTCCCCATCTACCATTAAGACCCTAAAAATTGTTGGTCAAAAGTACGAAAGCAAACAGTGTAGATTCAGATCAGACTGCTCCTAGGAGCAGTCTGATCAGGATCTGCACTGTTTGCAATTCTCCAACAACTGTTTTAATGCATCTCTGGATAGTAAAATCTTTTTTTTCTTCATTTTCTTCAATGTTTTTCATGATTACGGTAATTGTTTACAGTGTCCGAATGTTTACAGCTGTAGCAGTTCTACTTGACTTGAAAGAGCTTAATTTCCATTATTTCCCACTTAATATCTTGTTTCTCCAACAAAATCAATCGCAGTAACTAGTTGATTAAGGTTATTCCAAATAGCTCGGTTCTCTAGTCCACTATTATCTTTGACGGATCTTTATTCTCTAGAGTTCCGAACACTCGAGTTTGACATTTGACAGTTTTGTCCTCAACCCAAAACAGTTTTTAAGTAGCTGTAAACAGCGGGGAATGCTCTTTCAGTGAAAGAAGTGAGCCCACTCACTTTTGTTTGCTATTGGGATATTTTAGCCCATAAACAGCAATTTTCTGCCTTTGCAGTGTTAGGATATTCAAGTGTTAGACTCCCTGCATCAGAAATCCATTTTTGGAATCAACTTGTTTAGGCAAGATTGGGCTTTTACAGTGTGGCTGATGAAGTTGATGTCACCAGAAAATGACTAGCCATCTAACCAAACTGTATGCATGCAAGCTTATCTGAATGTGCATACCGGTGGTGCATTCTGTCCTAACAGATTTCTTGCAACGTGGGTCATATAGATTCCAATATAAGCAGAAGCCTTCTTCTGTAATTGATTTGTTTTCTGGGAGCAGAGCATAATGCACTTTACCGTCTTACCCTAAACTTTGGGACACTTAAATAAATTACCTTAAATAGGTTAAAATTTAAATTAGTTGAGTTTACTACCTTTTATTATGTGCAAAACTTACTGACAGACAGGCAAACAGTGTAGATCCTGGTCAGACTAAAGGAGCAGTCTGATCAGGGTCTACAAAGTTTGCACTGGGTTATTTCACTTCTTTCATAATATTAAGACTAATTATGGTAGCTTACATGCAAATCTGTTTGCAATTTTGAAGATAGGAACCTTTATGTTGTTTTAATACTTTGATTAAAGTTAAGTAGTCCATTTAGAATCTTTATGCTTTCTTAAGTCTTTAATTATCTCCTTTGTAACCAAATATGCCTCCTGTTTCCTTGCTGGAATAGCAGACCCTTCTTTCATGCAGAAACTGTTTTCTTTTACTGTTTTGAATTTTGATTTTGTGGTGTTATTCTTTCTATTCTATTTTATCCCATAACCTTACAAGGTCATTGGGGCACCACAGATGACTTGGAAACAATCCCTTTCCACCTTTTCCTGTTTTCAGCTGCCCTATTTGAACTGGGAAAGTCCATCCATGTCCACTTTTTATCCCCCGACCGAAAGGTTCGGGGGATATAGCGATGAGCCTGGCGTCCGTCCGTCTGTCCGTCCGTCCGTCCGTCCGTAAACACTTTCTTGTCCGCTCTATATCTTGAATACCCTTTGGAATATTTTCATGATACTTCACAGTTATGTAGAACAGGTCATGATGATGTGTCGCGTACAAGAATGGTAACTCTTGCTATTGTACTTTTTGAGTTATCTCCCCTTTGGTGATTTTTTGGCAGATTCGTGTCCGCTCTGTAACTTGAATACCCTTTGGAATATTTTCATGATACTTCACAGAAATGTAGAACAGGTCATGACGATGTGTCGCGAACAAGAATGACAACTCTTACTTTCTTACTTTTTGAGTTATTTCCCCTTGATAGTTTTAGGTGTGATTCTTTGGCAGATTCGTGTCCGCTCTATAACTTGAATACCCTTTGGAATATTCTCATGATACTTCACAGATATGTAGAACAGGTCATGAAGGTGTGTCGCGAATAAGAATGACAACTCTTGCTTTCTTACTTTTTGAGTTATTTCCCCTTGATCATTTTAGGTGTGATTTCGTGTCCGCTCTATAACTTGAATACCTTTTGGAATATTTTCATGATACTTCACAGATATGTAGAACAGGTCATGACAATGTGTCGCGAACAAGAATGACAACTCTTGCTTTCTTACTTTTGAGTTATTTCCCCTTGATGGTTTTAGGTGTGATTTCGTGTCCGCTCTATAACTTGAATACCTTTTGGAATATTTTCATGATACTTCACAGATATGTAGAACAGGTCATGACAATGTGTCGCGAACAAGAATGACAACTCTTGCTTTCTTACTTTTGGAGTTATTTCCCTTTGATGATTTTAGGTGTCTGCCCCATAGCTTGGATACCTTTTGAAATATTTTCATGATACTTCACAGATATGCAGAACAGGTCATGACAATTTGTCTCATACATGAATGATAACTCTTGCTTTCATACTTTGTGAGTTATTTCCCTTTGGTAGTTTGAGCTGCTGTTTGAGTCTCTGCTCCATATCTGTATAACCCTGGCCTGCTCCAGAATTTGAATAACCTTGTACCTTTTAGAATATCGATAACCATGCTGTGATATCTTATCAGTGTTCCTAACTTTCTCTGACCCCTCTACATTACCACGCCCCCCCCCCCCCCCCCCCCCAAAAAAAAAAAAAAAATTTTTTTTTCCAGATTTGGATTCTTTGTCCAAATTCACTTACTAGAGAGCTCAAAATTAGGTTTGTAGGGCTTGTACTTTAGAATTTATTCACACCGTTTGAAAGTTGAATGTATTGTATGCTATACATTTGTGTATATGGTGGCTGTTTGAGATATTACCTCTTTTTAGCAGTCAAGCATACTGTTTTAGTCTGAGTGTTAGATAATCATGCATCTATTAACAGATAATGTCAATCAGAAGCATAAAAGAATGACAATATATTACTAAGATGTGCTTTGAAGTGCACCCTTTTTACCAAGGCCCATGGGGGTCTTCGGTCGGGGGATTTGCCATCTCCTCTGATGGCTATTTTTAATATTGTCTGCCCATCTTTTTTTTCTGGCTACCTTTTCTTTTCTTCTGTTTCCTTTCACTGTTCCCTGTAGAATCGTCTTTGCTAAACCAGAAGACCTTCAGACATGGCCAAACCACCTTAGTTTCCATTTCTTGACCAGGGTCAGGAGCTCATCATATTTTCCAATGGCTGCTTCGATCTTTCTGTGAACCTCATTGGTTATCATTGGTTTCTTTCTGTACACAACTAATGCTGCAACCTTATTTATACAGATTTTCTGTAAAAGTTTTCGGGCCTACTGTCATTCTTCATAAACAGTAGCACTGCAGCTTCTCATTAGGACACCTCTACATGGGCAGTCTAATGATATTCGGATGAGTCCATAAATATTTTAGCATGACCTTATTAGCATACCCATTCTACATTTGGGTTGTTACAGAAACGTAGCCCAAACAAACCTTAATATCATCAGTTTGTATTAGACTCTTGATTAATTGCATAAAAAAAGTTGGCAATCAAGTCCCTCTGCAATGCTTGTTCTCAGCTTTGTCATTTGTGCAGAGGTTTCAACTAGAGGCGTTGTTGTTTTAATCTCTAATGTTATGATCAGCCATCATGCTAGAATGAATTGAGCTGTGATGCAACAAAAACAACAAAGTGGCATGTGCACCCAGCAAAGACTCAGATCAGCCTGGGCATCAGCCTTGTCTGATCAGAGTATTTGCTATGCACTTAAACGGTAGCTAATGATCAAAGCTGTCTCCATGCTGACAGCGGACAAATCAGAGTGAGCAGATGCCCAGGTGATCTGAGACTTCGCTTTCTCGCACATGCCACTTTCTTGCAACATTATGGTTTTCTATCACAATTCCTCCTTCAGTCCTGTGTTATCATCTTGTGTTTAGTCAGTTTGTTGTGGTTTACTAGTACCATACCTTCATCTCATTTGAAAATGAGTGTGATTGGTAACCGTAAGTTTCCAGACGGTTGACAGTGCACTGAGGCAAGTTTTGCTGTCTTATGATGACTCTTGTTATTGTTTTTTCTCCCGCTTGCCTTTTCACGCTTTATTGCTTTCACTTGAGAATTTATAGCGTCATTAGTAGCCCTATTTGTTGACACTCGTTCATTGTCAATAGGGGCTATTTGTTTCTAAATCAGTGGGCTACTTGACACTGTACAAGTGGTAGGGGATGTTTGTTTGTTCACCCGCAGGCCAGTACTTGGTCACCAACACCCGTCCTGAAGTACCCTTTATTGTGTTGACTCATTAATTCAAATCTGACACAATAGGGAAGAGGAAAATGGCCATAAATTTTGTTATTCCAGGTGGTGAAATGTCAAGATTATACGCAATGTCACATGAAAAGATATCTTTTATGTTTTAATTAAGGGCAAAATAGTCATTAGGATTCAGTTTATTGCAAAAGCTGGTGGGATGTCTGCCTTCGAGTAAAATTTCATGTGTCACAAAGCATGAAGTTTCTGTTCGATTTTAGAAGAACTAAATTCAAATAACTTTAAAACCTACCACATTGAAAAATATCTGGGGGCCATATCTGGAAGGCATGAATCTCATCAGACAGCTTGCACAGTGGATCAGATTCAGCTAAAGTTTGCCGGTCTTTCTTTCTGAGCCTTCAGAAGGCCTTAAAGGATCAAAGACTGAAAATAAAAGGCCTCGAGCAGGAGGGTTGGGAATATTTTATCTCAGTAAGAAATTGAATGCAAATTGCATGTTTTGATGCAGTCTGAATAATTTCTTTAAACTAGAAAAGGTATCATGCACCTTGTGGACCATAGTTATAATGTGATAGCCCTTAGTCATATGTATGTTATCAAGGGCGTAGCTACCTATACGGCAAATACGCAAGTGCGTATTGAAATTTTGTCAAAATTGACAAAATTTCAACACACACTTGCATATTTGCATGCTGAAAATTTATAAATTAGACAAGATTTCAATACCAATTACCAAAGTGGCTGAAATACTAACTTTCCCTTCAAGAAGTAGAGAATAAAACATGGTTGTGCGTATTATGAAATTGCTCCTAGTTACGCCCCTGTGTTATTGCCCTTACTAAAGAGGCAGTTCTAATGAGGGCTACAACATACAGTATATGTCTGTGAACTGAGGCAGCTCAGTGGTGCTACAACATGATTTTATGGAGAAATGGCAGATATTATCTATGAAATTACCCCTGAATTATGTAACATCTTTCTTATCTAAAGCTTTGGACTATCTGATGAACTAAAACTATGTTGCTTCTGTTCAAAAACAGACAAAAGTCCCAAGTTTTAATTTAAATTTCTATGATGGTACCTGAGAGACCTTAAAATATCTGGAAACTTGTTCGTTTTAATTGCCTAATTATAAAACAGTTATAAACTGTTAAGTAATGAAGAGTCAATTCCTTAGCAATATAGATATACTCCGAGATAATAGCAGTGCAGTGTCTTACAGACTGAAAATTAAAAAGCTTGCCGCCAGCGGGTCTGAAATATCAGTATGTTTGGCTTAAAATAAAAGGCAGAGAGATTAAGACTAAAAGAGCAGTACACTGTATCCTGCAGATTTTGCACTGTTTTACATGTAGTGTTCTTACATGTGAGGGGCATTCAAAAAGTTCTTCAGTGAAAAGTGTTCCAAAAGTAACTAGGAAAATTCTCAGGAACTGACACAATTCAATCACAGATCCCACCCAAAACTTCATGTGGGAAAAACTCAACACAAAATTAGTCACCACCAAAGACATCCTTAGTGGCAGCCACATGAACAGCCATTTCCCATGTAGGTGGTCACCGGGCTAGCCTTAACATCATAAACAATATATCAATAACAGACATAAAGCAGATCTGTTGTCATATTCATGCAATATCTGTTGTTTATTTTGCAAGTATGCCAGCATCATACAAAGTTTGCCATTAATGAATTATTTTGGAAGAATGCCAGCGTTGGAGGGGTAGTGGAGCAAATATGTTGGGCTATCTTTCAAGGGGGTGGTCTACGGAGTGTAACATTTGTTTTTGTATACCAAAATGATCGCCTGGGTCTATAGTTATCAAATTCAGCGTTTGCCACTTTGGCAAACCTTGCATAACTCTGCAGTGGCCAGTTATTTACGTTACCTCCTTATATTTTAGATATCAAAGATATTTATTGAAGTCAATAAGAAATATGTTTAAACAATATAAATGTATCAAATATTAATATTTTCTCTAAGAATGATTAACATGCTATAGAAAAGGCTGCTAAGAAAACAGTTCAGAACTTCTGTGCTGTTGTTTTCGTTACAATATAATATGTACCCCTCGAAAATTTAAAATATAACTTAGGTTGTTGCATTTACAAACAATTTGTGATAAAATAGCCCAAACGTTTTCAATATTCTGATTGTCTCGTTAAATACCATTCTAACAAAACAAATTTGAGACCTCTAGCTATTATACTTTGTCAAATATGTACTGTTGAACATGATTACACCTATTCCCTGTTGGTGGCTGCAAACTCATTTTCCCACAATTGTTCGTACAAAAGATGGCTAATTAGTTATTTTAAACTGACGAATTGGCCCTGTTGCACTAAGATCATGCTGGACATGATATAAAACAACAGTTGACAAAATGTTTTGACCTAACAACACATATTTTAACCAAAGTAACGTACTTAACAGATTTAAATGTTTGGGTAAAGCATAGGTCTTTCCCCCCACGAATATACTTTTTTTGACATTCTGACTTTTAAACAACATAAATGTGATGACAGTAGTTGTTATTTATTTCAAATTGAAATTTTTGCTTAGTTTAATCGCCTACTTAGACAGAAAACAGTGTTATTTACATGACTTGCAAAGCTGATATTGTTCTGCTGTTTAAATGAAGCCTTTGTTATTAATCTGTACATGAAATATGAGTATTTTTCCATTAATAGCCAAATGACTTGTGAACAAAACCTAAGGTATCAAACTGGCTAATCATAACTTATAATTTTTACTCAGAAAGGTAACGTTAATAACCGTTATTTCAAAACAGTCACTGAGATTAAATATTACTATTGCCAAATATGAGTAAGCTGTATCATTTTTAGCTGAAATGAAAACATTTTTAAAAGGCGCATTTGACCGGTTTAAGGTGCCCAAAGTAAGTCATTATTGAAAGCTCCAAGGCAGAGCATCAGTTGTGGTGTATCGAAGTTATAGTTTGTGTCGTGCCCTTATCTGTAGTCTTCCAAAAAATCGGTAATTTTCATCGACATGTTTGCTATCATTCTGCCATATATATAGAAAAAGACAGAAATGGGTGAAAACAGGCATTTTTGTGACTAATTATGTTTAGCTACGGCTAGCTTTGTGATCATCTGCATGCAATGGGCAGCATGTTTATTTGGCTTGTATCATCTGACTACTTGTCATAACTTAATGCTGCCATTTGCAATCTGGTATTGCGAGTGGATTGATTCACAGAAGGAATCAATTCCTGATTGCTGCCCCTTTACACTTCTTTCTCTGTTTTGACCTTTTCTTGTAAAAAGCAATATATAAATCCAATGTTTAATTTTTTCGCCTAGAACCATACATTTTTATCAAAGTAACGTATATAACAGATTGAAAATATGAGTTATTTTCTTCTACTGCAGCAAGTGTAAAGTTCCGTGTGCTTACCATGAAAAGTTCCGTCGTCCCTCATCTTATTTCAAACTATGTTTGGGTTAATCTAGGCTTATTCTAAGTCAGTTTGAAAAAAAAAGAGAATTTAGCTAAACCTGGTGCTAGGGACCACTGTCATTGGTGCAACATTATATTGCTGGGGCACACACTCAGCTTAATCAAGGGTGCTAATTTTGTTTTCTCTGATGCATTCCTTGCTTCCAGAGAATCTTCCTTCAGAATTTTGTTTGGTGGGTGAATGGATATTGTGTGAAGTGAAATAACTATGATTACATTGGCCTCTCTGTTTAATGGGGGTAACTTTTTTACTTTGAAATCATCATCAAAATGACATTTAATTGGAGTCAGTGATAATTCACTAACTTCAACTACTTGGTTTGGTAGTCAAAAAGGTAACGTATACAGCATTCAACAGTAAACGAGTTGTCAGATTACCCTTTTACTGTTAAGAAGTTTTCTTATTAAAGCTAGAGTAGCAAGGTGCAGGTAGTAACCGCTCTCAGGTATAATGCAGATGTGGAAAGCAAACACTGAGCTGCCGAAGGTTAACCTAACAGAGCATCGCCATACATTTCTGTAGGGATTTAAATATTTGATTCATTTATTTAATTGTTTTAAATAATTATATACCCAAAGAAAGGGCTAAGACAGTAACATAACTACCCATATTTTTCTATATAATGCATTTTTGTAATAGTATTATGCCTGTTTTAGATGTTTTACTTAAAGGCGTTTATTTTCTGAACCCGGTAACTAGAGCATGCATATGAACTTTGATCATAGTAAAAGGGTCTGTCCCAGGAACTGGGGAACTTAAAATGCTTCATCTTGCTGCATCATACCAAACAGATGATGTAAAAAAAATTGTAATTCTAATCTGACAAATTGTTTACATTTGAATGTTGTATACGTTACCTTTTTAAATACCAGACCAAGGAGTCAAAGTAAGTGAATTATCATTGCCTCAATTAAAAGGCCATTTTGATAATGGTTTTAAAATAATAACGGTACGTCACAATCATATTATATGTGCCTGATCTTGAAAGGAATCAAATCGAGTCTGCTATGTTCTTTCAAGTGTGTGTTGCTTGCTTTCATATGAGCTTTTAGTATATTTTGGAAATAATACTGTATCATCGTGAATGGACTACCTCAATGTTTTTCTACAATCTGTAATGCTTCCCTAGATGATTCCTATTTCTGTGGATGATATAACCCTTCCAGAAACTAGCTACTCTTAAAGGAAACACTTTTCTCTTACAATAGCCAATTCTTTCCTTTTAGAGTTTACTGCCATTGAGAAGAAAGGCCAAAGTAAAATTTGCAGAATTATTTCATGTAATATTGTATCCATTCACCTTAAATTCTTGGAATGATTACAATGTATTTAAATTCTGAAGGAAGATTTCCTGGAAACAAGGAATTGGTCACAAAATTAAATAAATAAGTAAATAAATAAATTAAAAAATAAAACTTAATAAAACGAAACAATAACCTCGGTTTAACTTAGTTTATATTCAGGAAGGTAATGTTGCAACATTGCCGGTGCCACCTAGCACCAGCTTCAGCTAAATTCCTTTTTCAAATCGACTAGTAATGAGTCCAGATGATACCAAATGACCAGAAAATATATGATTTGCATTTAAATGAAGTACAAGAAAGAATTTTAAGGTAGCCACATGACAATTTACACTAGGTGCAGTGCAGTAAAATAACTCTTTTTCAACTGTTATATACGTTACTTTGGTTTAAATAAATGCTGTAGGGCCAAAATATTTTAACTACAATTTTATATATTGCTTTTATAGAAAACGATCAAAACAGATAGACAGTGTAAAAGGGCAGGAATTTTTTGAACTAGCGCCACAATTCTAGTTCCCACAACACCAAACTGTAAAAAGTAACATAAAGTAACAAGACATGTACTCAAACGATAATAACGGGTGCCAAATAAACATCCAGCCCATTCCATGCAGAAGACCATATAGCTAGTCTTTATAAAACATACCAAGAAACACATATTATCCATTTTCACCGACGTTCTTTTTGTTTCTATATACACTGAAGGACTTTAAAAACGCAAAAAATGAAAATCGTTTTTTCTTGCACCCAGAATATTTTTTGTCTTCTTTAACAGATAAAATCGGCTGGTAACGACACTCTGCTTCTATCTATATCTAAAACCGGCATTTTTAAATGCACTGGCCACCACTAGCTATGCATCATTGTTTTACAATTTTTTGCACGTGGTGTACCCACGAATGAATGAGGAAAAACAAATTATCATTTCACATATAGCTTGTAGTTATACATGTCTAAAAACCACTTAAGCTTTAGTTCTACAACATTATTAATCACGCCACGCTTGTCCAAACATGAACGATCTGGCAAAATCGGAATGTTACAAGACGGGCTGTGTGTTTCTGATGTCACATGACATTATAATTGCAATCTGTTGACTGCTCAGCGCCTTAGAAATCGTTACCAGGCTACTGGGACAGTAAAGGTTGACACCGAAGAATTACGAGCCGACGTCAAGACGCTACATTAACAATGTTCTTCGTCCTGTGGTAATACCCCTTGTGCGTCAAAAATATAAGAGAGGAAAAATTTTTATACCAACAAGACAATGCCCCAGTCCATACTGCCCGCCTCACAGTCAATTTTATGGCAGCAAAGTTTGACTGGTCGCCTTTGTCTCTAGACATGTCACTGATTGAGATAGTACTTGCAACTTTAGAATCTAAGGGTATTGCTATTTGATAGACTGTTGCGCTAATATTACTTATCATTTTTGTATGAAATTTTGAAAATGTTTTGCTGACATATTGATTGTCATCGTAGCAAAATTTCAATTAAATTAGTACACTGGAAATTAGTAATTTTTATGAATTTTAATATTTGCGTTTTTAAAGTCCTTCAGTGTACATCAGAATGAAGGCCAATAAACAAACAACACAAATCATTTTTTAAGGCTACAGATAAGTGGAAGACACAAACTATAACATCAATACACTAAATCGGATGCACCGCCGTGGAAATGTCACTGATTAATCATATAGTTTCGGTTTAAATCAGTCGAACGTGCCATTTTGAAAATATTTTCAACTCAACTATAGTAAGGCTGAGGCACATTTGGCTGTAGCAACAGTTAATCTCAGGGATTGTTTTCAAATAATGGTTACAAATGTTACCTTTCTGAGTACAAAACTGTATGTTATGGTTAGTTATTTTGTTATAGTGGACGTTTTAAATGTGATTCTGATAGTAATCGGAAAAGATAATAGTGTCCCATGTACAGGTTAATTCACAAAGGCTTATTTTTTAATTGTAGGACAATCTCACCTTTGTATGTCATGTAAATAACACTGTTTGCTGCCCGAGTAGCCAACTTTTCCAAACAGAAAAAATCATTTAACGATAAATAAAACACATAGTTCTCACAGTTGCATTGTTTAAAAGTCAGAATTTTAAATGAGTGATTTCCTGGTCGGAATGATAAACGCTTTACGCAAACATTAACAATCTGTTAAGTACGTTACATTAGTTTAAATGTGGGTTGTAAGGTCAAAAATATTTTTAAACGTTTGCTTTATATCCTGTTTAACATGATCTCATAGCAACAGACCCAATTTGTCTATATAAATAGCTTATTAGCCATCATTTGTACAAATAATTGTGTGAAAACAGACTTTCTAGCCTCCAACACGGAATAGGTATAACCAAGTTCAACAGTACATGGTTAACAAAGTATAAAAGCTAGAGGTCTCAAATTTATTTTGCTAGAAACATTTTGAAAGCTGCTAGCTAGACAATAGAAAAAATTGAACAGTTTGGGCTATTTTGTCATAAAGTTTTCGTAAAATGCAACGATTTAAGTTTGTATTTTAAATTTGCAAGGGGTAAGTTATATTTTGTCACGAAAATAACAGCACAAACGTTCTGAATTGTTTCCATAGTAGCTTAAATTGTAGCAAACTAATCATTCCTATAAAGAATATTGACATTTGATACATTTATAATGTTAAAGCATATTTCCTATTGACTTCAAGGAATATTTTTGATATTCAAAATTTAATGGGGTAACGTAAATAACTGGCCATTACAGAGTTATGCAAGGTTTGCCAGGGTGGCAAACGCTGAATTTTATAACTACAGACCAAGGCGATCATTTTGATATATGAAAACAAATGTTACACTCCGTAGACCACTACCTCCCTTTTCTAGGCCACTTACGCAAGCACATTTGCTCCACTAGGGTGGTCAGGATTAATGTTCTTACATACGTCTGCAATGATAGGGGATAGTGAATTAAGGGGCTATTGAAGTAAGCCAACCACATGGACTCAGCCACCTACTGAAAGGCAGCTTGCAGCTTCAACAGAACTACAGATTCATCATCCATCCTAGCAAGGTCATGTTGATCATCATGAACAGGCTTCATGTTTCCGGTACCTGACCCACCAGTAATATCAAACCAACATACCATGCATGACATACCGTCATATCTTATTTATGTCTGTAAGCATGTATCAGTCAGGACAATTTCTTATCAGGAAACAGGAAGGAAATGCTCTGGATGCACAAGTTGTTATTGTTCAAACATTTTCGCCAGTTTCATGAGTTTAGGGTACCTCTCCATAGCATGGCTCGGGAATCCAATTTTGAATTAACATCTTTAAAATTTGTATATGCTAACAGGAGACACTAGAGAATAATAGTCAGGCCATAGAGATGAGATGCTACCGGAGGTATCTGAATAATTTCCATAATTTAGGATGAGCCAGTATAGATGCTGCATTATCTCTAAACATTTTAAGAACAAGAAAAAATTGAGGTCACAATATGGCACTTCAGTTAGGAAGACATGGTAGATTACAGCAGGTTACAGCACAAAGAACAAAACAAAAGTGGAAGACTAAAGAAAAGATTTAAAGAAAACATCAAGGAAGTTCATGAACAGGTCCAGAGTTTGCAGACCCCTGAAGGCAATGGACAACAAGGGAAGGTAGTGAAATACCATTGCATAGCCATCACTGATTCTCCAATAATTTAAGCATCCATGTAGCCAAGTGATTAGGGTTCCTGAATTTAGATCATGGGGTAACACATTCAAGTCACGCCGAAGGTGAAATTTTGTCCAAACCTAAATGGCACTACATTGCGCAGAGCCTTTCATAATCCTTCTCTGACTGATACACTGTTGAAAAGGATGAAAACCCCCATGCCATCCACCCCAGTAAGGGGTTGAAATGAGATGAAAAATACAGCAAAAATACACATGTGAAACTGTGTGCTTCAGTTGCAGTGAGCATTTTGAATGCTCCTTGTAATCTTTGTAAATTTAATATGCTTCAAAGGCAAGATGAACTGATTAAGTGCTTTGTAAAAACAATAATTCTGGTATGGTTCTGTTTTAATTTATTTAAACTATGTTCATTTGGACCTGATTAACCTTAATTACCTTAAAGATTGCTGGCAATGCAGATTCTGATCAGGCAGTCCGATCTGGATTTTCATTGCTTGCTCTTATAGTTCGGTCACACAGTTCCTAGAAGTTTTACATTTTACAGTTAGCAAAGTTCAGTTGGCGCTAGATACGTTAGCTGACTCACTTGAACCTCATTTGTATTAAAACTCGTTATGGAATAATCATTTGATAAATCTATTTGATTGAATTGCCAATAACAATTTCGATGCAAAACTAATAAAATTCAAAAGAATGGATGTTACAAGTAAAACCTCCGTTGTATCTCATAAAATCTTCATGAAGCGTAATTATTTTTGGATGTCATGGTGCAGTTTATCTAGCGATTCTGTGAAACATAATGTATTTTTAGGCAAATCCTCATAGATTAAGTCTGCTTTTGTACCTGAAATCGCAATTAAAATTGATATGTATCAGTCGGAGGTATGGAGTTAATGCTGATTATAGATTATTTCAGCCATGATGTAAGGCTAATATTTTATATTATCAATTTTTCAGGCAGTTTCATTAAACCTGCATTTTTAAATTACAGACAACCATTGAACACACATCTGCAAAGTTACTGGATTCTGTCTTTGTGTGCATTAGAGTGTCAGACTGGGCTGTTTTACAGGAGCAAACAAGGATTCTCAGTATATGTATATTCTGGACCCTTTTACCTGAAATGTTTTCATCCAGGCATTGTTCCACCAGCAGCATTCTTTATGCTGTTTGAAATCATACAACAGTAAAAATTCCACTCTTGAAAAACATAACTTTATCTTATTACCTCCAAAGAAGATACAGGCAATCTTATTACCCCCATGGAAGTTACAGGCAACCACCATGCATGTTGTGATTTGGCAGTTTCCATATTTTCTGCAACTATTTGAACATCTCAGCCTTTTCTGTAATGGGCACTATCATCTTCATATTTGAACAAGAACACTGTCCTTTAAGGAAATATTGGCAAAAATGAAGACACTGATCAGACTGCTCCTGAGGAGCAGTCTGATCTGGGTCTGCACTGTTTCCTCAGACATTTTGTGTCCAAACATTTTTGGAAAAGCCGATACTTGTTTTGAAAAAATAAAATGAAAATTGTTGCAGTCTCTGTCAATATCCTGGCAGGAGATGATTGACATAAATGATTGACATAATCAAGGGTAGATTGTAGTTGTTTATTTAGTTACTGCTCTTGAAATGCTGACAGACAGAAAGCAGGGAAGAATTTAAAAAATTACTTGTAATAGTGTTTGGATCTGATACTTGAAGAAAAGTAAATAAACTTGAATATTTGGAAGAAAACATACTCAGCCGAATTAAAAACGCAACACTGTTTTATCAAATATTTCATGCAGATTATTTTAAACTTAATTTCTTAGTTAATTTAACTGTTGCTAAAATTCAATTCTGTTTATGAAATATTCACACTTAGTATCAAGAGCTACCCAATTTTCAAAAAGTTTCAAGTAGTACAACTGCTGCGTGTCTGGATTGGTCTAGGATGATCTACGGGTACCCTAGTCAGCCAAAACCTGTTTTCAAGTCTCTGTCATTTGAAGGTAATGGAAGTGCCTGCCCAGTTGGCACATGACATAGAAATGACATTGCACTGACATCTTACTACTAAAAAGCCTAAGATAGGTAGGCACCATGCAAGCACATACCATCTAAGTGGCGTTGCAGTGATGTCAATGTGATGTGATGGTAGCCACCAAGCAGGCAAATAATGTCAAAATGACATCACACTGATGTCATTGAGACATGATGACGTCACATCGACATCAGAGCAACATCATTACGACTTTCATATCACATCTTAGGCTTTTTAGTAGTATGCAACATTCTGAGCACTCAGTAGTATTCCTAATTGTGACTTGTGAAAATCAGGTAGCTGTGTGAATAGTACTCACTCAAATGTGAACCACTGAATTTCAGGGACATTAAACATTATTTCTCAGAAATCTAAGAAATTAGATAAATATATGAAATGAGCTATGAAAACTGGATGAATTTTGAGTTGCTTTTTTAATTCAGTTGAGCATATGATGGCCCAGATTGGAGTATTTCTTGATTCAAGGCTCCAGTGTAAATACCAGCAGGAAGAAGCAATGCATGTACATAGGGCTAAGGACTTCGGTGTCATTTATCTCAGGTTGGGGGTATGTTCCACAAATTAAGAGACATCATCTCGACATGACTGAAATTTTGTTGAACAAGACGATAAATCTCAACTTCACTCAGCAACTCAAGCTCAGTTGTCTGCCCTTAGAAGAAAACTTTTCATGTCCACTCAGTCACCCCACCCATGATAACTTGTTGTTTGAGAAAGTACAAGGAAATTTGTTATTTCATGTAAGATGATGAATCTCTGACTATTAATCTCTCTGTTACTCTTCCTAGAAAATCATGAAAATCGTGGAATCTCTTTTATCTTTGTTTCTCATTAGATCTGATATCTTGCTCTCATGCTTCTTTAAAATAACTCATTCTTCATCAATTTTCCTATCTAATCTTTTTACAAGGCTGTTTGGATAATCCTAGGTGAGTTATTTGTTAATTTTATGAAGGCAGCTGACGATGATGAATAACATCAGAAAATAAAGTGAATCTTTTGAGCCTGTCCATGATAAAATACAACACAGGGAATTTCTGGCTTTCATCTGTACCAAATTCAGAACATTACTACCCAAAATTTCTTAACCTTTATGTACCTATTCCCTTTATAAATAGGAGTTTATAGTTTATTAAAGTCTCATTTTGGTGTACAACATCACAGTACATACATGTTTATATACAGACATATAAAAATACACCAAACCATTCTGTACAGAATTATAAGAGACTATGTACATCATGCATTACTTATCACAGCGGATAAAGGCTCCACAGAGGTAAAAATAATAATAATAATAATAATAGAAAAAAAAAATAATAATAAAAAAAGCGAACATTGAATATTTTTTTCCACTTACGTGGCATGAGCTGCATTTATATTTGCAAATGGGTACCAAAATAGGTAAAGAAATCAAAACTTTTACAGATGATTACCAAAATAGGTAAAGACATTAAATTTTTGCAAATGGTTACTAGATAGTAGTACCAGACAATAGAAATTTTACAAATGGTTGCAAAAATAGGTTAAGAAATTAAAAATCTTGCAAATGGTTACTAGGATATTTAAAGACATTTGAAATTTTGCAATTGGTTACCAAAATATGTCAATTAATTAAAAATATTGCAAATGCTAACAAAGTAGATAGAGAAGTTTAACAAACTGCAAATTATTACCAAAATTGGTAAAAAAAATAAATATGTTGCAAAGGGAGGTAACTGAATTTCCCTCTTTTAGCAACATATTTACTCATCCTGTAATATGTATCACAAGCAGTTCAAGCAGCAATTGAGTCCATGGCAACTTCTACTTGTCTGAATTTACTGAACAATGATCAGAAGTAGTTACCTCCCTTTGCAAATTATGTTGTAAAACAAGATGGTCTTCTACTAATGCCTCCCAGTTATTTTTTGGTTGACTTTACAGAAAAAAAGCAGTATACAATGCAGTGCTTCATTTAATATTCTCAGCAGGTTGCTTGAAAGGGACAGGTAAACCCAAAAAGATAATGAGATCCAGCTGACAGGATCATGTATAATATTGTGTCTGTGACCTTTTGATTGTATGGGGGTAAAATTCACCATAAGGATTTGTTTTATTATGACAAGAGACAGGTTATAAACATCTTTCAAAATGGGCATTCAGAAGATTAGAAAAATGGACATAAATAAAAAATAACCATAATGAAACATGACTCAGACTACCAATATATCAAGGAAATAAGAACTGTTTTAGATCATAATATTTGATATTGTCTGATAATAAGTGAATTATGAAGCAGACAGAATGATTTGGGTCAAACTAATTTAGATTAAATCAGTTTTTATGGCAACAGATGTCATATTTATTTAAAGTGAAAGGTATATTTGTAACAATGAAACAGCAGCAGTTAAGGGACTGAATGGGTAGTGAATCTGATACAACTGGTGGAAAACTGGTGTAAAGTACAAGTTTCGTATCACTATGAATAATGTACCATTCACTCATAACCCCAGCTTTCCCTGGCCAGTATCATTTTGATTTCTGAAAATGAAATACAGCCAAGTCAATAAGCGTGTCTTGTTGATATTTTTAACATTATTGTCCCTGGGGACGGGAATGTTACTTGGGATTGAACAAAAAAAAATTTGATACCACAGTAGGCCGTTCTAATTAGAAGCCACAACATATGTTCATGTGAAGAAGTAGCAGACTTATCAACAAAAATAGGATTTTAGTTGGTTGGAATAGGAAATAAGTTTTCATCAAATACTAAATAAAGCTGATAAGAGGTTGAAAAGCAGTTATGATTGGCGTAGATGTAAGTAATGCTATGCAAAATCTTAAATGATGTCTTATGAAAAGGAAAATTTTATTTCCAGTGCTTCATTCTGCTCTTTGTTGTGATCAAATGAACAAATTTTGCTTCCTTCCAGAGTAATAATACCAAACTTCTAGACATACTATGGTGAAAGTTCTAATAAATCTTTTGCGTTTTATATAAATTTACCTTAAATCATACATATATTTATGATTACACCTGTATAATTTTGAGCAATGCTTCATTTAACACCTCCTTTGTATGTTTAATCTGACCAGTGATGAATGATGGACAAAATGCTTCATATTCTGATATAGCCGAGATAAGTTGTTTTTGATTTAAGTGAATGTTATACCGCACTTTCTCTGAATTTTGGCCAGAAACTGTTTGAGCAAAATCATAGACCCAGATCACTTCACACATCTCCAAAGCAGCAGACTGATCAGGATCTACACTGCTCATTTTCATTGTAATAAGAGAAAACCCTGTAATTTTCATAAAATAAAACTCAATGGGCTTTGCTGCAGGAGTCCATTAAAGAAGCGGGGTGGGATGTCGAAATGGTCACAATAAAGTTGGTAATTGTATTTCTAAAGTTGAATAGCCTTATAGTTTACATTTGTTGTTTTTGTCTAGCCTTTTGCTGAAGGATATGTTACAAGAAGATCAAATTTTTTTCATGATTAGTGATGTTCGGAATGTCATCCTACTGTGCTGGGGTCATTAGCACATAAAATAATACAGTACATGACAGAAATACTTGAGCAAACTGTTTCAACCTAGATCAGACTGCTGCCCAGTTTGGTCTTTGCTTATGCAGGCTGTGAAAATATTTAGGGTAAATGGTGTTGAAACTATGTTGCAGTGAAACAACATTATATGAGCTGCAAAACAAGAAAACCAACAAAGTGGCCCAGTCTGATCAGAGTCTTAAGGGTAGCTGAGGGTCTCAGCTAGCTCTATACGGACAGCAAAGGCTCTGTTCACTTTGTTGGTTTTGTTGTCTTGCAGCTAAAAAATTATCAGCGTCATATGACATCACGTCACATTAACATTAATACAACAATGGTCAGTCTTATGTGCCTACTCCATAAAGGCAATTATTTCCAAAATGAAATAATTTGTGTGAAAATTAAAACATGTCTAGATGTCAATATAACACATTAATATGACAAGATATCATTTGTTCCTAACAACTTTGACCATATTAATGATGTAATCATCACATTACATGCACCAAAATAATGCGGGTTCAGCTCATCCATAAAAATTGTCATTTCATATCTGTATTAAGTCATATGCGACAATTACTTTAAGTGGCCCATATGAAAGGAAAACAGAAAACACATTAAGCAGTATGATATACATCATTAAACTTATTAAAAATCCATATGCATCATACCTCATGATTTCTGAAAGCTGGCCTTTGCTTCATTTGACATTTACAAGTCCAGCATCTTCTCAGTTTTAGAAAGTCAGATGAATCGTTAGTTTGCACAGTGTCTACTGGCCCCGAGGTTATAAAACTTTTTGCATGCTCAACTCAGCTGAGCATGAAATTTTACTTGCTGATAAATAGCAAATTACTGATAAGCACAGTTGTTTTCTTGCTCAGTTGAGCTGAGCATGAAATTTTCTCTGCTTATAAATATAAAAATGCCAACATTAGTTGGCATTTTCATATTTATCAGCAGAGTAAATTTCATGCTCAGCTGAGTTGAGCATGAAAAAAGTTTTATAACCTCAGGGCCTGATCTGATGTCTGCTGCTGCTTTGTCTCAAGGATTGCATGACTAAGTTGCCTGGCCTTACCCATCAGTCACCTTTTTGTTTCCAACTTTTGGCATTTAAAAGCACTACTGTTACAGTCGCACTTAAAATGGTGGTTGTGTATATTTGTATTAACTGTACCACTTAGGTTGTCTCAAAGAGCCATTAAACCCAAAATAACCAACCAACCAGCCACTAAGGTGGAATGAAGGGAGTCAGAGTCTTGATAATCACCCCTTTTCTGAATTCACATACATAACAGTCTATTATTACTCTGTATGGGTTCTTAGCACACAGCATGATATGGGAATAGTCTTATATTGAGAGCAATATAAGGCAGATGATCATTAACCCATTCCATTTGGGATACCCCTTTATGGGTATCTGGACAAACAGTTTGGATCCAGATCAGGCCCCGCAAAGGTGGGGCCTGATCTGAGATCAAAACTGTTTGTTGCTTAGACATCATTTCTGCAAGAGTTAGTTAGACCAATATTGTCCAAATTTTCTTGATTTTTGATACAGATGACAATTTTAGCAGATGGCAAAAAGTACCCAGAATGCAATGGGTTAAAATGCACATTTGCCTTGGATGCTCATTTACAGCAAGTATCCAAAATAGTGTTCCCATAAAAAATTCTGTATATTGGGACAGATAGATTGAGCAAACAGTGCAGGCCCAGATCAGACTGATCAGGATCTACACAGTTCACCATGCCATCTGCATCTTTTAGACTCATTACCACAGGGTATAATCGATTCCACTAATTTTCGCTTCCTGCAGAGACTGTCCGTCATATTTGGCTTCCGCCGAGACTGTCCGCGATCTCTTGCTTCCTGCAGGGACTACTGTCCTCGAAAAATGGCTTCCTGCTGAGACTGTCCTGGGTGACTCTGCTTCCTGCCTAGAGCCTGGGCAGGAAGCAGAGTCATGCGGACAGTCTCTGCAGGAAGCCATTTATCATGTACAGAAGTCTCGGCAGGAAGCAAGAGATCGCGGACAGTCTTGGGGGAAGCCAAATATGATGTACAGTCTCTGCAGGAAGCGAAAATTAGCGGAATCGATTATACCCTGTGATTACTGCATTGAAAAACAAAACTTTGCATTTTTATAGGACAGTAACAGTAATACCAGACTTTTTTTAATACAATGAGTGTCATTAAATTGATGTTCAGTTGTAATTATATTTTTCAGGAGGTACCACCACCTGGTTCCTATGATGTTGGGAGGTCCTATGAGCTGTCCCAGCTCCATACAGAGAGGGCCAAACCCAGAACAGAAGTTGCCACTCGAAAACATGGATCATTCATGTCAGCTGCATCCAGGTTTGCCCCACCCAGGGATGTTGTTATTGCTAAGGCTGATCTGGATAACCCAGGTAAGGGGCTTGGTAGTCAATTAACTCTTTAAGCCCCAGTGACAAAATTAGCAAAATTTGCAAACAGCGTAGATCCTGATGAGGCGGCTCATAATGAGCCGCCTCATCTAGATCTACACTGTTTGCCCTCTAGTCTTTGAATTCTCAATATGAAATGTCTTGGACAAGGCATTTTTATTATACGCCCATTTTGAAAAAACGGACGTATTATGGCATGGCGCTGTCCGTTCGTCCATCTGTCCATCCGTCAACATTCTTGTGCGCAACATATCTCAGTAGCCGTTTGAGATATCTTCATGAAATTTTGTAGGCATATATATTAGGATGGAGCAAAGTGTCGCGTACAGTAATGGTTGCTCCTCCTTTCTTTGTTTCCAAGTTATGCCCCTTTGATGATTTTTTACCCTACTAGTCTTGTGCGCGCCATAACTAGATAACCGTTTCGGATATCTTGATGAAACTTCATAGCAATGTGTATGAGGGTTCGACAATGTGTAGCGTATGACAATGGTTGCTCTCCCTTTCTTGGTTTTGGAGTTGCATCCCTTTGATAAGATTTGGTAGGCTATTTTCATGTATACTAATCTTGTGCATTCAATAACTTAGTAACCGTTTGGAATATCTTGATGAAACTTTATAGCAGTGTGCATGATCACAAGATGGCGTGTCACATATAAGAATGGTTGTTCCCCCTTCCATAATTTTGGAGTAACCTCCCTTTGATTAGTTTTTTTAGGCTAGCCCCATTCCTCCATTCACTCCATAACCCTTTGAAATATTTTAATGAAACTTTGTAGGAATGTGTATGATAATGGGGCAATGTATCATGAGCATGAAACACAACTCTGGCTTACTTACTTTCTGAATTATCTGCCCTAGCATCAATTTCCATTTTACTCTGTAACTCCTTAACCGTTGGAAATATTTTGACAAAACTTTATGGTGATGTGTTTATTGTCAAGGGACTGTATTATTACCAAGTCTGGTACTCTTGTTTACTTAGTTTATGAATTAACTCCCTTGTTTGACTTTGGTATTTCTCAGCTTCTGAGCTGCTTCATCCTGGAAGCTGATTTTTTGAATACTAATAGTATTTGATGTGTTAGATGTTTTAATAACATTGCAGTCATTGTTACAGAGTTGTTTTCCCTGGTTGTCTGTCTGTCCATCATTCTTTAAACAATCTCGTTCATTCTGTAACTCCTTCATGACACTGAAACGGGCGTATTATGCACCACTTGCGAAGCTCTTGTTTTAATTTTTGCAGACGTAAATTTTGTCATCTGCTTTTTGGTGCTTAAGAGTTAAGAGTGAACATAGATAGTATGAGTATTGACCCCAAAGCACCAAAATAGCAGATGACAAAATGTACCTCTACAAAATTTAAAAATGTTTTGTCCAAGCAATATCATACTGAGAATTCAAAGTCTAGAGGGCAAACACTGTAGATCCAGATGAGGGGATCATGATGAGCCACCTCATCTGGATATACGCTGTTTGCAAATTCAACTCTGTTTTTGTTTTTTGTACTTGAAGTGTTTATGACACACAATGTACATAAGGTAAGTCTTTTCTATTCGCATCAACAGTACTTAGGTCCAGAGGAACCTGTATTGCAAACAGACTGTGCAAATACAAGGCTGATTGTAGGCTGCACTGTTCAGGTGGCCACAATATGTATGCCTTGTAATCACAGGCTTCTGGCTGCTATGATTGTACTCCTGCTACATACAGTCTTAGTTTGAGACACCACAACTGTTCATGGAGTGTTGATGGTTCCCTGTCGGTATTCTGTTGGTTTCGGTTGTTCCCTGTGGGTACTCTGTTGGTAGTAGTTTCCTGTGAGTTCTCTGGCTTTCTCCACATGATTCTCTGCTGGTTGTTATATTGCTTCTTTTCTCATGTCAGGGCTCAGAGCATACTGGGTACTGCTTATATAGAGCTTTTTGATCCATTATGATAGGATGTCCATTTTTGCCCAGCCCTGAGGGACATACAAAATGTATCTGTCACTCAGATTATCATTTAACCTTTGAAATCTGATCTCTTTTCTATCATGAAATTAAAATTGTACCTTTTTTCTGCTAATTTAGTCGCAGACAATATGGTGGGCTCCTCAAATTATTATCTATGTAAATTGTCTCTTCAAATAAATTTACCTATGAAATATCAAAGATTGTCGGCTTCCATATTTAATCATGCAATATATCATTAGATCTTTAGGCCTTTTTTGCAAGGTCCAAGAGGTCATCAGATTGACTGACTATGATATTAAAAACACCCACCTGCTTTTATAATATAGATAGTGGATCAGTCAACAATTTGTGTCTAGAAAGTAATAAAGAACATCAGTTTGAGTGAGTCTCAAGAAAAATGGATTTGTGCATATTGAAACAGCAAAGATTTTAATCAGATCTGTGAAGTCTGATCAAAAACTATGCTATTTGCCATATAGATTCCAGAGAATTCCATAAATTATGGCTGCAAACATCAGACAATGGTGACATTTTGACTGAGCTGACTAAGCAGTGGTTATGCCGATTACAAGCCTTTTCATGTGGTTTGGGCCATTTTATAAATTAGTTTTGACTAGATAGTAATCTTGACTGCACACTTACTAGACTTACTGGTATTTTATGAATTAAATGATAGGGATGATATGGAAAAATTAAACTAAACATTTACTTTAATTATCCTTAACATGTTGAGACTTCTTAATCTTTTACTGTAATGAGTTTGTTGTTTTTATTCCCCATCACACATTAGTAGCAGGGTCTTATGCTTTCACACTGGCAAGCTTTCATGTGTCTGTCTGTCCATCCATCTGTCAAACCTATGTCCGTCCATCTCTCTTTCAGCACTTATTTCTCTTTGATAACTTGAGTATTTATTCATGGATTTCTTACAAATCTTACATAATTTTATGCATTTGTATTGAGAACATCTCTCTTAGGATTGTTAATGGGCAAAATTTTTACAATTTCTGAAAGAGTTATGGGACTTATCAATGGCCAAAAACTGTTTTTTTGCCTGTAGTTTCTATACTATTTGGAATATTTTGGTGAAACTTCATGTAAACAATGAGAGTAATAAAATCTTTCTGTTTGGTCTTAATTTTGTCCCTAGAGTTACCTGGCCCTGGATACATGTATAAAATCATGAAAAAATTTGAGTAAAATCAGAGTTTACAGTAGTCAGTCTGGTGAAAGCTTTGTGTGGTGATCAAAATTTTGTCCCACAGGGGTTAGCTGCCCGTCTTCTGGGCTTTGTACATGTATAAAATCATAAAACACATATTGAAAAATCAGAGTTGGAAAGGATTTTTCTGAAACTTACAAAAAGTGATCAAGGTTATAAAAGCTATATGAGCTGCCCCAGCCGCGACACAAGAAAACCAACAATGTGGTTGTGCGCCCAGCGCAGACTCAGATCAGCCTGGGCATCCGCCCAGTCTGATCAGAGTCTTCCCTGTCCGCATGAAGGTAGCCTACAACCTTGGCTACCCTTTAAGACCTTAGCAAAAAGTCTGATCAAACTGGGTGGTTGCCCAGGCTGATCTGAGTCTTTGAAGGGCGCATGACCACTTTGTTGGTTTTCTCGTGTCGCGGCTCATATATGATGCTAAAACTTTTGCAGGTCTGGGGTGGAGTGGTTTCCCATGGCTGGGTATCACACAGTCACATTTATTTTATGTGATAATGTGATAGATGAAACAAAAAATGCAGACATTGAAAAATATGATCAGACTTCAGAGCTCTAGATAAGAGGGGTATTTGATGATAATTGAGGGATTATTATTTTTGTTTCACATTGAAACCATATGTTGTGACCCCTCATCTGAACCGTCTCGTCGAGACGGTTCAGATGAGGGGTCACAACATACATTTTTATGCAGAATTAACAAAAATTATCTTTAATTATCACTAAATACGCCCTCTTATCTAGAGCTCTGACTGATCTGACTGCCTTAAGGGTCTGAGTCACAGACCAGTTGAAGGAGTTGCTCATACACCTTGGTCCCAATACTTGGTCACATTCTGGTAGATTATATAAACAAACCTAGATTGCTCATCAGCCGTCTTGTCTGGATCTACACTGTTTGAAAGGGGCTTTTAATGTGATGTCGAAATTTAAAACTTAGTCATATGGCTTATGGTAGATTGGTCAGACATGGGCAGTCTATGGGACTAGCTTTTATATAGATTTCAGTTCAAGTGGTAAATCTAGATGGCATCACTATTTGAGTCATGCAATATGCCTGTAGCTACCAAACAAGTTTTCATTAATAATGAAAGAAACAAGTTTTCATTAATAATGAAAGACAAACTTTCATTAAATTGAGACAAGATATCATCGATCATAGTTTATTGTTCAGTCTTTGAAATAGAATTTTGAAAATTAATTTTGTACTAACAAAAGAGGTTAGATCATGTCCCATATGTAGCCTATTTAAAAGAATGATACCTTGTGGCTGTTAATTGCATCTTTCATTATGGCACTATTTTTTTTTTCGGTTCTACATATTTAAGTAAGCATCATACTTTTTAGGCCATGCAGTCTCCCACTGACTGTCTTGTGATAAACTTATTCAATATAACTGCAACTGCAAATCTGTACACCATTCTGACAGAAATGACTGCGCAAACTGATGTTGCACTGCTTGTCACATACACAGTTTAATGTGAATTGGTACATTTTCATTTTTGCCTCCCTTTGCAGTAGAGGTCAACTCTTAAAGGAAATAACTTGCTCATCTAAAAGCAAGTTCTTCCTTTTAACCCTTAATGTGCCAAGAAGCAGACGACAAAATTTATGTCTGCAGAATTTGAAAAAATGTTTCGTCCAAGTTATATCATATTGAGAATTCAAAGACTAGAGAACAAACAGCGTAGATCCAGGTGAGGTGGCTCATTATGAGCCACCTCATCTGGATCTACACTATTTGCAAATTTAACTTTTTTCATTTTTGGCGCTGTAAGGGTTAAGAGTGGAGCCCTTTTGGAAGGATTTTGTTGCCCATGAAAGCAAACAGAAAGTCACAAAAGTTGTCTGCCTTCAGAAAAATGGTAGAAAAATGTGGTGGACATAAACACTTTGACTGGTTGTCCAGTTTGAACTGAAAGAAATTAAGTCTCAATAGAGGCCTCTGAATACAGTTGATAAATTGAAAAATGAATTTCATGTCTCTCTGTAGGACCTGGTACATACGAATCCTTGTCAAAGGACAGGAGGGGTAACATGATGACAACCAAGGATAACAGATTTAGAGACCTCAAGAAAACAGATAACCCTGGACCAGGAGCATATGAGGTAAATTTTCTAGGGATGTTTGATACCACAATGAGTTTAAATATTTGGACAGAATTGCCTGAGCAAACAGTTTGCATGCACATCTCAGCCTAAACAGGATCTCTGCCCTGAAAACTTCATCAGAGCATGGATCCTACCACTCCAGAAACTCGGCTCAGGTAATAGAGAAATAAGAAAAATATACCCATAGCCAACTAGTTACAAAGAGTAAGTGGTCCACAAACATACTGTGTAATGCATATATGTGACAGTGTCTGACATTTTTAGCCATATGGAGCGAAAATTGGAAATTTTGTTTAACATTTTCTTATTTATCAGTGCTTCCAGAATAGTTTTCGAGAAGCAAAAAGCAATAGTGCTAAGGTTTACAGCAAAAAGCAAATGAAGTTCACACCTACCCGATTTTTTGTTTTCGTTTCACTGATTGCATACAGTTTACATACTAGCTGGATAAACTTTATAACTGGTTCGTGACATCACTTTTCAACGATCTATAATGCGAACATCCTTAAAAGAGTGTAGATGAAGAAAATGAAAGATGCCAATAGAAATGTGGAATCACTTTTTAGGCGACGCTTTAAAATCTATAAGTCAGTGCCTGGAAATCCAATTAACTTTCCATGCAAATTTTATGATGTCATGTTACATGATGTCAGCGCAGCACCTCCACAAGGCTCAGACTGTTAGGCACTGTCACATATATATTTTGCAACCTGCATCAAGTATATTTTGCAGATTTTTTTCTTCACTGAGACATTTCAAAATAATTGCGACTAAGTCCAGTTGGATGAATCGCATTTTATGCTAAGTGAAATTAATGTACTTGAGTCTAACAAGATCAAGATCAGCATGAAACATATTTAAGCACTTACAACCGATCATGGTTGATAGTGAAACTCACGTGCCAGTTTACTGGAAACAGTTGATAGTAAAGACAAAATAATAAAATACATGAAAACATTCATTATCAGGTTTTGTAGGACTTCACTCTTGAGATGAAACATTCTGTTGTTAATGACAATAATCTGTTTTTATTGAACTTAAATATCATTATTTCAGACTTTAATTTCCTTTTCCCTTAATCATTAGGCAATATTGCACTCAAGAGAAGCATTTTCTAGGAATTCTGCACAGAAGCTTGATGCGAAGCTATATTTTATCTTTAATAATTGATTTGTACACATGTCATGCTGGTCGTAATGATCACATTATGTCATTTGGACGTTGTCACTGGAAAAGTTATCTTGTACAGTGTCTCATGCACAGGACACTGACACTTGGTCTACAGTCGAAATAAAGTCCCCTGCAATGGCCATTAAACATTTTGTACAAAGAAAATAATTCTGCATTAAAGGTTCTTTCCAGTTTCTCTATAAAATTATAAAACAACATTTTTTTTGGCCACAAGTTGGGACTGACTCAGAAAGTTGACTCTGATCTTGAAAACTGTGACATGTTTCGGTCAAAGCAATTTGAAATGGCCCTGTTTCATTAAAGGTGATCTGGAGTGGTAGGATCCATACTCTGATGAAGTTTGCAGAGCAGGGATCCTTCTGTGGCTGAGATATCTATGCAACCTGTTTGTTCAGGCCCTTTGTAAAACTCCTATACATGCCATTACTACAAATTTTCTACGGTGCAAGTGATGAGACTTTGATGATGTTTTTCTTTTTATCTTCTTTTTATGTCCCCTAAATAGAACTGCATCACCTCAGCCCTTACCTCAGCACCTCTAAATTGAAGAGGATTATAGTCAGACCTAGTGCTTTTTTAAAGCCCACAGCTAATATTTTGTAGAGTTCTGCTGATTTTAACATGATGGAGTAATGTGAAGTCTCTTTCATCTTTTAATTGGATTATTACTTATGTTTGGAATGTCATCTTGGAATATATAACTTTTTTATGCAATCTTTTATTCCTCTTTTCTGCAACTCCTTATGTAATAATGGTTATTACATACTTACTTTACAAGAGTAAAATAAGCTAGGTCACAATTTTTCTTATTTCTAGTGTAGTAATAAAATAGCTACCGGTATATCTTTCTAATTACTGTTACTTTTTGGATGTCACCTAGCCATTTATGAAATGGACTCATCCATTTGTAAAAGAACCATTTTCATTTGAAGGGGATGCTGTGTAGAATCTGATCGAGCACTATGATCTGGATCTACAGTGTTTGCGCAGGCAGTACAGATTTGGGAAAACATTGTATACAATTTTATGATCGTTGCATGCTCTATCGAGATAGTTTGAAGTATCAGCAGCATGTTGTAAAGCATTTGTCAAGTGTTTTAAATCAAGTATTTGATGAATGAATCATGATTTTATATTGATTGGGGACTTAGCACTTAAGCTCCAAAAATGAAAATAATTCAATTTGCAAATAGTGTAGATTCAGATGAGGTGGCTCATTATGAGCCACCTCATCTAGATCTACCCTCTTTGCCCTCTATTCTTTGAATTCTCAATAGGATATTGTCTGCTTTTATGTTTCAATGGTTGGCATAGTTTTGTACTCCTCCTTCTGAGCCTGGGTGATCTTGCATTGTCTTAGAGTGTTGCTTCTCTCTCACAGAAATGGCTGCTCCAGCCACTTGTTCCAGATAGTTTATGTCATTTTAAACTAAAATCAAACATTGATATACAGTATAAATGTCTTTGCCAACCAGCTTCCTTCTGCTAGGAGATGGAACATGTTTGAAACACACAACCCTGGGTCAAACCAAATTATTAAGGGAACAAATCATAAGTGGGCTCTTGTGACCTTTGAACATTTAGGGTCATTTTAACTGTGTATGAACTTTGATGAACTGATAAAAAATATTCTAAAAGTTTACTGATATACCCAGTTATGAGCCTGTCAGTCAGCTAGCAGTACTGGTGAAGATTGTCCTAATTTGGGCGGTGGGTTGTTAGAGGCTCACTGTACCTTGGGTGCAGCCACCCCCGGATCCAGGGGGTGGGCTTTGGGGTTGCAGCCCCGCCAGTTGGCCTCTGTGATATGTATAATATATAGTCCTCCAGATAATATGAAGCATCTGATGACAGTTTGAGAAAAAATATCCAATGTGGTTAGATCAAAATATTCAAAATATATGTTGTGAAATCTCATTAGAATCGCCTCGGGGAGGCGATTCTAATGAGATATCACAACATATATTTCAAGGTAAAAATATATATAAAATTCTCTTGAAATTGAACTATTAATATGTCAAAGTTTCAAGCCCTCTCCTCCACACAACTACATTTCGGCACCTCCCAGCCCCACCAGTTATCCAGAGCCCCACCAGTACGTGATGGGCTGGATCCGGGCCTGTGCAGCACACGAAAGCCTGAGTCCAGCACTTTACTTTTGCTACCTTGTCAGTTGACAGTATACCTTTCCAAGAAAATAATCATTATATGCTTGATACATTAAGTAGAGAAAAAAGTCAGTTGAGATTGTGTAACTAATTGTTAACAGATGGGTAACAACTAGAAAGAGCTGGATAAGTTTTAAGGAAAACAAGGTATTTCATTAATTTTGACAATGCTTTGTATATCTTCCAACAAAAAACTCAAGCACAGATGTCTTTTCAGTACCAACTGCTAATGGAGCGTGACAAAAGCAATATTTTGTAATACGGCTTGTTCTTGGTTTTTATGCATTCTATATGCAAAAGATGATTAATGCAAAATTAACAGGCATGATATGTATTTCTCATTAAATGAAGTAGATGGGAATCAAAGGTACTCAAAGCATTGTAGATCCAGATCAGACTGATCCTGAGGGAGTAGTCTGATAAGGGTCTGCACTTGAAGCAATGATAGCATACACAAGAGAGAATCAAAGGGCCAATAGCCCTGAAATGACAGATTGTATCAGAATAAAGTCATGCTACGTCGAAAATAATTTCAAACTTCAGCCCTGTTGCTTGTATATGGTCCAGCTCTAATAAAGTAAATAAGCCATTTAGCACAAATCACTTCATACACCTGCCAAAATTCTATCTCTTGTACACGTAATTTCTGAATTCTGACAACGGTTTCTGCTTTTCACTGACTTTTAAAGTAAACACTCAGTGTTTGCGGTATTTCGCGTTACCTATGGACCACGAGGGTGTCCACTCCAATGTTTACAACATGGCAGTTCTATAAATAACCACCAATAAAGACACAATTACCGTATGATGTCCAGTATAACACTAGCAAGAGATGTGGATAAACCTACAGAATTTCTTATACATTATATTCTCTGCAATGATTGAAGTGCTCGGAATACTGTTTTAGGCAAGTTTACAACTGTAAAATAGTTTGTTGTTGTTGTTTTCGCGGCAGCAAATTTATTTTACTTGCTAAAGCATGAGATGAACTTAAAGGGGGGGGGGGGGAATATGGTAATTTGCGGATTGATTTTTAATATTCAGTTTGTATTGGTTATTTTTTTTGACCGCTGATGTCATTTGTTGGATACTTATCATTTTACAGAACTACATAAATTATCATATCTGCACAAGAATACATTATATACATGTAAGTTCTCATTTACCTTCATACAAAACTTATTTTCAATTCCAGAAGTTTTTTAGCAAAATGAAGTTACGATCATTTCTGAGCGGAAGAATACAGCTGTGAAAGTCACTTTCCAAAATACCCTTGTGACAGCTTTGATCAGTCATTAAAAATCAGATTCAGACTGCCAGACTTATAAGTTTTTTTAAAAGAGTATGAGTACACTCCTGTGCTTTTTTCCCCACCATTTTCCACAAAGGGAAACAACTTTTGTGACTACCTGTCCAAAATGGGGTCTACTCTTGAAGGAAAGCATTTGCTCTCAGAGGAGCAAATATTCCCTTAGGTTAACCTTAGTCAACCTTTATTTAGCAGAGATGAAAAAAATGAAAATTGTAGAGTTGCTTCCCCTGAAAGTGTACCCATTCATCTTGAAATCAACTCTTGATAGGCCAAAGTTGACAGTGGAAAAATTTGTTAGCCCATTAAGGATTGGACACCCCTTGGCAGACAGTGTAGACCCAGCTCTGATGCAGAAAATGTTGCATCTGATCATTGCTACACTGTTTGCCTTAAACACTGAAACTTTTATTGAATAAAACAAATCTAACACCCTTTAACTGGAAATGGACCAATTCGAAGAGTCAGAAATGGAATAAAGCAATTAATAGGATAAAGAATAATAGTGTCCACGTACATACAGTTATTACATTATTGCACTATCATTTATAGAATTAATAGACATGATATGCATTCACTATTAACTTAAGTGGATGAGAAACACAGTTAATTTCAATTAAAAATGCTTTATGGCTGTACATGTAATGACAACTTACATAACTCCTTGTTTATAAATTGTAAAAAGTTGAAAATATGCAATGATTATAGATATTAAATGGAAATAGCAAATTATTACCATGTGCCCCATACTGCAATACATTCTAAATATAATTGAATGTCAGGATGCTCCATTAATGCATCTTAACTCTTTCACTACCAAAAAGCAGACGACAAAATTTACGTCTGCAAAAATTAAAAAAATGCCTTGTCCAAGACTTTTCATATTGAGAATTTAAAGACTAGAGGGCAAGCAGTGTAGATCTAGATGAGGCGGCTCATTATGAGCCGCCTCATCAGGATCTACGCTGTTTGCAAATTTTGCTAATTGCGTCACTGGGGCTTAAAGAGTTAATAGCAGAATAAGTTATGAGGAAACCTCTTACAACCATATGCAAACAGTGCACACACAGATCAGCCTGCACATGTGCCGGCTGATCAGGGCATTCCCAGTTCAGTTTTTGTTGTGTTTTTTCTGTCTCATCTGCGACTAGCTGAAGTGAGACATAGGTATTTACTCCGGTGTCCTCAGCAGTGAAAACTTTGCGATAAGATTTTGCTTTTAGCTCTGCTTTGTGACAACGTGCAACAGGCGAGACACCACATTCTGTGAAATCCTTGTTAAAAGTTTCATGGTTATGACCAACTTAAGAAAAAGGAGCTACAGCTGTTTTACTTATTATGACTGAAGTTAATTTGTGATTTAAGTATCTTATTGTCTATTAACAAAAAAACAAATTTATTATATCATGTAATGAATAGTTATGACGTTAGTTGCGCCATCATCGCTGTGCATTCCCTTTGCTCCCTTCAAAAAATTATGATAAAAATTAGGTTTTTGCCTTCATGTCAAATCTTGCAGTTAAATCTGTGCAGTTCCTAATTTTAGTAAATCAGCTGTAATGTGATCAAAGTAGTTTTTTTCCCCTTTTTGAAACTATAAAATGTAACCTTATGACCCTAAATCATGTAAATATTCAGACAGTAATATTTGAGCAAACAGTGCAGACCTGATCAGACTGCTCTAAAAAGCAGTGTGATCAGGGTCTGCACTGTTTGCCATTCTATCAGCAACAGCAAGCGACAGCCAAATCAAGGCATTTAAATTCTAGGCTTATTACAGCAATGTTTCAAGATATCCTTATATTTTCGGCAATTACAACAAAAAGACATATGAGCCGCGACATGACAAAACCAACAATGTGGTTGTGCGCCCAGCGCAGACTCAGATCAGCCTGGGCATCCGCCCAGTCTGATCAGAGTCTTCACTGTCCGCATGGAGGTAGCTTAGACCCTTAGCTACCCTTTAAGCGCTTACGTAGCGAAGGGTGTGATTATACTGAGTGGATACCCCGGCTGATCTGAGTCTGCACTGAGCGCACAACCACATTGTTGGTTTTGTCGTGTCACGTCTCATATATCACTGAATCATCCAGGTCATAGGGATTAGTGGTAATCCTTTTGAATATTGATACAGCCTTATTTATGTTGTTTATCTGAAAATCCTTTCACAAATCTTAATTTTCACCTTCTAGAGTAAATATTCCAAATCACAAAACTCCCATTAATAAATGTTGCAACTGTTTCGGAAGTTAATTTATCAGATAAAAACATTTTTGAAGTTTTATATATTTAACCAGGATTGTGTGTTTTGTAGACGGCTGTACATAAATTTCAACTTTATGTCAGATAAAGTTTGGCCTAATAGTTACCAACTTCTGTGTGAATTGATGTATCATTATGTGGCAACTATTTCCAAATTTGCTAAAGCGATAAATTTGACTTTGCGGTCAGATAAACTTATTAATAAAGATTTTAGCGCCGATCTAGTGCCAGGAAAAGCTGTTAGGTTTGCAAACATGCCATATATCTACCCATATGTAAATCTCCATACATGCCAAGTCTCAAATCCGCCTTAAAAATCCGTCAGATTTCACAGATTATTAGCTCACCTGGCCCGAAGGGCCATAGTGAGCTATTGTCATACCAATGCGTGCGTCGTCACGGAATTTGTCCGTCAACACCTAAAAACAAATATTCAAACATCTTCTTCTGTAAAACTACTGGTCCCATGGCTCTCAAATTTCACATGGAGCATGACCTGACTCCAGGGTCTCAGAATTGTAAAATTGGGTCAGGTTGAAAATCCAAGATGGCCGCCGTTACTAAAAATAGCAAAAACAACAAAATAAACTTCTTCTCCAGAACCACTGGGTATATTTGTCTGAATTTTGGCATGGAACATCAGTGAAACCTTGGTATTCAAAATTGTAAAAATGAAAAAAATCTGTAGCAGAGTTTTGTCACAGTGACCTACTTTCTGTTTACGTGTGTAATTTTGCTCAAAGGCCAATGTCAAAAAATGACCTATTTAAACAACTTCAAACAACTTCTTCTCTAAAACTACTGGTCCCATGGTTCTCAAATTTCACATGGAGCATGACCTGACTCCAGGGTCTCAGAATTGTAAAATTGGGTCAGGTTGAAAATCCAAGATGGCCGCCGTTACTAAAAATAGCAAAAACAACAAAATCAACTTCTTCTCCAGAACCATTTGGTATATTTGGTTGAAAGTTTGCATGGAACATAAGTGGGACCTTGATATTAAAAATTGTAAAAATAAAAAAAAATCTATAGCGGAATTAGGTCACAGTGACCTACTTAGCGTTTACAAGGCCGATTTTGCTCAAATGTCAATATCTAAAGAAAATGCAACCAATTCTGACCAGATTTGGTCAGAAATGGTTCTTGAATGGAATTATTTCAATTTTGTGCCAGTTGACTATCCAAGATGGCCACCATGGGGGCCGTTACTAAAAATAGCACAAACATAAAAATGACAATTACTCAAGAACCCTTGAATGGAATTGGACCAATTTTGTGTCAGAATGTTCCTTGCATGAAGTCGTTTTGATTAATTGCAATTTGGCATTCCAAGATGGCCGCCATCTTGTGTTACTAAAAATAGCACAAACATAAAAATGACAATTACTCAAGAACCCTTTAATGGAATTGGACCAATTTTGTGTCAGAATGTTCCTTGCATGAAGTCGTTTTGATTAATTGCAATTTTGCATTCCAAGATGGCCGCCATCTGCTGTTACTAAAAATAGCACAAAACATGAAAATGACAATATCTCAGTAACCTATAAATGGATTTTGACGAAATTTATGTCAAAATGATTCTTGCATTGAGATGTTTCAAAAATATCTAATTGTAGACCATTCATATTGGCCTCTGTTACTAAAAATAGAAAAATGTGAAAATTAGTAAATCTCAATGGAGTTGGATTAATTTTGTGTCAGAATGGTCCTTTAATTTAGCTTTTTCGATTTTTTGCATTTTGGCATTCCAAGATGGCCACCATTTGCCGTTACTAAAAATAGCACAAAACATGAAAATGACAATATCTCAGTAACCGCTGAATGGATTTTGACGAAATTTGTGTCAAAATGATTCTTGCAGTGAGATGTTTCAAAAATATCTAGCTGTAGACCAGTCATATTGGCCTCTGTTACTAAAAATAGAAAAATGTGAAAATCAGAAAATCTCAATGGAACTGGACCAAATTTGTGTCAAAATGGTCCTTGCATGAAGGCTTTTCGATTTTTTGCATTTTAGCAATCCAAGATGGCCGCCATCTGCCGTTACTAAAAATAGCACAAAACATGAAACTGGCAATATCTCAGTAACCCCTGAATGGATTTTGATGAAATTTGTGGCAAAATGATTCTTGCATTGAGGTGTTTCAAAAGTAAATATATAAAGACCAGGCAAGTTGGCCTTTGTTACTAAAAGTAGCAAAATGAGAAATTCTCAGTGGAGTTGGACCAATTTTGTATCAGAATGGTACCGTTGCACAATAGCCAGGTGAGCGATATCAGGCCCATTTGGGCCTCTTGTTGTGGAAAGCATATGGCATGAATCTCACTCTCTCAGCTACTAGAATTTTAACTCTTAAAGCACCTGGAAAATTCCAAAATATGTTTGGTCCAAGCTATATTATATTGAAAATTCAATGACTAGAGGACAAACAGGTTAGATTCAGATGAGGCAGCTCATGATGCGCTGCCATATCTGGATCTATGCTGTTTGCAAATTCATGATTTTTTTGTTGTTGTTCATTTTTCGCTATAACTGCTAACCTGCTGTAGATCCAGGCATTTGCAAAAGTTGGATTTCACCACAATCTGACTGAAATGATTTAGCAGTTGGTTTAAGTGTCTTTATTTTGGAAGACAAAACCCAGCAGGCACATAACGTCGTAATGATGTCGCACTGACGTCGATGCGACGTGATGACGGCGCATCAACGTTAGTACGATGTCATTCGACGTCATGAGGCTGCTGGGAATCCCCCACTCACCATGTGCATGTTGCTGGTTATTACAGCAAGCTACGTTGCAAATGTTTTAGTATACAAAGTTCAGTTTTATTTTTTAAGGAGACAAAAATTAAATGTATTACTACAGCTATAAATTGTACTTAAAGATAATAACAGATATTCAAATGAATTATGTCATTGTAACCAATTAAAATAATTACTGTAGCCAGTGTCTCCCAGTGTTTTACATGTTCAAACAGTAGAATGTTTATGTTACGTCTAGACCAGCCATGTTTATATGGTGGCAATGAGACATAAACCTTGATGATTGCTTATTTCCTTGTATGGCAGTGTCTCCAAAAAGTCATTTAAATGTATCTGAGCACAAAAAGACAGATGTAATTTAGATAAAAAAAAGTCTAGACTATAGTATATACTACATATTTGGACAGAACAGGCAAATTAAACAGTATAGTCATTATGTTTATCAAACACTGTTGACCAAGATGAGAAAGTCTGCACTTTAACACTTTTATACAACTTCTGATATTTTCAAATCCTTATGTCCAACAGCTGTTTGTTACAGAAACAGTTTAGGTATTCAGATGTTGAGCGCAAAAATGGTGCTACTTGTTATGGCCTTCATTGTGTTTTCCATCTGTAGTCTAGCCTAAGTCTATACCATAACCTTGCGCCATTGTTAGGGCACCACATGTGACTTTACAACAATCCCTTTCTACCTAGTCTTGTCTTCAGCTGCTCTAGTTGCACTTGCAAAGTCCATCTCTAGAGTGTCCACTCCTTAATATTGTCTTCCCACCTCTTCTTCTGTCTTATACCTCTTCTTCTTTTTCCTTTCACTGTGCCCTGTAGAATCGTCTTTGCTATGCCAGAAGGCCTTGAAATGTGGCCAAACCACCTCATTTTCCATTTCTTGTCAGAGCAGCAGTGGCTTGTGCAGTCCTTGAGACAACCTCCAGTTTTGAGCCATTATCTTAGACAATTTGAAGCTTGTTACCATTCCCAACTCACTGATGGAAAAAGTAGGCCATGCAAATTTCAAAGGAAAATAACATAGTAAATGTTCTAAAATTTCGAACAGCAATGTCGCATATAAAAATTTCCAGGCAAACAGTAAAGACCCAGACCAGACTGGTCCTTAAGGAGCATACTTTCTTTGCCATTCTAACAACTGTTTTCAGGAAAACAATATCTGAAACAAAAGTTTTTTCCATGCCTTTTCTGAGAGACAATTGCAAGGCGTACACAGTTTTAGAACAGTTACCTTAATAAACATAGTTAATTATCAGTAAAACATTTAGTAAATAGGTCCTACCAAGGAATGTTCTACAATTCTAATGGTGCATTGGCAAACAGTGCAGGTGCTTTAATCAAACTTGGTCAGCTACACTGTTTTGTTTAGTACTTTGGGTA
This sequence comes from Ctena decussata, assembly GCA_963989385.1. Classification (NCBI taxonomy): domain Eukaryota; kingdom Metazoa; phylum Mollusca; class Bivalvia; order Lucinida; family Lucinidae; genus Ctena; species Ctena decussata. The sequence continues at coordinate 5,063,755 of OZ022500.1, forward strand.
TTTAACATTGACTTATTTCTGTTTTCAGTTTTCACCAATGATACAAGACACAATACTTCGAGGAACCTTTAATGCCACCCTAAACAACCCGATCACTCCAAGAATAGATGCCCTTCACACTGCCGGCACAGCGAAACATGCTTTCTTACTAGGAGTGTAGCCTCGGATAGCAATAAACCCAGCGGGCACATGACGTCGAAATGATGTTGTACTGACGTCGATGCGACGTTGTTACGTCGCATCGACGTCAGTACGACGTCATTTCAACGTCATGTGCCTGCTGGGAAACTTTACAATCCGTCCTGTGATATTTGTTCAACATTGCTTATATATAAATACCATAAAGTATACATACATACATGAGTATGAAAAAACTTTGGTCAGTTATTAATCACGTATCTTGAGAAAACTGACTTTCGTGAACTTCTTGATTGACAATGGATGTCTAGTGACAATCCATTAAAGAGTTGTATAATAAAGTAAAATGTCTGTGATATTTTAGAAAATTGCTTCTGCATAACTGAATTCATATGAAAACTGTGAAATATACTTGAAAATATGAACATGAATAATGGTCAGTATTCACTGAATACTGGTCAGTATTCAGAGAATACTGACTTACATGGCTTTCTTTAAATAAGCAATAACTAAGATATACTCTAGAAGAAATAAATAATTACCATAATGTACTTTGCTGGTAACAGTTTCAAAACTCCAGAAGTTGGTGTTTTGGCATTAATTTGCAGATAACTCTGTTCATTCTTCAGGAAAAGTAAAAAAAAAAATATGTGTGGGTGGAAGTAGGAAAAGTATGCTGCAATTATCTTCGAACCTCTGCCTTTTATATAGTTCAGTGATATGCTAGCTAACTGAAGAAAACATATATATTGACTGTCTCATGGATTTTATGGATGAATGGATTCGAATTTTATGTTTGATCACAGATTGTTCATTTACTTACAGTACGTGATGACAATTATTATGAATGACTGCATGACATAAATGATTGGTTAATGTCTGTGAGATTTGGAATATTAGTGTGTCATTACAAAATAAAGGCATGAAATTGAAAAAAGTGAAATTAGCTATTTAATATTGTAAAATAGATATATTTAAACTGTGGAAGCAAAACCATGATAAAAAGGTACCATATCACGTGTGCAACCAGTGAAGGTGTATGGCTGAACCTCCCCGTTTTTCTGCCATTTTTAAAAAGGGGAACAACTTTATGACTTCCTGTTTGCTTCCCTGGATGACAAAGGTCTTGGAAAATGGGTTCTGCTATTGAAGAAAAGAATTTGCTCCTAGAGGAGCAAATTCTTTCCTTTAAGAGTTGACCCCATTGAGAAGGGAGACAAAAATGGAAATGGCAGAGTTGCTTTCCCTGAGTGTACCCATATGTCTTAAGACAGATCACGTGTATCTGCACCATGTGAGCACAACTTTGTTGTACTTGATGGCTTACATAATGAATTGTTGAGAATCAGTACGGCATGCAGCAAAGACTGACAGTATGTGCGGATGAACAATCTGAGTACAATATGCTAGAAAGCACCAATTCTCTCATAGCATGGCTCATTTATGTTACCAAGATTCAGTTGGAAAAGAAATCATAAACTTTACACATTGCTATTTAATCTGAAACAGTAAATAAAATACAGGAATGATATAAAATACAGGAATGATTTCGTAGGGATGGAGCATCTAAACAATTTTGTGCTCTGTCAGTTGCAGTTGAATCATAACAGGAGTTACAAATGTGTTATATTTAACATTCCAGTAAACCACCAAAATAGTATTAAAACTTTGTGTATGAGTAAATTAATACATTTATTGTTAATAAAATGGAAAATGAAAGTTTTGATGTCTTTTGAAGTTTGACTGACTGCAGGTTTTAATGCAGTTCAAGTGACAACCTCTCTTCTTTACACACCTGTGTATAACTGTATATTTCAAAAAGAAAATTTTTATAGATATTTTACAGAGCAGCTTGACTGTGAGCAGCAAAGACTGATCAACCTGTGCAACTGCTCAGTCTGATCTGAGTTTTCCTGTTTTGCATCTTTTAAGTTTGCATTAAGGTGAATGGATACACTTTTAGGGGAAGCAACTTTGTCATTTCCATTTCTGCCTCCCATTGTTATGGGGATAAACTCATAGAGAAAGAATTTGCTCCCCCGAGTAAAGTCTTTGTTTAAGATAGACCCTACTTTGGAAAGGTTTGTCAACCAGGGGCCGTATTCATAAAACGACTTAAGTGGTTGCTATGCTGTTGCTAAGGCTAAATTTCTTTGAAGGAGATTCCCTACAATTATGAAATTTGCTCTGGAGGAACAGTCTTTGTAAGACTGTTCCTCCAGAGCAAATTTCATAGTTGTAGGGAATCTCCTTTATAGATATTTAGCCTTAGCAACCGCATAGCAACAGCTGAAGTGGCTTTATGAATACGGCCCCTGGGAATCAAATAAAAGGCACAGAGTTTATCTCCTTTCATAACTAGAAAATGTGTTTATGAAACACTATGCCCCCAACCATATGCTTGTCTCTAGAGAAGGTTCATCCAATAATGCTTGTACCTTTGTACCATAGGCTTACAATGCACTAAGTCGAAAAAGGGGCATAACTCAGTCAAAAATTTACGAATTGTTTTTGAAAGTTAATCAGGTCATCTACACCTTGGGCAATATCAACCTGCAAAAATCATGATCCTAGCATCAGGGGTTCTCCAGATATTTTGTTCACAAGCTTCCATAGGCAAATAATGCACTAAGTTGAAAAAGGGGCATAACTCAATCCAAAATTTACAAATTATTTTCAAAAGTTAATCAGGTCATCTACACCACAGGCAGTATCTTCCTGCATAAAATCATGCTCCTAGCATCAGGTGTTCTTGAGATATTTTGTTCACAAGGTTCCATAGGCTTACAATGCACTAAGTCGAAAAAGGGGCATAACTCAATCAAAAATTCATGATTTCTTTTCAAAAGTTAAACAGGTCATCTACACCACAGGCAGTATCTTCCTGCAAAAGATCATGCTCCTAACATCAGGGGTTCTTGAGATATTTTGTTCACAAGGTTCCATAGGCTTACAATGCACTAAGTCGAAAAAGGGGCATAACTTTGTCAAAAATTCAAGAATTTGTTTCAAAAGTTAATCAGGTCATCTACACCTTGGGCATTCTCATCCTGCAAAACCTCATGATCCTAGCATCAGGGGTTCTTGAGATATTTTGTTCACAAGGTTCCACAGGCTAAGTCGAAAAAGGGGCATAACTCTGGAAATACATTGCCGGCGGAAAAGTAAAAAAATACGGGTCTGCTTATTTTCCATACTGATCATGTGTATAAAGTTTCAAGTTCCTAGCTCTTATTGTTCTTGACTATATGTAAGGGTACCTTTGTACGATAGGCCTCAATGCACTAAGTCGAAAAAGGGGAATAACTCAATCAAAAATTCACAATTTTTTTTCAAAAGTTAATCAGGTCATCTACATCGCAGGCAGTATCTTCCTGCAAATAATCATGCTCCTAGCTTCAGGGGTTCTTGAGATATTTTGTTCACAAGGTTCCATAGGCTTACAATGCACTAAGTCGAAAAAGGGGCATAACTCGGTCAAAAATTCACGAATTTGTTTCAAAAGTTAATCAGGTCATCTACACCTTGGGCATTCTCATCTTGCAAAGCCTCATGATCCTAGCATCAGGGGTTCTTGAGATATTTTGTTCACAAGGTTCCACAGGCTAAGTCGAAAAAGGGGCATCACTCTGGAAATACCTTGCCGGCGGAAAAATAAAAAAATACGGGTCTGCTTATTTTCCATACTGATCATGTGTATAAAGTTTCAAGTTCTTAGCTCTTATTGTTCTTGACTATATGTAAGGGTACCTTTGTACGATAGGCCTCAATGCACTAAGTCAAAAAAGGGGAATAACTCGATAAAAAATTCACGAATTTTTTTCAAAAGTTAATCAGGTCATCTACACCACAGGCCGTATCTTCCTGCAAAAAATCATGCTCCTAGCTTCAGGGGTTCTTGAGATATTTTGTTCACAAGGTTCCATAGGCTTACAATGCACTAAGTCGAAAAAGGGGCATAACTCGGTCAAAAATTCAAGAATTTGTTTCAAAAGTTAATCAGGTCATCTACACCTTGGGCATTCTCATCTTGCAAAGCCTCATGATCCTAGCATCAGGGGTTCTTGAGATATTTTGTTCACAAGGTTCCACAGGCTAAGTCGAAAAAGGGGCATTACTCTGGAAATACATTGCCGGCGGAAAAATAAAAAAATACGGGTCTGCTTATTTTCCATACTGATCATGTGTATAAAGTTTCAAGTTCCTAGCTCTTATTGTTCTTGACTATATGTAAAGGTACCTTTATACCATAGGCCTCAATGCACTAAGTCGAAAAAGGGGAATAACTCAATCAAAAATTCACGAATTTTTTTCAAAATTTAATCAGGTCATCTACACCACAGGCAGTATCTTCCTGCAAATAATCATGCTCCTAGCTTCAGGGGTTCTTGAGATATTTTGTTCACAAGGTTCCATAGGCTTACAATGCACTAAGTCGAAAAAGGGGCATAACGCGGTCAAAAATTCACGAATTTGTTTCAAAAGTTAATCAGGTCATCTACACCTTGGGCATTCTCATCTTGCAAAGCCTCATGATCCTAGCATCAGGGGTTCTTGAGATATTTTGTTCACAAGGTTCCACAGGCTAAGTCGAAAAAGGGGCATAACTCTGGAAATACATTGCCGGCGGAAAAATAAAAAAATACGGGTCCGCTTATTTTCCATACTGATCATGTGTATAAAGTTTCAAGTTCCTAGCTCTTATTGTTCTTGACTATATGTAAGGGTACCTTTGTATCATAGGCCTCAATGTACTAAGTCGAAAAAGGGGAATAACTCGATCAAAAATTCACGAATTTTTTTCAAAAGTTAATCAGGTCATCTACACCACAGGCAGTATCTTCCTGCAAATAATCATGCTCCTAGCTTCAGGGGTTCTTGAGATATTTTGTTCACAAGGTTCCATAGGCTTACAATGCACTAAGTCGAAAAAGGGGCATAACTCGGTCAAAAATTCACGAATTTGTTTCAAAAGTTAATCAGGTCATCTACACATTGGGCATTCTCATCCTGCAAAACCTCATGATCCTAGCTTCAGGGGTTCTTGAGATATTTTGTTCACAAGGTTCCGCAGGCTAAGTCGAAAAAGGGGCATAACTCTTGAAATATGTGACCCGCGGAAAAAAAAAAAAAAACGTGTTCGCTTATTTTTCATACTGATCATGTGTATAAAGTTTCAAGCTCCTAGCTCTTACGGTTCTTGATATGACAGACGGACAGACGGACAGACAGACAGACGGACAGACGGACAGGCCCAAACCAATATGCCCCCACAATTTCTCCGAAATTGGGGGCATAAAAATGTCAAGCAAAAAGTGAAGGATTGTCAAGAATAAATAAAGCAAACAGTGGAGAGTCTGATCAGTCTGTTTGGCTGAGATAAATTTTCTTATGTCACAGCTCAAATGAGCTTCTTGAGAAAAGAAATGAGCTTCTTGAGAAAAGGCCAGATTTGTATTTCAAACTGCTAAGTAACTTTACGTATGTAACTGGTTCATCTGTGCCATCAGCTTGTTGCATGGAGCTAGAGTTTATTATAGGAGGATATAACAATGCCCATAGTCATTGTGTAATGCACATGAGCAGAGAGAGCTGGGTTGTGGAACTGCAAAAGCAGAACTTGTGTGGACAGACTCAATGCCAGGAGGTGCAAGTTATGGATTTGTTCCCTTTAGTCCCTGGGAAACAAATTGGACAGGGAAAAAAAACATTTGTTAGTTTCAACACTGCATCCGCACATGCTTTGTATACTCAAGGCATTTTCAGTTATAGGCCGTTTGCTGTCTATAAAACAGGTCATTTTGCTAAATATCTCTAAAACTACCATAGATATCACTGTGAAGTAAAGCGCATCTTTAATGTCTATCTTATACATAACTAATCAATAATTTTCCTCAAAATTATATTTTGAAACTAAAAAAATTCTTTTGAAAACAGCCCATTTCTTGAAGATATTTTGACTTTATTTTACAAGGGAGTAAGTTTATTTATGTAACAGCATTAGACCGGTCAATATTTTCCTATGTCAGTTGGTAGTAATTGGACAGAGTTACTCAATGTCACCTATATACCTGTTAATCTATTCATCTGAGTAAAAAAGAAGTTCACTTATCTATTGTTTGGGAAGAGAATTGATTGGTGATGAATAGGATTAATTTATCTATAGAAACATTTCTTGTTTGTGATGCCTATATGGGCATTGCTTATAGCTATTACATTAAATTAATGTACTCCCCCTTACTTCAGCTGAAAATTTTATACATTTTTGTAAAGGGTTTAATAGACAAAAGCAAAAAAATAACAAAGTAAAATTCTGAAAGTCAGTTTCCAGTTATGTATTAGTTTGACAATACAAGTGGAGAAAAAAAATCAATTTTATCACCAGTAATAAAAGAGAAAATCTGCAAAATGACCTGTTTTATAGACAGCAAATGGCCTATAACTTCTATGATCATCACAGTCAAGTAATATTTTAGCAGACTGTGCAAGCCCTCAGCAGACATGTTTGCAAGCTGGCTCGGTCATGTGCCTTGAGATCGCTTTTGTCTGGATGCTTCTCGTATGTTGTATGATTGGCATGTTTAGTGCAGCAGTTATAGATTTATGGTCCAGATATTAACATTGATCAAACAGGTATTTATTTCAAAGATAAATTCCCTTGTTTGCTGACTAGATAACTGTAATTTAAATTCTAATTTTACAATCCATGTGTGTTTATAAGTCGGGAGTGTAAATACAATTATCCAAAGCACCGAGTCAAGATTTTTGTTAATCCTATGATTTATGTTTGTAATGTTTGTATAAGTTGAATACGATTAAAATTAACATGGAGATTATGGTTGAGATCCATAAAGTTGGCAAAAATTTGGACAAGTGCCGGCAAACAGTGTAGACCCAAATCAGACTGCTCCTAAGGAGCAGTCTGATCAGGGTCTGCACTGTTTGCCACTCCCCCATTCTGCCAGCAATTGTTGAAGAGTCCGCAATTAGTGAAATAAGTGGTTCAGATTTTAGGGTAATTGTCACAGTTATTAAATAGGCACCAATATTTCGGGCAGTCATAGTAACATGGAGATTATAATGTACCTGCAAAGATAAACAGTTGGTTGCGCTCTTTGTAAATAACTTACTTCAGACCAATTAAGGCAAGCACAACAAGAGACCTCCGTGAGTGAAATTAAAATCCAAAACTGCAGACAGCTATGTAATTTTCTGTCTGATTTTTTTCTAAATTTGTATAATATACATAAACACTGATATAAAGATTTATTTCAGAGACAAATTCCTTGTCCTTCTGTTACATTTAGATAGCTAATAAGTTTGCTTGCCGTGGTCACCTGCGAATCTTTAATGCATCATTCATTTGCAACCCAACTGTCCTATGCCATGGGGGCTTTGACCTCTCTCTGCAGAGACTGGGTAGATGCCCTGGACTGGGCAGACAAATTAATGATCAAATTCCTCTCACAGTACTTTACTGTACTTGTACACCAGGGCCCAGTTGTTCAAAGCATCCTTAACTGAACAAAGTAGGTTAGATCTAGTTATATTCAGTGATTTGTTAAGTTTTCCAGCAAAAGCTGCTGACATTCTTTTGGCAAAAAAAACACATTGTTTTTCTGTACACAGTACCTTTGAAATCTTAATGTCTCGTAAATTAAACCCTGCGCTACTTCTATTATAGCTATTTACACAAGGTATTAGTTTGAGCATGTTCAGAAGTGTCTGTATGAGGACATAATGCATAAATGGGCCTTTCAGAGATGAAAATCTGTCTTGTAGTGTTTAAATATGCAGAATCCGAGTCAATTTGAAAATACGGTCAACTCCCAAGATCTCAAACACTGATTTCTTAAAGTATCTTCATATATCATAGAATATATTTCCTATTTTTATTTACATTTCAACTCCTGTTGTCTCAAACTATGGGTATATCAAAGTAAATTTTCTGGTACCAGAAAATTTACTTTGAGATATCAGTAGTTTGGGCTGAAGTCCAGCTTTGAGATATCAAGAGTTGACTGTAGTTTGCTAAAGCCAGTGTTAGGGGTATTGCCAGACATTACTGCACATGAACAGACTTAAAGTTAAACCGCCTGTGTCATTTTCATTTCTCTGATGCATTCCTTGCTTCCAGGGCATCTTCCTTCAGAGTTTACTTGTTCTGGGGCTGTGAATGTACTATTATAACTATACATCTAAACTGAAATACCAGCAAGGGTAGCTCCTTTCCCTGCATACAAAACCATCTGCAAATCATACAGTGGCTTTATCAGACTGAAGCAGCTGATGCCAAAGCATCCAAATAATTCTACAAACATGGTTTTTAGCTCACCTCACCTGAGCCAGCGGCTCGCAGGGAGCTTATGGGATAGGCATGCTCCTTCGTCCGTCATCGTCCGTCAAACAACTTCCTTTGAATCCACTAGGCCGATTATAACTCACGGTCAGCAGTAGCATCCAGATGTTAATAAGTCTGAGTGAATCTAGAAGTAAACAGAATCACGTGTCAAAAGGTTCCATCAAAAGAATAATGGGAATGTAAGCTAAAAATATAAACTTAACACAAAATATTTCAGTCTGTGACCCTGACCTTAGATCAACAGCATCCCAATGATGTTAAATATTCTGAATAAACCTAGAAGTAAACCCAGTCACCAATAGGTTCCATCAAAGGCTATTGTAATATTCACTTAATGCAAAAGTTAAACACAAATGTATTAGTCTGTGACCTTTGACCATGGGTAAGCAACAGCATCCAGACAATGTCAACTACTCTGTATGAGCCTAAAAGAAAGTAAACCTTAGTCATACATAAAAAAGTTCCATCTAAAGATATAGGAAATAGAAATGAAAGTAATTAACTTTATGCAAAAACTTCAATGCACATGTTTGAGTCTGTGACCTTGACCTAAGGTAGGCAGCAGCATCCAGATGATGTCAACTAATCTACATGAACCTACAAGTATACCAAATGTCACACCAAAAGGTTCCATCAAAGGATATAGGAAATATCAGCAAAGAAAAAAAACTTACACAAAATGTAAATCAAATGTTAACAGATGGACTAAGAGAGAGAGTATGGAACCATGGCCTGCAAAGTATCTTAACCACTGCTTACTTCAGATGTCTAGAGTGAAAACGAAAAAAATACCCAAGACTAATGCAATCAAATTCTACATCTGACCCAGAACACCAGGGTCCACTTGCCCTATCAGGGCTGTTGGTTGAATTACATATTCTTTAGAAGTAGTATGAGCTGGATCTTCACTGCTTTGGCGTGTTTGACCAACCAGCTTTTGGTAGCCAGCAGCCAACACACAGAAATAGGAGAATTTTTAGAAACCATTAGCAATTTGGCAAATGACCATAGCTATCCAGTACCATGCAAACTTAAACAACAGATTCTACCTATTACAAACAACTATAAAAGTACCCAGAAAACTCCCTGTTTTTTTTAGCTCACCTGAACGAAGTTCAGGAAAAGCTATTGTACTACCCCCGGCGTCGGCGTTAGCGTTGGCATTGGCAGCGGCAGCGGCGTTAGCAAAATGTTAAAGTTTTACGTTAAAGTTTTTTATGTGATGGGCAAGGCGCTGTCAGGCGAGCTATCCTGGCCCTGTGACAGGTCTTTTTTTGTTTTGTTATGTTTTTTTCATGATTTTTGCCTTTGCCCCACATTTCTGTACGAAATCTCAATAATCTGGAATAGTTTTCTTTTACTTAATGGCCGAGTTAAATGGTGAATTATAGAGTTTTTCTATAGGAAAGAACTTAATTGGAGGAAAGTCTTAACCGCTTATGAAACCTGTGTTGGTAATCTTTCCTTATATCAAGTTATTACATGGTTAGTTTCAATATGAAAGCAATTTATGAAATTATAGAGATTGTTGTCTAAAATATAAGGTTGTTCATTTAATTAAGTTATTAGAAGTTTACCGTACTATGACATACCATTTATTGGCTACTAAAGCTAATCATACGAGAGATACCATCATACCATCGTTCGAATCACCATTCATCTAGTTTGTAAAATGATCCCTGTACATAATAAAATTCAGTATAATAGATCATGCAAAGTTTGCAATGAAAATGACAATTGCTGTTAATACAGGAAAAAATTATTTTGAAAGGTGAAATTATTGAAAAGAATGTAAAATAGCATGTAATTATTACTGCCTATTGACCCTTCCCATCTGAATCTGGACAATTTAATGGTGAATGGGGGTACACCTCAATAATTTTCTATCAGTTTTACAAAGGGGGACAACTTTTATGGCTTCCTGTTTGCTTACCTGGACTACCAAATCCTTCCAAAACCAGGCATGGAAAATAATACAATTCCCGTACATCATAACTACAAGAAGCACAATGACTGACCTTGAGCCTAGCATCCTGAAATGCACAATTATTCAAAGGTCAGGCCCGGATCCACATCACCATGTAGTGGTGGGGCTACGGATAATTGGAAGGGGAGGGGGGGACTGGGAGGTGCCGATATGTATGTGTGTGGGGGGAGGGGCTTGGAAATAAATGACATAATTAGGGACCAATTTAATGAGATTTTTTGCAAATGTCTGTTTTACCGTGAAATATATAAAATATATGTTGTGATATCTCATTAAAATCGCCTCGTCGAGGCGATTCTAATGAGATGTCACAACATATAGTTTAATCTGACTTGGCCCAGTTGGCGGGGCTCAAGCCCCAAAGCCCTTTGCCTGGATCCGGGGCTGCAAAGGTACTAGCAGTTGTGTGAAGTAATACCTAATTTCATCCATCAGTGGGGGCACTAGAGCAATTAAAAGTTTTCCATAAAAAAGAAAGTGTGACCTTGACCATTGATCTAGGGCCATGAAATTGGAGCTTGTCCAAGTTACTGTCATATTAGATATTTTTTTGGAAGTAAAAACTGATCCGATGAATGAAGACAAAGTTGTTCTTAAAATAGCAACTGTGACCTTGGCCTTTACCCTAGAACTGTGAAACTCAAACTTTTCCAGGATGCTGGCATGCTTTAAATTTGAGTGAAGTGTCAAAATTGGTCCATAAATGAGGGTGCAGAGTGTTGAAATTTTTTGTTTTTCTAGAAGTAGCAAAGGTGACGACCTTGGCAACAGCAAATTTAAACACAAACTTGTCCATGATATCAGTCAAAATCAGTCCTTAAATAAGGGCACGAAATTGATTACAAAAGTTTTTCTAAAAAAATAGGTACTGTAACCTTGACCTTGGCCTTAGAATGCTTAAATGCATACTTATTTAAGATATTAGATTAATAAACATCTGTGTAAAGTTATATCAAAATCGGTTAATATATGAAGGCCCTAGAGTGATTACAAGGTTTTTCTAAAAATAGCAGCTGTGACCTTGTCCTTTACCCTAGGCCACTGAAAAATGAAATTATTTTTGAAAAATGTCATATTAAGCATTTGTGTGAAGTCCATAAATTAGGGTTCTAAAGCAAAGGCAAAGGTTTTTTCCTCTAAAACTATGAACTGCGACCTTGCCGTTGACCCTAAAATGCTGGAATGCAAACTTATCCAAGATATTGTCACACTTAACAATTGAAGATAAATCAAGATCGGTCCATAAATAAAGGAGCTAGAGCAATGACAAAGTTTTGTTTTCTTCTAAAAATAGCAACTGCGACCTTGACCTTGGACCTAAACCACTGAAACGCAAACTTATCCAAGAAATTGTCATATTAAACATTTGTGTCAAAATCAGTCCATAAATAAAGGCGCCAGAGCGATATTTTCTTAGAAAAAGGGCATGCAACCTTGACTTTAAACCTAAAACGTACAAACGAAAACTTATCCAAAATATTGTCCTACTTAAAATATTTGTGTGAAATGTCAAAATCCGTCCAGGATGAAAGGCGCTAGAGCGATGACAAAGTTTTTCTCTTAAAAAAGCAACTGTGACTTGTTTTTGACCGTGGACCTACAACGCTGAAACAAACTTATTCAAAACATTGTTATACTAAACATTTGACTGAAGTTATATCAAAATCGTCCATAAATAAAGGCGTTAGAGCGATGATAATCTGAAAATAGCAAATGTGACCTTGACCTTGACCCAACCAACCATGCGAATTTTTAAGGTATTGTGATACCCAATAAATTTGCGAAGTTTTATCAAAAGTCAGTTAATAAATAAGGTCGCTAGAATGATGACAAAAGATCTGCACACACACACACATTCGAACTGGACAGACCTTATAGCCCTTCTACAATTTCGGTGTGCGTGAGAATAAAAAGGGGTCCACACTTAGAGGAAACAGTTTGCTCCTACAGCATTATTTTATTATTATAATTAATTTAAAGAGTTGATCCTCGATGAGAAGGGAGGCAAAATTTGAATGAAATAGCAGAGTTGCTTCTCCTGAAGGTGTCATAAGTTGTTTACCATAAGTTGTCAAATTTTGTCTGTCTGTCAGTTTCACCAAACACATCAAAACTAAAGCAAATGAGCAGGACCTCACGTATACCCCCAACCAGTGCCACTGCCTAATGAAAGCGAACTTTTAACACAAAAGTTTAATGCAGATGTTATAAAGGAACAAATTCAAAGTCTGTGACCTTGACCTAAGGTCAGCAGCAGCATCCACATAATGTAAACTAGTATAAAATAAAATTAATCATACATCACTAGACTCTATTCAAATATATTAAAACCAGCAAAAAAAAACACCAACAAATGGCTGAGTCCTAGTTATTGACCCCTGCCCCCACCCATGAGCCAGACCTAGAAGTCCCTATCAAAAGCAGTGCTATAGAGATATCATGAATAAAATATGGAAGATATTGTCAATATATTTACAGAGATATGAGCAATCAAAAAGGTTAAATCCAAAACTTTTAGATGATGAAAATGCCTATGTCCTAATTATTGACCTTGGCCCCACCCAGGGGCCTGACCCAGGGGCATAGACAATCCCACAAAAGTTTAATGCAAATGTTATAAAGGAACGAATTCAAAGTCTGTGACCTTGACCTAAGGTCAGCAGCAGCATCCACATTGTCATACTTCAGATCAAATGCTATAGAGATATAATGAACCAAATATGGAGAGAATCTGATATAAGGTTACAGAAATATGAGCAATTACAAAAGGTTTAACGCAAAACTTTGACGTAAAATTGAAAGGACGGACGAACGGACGGAATGACAAAAACTATATACCCCAGGACATACTTCGTACGTCGGGGTAATAATAAGATTGGCTCTGCACGGTGTAGCGGAGTCCGACAGTTGGTCGTATGTTTCTCAACACTGTGAGCCTACCGGGAGTGAAGCTTAAAGTTCCAGTGTAACCATATTTAAAGTTTTAAACATGAATTTAGAAATAATAAGCATCAAAATAAAGTAAACACTGACTTCAAAACTAAAATATCATTTCGCGCAGCTTTCCGAAGTTTATGTTCTATTTTGCCCTAAAAGACGACTCCGCCTTAAGATGTGATCAGAAAACGTCATACAAGAAACACTTGTCATGTTCACTCTCCGAGGAGCAATAACTTTCCGCGAGTATCCCGTAAAACAATTAAAATTTCATATTTTCTGTAGAATAATGAACTCATTTTCATTATTTATCATGGCTTTCTGACCCGTTATGAAATTAAAATATTTGACTGGTTACTCATGGTATTTTATGTGATTTAAATTTTTTGGCAGCAAATTTTGAAATTTTCTGATCTGCCATGAGATACTGCGGGTTGTTTGTTGTCTTTCCACTTTTTCTTTCTCAAGCATTGCAAGCGGATATACATTCCGTCTGCATGCTGACTGCACTGCTGGCCCGGCGGTATCAGTAAAAGACCCCCTTTTCTTGCAAGTTTCTGCACCCCCCCCCCCCCCCCCCCCTCACACACACACACGCCCGCTTCCCCGCACCCACAACCCCTTCATCGCACAAACAAGGAATGATTAGTACTCAGTCAAAGTCTTAAATGCCTATCAAGCAATATGTTGCTGTTAGTCATCTCGAAATCTTTAAGGTGGAGTAGGACAAAATAAAACCCCAGTTTTTTGTGTAAAAAGATTAATAATCTTATGAACGTTTCAACCGGGCCATTACAGCCTTTCTGAGACACCCATTATCAACAAGAAGACAAAAAACTATCAAAGTTGCTGCAGATGCATTTACCGCAGTTAGGTTTTTATTGGGACTTTCTATTACACATATTTTCCATAATGGACCTTCGAATTTGGACAAGTGGGGGTGCTTATAAACTTACAACTTAATGGCAACGCTGCATACTCTGACAGACTGTTGCAACGTTCCACTGAGCAGTCTGATCTTGGTTTACACTGTTTGCTTTGGCATTTCTGTTCTAATAGTTTCAAGATTATATTACTGTAATCAGCTTTCAGGAACCAAAGTGCCAGTTAACTTTGTCTTTATTGCACTTTTGTTCATTTTGTCAAGTTTTATTGGATTATGTTAACCGAAGATATTATTGTTATGCTATTTTGTCTGTCGCTTTGTCTCAGATGGCTAGCCATTGTCTGAAAGAGAGGACATTTCATTTTTGTCAGAATTTTCAGGCGTGGAATGGAACTGAATCATAAGGACATTTTCTTTTCCATGAGATCTTTAAGCAAAACTGGGCGAAAGCCGGAGCTCCTGAAAACGCGCACGCACACAAGCACGCTCGCATGCACACACGCACACAAACAAAAACACCAGAACTTTCGTAAGCAAAACCTGGCTTGCTACTGGGCCTGTTCATGGGGTTATTTCTAATAATCTTGTTACGGGAGACTGACGTCTCCAATGTGGCCGAAAATGAATTTTATTCGATTTTCTTACAAGCAGAGTTTGCTGCTCATAATGACTTACATCAAGGTATGGCAGGCCATAAAACTGTAATCATCCGTAAAAACAGATCTTCAAAGATGTAAAAACTTTGTGTCAGCCATAAAATCGTAATAAAATCTGCATGTTTACCAAACTGTTACATGGTAATAAATTTTTGCATGTTGAGTAAAGGGTTGTTTGTTTTAAATTCGTCGCAGAATGGTTAGGTTTGACTGAAGTGTGGGAATTTTTTCAAATGCGTACTTAAAATATACAAAACGCATGTTATATTTTTTCATCACTAAATTGGTTTCTTTCTTTCTTGGTTCCTGTACTTTTCAAACTTCACGAGAGTTTTATCCCGACTTTGCTTAAATTGTTCTCTGGTACATGTAATCAACATTAAATCAAAGTTGCTTCAATGTTGATTCAACGTTGTGTGCCTGGTGGGAGCTTACCATATAGGCATGGTTTGTGTGAATGTGCGGAAAGACAATATAATTTTTTTTGATGCATGTAAGTGAAGCATTTACATATATATCCAAATACTCAGCTATTCATTAATTTGCTTGTCTTTTCATGTTCTTCGGACATCCTGTTCATTTCTTATCACCTTATGTATATTCATACAGGAATTGTCTTAATTACTGTCTCGGACTTGAGAGCATCCCGAACTGCAATTATTTTGCTGAAGAATGACTCAGAGATCTGTTCATTTCATGCTCGGTCTCTCACTCAGCCCTTTTTATGCCTTGGTCGTACATTTATGGCTTTTTGGCGGAATGAATCAGTCTGTATCATCCGTTGCCGCCAAAACAAAAATCCCGTTTTACGATCCCGCTTTATTGCATATAGTTAAAAAGATAAGATCTCGGATTTGTGAATTCGATTTACGATCATATGCAGCTGTTGTCCGAGATTAGCCATAATACTTTATTTTATTAGTCAATTTGAGATCTGTGTTTTATATCTGATATTAATTCATCTGCGGGCCAGACAGTGTATAAAAATATAGGCTTAGCACTGTCTATTACAGAGGCATTTTGTTTGTTCAGCTAGCTGTCTGGGGTCACTGTCATATAACTAGGCACTGTCTTGCCAGAAGGTCCGGAGCAGATCTTCAAAGAGATGCCTCGTTATTCCTTTCTCCTTCGTCCAGTAAACACCAGTTCAGCTGTCTTCCGAAACAAGATATGCTATCTTGCCAACATTAACTTTGTTGGTCATAAAACTTATTGTTTATACTATTATACTAAATACAAACTTCGCTTCGTTGCTTTGTAAAGGTTGCTAGTCTGATTAGACCTCGATGTGCAAGGGCATAACAACGCTGTCATAACATCACCGTCGGACTTGCATGCGTACGCACTCAGCAGCACATTGGTCCCTCCATACTGCGCAACTGTGGGCCAGTCAAATGTTTGAAAGATGGGAACTGTCTTTTATTTAAAACGAACTAATAGTTTGGCGTAATACCGGGTTGCAATTTCCGAAAGAAATTTGTCCTAGGCTCCAGGAAAGAAAAGAAATTCATGTCCTGTTTGAAACAAAGTTAGATACCGCAGATCATCAAAAACGTCGGCAAATCGTATTTTAATCCGCAAGAAGTTAGCTCAAGTAGAAAAAGACCATTTGAAATGCTGATCAATTTAAATAGAAGTTATTCCCACAAGACTGGAAGATTTAAGACAGTTTTGCGTTGAAATGTCAAACCTATTAGAAATGCTCACAAAAATTTGATTGCAATGATTTTACTGATTCGAAAGCTAATGCGATCAGCAACCGTCGAAAAAGTAGTCCAAGAGATTGTCAGGTTTGAGTTAGTTCTCTTCACATAACTTTTGTAGTGGAACTGTGATGATAGGGTTAGAGTTAGTCCATTCGGCAATGTCAGAATGGAGATCAACCAAGATGAACCATTAAAGACGACAAAATTTACGTCTGCAAAATTTTAAAACATGTTGCGTCCAAGGTATGATCACTTTGAGAATTCAAAGACTAGAGGGAAAGAGTTTAGATCCAGATGGGGCGCCTCATTTTATGAGCCGTCTCATCTGTATAGGCCCCTGTCACACCAAACTAGCTCTCAACATGTCCTACCATCGTGAAACGGGCTGTGGGAGTAGAACATGTTTACAAGTTTTTGGCCTAGATGTCTATAATACGATTCGTTCATAAACAGTCCTCAATACGTCTATTTCGTCTCTATCCCGTCCGCAGTCCGTTCGTATCAAGCTCATATCGGGTCAGATCACTTCGTGCAGAGACCGTTTCCAAGCAGTCCAAGCACGTCCGTGGTCAGTTCAACCCCGTTCGTAGCATTTTCTACTACGTCTCCAATACGTCCAAACTAGTTCGTAACTCGACTACCTCGTTCAAAGGCAGTTCTTCTCGTTCTGACAACGTCCTCATCTCGTCCCTAGTGCGTGCAAAAACGTAATTGCAATCACGTCCTGGTCCAGTGCGTTCTAACCCTGTTCTCATTCGCATTCGTCACTTCAAGCTGTGCAGAGCATTGCAGCTTTATGAGTATCATGCCTCCAAAGAAGAGCGGAGTTAGAAAGAATGACCATATTAAAGCAGCTACTATTAGATCCCAAAGCTCATCTCCTCTGAAGCCCATCCAGCTCATCTCCAAGTTGCAGTGTTTTTAGCTCACCTGAGCCAGCGGCTCCGGGGGAGCTTATAGGATGGTAAGGCTCCGTCGTCCGTCGTCGTCCGTCGTCCGTCCGTCCGTACGTCGTCCGTCCACAATTTCAAATGGCTTCTCCTCTGAAACCGCTTGGCCGATTGTAACCAAATTTCATGTAGAGCCTCCTGGGACCTTAGGAACGAAAAGTTGTTCAAACGGTCCTGATCACATGACCAACATGGCCGCCATGCCCATATATGGTAAAAACCTGAAAAAATCTTCTTCTCCAGAACCAACAGGCCGATGGCCTTGAAACTTGGTATGTAGCATCGGGTACGCGAGTACTACCAAGATTGTTCAAATTATGACCTTGGGTTGACCTTTGCCTTTTTTACGGCAAGGTCAAATTTGCTTCCTTGTGCTTTTATATGGGAAAATGCTAGAACATAAGATATCTTGAAAACTGTTGAAGATTTTGGGCTAAAAATCGATATCTACAGTCATCTAAATGAGTACATGAAGATTTATGAGTACAAGAGGTCAAGGTCATTCTTTGACCTTTGACCCAGAACTCTCATATTTTGACAATTTCAAACAATCTTCTCAACAGCCACTGGGCCAATTGAAACCAAATTTCATATAGAGCCTCCAGGGGATGAGGGAATGAAAATTTGTTCAAACGGTTCAGGTCACATGACCAACATGGCCGCCAATGCCCATATATGGTAAAAACCTTGAAAAATCTTCTTCTCCAGAACCAATTGACCGATGGCATTGAAACTTGGTATGTAGCATTGGGTACTCGAGTACTATCAAGATTGTTCAAATTATGACCTTGGGTTGACCTTGACCTTTTTACAGCAAGGTCAAATATGGGAAAATGCTAGAACTTAAGATATCAGGGAAAGTTTTGAAGATTAAGGTCTAAAAGTTGGTATATGCAGTCATCTTTAATGAGTACAATGAAGATTTGTGAGTACAAGAGGTCAAGGTCATTCTTTGACCTTTGACCCTGAGCTCTCATATTTTGACAATTTCAAACAATCTTCTCAAAAACCACTCGGCCTATTGTAACCAAATTTCATATAGAGCCTCCAGGGGATGAGGGAATGAAAATTTGTTCAAACGGTTCAGGTCACATGACCAACATGGCCGCCATGCCCAAATATGGTAAAAACCTAAAAAAATCTTCTTCTTCAGAACCAATTGACCGATGGCCTTGAAACTTGGTATGTAGCATTGGGTACTCAAGTACTATCAAGAGTGTTCAAAATGATGACCTTGGGGTGACATTGGCCATTTTACAGCAAGGTCAAATATGGGAAAATGCTAGAACATAAGATTTCATTGAAAGTTTCGAAGATTTAGGCCTAAAAATTGGTAAATGCAGTCATCTTAATGTGTACATCAAGATTCATTACTACAAGAGGTCAAGGTCGTTCTTTGACCCTTGACCCTGAATTCTCAGAATAGTTTGACAATTTCAAACTTCTCCTTAAATATGGTTGCCTTAATGAGTACATGAAGATTTATGAGTACAATAGGTCATGGTCATTTTTTTACTTTTGACCCAAGACTCATATTTTGACAATTTCAAAACATAAGAAGAAGCCACTTTGCCAATTGTTCAGGTGAGCGATTCAGGGCCTAATGGCCCTCTTGTTTTTTTTTAGCCTTTTCCTAGGTCTGGAAGTCAAGAGAAGGAGAGTGCTTCATACCCTGGACCCTCTGGTCGCGTTGGGTCTGTCTGCGAATTGGATGAACGAGCTACAACGGACTGGTCAGTTTGATATGTACTGCCAATTATTGATGCCCGACCGAACCACGTTGTAACACGTCCTAGAAGGATCGAAGTGCGGCAGTTCCGTTCGAAGTACGTCCATCTCGTTTTAAGTATGGTGCCACCCCGTCTAATTCTAGGACGGGATGGTTGCAAGAAAACATGCTCGACGTCATAGAGCATCCTTCCCGTCTGAGCCCGTCTATGAAATTCGTTAACAGACCTTCAAACGGTGCTACTACGTCCACTCCGCTCGCACACAGTTTGAGCCCGTTTGGCAGCATTTTCCAGAAGGTAGTGAGAACGAGTTTGAATTAGACTGGTTCCCAGTCCCTTCGTTTTATTTTTTGGTTTTGCCCTAAATGGTTGGCCATCAGAATAAAAAAGCCATGTTAAGACTTCTACTATTTGAACTACTTCTACCATTTAGCCTGGAAGCCAGGCTAGGGTTATATCTACGCTGTATTTTCATTTATGGTGCTTTAATTGCGTTTTCAAACCATCTGATAGCCGTAACATGTATTAGAACAAAAAATTAGAAACGTTTACAAGCTTCGTCTCCACATTGTCTAAAGCAGTTTCTTTTTGCGTGGTTCAATAACATTTATTATGGGGGAGGAAAACACAAGCCCCTTATGTTCATCACATTTACAGACAAAAGACGTTTACGCCTTTTTGTTTTTTATTAGCTAAAGAATAGTTTACAATGAGTAGCCATTAATCTTATAAACAAACTATTTTGTGGCCATACTGACTGCATGCAGTTTCTTTTTCACAAGGATAATTTAGAGTTTACAGCAGTCTGTTACTTTTCCTTATGCGTACCATTGCACCGTACCCTCGACATTTTTCGGTTTCAAAGGACATTTGCGCCACATCGTGATTTCCAACAATGTGGCATTAGTGACAAGCAAAGGCTCTGATAAGACTGCACTTATGATCAGAGCCTTTGCTTGTCACATCAGCCATCTGTGGAAGTGACCCTTGCCTTGGAGCCAAAAGTGAAGTCTCTGAGAATCCTGTATAAATGAAAAGGATGAATTGAATACACATGACAAACTTGCTACATTGTTGGAAGTCACATGACGTGGCTTACTCATTCTGTGTAGTAGACATTCGGTCCAATAACATTTTGTTTAATAGTACATGTCTAAATTTCGCCTTAAAATGTCTAAAATGCCTCAAATCTAACCGTCTAAACTTTGTCTAAGTTATGGAATAAGATAATCCTTTGATATTGGAGTAGCATTTTGATATGAAAGTTTCATGTACTTGCTGTAGTTTCGAACCCAAAAACGTTGAATGCTGTCACACACTATGCCCTTTTGGAATATTTTTGCCGAATAAATGAAGTTTGACGCTGAGCCAACAATAATGGTCACCATCGTTTGGTAACTAACAATGCTGTTTTCACGCATTCTAACAAATCAATTAGATTTGTTTCTATGCAAACTCTCCACTGTATAAAGTATGACATTTCGTCTTATTGTTCTGTATTGGAAAATTTTCAGCCGAAATGTGACATTCGACGATATATCCATTAAAGGTAGAAATGTTCTTTAAATCAAGGATGAAATATCATTTAGACGAAATGGCTTTAGACGGAATGTCATACATGCGAACACTTGTAAGGACAGTAATGACAACAATACTAATAATTAAGCCGCGACACGAGAAAACCAACAAAGCGCAGACTCAGATCAGCCTGGACATCTGCCAAGTTTGATCAGACTCTTCGCTAAGCGCTTAAAGGTAACAGCTAAGGGTCTAAGCTACCTCCATGCGGACAGCGAAGACTGATTAGACTTGGCGGATGCCCAGGCTGATCTGAGTCTGCTCTGGGCGTACAATGGTTTTCTCAAGTCGCGGCTCAATTATTAATTGTATGCTCTGCCAAAAACATCAAAGTGTATCGCTATTCCAGTAAAACATAACTGATTTAGTCATGTTTTCTTTGAATCCCAGGAATTTCTGCGGAAGCCCATATATGACTGAATGCTGTACATGTACCTAATTGACTCGAAATCTACAGTAAGTGTTAAACTTAAAAAGGGATGAACTTAAATTTAACCCGTGGCCACTGGCATGCAAAATAATTCAATTTTAGCACCGGTCAGTGATTGATGATACTGTCTCGCATAAATAACTCATAGTTCACTTAATCGAAAACTTGCCCTTGAATATCTTTTACTTCATTGTCACTTTAAGGTACAGGTATATGGGCAAAATCTTCATGTTTTCTCGCCATTTTTACAAAAGGGAACAACTTTTGTAACTTCCTGTTTGCTTCCCTGGATGACATAGTCTTTCCAAAAGGGGATCAACTTTTAAAGGAAAGAATTTGCTCATAAACGAGCAAATTCTTTCCCTTAAGAGTTGACCCCTATTACAAGAGGAGGCTAAAACAAAAATAGCAGTTGCTGCCCCTGAAAGTGTACCCCTTTATCTTTATCAAATATATTATTATGCTATCACCGAACTATATAGCAAATAGTGGATGCACACCAGACTCTGGACAGACAAGCATTTCCTAGGGAAAGGCAAGACAACCTAAACCTCCGCTGGTCGCGCGTGTACCAAGTTCAATGGCCCAGGTTTAAACCCCTTGAAAGCTCCGTGTACAATTTGGCATCGATCGGTCCAGTGGCTTTCAAGGAAAATATTTGAAATTGTTGCAGTATGAGCGACCTTTGAAAGGGGTTATAGCATTTTCTCATATAAAAAGCACAAAAAAGCAAATTTGAACTTGCTGTTGAAAAGGTCAAGGCCAACATCGTACTTGTGTACTCGGTGGTATATAGCAAGTTTGAATGCCATCGGTCTTTTGGTTCTGGAGAAGAAGATTTGTAAAAGTTTAGGCAATTTGAAGAAACTTGATGACGTTTCTGAACAGACTAGGAAGACAGACTTGCCGGTCTGAAACTCCGTAGTTGGTCGCAAGTGTCCGTCAATCAAGTTTGCGCTTTAAGGGAAGCTAAGGGTCTAAGGAAGCTCCGTGCGGACAGCGAATACTCTGATCAGACTGGGCAGATGTCCAGGCTGATCTGAGTCTTCGCTGAGCGCACATGCCACTTTGTTGGTTTTGTCGTGTCTTGCCTCAAGTATGTTTCATGCACCGTAGTAGACTATAGGGTGGCTGTTTCGTCAGACAGCCATCCTTCAGTTTATTATGGACCATAAGACTCGAGTCCTTTTAGTCAACGGACTGGAATATTGCTAATATAATTCTGTCATTTTGGTCAGCCTAATTGGATTAACAGATTAACAGATTATAATATAGACGGTGAAAGTGAGATAACAATGACACAAGTAGTATCACTTAGGTTGTCTGTCTTTGATAAGGAAACGTCATTTGGACACGTCATAAAAGATTTAAATATGTTTACAACTCAACCTACTTATTTCCCACCAATTATATGTCTGCTTTCTGCTCTCTGTCTCTTTTTTTTTTTGTTTTGTTTAGTTTTTTAGTTTTTCTGTTTTTTTTTTTTTTGTTTTTTTTTTTTTGTTTTTGTTTTCTCACTTCAGAATCAATTTATAAACTGTGTAATATTTCTGTTATACTGAATGCAATAATTTTGTCACAAACTTTACATTAAACGACAAAACTAATCCAGACTAAAATATATAATACAGTCATGTAAATCTATCAATTTTGGAAACTTATTAAGACAAAAGGAAGTTGAGCTATAAATATTTCATGATTTATCTTGAGATAATAAATGTCATAATTCTGCGGTCCCTTTGGTCGCTCCGATTTATCTTGATACTTTAACATATGCGAGCTCTCGCTGTACGAATGAATATAGAAATATATTTTTATAGTATTAGTATTTTATAGTATTAGAGTTTTTTGTGTCTTTTGTTGTGTCTTTGTGTTTTTTTGTGTCATTGTGGTGTCTTAGCACTGCTGTCGTACGGCTCAAGTCCCTATGGTTCATATGTATTCCTATGGTCTAAAGGGCAATATGCTAGTATAAATGTCCTAGATTGACAGATTAGCGGATTACGAGATAGACGCGGAAAGTGATATTATAGTGAAAGTAAATAAAACGATAGGCAAAATCAGGAAATAATACAATCAAATCCCACATCCCGGTCTCAAAACCAAACGGGAAAGAAGCACACGCAGAAATTGTCAGAAGTTCTCGAAAAACACACACAGTAAAC
The DNA here is from genome assembly GCA_963989385.1 of Ctena decussata. Taxonomy (NCBI): domain Eukaryota; kingdom Metazoa; phylum Mollusca; class Bivalvia; order Lucinida; family Lucinidae; genus Ctena; species Ctena decussata. The sequence goes on from OZ022500.1 coordinate 5,087,280, forward strand.
CGAACGAGCAGCCCTTTCCCAAAAAGGTGGTCATTCAGCTACCCTAATTAAAAGCAGCTGCAACATCTTAATTTTACATATTTTCTATTTCAAATTACAGAACAAAATAAAACAGAAAGAACAAAATAAAATAGAAAGAAGAATGAGCAGCTATTCAGATGACCAGATTGCTGTAGACCATAGACAAGCGGACACAACACCATGAAACACTGAGGAACGACAACAGAAGTACCGCCTTGGAACAACAAAGTATCTGATGAACCAAAGCAGAACAAAGGGCGAGGATTGCTCGACCTCAAACCGGTTAAGCCCGCCCCCCTCCCCGCAACCCCCCCCCCCCCTCCCAGTAATTTCATTACTGGTCATCCCTAGGCGGAAGTTCTGTTTTGGTTCTTCTTGGTTGTTTTATGTGCTGTTAGTTGTTATGTCCTTTATTGATATATTGTCTGTGATGTTCAGGCTAGCCCGGTAACCACCTTCATGGGAAACAACTGTTCACATGGCTGCCGCTGGTGTTGTCTTTGGTGGTGACTAATTTTGTGTTGTCTCTTTCCCACATGGCGTCTTGGGTTGGATCTTGAATTGAATAATTTTGTGTTGTCGCTTTCCCACATGGAGTCTTCGGTTGGATCTTGAATTGAATTGTGTCAGTTCCTGACAATTTTTCTCCTTGCTTTTGGTGATTTCTGTAAGAGTGTTGTGTGGGCGGTGGTTGTTTTTGTTGGGTTGAACAACAAAGTACCTGATGAATCAAAGCAGAACAAAAAGCGAGGGTTGATCGACCACAAACTGGTGGTTAAGCCCCCCAGTAATTTCATTACTGGCCGTCCAAGGCGGCAGTTCTGTTTTGTTTCTTCTTGGTTGTTTTATGTGTTGTTAGTTGCTATGTCTGTTATTGATATATTGTTTGTGATGTTCAGGTTAGCCCATCGACCACCTATATGGGAAATGGCTGTTCATATGGCTGCCGCTGGTGTTCCCTTTGGTTTAAACAATATTTATTTCAAGAAAACGAGCACATACAAATGTACAGAATCAATTATCGGGATTTGGTCGGAAGCTCTAGGCTTGTAAAGACCATCTCCCCTTTGGTGTTCCCTTTGGTGGTGACTAACTTTGTGTTGTCTCTTTCCCACACGGTGTCTTGGGTTGAGTCTGGGATTGAACTGTGTCAGTTCCTGAGTTTTTTCCTCCATACATATAAGGCCGTATTAAAAACGGATTTTACTTTACAAATTGAGCTCATATATTTATTCATCATCATCATCCGTTGTTTTTTTGTGTGTGTTTTTTTTTTATATATATTTTTTACATACTGACCCATATACTTACTATATGGTACAGTCACACAAATGTTTTATGGTTACTTGCTAACTAACCTCTAATAGCCCTAGAAAACAAAAAGTTCTTAAAAAGCTTGAAAAATCTTTGAACTCCAAACGGTTTGACCAATGGATTCTACTTAAGCTGTTGTTACAGCATCTTATCAACCATCTATGTAAACAAAGAGTTCCATGCTGAAAAAAATCACTAGTATCTGAATTTGTAGGCCGTATCCAAAAATATTATTTTAAATGTGTCGTACATATTAACCTTATTTACATCAGGAGCAATTCAAATTCAGCTTGGTTCTAATATAAAGTACGGTTAAACCTTTAGGTTGTTTCTGATTTAAAATAATAAAGAGCAATTTTCATCTCTCCTTGTTCGTTGTGGGAGCAATCAACAATTACTTTCATCACATAAATGCGGAATATATGTTCTTACGCCTCTGTGGGTGTTTATATTAGTCGCAGAATTGTTTACAATAACGACATTCATCTTACAAACAGACCGATTTTGTGGCCAAAAAGGACAGTTAACATTGGCAATAATACAAAATTGGAGCCAGCGTAGAAATTTCTCTTTCGCTATGTGCTTATCTTTTGACAGCTTATTGCATTTGTTAATTTACTGATTGTAGTTTCTCTCAATTTTCTGATTATTGCATTTTCCCTCGAAAAGGACATTTGTTCTACTCTCTTCATGTTCTTTCAGCCCAATCGTCAGTTTAAAGTGACTGGACGCTGCAAATCTTGCCTAGCGTTAGTCCAGTGACATATATATAGGTCACTGGTTAGTCATATCGTTCGCGTACTGCATGCGCAATCTTAGAGAGAGGCTGAATCTGGTCTGAAAGACTTGCTTCATATGTGTCTCGTGTGTTGCATTTCAGTTTGTTGAAGACTAAGACTTTTGAAAAAACTTCTTTTCTTCCTTTTATTCTTGTTTCTTTTGTCCCTTTTCTAAATTCAATTCATAACCGGTATGTGTCTTTGCTGAATAAAGACGGATGTTGTTAATGTTTTAATGTCTACAAATGGTACAGGCTTTTAAGGTGTATATGATGGGGTATATCTGCATGTGATTTCGTCATCTTTACAATCCATAGCTTATAACTCTTGCTTCCCTGGCAGTGGAAACCCTTCCAACACTGGATTTTACGCCTAGAGGAGCAAATTCTTTCTTTAAGAGCTGATCCCAATTGAGAAGGGAGGTAAACATAAAAATGGTAGCTTGCATTCCCTGGAACGTACCCATCCACAATAAACACGTACAAATGATTGCTATCGCGCCGGTGATTTTTTTCTTCTTGAAGTTCAGGTCTGAAAATTACCTTTTTTCTACAGCGGTAGTGTATGTTTTATCTCGTCCACTGGGTCATTAACTGCCCCAATCAATCTAACTTAGATTTAACAAATACATGTATTTTATCTCTTGGTGACAAATGAGGTATGGACTGATAAGGAAACAATCGGTTCCATGGCCTCCTGGTATGTAGTGTGTCTGTCATACGCATAATGGCTAAATCATACTTGATGCCGAACATGAACTAACGTTTTCTTCCATTCGGAACACCGCTCGGCCACTGATGATTCCGTGAATCAACCTCGGATGTATATTGTCATCAGAACTCCTTGTCCAATTCCACACGAATCAGACCTCTGAATCGGAACTCCTCGGCAAAGTCCACAAATCAGACCTCTAATTCGTTAAACTGGTCCCCAGTTGTCCCATACTGAATAAATGAAGAGTTCCTTCAAGAGCAGACAATACATTCAGAAGAAGGAACATGGGCCAGACTACGTAGTTTCCGCTAATAAAGCCTCCTCAGTGACCCTGACAATATCTGGTGACGAAACCAGAGAAAAGCATACTGAAATTTCTTAATTTTGATTGGGCAGTCGATTCAAAGATAAGTTGCACCATATCATTTCCCGACCATGTTCTCGCTGAAGTATCCATCGTCGATTCCAACAGCATTCGAATTTGAAGCACATACGATTCTCGCGATATCTGAAGCTCACAACATCGCAGTAGAAAGTGTTCCAATGACTGGTTCCACTTTTTTTTTTTTTGGGGGGGGGGGGGGGGGGGGGGGGGGATCAAATGAAGACGGCACACAAAGTAAAAGAAGACAAGAGAAAACCCAAGAGGTCAGCTCTTTCCCAGCAGATCCATTCTTGGACTTCTTTCCTTTCTTTGGTTCCAGTATTAACATGTTCAGGTATTGTGCAACTGTGACAACACACTGCAACTGTGACAACACACACACACACACACACACACACACACACACACACACACACACACATGTGCTTAAAATCTCTACTAAACAAACGTTGAACTAACTAACGTCAAACAGAACCACCCTAACTGACCAATATGCTAATGAGTTACGCAATGTCGTCAGTAAAATTGCCATTCCGTTATCTTAATTGGATTTATCACAGGGCACCACTTGTCGCGGTGTTTTGATATTAGATGAGCAGTCAGACTAATTAGTACAGAGGTGATGAAAGTGGCTTTATGAGTTTATCACCATGTCGGCAGGTATCAAAACGGGCTACAATAAAAATGTCTTTCTCCTTGGTATGCATATACACAGAAGTGGCGAAGACACTTTTGAGCAGCCTTTTTGAAATGGAACCATGAATGATGAAGCCCCAAATTAACTGAGGCTTCAATGTGCTTGGCAACATTTCAAAAAGTGCTCAAACCGAGTAGTGCTAAAAAGTATCGCCTATATCTAAACCATTGACACTAGTACGGACGAATGCACGTTACCCGGTACTGCGGCCATGGATACATTCCGCTGAGTGACACTAGTGCTGGTCTCTCCTCTGTTGGTTGACGCTAGGTCCCGGGATATGGTACCGGCTTATATCAACCAAACATTTCGGCCAATCCCGTAAAATTCGTAATTAGTCGTACTGCGGCGCATGCTACACGTTCAGCACGTGCATGAAAGAAGAACAACGAGCATGGGACTTTCATAAATCTCGAGAAGAGGTGTTCGGACGTCAGAGAAGACCTGGGTTTGTTGGAACAGGGTCTGCACTATTATCTTTTGACATTTAATTGGTCTGTTTCATATTAATACATATTTATTGACACTAGCACATTCACAAAGTACAAACTGACGCCTCTATTTCGAATTATCTCCCTTAGACCACTTTGATATAACTCTAGTTTTCATTTCTAATATAACTCCAGCGTGGTCGTGAAAAATGCGGACCTGGAGAGCACTAAGCCTCGCCCTGCACGCCGTTGCAGTCTAGTCTGTCTCATGGGTAACATATAGTTCTATAACATAAAACTTGCCACTCTCTTATTTAATATTTCATTTTATTATTCCTATTTTTATTCTGACATTTTTATTTCTACTTTCATTTTCATTTCTTGGAGAGTATCCAGTCACCTCAAGCCATATTTAAATTCAAGGGTTATTTGATGATGTAAATCTTTACTGGTGAAAAATTTGTCAAACTTTTGAAATAACTGAATGCACATATTTTATGGCTAAGTGCATGTTTCAAGTAATGATTTAACAAATAATGACAGTAAAAGTTTTAGAAGTCCAAAATAATTTCTGTTGGGGTGTTTTTTTTTTTATATCAGAAAAATGAATTTGATTGACAGATAAAAGGAAAAATATTGATGTAAAGTTGCAGATCAGTAGAGTTCAAATTTACACAAAAAAGTGCTTTAATTAAATCCAATCTGAACACTGAACAGGTTTTAATCTTACAAGCATCTTATGCAGCATGTTAACACTTTTAGGGCCAGTGACGAAAAAAGCAGAATTTGCAAACAGGGTAGGTCCTGATTAGGCGGCTCAATATGAGCCACCTCATCTAGATCTACACTGTTTGCCCTCTAGTCTTTGAATTATCAATATGATACAGCTTGAATGAAACATTTTGAAAATCTTGCAGACATAAATTTTGTGTGAGTCTGCTTTTTGGTGCTTAAAGGGTTAACACTTACCATAAAAAATTCTAATTGTTGGGACAGATTGGTCTGAGCTAACAACGCAAACCCAGATCAGACTGCTCCTAGTGGGGGGAGCCAGTTCCATTTCTAGGACAATTACGGAAATTATTCAAGTGTCCCAATTTTTGGATTTTTTTGCCGTACCCTGAATAAAATTATATTCTGTAAGTATCCTAAAATGTGCACAGGTAGACATAAACCGGCAAGGAGTTAATCAGATCTAATACTTTGTTGAAGCAACCATTTATAGAGATATATAGCTGAGTGCAAACAGCGCCTAGAGAGATCACTCTATAATGGAAAATTCTGCCCCTTCTGCCATTTTTACAAAGGGAAACAACTTTTGTGACTTCATCTTTGCTTCCCTGGACAGGAAAGCCTTTCTTAGATAAGGTCTACTCTTAAAGGAAATCCTCAAGCAAATTCTTTCCTTTAAGAGTATACCCTGATTGAGAATGGCAGCAAAAATGAAGAGTTGCTACTCTTGAAAGTGTACAATAGATGAAAATATGTTGAAGCCTGTGCTACAAGGTCTCCTTCTAGCTACGTACATGTTTTAAACTGCTCAGAGCAGACCCTGGACAGTGTTACTTTGGACACCTTAAATAAGTAATGGTAATTATCCTAAAAATGGAAGTACAGTTAGGTTTATTGCAATGCAGTAAAATAAGCCAGCACTGTGTCCAAAAAGATGCCGATGGAATGGAAACCAGTGTACAGATTGATCAGACAGCTCCTTCAATAGCAGTCTGATCTGGGTCTGCACTTTTTACTCAGACCTATCTGTTCCTGCATTCAGAATTTTCGGTATTGTCTGACCAAATCATGATTGGTGTGGATCGGATCTATTTACATCCAAATTTACACGTTTAACAATGAGTGACCATCTGATCAAGAAGTTCCCTCAGTTGGTATCTTTTGGGCAGTGTATACATTGTTTGATATGACCTCTGACCTTAGAGCTCTATCAAATAAAGTACACCTGGGTATTGCACACCTGGGCTGTTAGAGTTTACTTACACAGTAGGGGAGGGAACATGATTTATTGTGGCAAACCACAAAATTAAACTGAACTGCTGGCAAATTGAGAATTTATTGACTTTTATGTTTGTATTTGTTTATAACTGGCTTAAGATGAATTCTCTTGAGGGGGATAATTTATGCTTTACACAATATGTTTAAGTCAGAATGTTTATGTTTGTTACAACTCTGACAGTTTGATGTTTAATTTTATATTAAGCAAATTTTTCCCACAGGTAAAGTTATGTTCCTCAGTGGCCTGTTTATATTTTTCTTTTTTCTTTTGCAGCTCTCCATGACACTACAGTTACAAAACAGTGTTGAGTATTGATGGTAACTATTCTGACCAACATCTGTTTTCTGTTCTATCGGTTTGGAAGGCATAGTTTAAAACATGGAGTGGAATGGACTTGCAGTGCTAATGTACCATACTTAATTCCACTGATTTGGGATGGCATTCTTACATGAAAGAATTTGCTCCCACAAGGGAGCAAATTCTTTCCCTGTAAGAGTGCCATTCCAGGCTGTAGGAGGAAAATTGCTTCCCTTAAGAGTAGCGCCCACCCCCACCCTGTATACGTTAGTTCCTTCTTGTTTTTCTGCCATTTCTACAAAGGCGAACAACTGTGATCTCCTGTTTCTTTTGAGGACAAAGCTCTTCCACAAGAGCTCATCCCCATTTAGAAGGGAAGTAAAAATGCAACTGGAAGAGTTACTGTCCTTGAAAGTGCTTCCATACGCCTTAGATAGCATTTAAACCTGTTAGAACATCAGATTGTGATTGTTAATCTGGTAGCTGAATTCTTTCCTATTTAAATAATTAAAGCAATCTTTCGGGAATTCGATTTGTAAAACTAATAAAGCTTTGTTACTCCAGAGATATTGCTGAATGAAAAGTAAACAAATCTTGTAAAAGTATCAATTTCTTAAGAGAATATTGTTCTCTCATTATACAAAATGGAATTCGTTTTTGTATAATGTTGCATCATTTTGATTGAGAGCTGAATGTGATATATTTTGCTTTCTCTTGCAGTTTGATAATGCTACAAACTATTGAAACTGAAGGTCTAAATACTGAATGACTGGCTTTTTGAAAAGTTGCAAACATAACTACGCTGTCTGATTCCTGTGAACCCCAGGCTTCTACAAGTATTGTAGTAAAAAGGTATTATAGCAGATTAAAATAATAGTGGAAACTTCTGTTGTTTTTGAAACTGACTAAGTAGCTGGTTCAGTGGTCCGAATCCTGCCAGTGGCAGTATCCTTAGGATTCCAATGCACACAGCCTTTCATTATCATGTTACCATTGTCTTGTTGTGACTGAAATACTGGTGAAAGGGACATTCTGAAAAAATACCAGCTGAAATTGTAACAACAGCTGGAAGAACTTGCAGTAAATACCAGCTAAAAATGTAGTAAATACCAGCTGAAAATGAAGCAAATACCAGCTTAAAATGAAGCAAATACCAGCTTAAAATGTAGCAAATACCAGCTGAAAATGAAGCAAATACCAGCTTAAAATGTAGCAAATACCAGCTGAAAATGAAGCAAATACCTGCTGAAAATGAAGCAAATACCAGCTGAAAATGTAGCAAATACCAGCTGAAAATGAAGCAAATACCAGCTTAAAATGTAGCAAATACCAGCTGAAAATGAATCAAATACCAGCTGAAAATGTAGCAAATACCAGCTGAAAATGTAGCAAATACCAGCTGAAAATGTAGAACTTAAGGAAAATAGCAGCTGAAAATGAAGCAAATACCAGTTGAATATGTATCAAATAGCAAATACCAGCTGAAAACTTACAGTAAATAGCAGCTGAAAATGGAGCAAATGCCAGTTGAAAATGTAGCAAATAGCAAATACCAGCTGAAAACTTACAGTAAATACCAGCTGAAAATGAAGCAAATACCAGCTGCAAATGTAGCTTACAGTAAATAGCAGCTGAAAATGAAGCAAACACCAGCTGAAAATATAGCAAATACCAGCTGAAAATGTAGCACTTACAGTAAATAGCAGCGGGAAGTGGAGTAAATACCTGCTGAAAATGAAGCAAATACCAGCTGCAATTGTAGAACTTACAGTAAAAAACAGTTATAATTGAAGCAAATACCAGCTGAAAATGTAGCAGATACCAGCAGAAAATGTAGAACTTACAGTAAATAGCAGCTGGAAATGAAGTAAATACCTGCTGAAAATGAAGCAAATACCAGTTGCAAAGGAAGCAAATGAAACTCAAATGCCGGATGAAAATGCAGCATGAAGCAAATACTAAGTTAGAATTAAACCAATCAAAGCAAATAAATACAAACTGAAAATGAAGCATCTGAAAATGAAGTAGATGAAACAAATACAAGCTAAAATGAATACCAGCTGAAAATGAACCAGCTGAAGCTTAAAATGAAGCAGATACTAGCTGTAAATGAAACATACCAGCTGAGAATGAAATAAACCAGCTGAAAGTGAAGCAAATGCAAGGTAAAAATTCAGGCACTACTGACTGAAAATGCAGCAAATACAAGCTGGAAAAATATCAGCTGATAATGAAGGAAATACCAGCTGAGAATGAAGGAAATACCAGCTGAGAATGAAGGAAGTACCAGCTGAAAATGAAGCAAAATTTATGAATAGAAACACAATAGAAAAACACTCCCCCTTTTCTATACTTCTTTTCTGTTTAAAAAATGCTTACTCTGTTTAACACTACCAGATTACCTGAATCTCTGATTCTTCAAACATTTCTGTAATGTGCTATTCCATCGGGTTGTCAGTTGAAATGGTTAGCAAACAGTGCAAATCCTGGTTAGACTGCTCCCAAGGAGCTGTCTGATCAGGGTCTGCACTGGTTGCTAGGTCATTGTGTCCGACAATTTAGGTTGAAGATGGTATATCACTTGATTACAGCACTTATAGCTGTAGAAAATAATTATGATGGATGATGATGAGCAAATACAATTTTTGTAAACATTCCCACCTACAAGGCTACAGCTAGCATTATTTTTTCAAATTTCAGTCATTTACCGGTAGTCAGTCCTGACCAGATCTTAGCACGCACATGATGTTGAAATGACGTCCCACTGACATTGATGTGACATGATGGCATCGCTTTGATGTCAGTATGGCATCATTTCAGTGTCATGTGCCTGCTGGGATCATTTTGTATAAGCCAAAATTTATACTCAGTGAGTTACTCAGAGCACTAGTTAGGTGTCACTTGATGAGGTGTTGTATGCAGCCGGCAGTGACAGCAAAATAATACTCAGTTTTTTGCACAAATTAATCAGTAGTTAAAGAATTCCCAGGACAGACTCTGATCAGATTGTGCGGATGTGCAGACTGATCTTAGGCTTCAATGTCGGCACATTCACCTTTTTATACCCCCGACATATGAAGTATGTCAGGGGGTATATAGTTTTCGTCATTCTGTCCGTTCGTCAGTTTGTTCGTCCGTCCGTTCGTTCGTCCGTCCTTTCGTCAACTTTACGTCAAAGTTTTGCGTTAAACCTTTTCTAATGGCTCATATCTCTGTAACTACTTATCAGATTCTTTTCATATTTGGTTTATGATATCTCTATAGCATTGCCTTTGATATAAATTATTTTAGCCCCTGGGCCAGGCCCCCCAGAGTGGGGCTAAGGGTCAGTAATTTGGACTTAGGCATTTTCATTATGTCAAAGTTTTGCATTAAACCTTTTTGATTGCTTATATCTCTGTAACTACATTGAAGATTTCTTCCATATTTGGTTCATGATATCTCTAAAGCATTACTTTTGATCTGGACTACCTAAGCTGCGGGGCCAGGCTCATGGGTGGGGCCTGGGGTCAATAACTAGGACTTAGCCCTAATATACTTGAATGATGCCTAATGATACATGACTAGGTTCACTTCATACTAGTTTGCACATATGGATGCTGCTGCTGACATAAGGTCAAGGTCACAAACTTTTGAATTTTGTACATGTATAACATTTGCATTTTGTGGTAAAGTGTATGCGTTTATTAGGCGGTGGCACTGGTTGGGGTATACGTTAGCCCCTGCTCACTTGCTCTAGTTATTCAAGACTGTGCATAAATTGGCAACCCATGTCTGATTTTCCTGAAAGAAGAATATATGAAATGGAATGGACTGACTGTCTTAGATTATTTCCTCCAATTTATTGATCTGAGATGGAGCTCTTACTGCAAAGAATTTGCTTCCTCTAAGTGAGCAAATTTTTTCCACCAGGGGGAATGTCTCATCCATTTCATTCCAATTCATTCCATTCCAGGTTTTAAACTATGCCTAGGAGATAAATGGCTAAATGGAGAATGCAGAGCAAACACTGAACAGACTTCATTTGTCACAATATATAGAATCTTTTTGTGTATGGTAGGTTCATTTAGGTCACATTGTATAAATGTTTACACAGGATTCAGACTATTACTTATGCAGAAAAGGACCATGGGGGAGCATATGGTTTGAAGATTTGGCCAACTTTATCCAAATATTTGTATTATCTTTGGGTCACTCTATTAGTGCAATATAAAAGTTTATGCTGATAGGAAATAATGGTTCTGGTTTCAGAAATAGATATGAAAGAAGAACCATTGATGTAGGTTCAGTTGGAAAAAGTTCTTTGAGTATAATAGCAGGGATAGACTTGCACAAATCTCCTACTTAAAGCATATTGCCACTGGTAAAGTCACTCCCAGATCATGGTACTGGTCAAGAATCCCAGATGCTGGTTAGTAGTCTCAGATACTGGTCAATAGTCACAAATACTGGTCAAGAGCCCATGCTATTAAGTCATCCTAGCTAGTAGTCAAGAGTCCTGGTGCTGTTCAAGGGTCCCATCCCAGATACTAGTCAATTAACCCAGTTGCTGATCAGTAGTTCCAACACCTGGTCAAGAGTCACAGATACTGGTCAATAGTCCCAGCTACAGTCCAGTAGTGGCAGATACTGGCCAGGAGTCCAGTAGTGGTCAGTTAGTGGTCAGTGGTCCATAGTCCAGGCACATGTCAAGAGTACCAGGCACTGACCAAGACTCCCAGCTGCTGGTCAATAGTCCCAACAACTGGTCAACAGTCCCAAATGTTGGTTGATAGTCCCAGCTCTAGTCAAGAGTCCTGAAACTTTTATTAGTCAGTAGTCCAGTAGGTACTGGTAAATAATCCCAGCTATTGGTCAGCAATTCCATCTAGTAGCCAAGAGTCTTGGTACTGGTCAAGAGTCCCAGATACTAGTCAATTCTCCTAGTTGCTAGTCAATAGTGCCAACAACTGGTGAAGAGTCACCAGTACTGGTAAATGGTCCCAACTGTCAGTAATTCCAGCTAGTAGTCAAGAGTCCTGGTACTGGTCAAGAGTCCCAGATACTAGTCAATTAACCCAGTTGCTGATCAGTAGTTCCAACAACTGGTCAAGAGTCACAGATACTGGTCAATAGTCCCAGCTACAGGTCAGTAGTGGCAGATACTGGCCAGGAGTCCAGTAGTGGTCAGTTGGTGGTCAGTGGTCCATAGTCCAGGCACATGTCAAGAGTACTAGGCACTGACCAAGACTCCCAGCTGCTGGTCAATAGTCCCAACAACTGGTCAACAGTCCCAAATGTTGGTGGATAGTCCCAGCTTCTAGTCAAGAGTCCTAAAACTTTTATTAGTCAGTAGTCCAATAGGTACTGGTAAATAATCCCAGCTATTGGTCAGCAATTCCATCTAGTAGCCAAGAGTCTTAGTACTGGTCAAGAGTCCCAGATACTAGTCAATTCTCCTAGTTGCTAGTCAGTAGTGCCAACAACTGGTGAAGAGTCACCAGTACTGGTAAATGATCCCAGCTGTTAGTAATTCCAGCTAGTAGTCAAGAGTCCTGGTACTGGTCAAGAGTCCCAGATACTAGTCAATTAACCCAGTTGCTGATCAGTAGTTCCAACAACTGGTCAAGAGTCAAAGATACTGGTCAGTAGTCCCAGCTACAGGTCAGTAGTGGCAGATACTGGTCAGGAGTCCAGTAGTGGTCAGTAGTGGTCCATAGTCTAGGTACATGTCAAGAGTACCAGGCATTGACCAAGACTCCCAGCTGCTGGTCAATAGTCCCAGCTTCATGTACTATAGCCAGTTAACTCATTATAAAAATTTTTGACATCTGATGGTCTTGAATAGATTTAATTTCTTTAGCTGTAGATATGACCTTTTGTACATCTGATCAGGCTGTCTGTTGAAGGTTTAATATGTTTAGTTTGTCAATCTCATTGACTTGTAAATGAATTAGAATTTATACCTGAATTGTTCAGACTAAACTAAAAACTTGACAGAATTTACATAAAACATAAATTTGGGCTGTCCTTGGGGAAACTGTAAAGAGTGACATTGGCAAACTGCAAAGGCCAAAATCAGACTGCACATCCAATGGATGTGCAGTCTGATCTAGGCCTTGCTGTTTGCTGTATATATCCTTGAAAACAGGAAACTATTAAGGGTATTTCTCAGGCTATGCCAAAGTGCTGGCTGGTTTGGGCCATCTCCAGTGGCTCAAGCCAGCTTGTGGGGTTTACCAGGAACAGGACATTGGCTACCATAGTATGAACAGTGGGAGGCTGATTTGTCAACTTGTAATACTGATTGATGGTGTAACTTGAGACCAAAGTATAGGGTGATATAAGTGCAGTATTTCAGGTTTCTTTCTCTTCCATCACACCCTACACCATCAAGAGAACAGCTGTATGTAAAATTTGGAATACTGACTGCAAAAGCTGTTAAAGCCAAGACAGCCAACTAGCCATGAACCAACTTCTCTTAACAGTAAGAAACTTACACATGCACAAGATTTGGGGTTTCCCTGTTTGCTATGTTTCCTGAGCAAGTAACAAAGATGTCACATGTATGTAAAACTTGTTAGTGCCAGTAAACTTAGAAAGTTTCATGCCCAATGAAAAACTGGGAAATAATTTCCCAATTTTTCTATGGCCAAGAAAATACATGCCAGTTGCCTGTTGCTATACAGAATGACACATTCATTTGTTGAAATGCTTTATTTTTTTCATGGCCATATTTATACCAATAATTGTCTCTATTATATATATCCACAGATCAAAGAGTTAACTGCAAGTTTTGGGTTACATCAGTACTGCTGATCTGAATGAACTTGAGTTGCTTCCAGACAACTTTGAACCATTGCATTTGATATCAAAGGTACAGTATCCTATGTTTTCCATCTCCAGTTTTTTTTCTCTCCTTTAATTACAACGGAATTTGATCATATCTGATGATATATATATATATAAGAGGACTGTTCTGTGGTGGAAGAAAGCCAGAAGTTGCTCTCGTTTGTCTGAAGGGAACAGCCAACCATTTATACTTGCCAGCACTAATTCATCCACCTGGATTGAAACCTGCATGGCAGAGGTATGCAGCTAGTTATGAGAGGAACTGTGCTACGGACAGATATTGGGGTGCAGTTCAATTTCCTTATAGCTGCATATAGGAGACACATTCCCACTAGGTGACTTACATTGTTCATCTGATGGTTGTTTTGTCATGAATTGCATAATGCATAATGCATATGCATTTCTTTTGAACAAGTCATCACACTGATTTTGTCTCGGAAATTATTTTTTTGAATAGAGAATTTAACACACAATAGAAGCCATGCTTAAAGCTCACATATTTAGGGCAAACTGCAGTCATCCAACTCACTGGTTTCTCTGTCATACATGGGTTTATTATTTGATGTAGGGTGTGTAAATCCCACAAGAAAAAAAAAAGATTGTATTTTCTGATTTACCAATTTTATTTTTGAATTTACCAAATAGCTGTATCGAATTATGACTGGCTTAGATTTATTAGGATAAAGATGAAATTTCATTTTAATTTTCATATTATTATTATGGTGTTTTGTGGTAAATTTGTTATTATAAACCTATACATGTTCACCCATGCAAAGCTACAGCCTCCCCTCTTGTAAGAAAATAAACAAATTTATGACAATATCAGATGAAATGGGCTGGTAACATGGTGTGAGGGAGCCAGTGAATTAACACACTGGTATTGTCCACACACAGTGTGAGCTGCTATAAATGCTGGGGATGGCTGAAAAGTTTGGTTTTGCAGATTTTAATGAGATTTATGAGGCAGGTATTGTAAAGGAAATTTTATGATGGCGGCATATACTGAAACATAGCCTGGCATCTTTGGCCTGGTCTTGATTAAGGTCATTCCTAACAGGTTTTAAGGTTACCTCAGAATTAACTTTCTTAATTACAGAACCAGTTATCTCATTGATCTCATGAAAGGCCTTCAACATAAAGTCCTCATAGTACTCCCAGTTTTGTAAGTGTTCAAATATGCACCTAAACCTTCACTTTTGATGATAGTATGTAGGTAGATAATATCTTATCTTATAGCTACCAAAAAAGAGGGGAAAACAGGTTTTTGAATATTGAGAAATTTGTCCACAAAATTTTGATTATTTTAGCAGTGGAATATAAACAAAAGAGGAATGGAAGCCTTTGTTAATTGTATTTTTACCATAATAGAAATGTTTATGAAAGTATGGTGAAAAGCATGCAGTGATAACTTACGCTGAAATAATACACCACTGGCAGACCAAAGGAGCTCTTAACATTAATATGCATTAGTATTGGCCAGGACAGTGTTCTGAAGCCAGGCTATGTTTTAGTGTATGCCTTTGGTGGAACTTGATTTGTATGTGGGGGATCCACTCAATAATATACACTAGGTGTCTGTTGAAAGAAAAGTGAAATAGTTTAAATTAAATAGTTGTATATCGAAAAAGAGCTAATTATATATCAAAGGTTCTGATCAACAGTATTTAATTTTTTGAGTGTTTTATGGATATCTATGTTCATCTTTTCATCTAACAAGTACCAGGCAGTTTTAGATGATTAAAAGGTTTTAAATGTCTAATTGCAAATGCTCCTTTTGCTTTATAATTTGTTATGGATAAAAAGTGTTTTTGTTGAGGAATGCATTAGAATTACTACTTAGCTTTTAACCCAACATAATTGAAAGATGAAGGTTTTGCAAACTGTGCATATACAAATCTTATCAGACAGCTCCCAGGGAACAATCTGAAATGGGTCTGCACTGTTTATAATTGTTTTGTTACTATGAAATCCCCTTCCTCCCCACCACACATACTGCCTTCCACCTTCATGTCAAACAGCTTGACCAATCAAAATTCACACTGCAGGTTAAGAGTTGTAGATGTGACGCTCATTCACTCGTCTGTAGAGATGAACAGGAAGAGCTATTGCACTACCCCCAGCGGTGGTGGTAGCAAAATGATAAAGTTTTACATTAAAGTTTTTTATGTGATGGGCAAGGCGCTGTCAGGCGAGCTATTCTGCACCGCGGACAGGTCTTGTTTACCATATATTCCCTTGTAGTTCAGTCACAATATAGCATTATTTTATCTCTATGCCTTTATCACCGGTGTAATACCAATTTCCCCACCTGTGCTGCTGACTGAACCAGTCAGTTACCATTCAAGCAAAAGCGGCTGTTAACTGAGACAGTCGACAGTAGACAGCGATTAACTATAGTATCATTTACCATTATTGGTATTGCCGGGCGTAGCGCAGTTGGTAGGGCGTCTGACTCAAGAGCCAGAGGTCCCAGGTTTGATACCCGGTCTTGCCATATACTTTCCTTTCTCCTTCCGCTGATTCAAGAAGGGCAGTTGTCAGTAACTGGCAAAAGTATGTGCACTTAGTACTGGTTAACCGCTTAGGAGGTCTAAGCCTGCCCAGGAATAGTGTGGTTAGGTTATCTGACCGTCCCGACATGACCATAGCTGTTTTCCTTGGACGTAAAACAGCAAATCAACAAAATGCTGATGATCAAATTCTTTTTTGACAGCCACTTTGCACAATACCAGGTAGGTTGACAGCACAGGTAAGCAAATTGGTATTACCTGTGTTTATATGGACTGTATTGTATTTTGTAGGCTGCAAGTCAACTTACATCGGTAGTGAGTGCAATATTTCACCGTGACATTAACCTTACTCCTGTTGATACCTGGGCCAGGTGTGCTACCTGAAGTGGGCGGTCTCTGCTTTAATGATGAACTACAGGAGTATCAGGTGCTTGGAGAAATGCATTATTTTGTCCCATGAATTAATTACCATGGTACTACAAAGGGTATCAGAATGAGCTTATTAACAATCTACAACACACTTTTGATTTAATTTACGAGTTTTTCCTTGAAGTTAATTGCTCCCTCACTTTTTATGCAAATATGGGGGAAAAGCTTGAAGTTACAATTATTAGAAATAAAGACGGGGATTAATTTATTCGGAGGGTTTGTTTATGGATGGTTAAGCATATTATAAACAAGTTGTCCAATATTCTCATTTGTCAACATTTTCTTTTAAAGCGCCAAAATTGAAAATAGTTAAATTTGCAAATAGTGTAGATCCAGATGAGGTGGCTCATAATGAGCCACCTCACTTGGATCTACACTGTTTGCCCTCTAGTCTTTGACTTCTCAATATGATATAACTTGGATGAAACAAATTTTATATTTTTGCAGATGTAAATTTTGTCGTCATGCTTTTTGGCGCTTGAAGGGTTAATGGATATGCTATGTTTTTCCATCAGTTTTTCAAAGGGCAACAACTTGGCTGGTTTAGAAATAAGGCTACCCAATCATAAGGGGTTCACTCATAAATAAAATAATTTACTTTTAAGGAACAAATATGCTCTTAGAGAACAAATACCAGAATAGAAATAGCAAAGCTGCTTTGTCTTTATCTTTACATGGAAATTTAAAACTGAGCTGCGATACAACAAAACCAACAAAGTGGCATGTGTGCCCAGTGAAGACTAACATCAGCCAGGGCATTTACCCAGTCTGATCAGAGATTGTGGTGTCCGCATGGAGTTAGCTTAGACCCTTAGCTACCCTTTAGGTGTACAGCAGAGACTCCAATCGGACTGGATGAATGCCTAGGCTGATTTGAGTTTTCGCTGGGTGCACATGCTACTTTGTTGGTTTTGTTGTGTCTCGGCTCAGATATATCTTACCGCAGAACGCTGCGGCCTCATGTTTAATGCTGAACCTGCTGATTCCTTCCCCCTATGGTTTGGAATAGTCTATCACTCAGTTGCTGGGGTGTTTACAAAAAAATCAAAAACAATACGGCAGTGCTGATAGACTTCAGCCAACAGCGCCTCCGATAGACTTCAGCCAACAGCACCTCCAGATTATGAGTACAGGGCATTATTACACTGGCCAACATTTATCAGTAACAAAAGTGGAAAAGCACTGTTTATATATGGAAAAAGAAAAGAAAATTTTATGATGAAATCTGTGTAAAAAAAAACACTGTATTGTGAAACAAAGTACATGAACATGTTTACCTTTATTGATTAGGACTAGGGTCTGCAGTATTTGGCACTGTTAATCATTCAGAAAACCGGATAGAGACTTCATTAATTAGTTTGCATGTTCACACAGAGTCAGTATTAAGTCAATTTAAAGGTGAAATATTATTGAAATTAGAATATGTCTGCAAACAAGAGCTAATATATCATCCACCCAATTGTTTGTTTTCGGATACCCAGTGTGTAAACTTTTACCATAAAAGTTAAACAGTGCCTTAGCATGTTCTTTAAACTTTCATGTTTATCCTTTAGCAGTAGGACAGAAATCCTGCACAAACAGTGTAGACCCTGATCAGGACTGCCAGCAGTTATATTTTCATGACATACCCAGCAAGTCTGAACTCCAAGACGGAGGAGCCTAGGATAGACCTTGAGAATAACGGTTGAGAGTGGTTGAGAACTGGTATATGTCTGAATATTTTGGGTAATTTTGGAACTTTGTAAACTTATAAGGCCAAATAGCAAAGTTAAACAATACATCAGCATGTTGTTTAATCTGGTGAACTGTCTGTAAAGAAGACATAATCATAAGAAATTCCCACTGGGCACACAACCTTGAATCAACCTTGATTCAATGTCATAACATTGAATCAAGGTTGGTTCAGTGTTGTGTATCAGCTGGGTTAATTCTCTTCTTTTTACAGGGTTGAAAGACTGTCTCTGAAATCCATCTAGAAACCGGTTTCCTCCAGTAGTTGTACTCTAAAGTTGTTCCTTCTTATCAGGTATGGTTTTACCTGTATTACCTGGCGAATTTGAAGAATACAAAGTAGTTGCTGTTTGATAGGTGTCCCATAACACACCTTCATTCTCCCAAAACCAGCACTTTCTGCTTCTGAAAAATGACCGTCACTTCTGTTTTGCAACAATCTTGGTTTTTGGTAAATTTTTAAATCGATTCAATAGTTGACAAATACTCTGCTATCCTAATTTAGTCTGGCTTCCATAATGCATTATGGCAAATAAGGCCAGGAACCCACTTTCTTTGTATTTTTGTCTTGCCTCCAACTAGCAGCAGCATGACATAGGTATTTTCATGTTTCAGTGGCTTCCCAGCAAGCACACGACATCACTGACGTCGATGTGACGTCATTATGTCGCATTGACGTCAGTAAGAACGTCATTTCAACGTCATTTGCCTGCTGGGTTTGGCATAACTTCTGTCTACCTTTTCGGTTTAGCTCTGTTTTGTGACAATGTTCAGATGAGACAGCATTCTGCAGAATTCTTACCACCACATGCTTGAGTCCATTGCTGATGACACTTGAGAAGCCATGCCCCTTCAAGGAAGGTAACTCACATGTTAGATTATACAAACTGCACAATGGGGCTTGGTGGAATTGGCAGCCTAGCGATGTCTTGTGCACACAGCTAAATTTGTCTTACCCGTGTTAAGTACACCTGTCAGTCAGTTAAAACGTGAGCCACTTGGGTATCTCAAAGACTAAGGCAAGTATGGTTGCCTGACTGAGATGTCTTGTGTATGGTTCTGCTAATATTTTTTTCTTGAAACAGCACTGAGTGGAGCCAGTCTAAGTGAAGTTTGCATTTTTGTATTGAATATCATCAAACAAAGTATTAAAAGTTTGGAGTTTTGATTTTGCATTTCATTACTTGTTGGATACTTTACTGTATGAGTCGCGACACGACAAAACCAACAATGTGGTTGTGCGCCCAGCGCAGACTCAGATCAGCCTGGATATCCGCCCAGTTTGATCAGACTCGTCGTTCAGTGCTCAAAAGGTAGCTAAGGGTCTAAGCTACCTCCATGCGGACAGCGAAGGCTCTGATCAGACTGGGCGGATGCCCAGGCTGATCTGAGTCTGCGCTGAGCGCACAACCACATTGTTGGTTTTGTCGTGTCGCGGCTCATATGGTATTGCATTATGTACCAACTCCATGCATGTTGAGTGTCGCATTTTGATAACATTATTATAATTTTATTGGCAGGTGTTATGAAAATATCTTTTCACCTTATTCTCAGTCTGAGGTTAAATTTACACCTCCTTATGATTCAATTTAATGTCAGGAGATCAAGTGAAGTTTAGAAAATTGAATAGTAATGATATCTCCATGATAAGAGGAATTGAAACACATGCCATGGTGGTTAGGGAAAAAACTAAATGACTAAAATGACTAACCACTTTGCACCCGCCTTACAGCATGTCTTTAAACGTCAAATATGGGTTAGTGTTACAACAAGCATGCATGAGCCTAGCTACACATGATTGCACCTGCAGTCAACATGGTAGCTAACGAGAAAGATATTCTGCATTATTTACCAAAGAAACTGTAAAAGAGGTGTTGCCTTAAAGCTCTGTGCAATTTGTGCTAAACACTAAACCAGTAAGTGAAAAGGTGGTCATGCTAAACACAGAAGCAGCTTGTGAAAAAAATAATCTGTTGCCCAATGCTAGTTGCAGTGGAGCACAATTCCAGTGCAGGTAATGTAAGCCGTTGAGGGCCCTGTCAGTGATAGACTGGTCTGAATGAATGGAATTTTAAAAACTAATAATAATCTACATGTACTTAAATGTCTGGGGCCGTATTCATAAAACGACTTAAGTGGTTGCTATGCTGTTGCTAAGGCTTAATTTCTTTGAAGGAGATTCCCTACAACCATGAAATTTGCTCTGGAGGAACAGTCTTACAAAGACTGTTCCTCCAGACCAAATTTCATAGTTGTAGGGAATCTCCTTTATAGATATTTAGCCTTAGCAACCGCATAGCAACGACTTAAGTGGCTTTATGAATACGGCCCCTTGAGATTGTTGGTTCTACCCCTGGTCATGCCTCATAAATTTTCTTTGTAGTTCTAAGGGGTGGCAAACTTGACAGGCCAAGATTTATGTTCTTTGAATAATATTTTGGCCAAATTTGGTGCAATCTTGTAAGGTCACAATGTGTTAAAAATGCATATATTCAAGTGCTTTTTAAATAAAATTTCAGACAACACCTGTTGGTAAACATTGTAAATGGATCCCACTTAAATTTAATCTAGAAATATTGTCTCATTGTTTGTCAGGATAAACAGTTTAAGCCAATTATACTTTTAAAAGTTTACAGAGTTAGTTTGACATTGTTTAAAAAGCAAAGTGATTGAGTACAAACTTCGGAAAAGGATTTTTAAAATAAATTTTTCTTTTATGACCCTTAGTACTGGGACAGAAAATGCTTGAGCTATCCCAACAGACACATGACGTTGAAATAACGTGGTACTGGCGTAGATGCGACGTATTGATGTCACATCGACGTCAGTACAACATCATTTTGACGTCATGTGCCCGCTGGGATTGCACCAATCTTTGCAACTCTCTGCATCAGTGGCATGGAATAGCAGTGACTTTGACTTTTCTCTCTGCAAAGCCATGGTAGACGGCCTGCACTGTGGAGACAAATGTCTGATTGAATCCCAGCTAAACGGCTCCCACCCTCTGAGACTGTGTTCAACAGTTTGGGTTGCTATCATTGTCCAAGTTGTTTTGACAGCTAATCAAAAGCCCTGCATATGCACTGCACTGCATAGACAACCCTAAGGTAAAAACAGCGTACTTTAGCCCTGCTATCCCCAGCCCTGAGATAGCCGGGGATGCAATTGACTGGTGCATAACAGTGCAAACCCTGACCGACTACATAATTATGACTGAAATACTGTGGAAATGTATGTAAAACTTCCAAGTTGTTCTTCATCTATAAAATGTAGTGGAACCATGTCATCTCTGACTTGGAGGCAGCTGCAGTCGGCACATTGTGCCTGGTATATATGTCAGGTGAAACATTCAAGAATAACAGAATTCCTTGTTTTATTTGTTATTTTCGGAAGGTGTTTATTATGAATTCTTCAGGTAGTTAGTTTGTTGCAGTTTCTTTTGAAGTGTTTAAAAGTGGCAGGTTGTTTATATCACTGTTAACCATGTGATAACTGATAATCAGTAGCTAGCTTTTATTTAGCAATTACAGTAAATACCCTAAATATTACAAAACCTTAACCAATTACCATATTTATGGTTAAATTTGCACAAGCTGATCTTTTTCAAAGTAAGGTCAAAATTGTCCTGGTGGGCTGGCAAACAGTGTATACTCAGATCAGATAGCTCCTTTCAAGGAGCAGTCTGATCTGGGTCTAAACTGTTTGTCAGAAATCTCAGTTCCAATATCTTCGGTGATTTAGGTAATCTTTTTCTAGGTTGGATACTAAGGCTATCAAAGTGTTGACATTATAAATGATAACGAGAGATTAATTTGCCCAATATCTCAACTGAGAAGTAATCTTTATTCCCCACATTTTATTCTCCTTTATGACACAACTTTTTCTAATATAAGTCTGTCCACACACTGCGAGAAAATATAAAGGTAATTACAGATTTCCTATAGGCTGGCTGGGACTTTGCTTGTAAAATGCTGTCCCATTCACAACCAACTGCTTCTGGAGTCCACTCCTTTTGGTGCCTTTTGATCTGATAAGACATTACTAGGTGGTCAGAGCAAATTTCAGCATTAGCCCAAGAAATCGGTTACTTGAGGTTTAACAGCCCTTTCAGCATTATGGAGATAGTATTGTGGTAATAAAAGGCATTGTGCCCTGGGACACTGTTTACCTTCAGTGAAATTTAAACATAGACCTCTAGACTAGCAGGTCAGCGAATAACCAACTGAGGCTCCTTGGCCCAGGTGAATTTCAAACTCATAAGCTGAATGCCTTAACTGTTTGCTAAGTGAATTTCTGCTATTACTTGCACAAGTGAATTTCAAACCCACAAGCTGATTGCCCTAACTGCTTACCTACATGAATTTCAGGCCCAAAGCTGATTGTCTTAACTGCTGGCCCAAGTGAATTTCAAACCCATATGCTGATTGCCCTAACTGGTTGCTTGTCTGTTAAAGTGAATTTCAAACCCAAAAGCTGATAACTGCTTGCCCAAGTGAATTTCAAACCCATAAACTGATCATCCTACCTGCTTGTTTAGTGAATTTCAAACCCATCATGTGATTGTCTTATGGCTTTCTAAGTAATTCTCAAACCCACAGGCTGATTACTCTTATTTCTTGCCCGAATGAATTTCAAACTCAAAGCTGATTGCCCTAACTGCTTGCCCGAGTAAATTTCAAACCCACAAGTAATTGCATGCTCTTTTTACTTGGCCACAAATCTTAAAGCTGTGCATGATGATCAGCCTTTATTGGGTGTCCTCTTATTCCTGATACTATAAGTCATGTTCATTGACAATCACAATAAATCATGGAAATATCATTAATGCAAATTTTTCAGGTTTACGGTTTTTCATAAATACTGATTTATATATATTTTGAAATTAATCCTGTCAGCGTTTTATGGTGATAACATTTAAATTCCTTGTCATTTAAAGTCATCACCTTGATCTCGATTGTAGAGATTTAATGGGTTTCACTCAGTCAAGATGTTTAAACAATTTACTTTAAAAAGATGGGCTGTGGTACTGTTTGCCCAGCACTAAATCTCAAGATTACTGGGTTTCCAGGTTTGGTCTAACATCTGAGGAATTTAATCACTCTTTGCCCAGGTGTCCTCTTCGCTTACATAAGAGGCAATGTTCTCTTAACTTTCAATACCATAATTTCCAATTTCTGTAAATTTTGGGACACCTCATATTACTAAAAGCTATGACCAGTCTGGTTATATTAATCAAAAGTTTGTCAAAATGTCTTGGCAAAAAGGCAAACAGTGAAGACCCTGATCAGACTGCTCCTGAAGGAGCAGTCTGATCAGGGTCTACACTGCTTGCTGAGACATTGCTATCCCAGTATTTCAGGGTTTTATGGTAATTGTCAGTACTTGAGGGTTACCATGATCTAAAGTTAAAATGTTCTTAAAAGGAAGTATAGTATTGACAGCCAAAGCTTTAAAAGTCCCATATTTTATAGCCCCGGGTAAGCAAGATGTGCACTATCTTTTTTTCTTGTTGTCTGTCTGCATGTTTGTCCTTCATACACTTTAGTGAAGGGTCCACCTGGCCAAGTGATAGCACTTCAAACATTAGATCACAAGTTTGCGTGGTTTGAGTCTTGCTAGAGCAAGATTCTGTTCGAATCTAACTCAGAGCCTTTCATAATCCGCCTCCCATCGTCCTGATATGACTCAAATACTATTGAAAAGACTGTAAAACTACAAAGTCATCCATCCATCCATGTACCCTACCATTATCAGTACTAATTAGTAAATTGTGTTGTTGTGACATTGTGAGAAAAGGTTTATCAACAGATTCAACACCTGGCCTAATGTCACTTTTGGCAGTAAATCATATTGCTTTGGAGAAACTTTGGGTTTCCACTTTAAATTTAGTAAAGAGAATTTGCCATTGTTTATCTCAAAAACCAAACTTGCTTGCTGTGGGTGGGTTGATTTTGGATGGTTACTGCACTTTGAAATTGGCAAATAGGTCTGCTCATTAATTTTTAGCTCGCCTGAACGAGGCTCAGGAAGAGCTATTGTACTACCCCCGGGGTCGGCGTCGGCGTCAGCGTTAGCGGCGGCGGCAGCGGGGGCTTTGTCGGGGTTAGCAAAATGTTAAAGTTTTACATCAAAGTTTTTTATGTGATGGGCAAGGCGCTGTCAGGCGAGCTATCCTGGCCCTGTGACAGGTCTTGTTTAAAGTTTCATTGTCTGCAATAAGTGCAATTATGAATTGGACCTAATTATCTACCTTCAGGCAGTTAGAGCACTTGACTATGGTGCAGACTGTCTTGGGCCGCAACATCAAAGTACTTGGTTAACCCAGCAAATCTGGGGTTTGCCAATGACATTGACAGTCTTGCTGAGGAAGAGCAGAAACAAGAAGCTCCAGTTGAAAAGTCTCAACAAAACCTGCGCAAAGTACAAAAATGGAGATAGGTGCTGAAAAGACCAAATTGATGGTAAATGGCATCCAATGGCATCCAGAGGGAGATCAAAGTAAAAAGACAGAATTTGGGAACTGTAAACAAGCTTCAAACACCTTCAAACAAGTGTCCCAAATAATGGCTCAGAATCTCTCAAGGACTGAACAAGCCATTGCAGCACTTAGAAGGCAGAAGCCAGTTTGGAGACATAACAACATATCTCTTGGATCAAAGTTGAAACTAATATGCTCCCTTGTCATATCAATATTTCTGTATGCCTGTGAATTGTGGCCCTTGACAGCAGAGTTAATAGAGAAAAGACCTCAGGCCTTTGAGATGGGATACTACTGAAGGTTGTTGAACATCATGTACAAGGACCATATAACCAATGAGGATGTTTGCAGAAAGATCCAAATAACCATTTGAGAATATATAATTAACTCCCAGGCATGGTCAAAAAATGGAAGCTAAGGTGGTTTGGTCACATCTTAAGGTCTTCTAGCTTAGCAAAGATGATTCTGCAGGGCACAGTGAAGGAAAAAGAAGATGCAGGTAGAAAAAGAGGTGGGATTAGACCAGGTATTAAAGAGAGAACACGGAGGCAGCTGAAAACAGGACAGGATAGAAAGGGATTGTTGCAAAGTCATCTGTGGTGCCACAACCTAGTGGTGTCCTAACAATCTTGCAGTCTTAGCTGTTGGGATAGAGTTGAAAAAGCAACATAATATCAATTCTGGTACAAGAGAGGTCTCTTCGAAAGAGGAAGTATCAGGCAGAATAGATGATAGTATTTTGATGGCTTGGCATGTCATTGTATACCTAGCTGTTTACAGGAAAACAAAGATATTGGCAAAGGAAATGTAGCATGGTTCTTATCAAGTTTATCCTGCTAAACATACAGAAAAAATCTATGGTTAACCATAATTACCATTTATATTGAGACACCTTAACCAGTTACCATAGTTGTCAGAATATCTGATGTTGATTTTGTTATTTGGCATACCTGGTGGAATGGCAAACAGTGCAGACCCTGATCAGACTGATCAGAGAGCTCAAACTCTCTTTTCTTCTTTTAGAAACGTCCATGTGGCCGATGGGATAACATTCCTGATTTTGGATTACAGGGTCCTGGGTTTGAGTCTTGCTGGAGACAAGATTCTATCCTAACCTAAACAGTGCTTCCTTGCAGACAGCCTCTCATAATCGCCCTCCAATCATCCTGATATGATTGAAATACTGTTGAAAAGGAACTAAAATGCCAAGTCAGTGGCAGATCCAGACGGGATTCAGGTTGTTCAAAGGAACCCCCTCTTCGGCCTAAATTATTTCATTTCATGGATTTTTAGGAAAAATTGGTCAAACTGCACAAATCGAACCCTGTCCCTCAGCTAATTTGACCCTGCCATTCAAAATTCCTGGATCCCAATATTTAGGATCATTATGGTATGAAAAAAAACAAACAAAAAAAACCTAGTTTACACAGGGTGGAAGGCTTGTTCATCAATACATCCTGTTATATCATTGACATGATCTGTTTGATCATTGTAAGTGTTTGTTAGGAGTTTGTGTTTTCTTTCAAAGCAAAGGAAGGCTGCCAGCCAGAACAATAATATAACACCTGCTAGAGATGGCTCACCTACAAGGCCAGAAAAAGCAATCAGCCAGACAAAATACTCTTGTCTTGCCAAGTCCTAAAATCAACTGTTAGCAAGAGGAGATGTATGGGGTGCCCTTTTTGAGAGCAGCACAGATGATGGGCTACATTGCTATGTTTGCTACACTTCTTTAATATATAAATAGAGACAACTTTAAATTCCAACATTAAGTATCTTTTTTGGCTTATAGATTGAAAAGCTCGTTCCGGTTTGAGACTGGATTTGTTCATGTTTTCCTTCACTTATACGAGCGTTTCATCGCAATAATCAGAGAACTTGTCCGATTTTGTCTATTTATATCCATATCAGGTTTACCGCATCTGCTAAAAATAATGATGGAATTTTATTCTATTTTTGGTCGCATTGTCACCAACAGTCGGCACTTTCCGTATCCACGACTCTCAGCATACAAGTATACGTTTTTGCGGCGACGTTGGGCGAAAAAAGGGCCTTAGAGTACTGTGTAATGTATTTACTTAGAGCAGTCACCACACTCGAGCTAAAGCATCTGTGCAGACTGACTAGGGTCTTTCTTTTTCGGCAGATCCAAAAATATATCATGCTAACTGAGGATAGATTTATCAGATTGTGCTGAAGCGTGGGCCGATTTATATATCTGTAAACCTGTCAAAGCAGAAAAAAATCAAAGTCAAAATTTATTGTTTAAATTCAGCAAGCAGGCGATACTGATTTTTTTCCTCATCACTCATCACATCCTACCAAATAAAGTATACGATCTATCTGTGTGTGTGTGGCTAACGTGCACAACTGACCGTGTTTATACATGGACAATTGTTAAGCCGGTGTATAAATGACGCATATTCATTATAAAGGTCATGTCGTTCGCAAGCAGCGGTGGAATGTGCACAATTCAACATCTAAATAAAATACAATACCTTTCGACCATCCATGAATAGTCTGTCCTAGAAACTTCTTATAGGGATACCGTACGGATAACGAGAAGAGTGGAAAATTTCAGAACCGTTGGGATTTAATCTCTTTGAGGATAGTTCTGAAGGATTCCTGACAGCTTTGAGACAATGGATGAGCCGCTGGTCTATCTCTCTCAGCCAGAACAGAACCAGCACTCGAAACAATGGAAACATACCAGAATATCCCGCCATGTCTCAAAGAAGGGAATGACTATGCCTTGAGCTGGCAAGGTAATCGTTTCAGTCATTCTGGATTCATATAGTGTTTACATGTTAACCACCTGTTTAGGGACAGGGGATGCTAGGTCAATTACTGAAGCAGCTGAGACAGAAAAGCCAGATTCATCGCCGAGGAAAGCTATGAAAGCTACGGTGGCTTTGCCTGTGCTGCATTTCTGTTGATCACTTCAACCTTTTTTCAAGAATTGGCTGGGAAGCAGTTTGCCAGTGATAATAACGTCATTTTGATTGTACAGGAATTTCTTGTCATGCAAGAACCTTTGTATGCAACTGGAATCCAATCCGTCTCCAACAATTCTCCTCACCTCGATATAGTCACGCACGGAACTGAAAATTCAGTTTTTGGGTGAAGGGTAGTATTAAGTTTGTAAAAATGACCGCAGAAATATTTCTTTGTTTTTGTTACAAAATGTATCAAAAGATTTGTAAGATAGTGTAGAATACTAGGATAATGCAACTTTTTTTACTTTAGATCCGTGCTTTAAGGAAAACGTAGAAAACTGAGTAACTTTTTGTTCATTTTCTTTATTTTCCCTATATACTATTAGGAAATGATGGCCATATTACTCAGAGCAAAAAGGACCGCATTAAATGTAAATTTAAAAGTTTGAAAAAATATCTATGTGCAGCTAAAAAGTGCACTATAATGACCTAACACAACAGTTTTCATTTTTTATTCAAGGAAGACAAAAACAGAGAAAAACTGTCAATGTCCTATATGATTTAATGCTATTTAAGCTCACGCGATATCGTCGTTTACAGGTAGATTATACGGGTCTGAGGAAAAAAGTTGCCCATGCACTGCAGCATTACCGGCCTGAGAGGGGATTTAGTTAAGAAATAAATTATAACGAGAAGTGAACAACAACAACTTCATAATTAGGCTGAATTCATTTCCTTCGGTCCTCAAACCCTAGTTCTTATAATTCCCATTCTGTTAGTATCAACATACTGTAATGTAAACAAAATGTAAAAACTCGGCAAGCCTTTCCTTTTTAAAAGGAAACTTTATACTGATATCAAGCAGAAATATGGCTGTTTGTAATGTGAATGATGGATATCTGTGAAAATTTAGTAGATATCCTGTAAATTGTCTTTTACATGTCTTTGTAGATAGTCATGGATGTCGGATATTGAATTTAATGGATAACCGCAATTCAGAAATGGTTTACTTTAATCTATTAAAGAGCATATTTTAAGGTATATCCATGAATTAATTTATGAGCTATAGTATAATACTCTGTTTAGACGATACCTGTTTCGATTCGGAACAGATTGCTCCGCAATAAGGTAATCCGAAGCGAACCCACTTGTCTGTTTAGACTATACCGTTTTCGATTCGGTGCAAGTTACTTCGCAGTAAAGTAAATGCAGCATGTTCAAATGTTAACATGACCTAAACATGCCCGAGGTCAGTACAAGAATAAAATTTTGATGCGGATTCGCTTCAGTTTGCTGTTTAGACACGACTTTTAATCCGAAGTAAAAGTTAATTCGGTTTCGATCCAAGGTACTCTGTAGGATTAGTTTACTCCGAATTAGTTTTTAATTTGAATTAGATTTGTTACTGTAAACAGTTAATTCGAAGGGAATTCGGATTCGATTCGGATTAAAACTCTAGTCTAAACAGGGTATAAGTCTATAAAATCATAATATGGATATCCATCATTAATTTTAAGTTATGGATATCTATAATTCTAGTTGCTGATATTTGCGCTGAGCTAAAGTGAATGACTGAAGACTGAACCGCAAAGAAAGTGTTAAATTATAAGTTTGTCATGCCTCAAAACATGCAGAGTATCATTAGCATGCATGTGGTATATCCAGTCTTTAAATGGGGAGTTAAAAGCCATAATCGGCAAAACCACACAGGTGTTTCAGCTTTAAATAGGTATGAAATTTTGATGAAACATACAGCCTTTGATGTCAGTTTCATAATAACCAGGTAACTTTAGGTTTGGAGTACTTATAAATTAGAATTAAACCTTTTGAACAGGTATTATCCACCTTCCTATTTAGTAAGAAGGCCTTTTGGGCCTGCTTGATTTAAGCTAATAGTTGAAAAACTGCAGGTATCAATAGCTAGTTTGACAGCTTAGTTAAGTAGGTATGAAATGAGTAGCAATGTACAAAAAAGTGCTTTGTACATATGCAAACAGTGAAGACTCAGCCCAGCCTGCACAGTTGTGCAGGCTGAGCTGAGTCTTTGCTGTTTGCACAAATCATGTATAGGCACTGAGGAAATGATAGGCTAAAAATGTCAGTTTTATATAACTGGACTACACAGATGTTGAGACTGAGTCGAGCTTTTTGCTGATGGGCTTAGAGACCTTTTCTTTGTGCAGCGGCTCAAGTTTTGATGAAAACTATCCTCTTTGATGTTTGTATCAGAACCTGAGATGACTTTTCAGTTGGGGACTTATTAAATACCTGAAAATATTTATGTGTGAATTTAGTAAGATTTGTTGAGATTAGCAAGATAGTGTTGCTGTCTTAGGTGAATTAACAAAGAAGTTTAAACTTCAGAATGAATTTTTTGTTGCTGTTTTTCATAATAATTTCGGGACACTAACGACTGACTAGGATAAACTCACAAAAATAGCTGAAAAAGCCTATATTTGCTTAACAGTCAGGCTCACATGGTATAGAAAGTGTGAAGATTTTTCACAGTGACCTTTACAAGGTATCTCTATATCCATCATTACTACCACATGCCAGACTCCCATAATGTTTTGATAATCAGATAAAGTTGTCAAACTTCTTGTATCCTTGCAGTAAAATAAACAAAAAATGCTTAAACTGCAAACATATTATAGGTCTAAATAAATACCAGCACTTTATGTACTGTTACAATCACAGTCTGGAATGAGTGATGAGGTCAAACAGAATCTGCTGCTGTATGTGTGGCCAGTTGCTCTTGTGTGCTGGAGTGTTAAGTCTTAGCTTGTCTGTGAGACAGTACAAGAGTTACTGTTTTCAGTCTGGCTTTGGTGTCAGTGTCTTTTGTAACAAGGATGCTGAGGCAAGTTTTATTATCTGTGACAGCTCTTGCTGTGAACTTACTAATAGGGTTGCAGATCTTGATCCAGCATAACATTGATGTACTTTGTTGATTTACTAACAGAACAAGGTTGAGCTTTTCTGTGAATGAAAACACTTTTTTGACCCTTATTCTGCTGATATTTGATAACCCATTGCATTCTGGGTATTTTTGTCGTCTGCTGAAATTGTCGTCTTCATCAAAAATCAGGAATATTTTGACAGTATTGGTCTAACCATTCTTGTAGAAATGATGTCTATGCAGCAAACAGTCTGGATCTCAGATCAGGCCCCACGTTTGTGGGGCCTGATCTGGATCCAAACTGTTTGCCCAGATACACCTAAAGGGGTATCCCGAATGGAATGGGTTAATATTGATTGTGCCTTTGAGCTTGCTTCAGTCTGGTTTGCAGTGAAAGAAAACATGGCAAACATTTTCGCAAAACGTAACTTTTCCCCTCCTACAGAATGAAACTAAAATGGGGGCCTGGATATTAATTATCACTTGGCTAATACTATGATGAGATGACATGCATACATTTGACGCACTAATGAAAACGAGTTCAAACTTAGTATATCGGGCCATAACCGTTAGTATGTATAATGCCGGGATTGCGGTAACCCTAAATATTCTGACAGCTTCCACCAAACAGTGTAGATACAGATCGTACAGCTCCTAAAGAGCATTCTGATCAGGGCCTACACTGTTTGTCAACACTTATAAGTAAAACATTGTTTGATAGACAAATTTATTCAAATTTTCAATTGAAAGAGTAGTCTAGGTTACTGAAATGGATTCAGGTATCGAAATATTTAGGGTAAAAGGCAGTACACCAGTCACCATGTTTTTGATGGAGGACCTGTCTCTTCCAAATGGACATTGATTTATGTTCATATCCTCCTATAATGATTGGCGGTCATAAAGCATAGTTTAACAGGCTACAGATAGACAGACTGACCATAACACTAACCAAACTGGCTCTGTTTAGTAAGGCCCAATGACTTAACTGTCTTGGTTGGTTGTGTCTAGGCTCCAGCTGGCTAAAATGATCTTACCAGGGCATGCTAGTCATACCTAGTTGCTCATAAGAGCTGTGAGGAATGGTGGAGGGGTGTGGTATTGGGGCATAAGACTGATTTTGCCTAAATATGGTCCTCAAAGTACCATGGATATCTGTAGGGGTTTTGAGTTTCAAGAAGAGAGCTATAGGCAAGAGAGCTTGTAAGCTTCTGAATAGGCTGTTTGTGGCTGCCTGGAATTTTATGAACAGAACAGAACTTTATTGCATATAAAACTCATTGGCTGCTTGGAATGAGCATGCACCATCATAAGCAGACACAAACCCCATTTAAAAGTGAAACTGCCCACTCAGCTGACTTTGCCCGAGCTGAAGGAATATTGGAAAGTTCTGATGATATACTACCAGAGCCAATGATGGTGTCCTGTTGATGTTAATTTCTTGTATGTTCAGCTTGTAGGCCCTTTGCTGTAAAAATTATTTCTGCAATGCTGTGTTTCAACCAGGGTTGCCCGGAGTCAGGAAAGTCAAAATGCCTTCTGTTTTCTGGCTCTGCAGTATGTAACAGTGGTGTTTACAATAACTGTGCATTTTTTATTTATTTTTTTTTTATTTTTTTTTTCTTTGCTTTGTCCTTTCAGTCTTCCTGTCTCTCCATTTGCTATCTGAATAACCAAAAAATACTAAGTGAAAAAAGTAAATAAATAATAAAGCACAAAAATGGGGGTAAAAAGATGTAAATCATTAACGAAAGGACATATGACAGTCAGTGGTCAGCGGATGATTTATTCATGGCCAGAGGTGCACATGTCAGTCCATAAAATCTTCATAAACAATTAGTCTAACCATTATTTTTGTGGACATGATTTATATCCCTGGACAGCAAAGCCAATATAAGGTTGTTGTCTCTATAAAATAGACACAAAAAAATTGTGTATTTTTTACCTGCCTGTCTTATACTGGTATAAGCGGCATTGCCTGAATTAGGGACCTCATAATAGGCATGCACAAACAGCTAATGCTCAATCTACCTCCAGTTATGCAAACTGATCAATCTTAACATTTCACTGGATTCATATATTGCTTACATGAGTGGCTTCTCTGAGATTGTAAATTCCAAACTCACCTGCATTTAATAGTATGCCCAAAAACGAAAGAAAAATCAATGTATTTTTGTCATTAAATAAATTGAGTAATTGTAGAAGCAGAGTCAGGCAGTTATAAGGAAATGACTTTTGGGTTTTTTGATTACCATGACTATTCTGATGCCGTGAAGGAAATTACAGCTTTCTAAGTGAGATTTAGTCATTATCAAGAACTGGAAATGAAACTGTTTTTAAAAGCATTAATTAGAATTATAATCAGCTGTAAAATTGTTTCGAATACTTCATTTCCTTATAAGTTTATAGCATGCAAAGTTTATAGCATGCAGAAGTGGGACATAAGCTGTACAAATGATTGAACAGATTTAATAGTTTGAGAACAGAAACTGTAACAATGTAGAATATGTAAGATGAATGGGTACACTTTCAGGGGAAGCAATTCTGTTTTCTTCATTTCCGTCTTGCCTGCTACTAATAGAAGTGAGACATAGGTATTACTTTTCTGGTGTTGGTGTCATTGGTGTAAACTTTGCACCAAGTTTTCTGGTTTACCGTAATGACCCTAAATATTCGGACAGACTGGTCTGATCAAACTGCTCCTACAACATTTTCTGTTCACTAAGCATGATTTGGATGCATTGACACATGTGTAAAATCCACTTTCTAAGAATTTTCAAACAATAATTGTCTGACTCTAGGGTGTCCGAAATTTTAGGGTTATCATGATAGCTCTTGTTTTGGGACAATGCCCAGACAGCATTCTGCAGAATTCTTGCTCTGTTTTTAGCTCACCTGAGCTGAAGGCAAGAGATCAAGGTCATTCTTCGTACAGTAAAACCTGTCGTAAAGGCCATCTGTATTAAGCAAGCAACCTGTATTAAGCAAGCATGTGTTCAGTTCCCCAAACAGGCAACTACATTGAAATGTACCTGTGTTAAGCAAGTGCCTATCTTAAGCAAGCAGATTTGTATTATCCCTTAGGTTCTTGCTTAATACAGCTGAAACTAGTTTGACCAGGGTCTCCCATATTTCGACAGTTTCAAACATCACCACAAAAGCCATTGGACCAGTTGTAAGAGCCTCCGGGGGTTGCGGGAACAAATGTTTGTTCAAAAGGTTCATTCACTGGTCACATGACCAATATGGCTGCTATACCCATATATGGAAAAAGGCTTTAGAAATCTTCTTCTCCAGAACCAATAGACAGATGGCTTTGAAAAAGTTAAGAAACTTTGATGCAAAAACTCCTTACATTTTTTTCTGCACAATACTGCAGCATTTAACACATTCATTAATCAGTGACTTTGTTTCTTGATCTGTACTGCAAAAGCTGATGATATTAGTGGCATTATGGATGAGAATTATATATTGGATGATATTAGTGACATTATAATGAGAATTATCCCTATACAATATATCTTAACAGGGTTAATTTATATGATAATGTATTATGATGGTTTATAAATTACGGTCATTTAATTTGTTGGTCATCTTGCTTATGGGGACAAGATTATTTACTAGGTCTGTAATTAAACAATTGATCATTTGATACAAATTCATTTGATATGATAGATTTATTATAACTTGTTGATTAAAAATGGTATTAAGCTTTTGCTGACTTTATGCAGGAATTTAAAGAAAAAAAACACCTGGGTCCTATTTCTCTTGTTCTAATTTTGCCAGCAAATATACCCATCTTTTGGGAATGGGTTCATACCCCAAGTATCCGTGGGATATGAAATCTTCAAGTCATCTACTAGTCCATTGGCTTTCTTGACTAAACATATCTACATATCTAGCAGGTAACACATGGGATCTGAAATCTGCAGGTAGTCTCTGGTAGTCCATTAGATTTCTTGTCTTCTCGGCGAAGATGCATAATGTGGTTGAAGGTGGATAGTAAGCCAGGCAAGGTCCCAATCATACAACTTCTCCAGACAACATCTTGTAGTAGATCAGAGTTCCCTGCTCAGCTGCATCCTGCAGTAACTAGAGCTGTACATAACAAGGTGGATGGGGCTTGGTAAGAATGCTGGGTTGAGTCTGTTGAAAATAAACAAAGCAGGCTCCTAATAACAAAAAGCACCAGGCTGCATCAGTGAGAGCAACAAACATGTTCTAATATGAATATGAAAACTTAGTTTTCTCTAATTCTTCTGTTCATTCTAGAACCAGTTTGTCTGGATAAGGTATGGAGCTCTCTCTGAAGCGCTGTTGATAAAGAAAATTCTTACCTTGTGTCAGACTGCCAAGATGCTTTGAGCATTCTTTTAGCCTTTACATTTTGCAGCTTTACCAGGAAGATCTGGCATTGAAGTAATAGATATTTCGCAATTTTCATAAATATTGTGACAGCTTAACCAATCAAAAATTTAAATAACCTGATTTTGCTGTTCAACAGGATGTTAGAAATTATGGGCAAAAAAAAAAGAATGAAAAGTGGCAAACAGTGTAGACCCTGATCAAAGAGCAGTCTAATCAGCGTCTACACTGTTTGCTAGGGCTTCTGTCCTGATAGTCAGGGCAATTACGATGAACCCTCTTAAGCTTAAGATGATACAGTAATTCTGAGAAAGTAAACATAAAAGCAGAAAGAAAGTCTCTATTTAACCTTAGTTAATTAGTAGAGTTGTTACTTTACCGTAATAATCCTTAATATTGTCACCAAAGTGTTCAAGCAACTATGTTGACCCAGGCCCAACAGTCTTTTTACAGTC
This sequence comes from Ctena decussata, assembly GCA_963989385.1. Taxonomy (NCBI): domain Eukaryota; kingdom Metazoa; phylum Mollusca; class Bivalvia; order Lucinida; family Lucinidae; genus Ctena; species Ctena decussata. The sequence continues at coordinate 5,122,560 of OZ022500.1, forward strand.
TCTTTACCCATTGTAAACAAGCAATTTGATAGACCTCATTATTTGCCATTTGGAATCATGGCCCAGAGTAAAATTTTGATGAAACTTGCATTAATTTTGGGATAATTACAGTAATCGTTTAATGGTTCCCAATATTAAAGGCAGGTACGGTGTCATCATGTTCGGCTTTTCCTGAAAGTTGTTTTGCAAACTTGCCTTGTTGTACAAGGCTCTCTTTGTAAAAGTTTGGTTCAATTCATATGCCAAGTACTGTAACTCCACTTCCTTTTTGATGAAACTATGCCCCCTTTTTAATGCTTTTCTTTCGAGGCATTGAAAATATTTTCACCAACTTATTGCACAAATGTAAAGTATCATCAAACAGTGCGGAAGAGCTTTAGAACTGCAACTCCACTTTCATTTTTTAAGAGTTATGCCCCTTCCTAAATGCTTTATGCTGAAATAATGTTGATTCCAGAACTTGAAATCATTGAAGGCCTTTTCACGAAACTTCGTATAAATATGAATCTTCATCACACAATGGGCAGAACTGTACTCCATGTTTGTTTAGAACTAATGAAATTATTCCCTTTTCCAAAATGCGGTTTTTGGTCTTTTTCCCATAGTGTTTGAAGTATCTAGCTAAAACTTCACACAGATGAGCAAAGAAACAAAAGCTTTTTGTTGTTGCAGAATTTAGATATGAATATGTGGTGGGAACATGTCATGAGGGGAGGGAGTAATGGGAGAGGCGGGGGTGGGGAATGGGAGACGGGGACATCTTTTTTTGTTGGAACATTTGTCAACTTGTCACTAATGGTTAGAAGTGTAAGATTGAGTAAGGAAAAAAAATATGAAAAAACAGTAGTATGCGATTTAACCCTTAATGCGCCAAAAACCAGAAAACAAAATTTACATCTGCAAATTTCAAAAAATGTTTCGTCCAAGCGATTTCATATTGAGAATTCGAACACTAGAGGGCAAACAGTGCAGATTCAGATGAGGTGGCTCATTATGAGCCACCTCATCTGGATCTACACTGTTTGCAAATTCAACAATTTTTCGTTTTTGGCGCTTTAAGGGTTAACAAGCTAAACTCTGTAATCTTGAGAGATTTTATCGATAGAATGATGTGAAAAATTTGTTGTTTCACAACTCCTGCACGGGAATGATAAATATCGCTTACACCTGCTATATAAGCAGTGCCTGGGTGGTTTTCTGTACCGGGCTCACAAGCTGTGGTTATATGGCTGTCGCTCATGAATTAACACCATTTATAAATGTATCTATAGTGCCAGTCTTGCACAGGGTCTTATCGTGGTTAAATTTCTAAATACTGTGATGAAAATACCAGGGCAAAACACAGGAGCAGTCCGATCTGGGCTTATTAAGGTAAAAGGGAACACTTCCAGGGGAAGCAGCTCTGCCATTTTCATTATTACCTCTCTTCTCAGTGGTGGTCGACTCTTAAAGAAAAGAGTTTGCTCTTCTTCTTGAAGCAATTTTTAAGCCCCCGAAGGAACTTTGGGTGGCATATTAAAATCGCACCATCCATCCATCTGTCTGTCCATCCGTCCATCTGTTTGTCCCTCCATTACAAATCGTGTCTCAGCGATAACTTTAAAACTACTGAAGCAAATTTGATGAAACTTCACAGATAGATAAAGCATAATGAGAAGGTGTGTCGCACACAAGACTTGGGTCCCTATGCCTAAGATCAAGGCAACAATTGAGTCAGAGCTCAAATTGTGTCTCAAAACTGTGTCTCAGTGATAACTTATGAACTACTGAAGCAAGCCCTTTAATGAAACTTTATAGAAAAATAAAGCATAATGAGAAGATGTGTTGCTTATAAGTTTTGGATCACCACGTTCAAGGTCAATGTCACAATCAGGGATAACTTAAAACCTGCTGAAGCAAATTTCATCAGACCTCACAAAAACATCTTCCAAAATGACAAGGTATGTCACGCAATATTTATGATCCCGAATCCAAGGTCAAGATCACAGTCTGGGGTCATAGGTCAAATTATGTCCTGGCAATTGCTCAGGATAGTACCAAAGCAAACCTTTAAGATAAAGTCTAATGAGAAGATTTGCCATGCACAAGACATAGGCTCCCACACTCAAGGTCAAGGTCATAGCCAGAGGCCAAGGCTCCCACACTCAAGGTCAAGGTCATAGCCAGAGGTCAAAGGTCAACTCAGTTAACTTCAGTTACTTAAAACTTAAACTTCATGAAAAGGTGAAAAATACTGAGATGATATGTCACTCACAAATTACTGTTCTGTTGCCCAAGGACAGAGTCACAGTGAGGGCTCAGAGGTCAAATCATGTCTCTGAACTGACTCAAAACTGCTAAAGGGAATTTCATCAAATTTCACTGAAAGGTAAAGCAAGATAAAATAGTAACTTTAAAGTAAAGTATAATTATAAGTTATGCCAGATGTGACATTTAGGTTCTCACACACAATGTAAAGGACACAACACAGTTTGGTTAGTGGTTGAATTATGTCTCCCTGAATCCTCTTAAACTTCGGAATTGCATTAAAATGTCACAGAAAAGTAAAGCAAAATGAGAATGTATGTCATGTGCAAGACTCAGGTTCCATGCCCAAGGTCAAGGCCACAACCAGGGCTCAAAGGTCAGTTTAAGGGGCATTTGGGGGCATTTGTTACACACTGTAACATTTCTTGTTTTCTACAGGACTTGACTATCTTTAAAAAGGGTTTTGTCATCCAGGGAAGCAAACAGGAAGAATGGCAGAAAAACATGAAGATGTAAATTGTTTGCTGTTTAGCCAACAGTTTATTAGATATTGGTGCTTGAGACTAGAAAAACAAAATTTGTACAAATGCTTTTTTTGCAATCAGAGCCATCTCATATTTCTTTTATTGGTTATGGCTGTTGTCATTACTTTGCAAGGGTTGTAAAGTGTGTGAATTTACAGAACAGGATGGAAGGAAGGATGACTTGTGATTTTATATCCTTTTCTACAGTATTTCAGTCACATCAGGATGATGGGAGGGAGATATTGAAAGGCTGTTCAATGGAACCCCATTTTCAGTTGAAAAGATTTCCGCTTCCTGTGGGATTTGGAGCCGGACCACTAACTTAGCAGGCCAGCCCTCTACCCAATGAGCTACTGGAGTTTCCAACAGAACAGAAGAGACTAAAGCTTTTATGTTGGAGTCAATGGTTCCAGACTATTTCTTAGAAGAGACTCTGATGTGAATGTATCCCAATGTATTACCCTAATGACCCTAAAATTTCGGACCCCCCGAAGTCAGACAATTATTGTTCGAAAATTCTTAGAAAGTGGATTTTACACACGTTAATGCATCCAAATGATGCTTAGTAAATGGTAAACATTTTAGACCCTGATCAAACTGCTCCTTCGGGAGCAGTTTGATCTGGGTCTACAATGTTTGCTCAGATCTGTCTGTCCAAAAAATTAGGGTCGTTAGGGTAAGTTTGAAAAATGGAAATGTTAGAGATATCTTTTATTTGACTGACTTGAGATATTGGTATGTCCATAGTGCTTATAACATACAATTGTGTTGATTGAAGAAAAAAATTATAGCAAGCATTTTTAAAAGACAGGGTATTTAACAATAACATTCCATTTAAGATCATTTTTGCTAACATGAACAGAAATGGAGCGTTTTCCATAAATACACTGGGTTTGTTTGTTTAACAGAAATAGAAGTAATTGCTGTAAAGAAATCTAACTTTTGCCTTTAGTAAAAACACCTGTGCTAGTTGTGGTTTGGTATTATTATTTATTTAAAAGTCAAGGTTTTATCGACTTATAATTCATTAAGGCTAAAGAGGCGGTTCAGCTAATAAGCATAATATTTACTGTTGGGATGTTAAGTATTGGGACATTAGTGGCTGAGCTAATTGATCAGGACCCATTTGTGCCGAAACTAATGTTGTTGTTAATTAACGAAATGTTGAAATTTCAAAATGTATTGTATGCATAAACATTGGCATTTTTTTGCTGAAAAAATGTGAGGAGCTTTTGCAAAAGCTCCTCACAATTTTTCAGCAAAAAATATTACAGCCATTGATTTATGAGTACTGCAAGACTTAACAAAACCTCAACTAACGACTTCGTTTGGCCAATGATGCTTTGAACAATCGGGCCCAGACTATAGGAGTGGTCTGATCAGGATCAGCAGCATGTGCCATTTCAGCAAATTTCCAAGGTGTTGCTGCCAAACAGTAAAATCAAGTTCAAATTATCGTAGACAGCGACCAGTTAAGGTGTACCAATAGTTAGGGTAGTATTTTGAATATTTCAAAATGTGGAAAAGCTGAATTCTAGGTATCAATTAATGCTTCATAAAATTGGTCATTTTACAGATTGTTGATTTTATTGTTATTAAGATAAAAATTGCTTCATAAGCAGTAACCTGCATCCCTGCTTAGATGGCAGTACTTAAAATAGCATACTTACGCATCACTACATGGATGTGCAATACATAAGCAGAAAAGACCGCATGATGCAGTTCTTAAACAACACAGATATGCATCACAGCATGTTTGTGCAGTACTTGAGCTTCATACATGGTTACTCAGTTATTTGAGCATCACAGATATGCATCATTACTTGGATGTGCAGTACTTATACCATCATAGATAAGCATAACTATATGGATATGTAGTACATAAACAGCATAAATTTACATTACTGCGAAGACGTATCACTATATGGGTATGCATTACATAAACATCATAGATATGCATCAGTACCTAATATGTAAGGTAACATTTTCTTGAAACCTGTATGCAAGTATTGCATGCATTACCAATATTCTGTCATATTTTGACATTAAACATACTCATTGAAAGATGCAATAGATGAGTCACATGATTTATATACCAGAATATCAGATAAAATATTAAATTGTTCAAAGTTGAAAACTGATATACCATGTGTTAATGCATTTTTGACTCTGATAAATGTCTTGTAAGATGAATAAAAAGATTTTAGTATTACAGACATGAAGGGGTTTATATGTATCGTATGCAAAATGTTATGTACTATAGAAATAATCATACGTATTTGGGCACCTTATTTTGCATAGGAACACTATTTTTGAAGCAAATATGAAGTCACAGAAGTTTTTCCCCTTAGTAACAGTTAATGGCCAGTCAGACCTAGAAGGTCATCCCTACCATGCTTGTTCTTGTAATGGGCTATACCTTAACTCACCTTTGAATTTGGGCAAGTCTGTCAGACCAGTGACCTTGCCTTGTAAAGGCCTAATTCCATCCAACATGTAAATGGACAGCCACTATATAACATGTATGTAAAGAATATACCCAGCGGGCACATGATGTCGAAATGACGTGGTACTGACATCGATGCGACATAATGTCGCATCGACGTCAGTATGACGTCATATTGACGTCATGTGCCCGCTGGGTTAAGTACAAAATTTCAGCTTTGTAAAAGATAAACTGGTGAGTTATTGCAAAACTCCTGAAAGTTGCCAAACCGAAAGTTTGGTTTTGCCTTTCTCATGAGTTTTGTGATAATTTTGTCAGTTATGTCACTTCAAAGCAAAAAGTGTGCCGAAAGGTGCTTTACATACATACATACAAGGGGAATGTCTTGGTTTAGGTTAGCTTGAATTTTTACCTTCCAGGCGAGGATGGAAATGCCTGTCTACAAGGCCTGATGTCTGTTTTGAAAAACTTGGTTGGCACTTCTTAAAGGACAGATATCATTGGAACTATTGAGTCAGGTTGACCCTGGTCATTTTCCTTGGAATTATGAATCATATTAGTATTGATTAAGTGGTTATCTAGGGAGCCAAGCAGACATAATCACTGCTTTTGATTATCTCACCATGGTCAGCTGCTCAATCATAGGGTCACCAGTGCTTGCTCCTTAACATCCTTGGTAAATGACACAAGAAGATTGGAAATAACTGATGTGAGACTATAGGTTTTTCTTTATTTCACATGCCAGTTCCTGCAGGCCTTAGCCTGGGGCTCTTAGATATGGAGACATTTTGCAACATTTTCAGGGTTTCATCGAAAATTTGGACTTCCCTATATGATCGTTCATTTAAACTTTTCCCTCAGCTCAAAATTGCCCTGTGAGCTGAACCCTTAGCACACTAATGCAATATTTTCAAACTCTATGCCTTTATAATACGGACCCTAAACATAAGTAGTGTAATAGTAGAATTTAAAACTAGGCTTGCTTAGCGTGCACAAAAAAGCTCCAGATAAATTATATTCATATAGCGGTAATTCTTGTCCATTCAACAGATCGCACTCAGCTACTATGTACATGTAGAAGTCAATATTGGGATAAAAACGCAACTCCACTGCTGCCAAGTTCATCTTCATTCCCAATAGCAATTTTCTGTGTTGTAATACGTTCCATTCAAACTGTCTTTGACAGCCTGGTTATTAAATCTAATAAGTAAATAGCCCTTTGAGATGAGATGCTAGTAATCTGTTCGTTGATGTAGACAAGTATAGGAAACAGACAGTGATGAATTGTCTGTCCGTTTATGGCTTAGACCTCTGTCTATAGATAATGTGGGCAAATGACAGTGTTGAAGTCTTCATTATAATCATAGGGGCTTTCGGAACAGGAGTCAGAGCAGCTGATAGATGCAATCACTTAATTTGTCTGGTCCAAGACAGACTGAACCCTATAAAGACTGGTTTCATGATGGTCGGAAATAACTACATTAACAAAAAATGGATACACCTCATTGTTTTTCTGCCATTGTTTGAAAGGGAAACCTCTTTTGGTTTAACTCTTTAAGCCCCAGTGACGAAATTAGCAAAATTTGCAAACAGCTAGATCCTGATGAGGCGGCTCATCTAGATCTACACTGTTTGCCCTCTAGTCTTTGAATTCTCAATATGAAATATCTTGGACAATGGATTTTTTTTAAATTTTTGCAGACATAAATTTTGTGGTCTGCTTTTTGGTGCTTAAAGAGTTAATATTGGCCTCCCTGTCAGAAGAATTTCCTCTCAAAAGGAGTCTGGTCTTTAAAGAAAGACTTACTCCAAGGGGAGCAAACTCCTTCCTTTAAAAGTAGAGCTCTATTGAGAAAAGTGAAAATGGCAGTTTCTTTCTTCCCTGAAAGTGTATTCTTTCACCTTAAGAAACTGGCAATTTTGTCAAAACACAAATATATGACTAGCAGTAGTGACAGTTACTTTTCAATTTCAGATGTGATATTGTATATGTTTTGATGTGCAGCATATTAGATTAGCATCAGATTCTGTCTCCTTTGTACAGTTATCACAGAGTCTCAGCAGGTCTAGGATGTGCATGGAGCAGTGTTGCTAGGTGGAAACTGAGACACCCAAACAACGATAAGAGCCGCGACACGAGAAAACCAACAATGTGGTTGTGCGCCCAGCGCAGACTCGGATCAGTCTGAGCATCCATCCAGGCTGATCAGAGTCTTTGCTAAGCGCTTAAAGGGTAGCTAAGGGTCTAAGCTACCTCCATGCGGACAGCAAAGACCCAGATGCCCAGGCTGATCTGAGTCTACGCTGGGCGCACAACCACTTTGTTGGTTTTCTCGTGTCACAGCTCATAAAATTCTGAGTTGTTGAAACTCCTTTGTGAGTATCCCTATTTTCTTGAGTATGGGTATGCCCCTGGGCAATGTGTGAGAAAAGTATTAGGGTCTTTGAGTTAGTTATTACAGACACCTATGCATAATTAAAAACATATACAGTATTTTATTCCCTTAGAATGTGAAGTATGTCGGGGTATATGTTTTTTGTCATTCAGCTGTTTGTCAAATTCTGTGCCAAAGTTTTGCTTAAACCTTTTGCACTGCTCATATCTCTGTAAGCACCGTTTATATTTTCATGATACATCTTTTGCGTAAATTTTGATATGGGTTGTCTAAAACCTTGGGCCAGGCTCCTGGGTTGAGACTTCATAAGGCAGTACTGGTACTTGGCAGGGATATGCATGAGCCACCTCTTACTTGCTCTAGTTACAGCCATGGGAAGCAGTGAAAAGCTGAAGAACCATTTCACTCACAGACAAGTGCCAAATGCTTTGTTAATCCTTAAAGCACCTAAAAAGCAGACAACAAAGTAAGTCTGCAAAATTTCAAAAAATGTGTTGACCGAGCTATAACATATGAGAATTCAAAGACTAGATGGCAAACAGTTAGACCCAGATGAGGCGTTTCATGATGAGCCGCCTCACCTGGATCTAAGCTGTTTGCAAATTCAACTGTTTTTGTTTTTGGACCTTCATGTGTTAACTTGGGTTATCCATTAAAAAGAAACTTAACTTCATTGTTACCTGTTCAAAGTTTTAATCAAAGGAATGCATTACAAGGGTGTATTGGTTGCTAAATAAAGATTTACTTGACAGCATAAAAAAAGCAGTGATGAAAAGTTAAGATAATCAACATTAAAGTTGCATTAGCATTGTTTACATCTGTAGGTAAATTGTGCACCTGTGCTTAATCAGTCTCTCTGAACTCAGAAATAGGTCAGATCAAGTTGTATACAGATTTTCAAGAGATCATACTGCATACTGCACACAGAGTAGAAAACTTGCCAAACTTTCCTTGGCATATCGCACAAAAAGTATGAAAGTTGTTGAAACACAATCACCAAAAGAGAAGGTCCTATTTGAATGAAAGCCAACAGAGACAGTCGTGTTTGACTGAGATCCAACAGAGAGGGTACTGTTGTATTTCAATTATAGTAACAATGTTCCCGCCACAATTCAGAGGAATGTATCCATAGCTGCAGTACAGAGCACCGTGCGTCTGTCCTTGTCACCATTGTTAAAAGTGCAACCATCATGATGGCTCTTCTTCCAGGAACACCACCCTGGCCTCGAGGTTATAAAACTTTTTTCATGCTCAACTCAGCTGAGCATGAAATTTTATCTGCTAATAAATAGCAAATTACTGATAAGTACACTTGTTTTCTTGCTCAGTTTAGCTGAATTTGAAATTTTCTCTGCTTATGAATATGAAAATGCCAACATTAGTTGGCATTTACATATTTATCAGCAGAGAAAATTTCATGCTCACCTGAGTTGAGCACGATAAAGTTTTATAACCTCGAGGCCTGGTGTCAGGCAACATCCAACTCTTCATTCAGCATTCGAGTAGCCTTTCTTCTTTCAAGGAATGCTTCAATCCAGATAATTCCTTGACAGAAGAAAGTAACATCACTTGACTGAAGATGTTTGTGTGAGTCTAAAACATTTTCCTTTAAAGCTATCAACATGATGATGAAGCATTTGGGAACTATCAGATTGTACAACCATGCTGGATTTTATTCCACTTCAGTTCTTTTGTTCCTAGATTCAGCCCTCGTGGGACTACCACAGACAACTATTTGATTATCAAATCTGATTCCGAAATCCCACACCTGTAATAAAAAGACTATAGTGAAAGACAAGAAAATGTTTTTCCTGATGTTATTGCACTGTTTTTGCATTCCAGTTCAAATGTGTTGAAATTTAGGTGAAATTCAGGTGAAACAAAGCCAGGAGAGACTTGGCCTCTGGTAGTAGTTTTTGCAAAACTTTCTTTTGATTGATAATCGGAAGTGAAGCTTTGGCAGTTAAATGCCGTATATTTGAACATAGATGAATGGATACATGCCATACATTTCCTTCAGTTACTAAAATCTGATAAAGATTTAGGAAAAATACTAGAGAGCATGTAAGAGACTAACTGTGCAGTTAGAAAGTTCAAGCCCCATGCTTAAGATTTTTTATATACTGAACTAAAAAAAGAAACTTCCATATAAAATGGGTTTTGTTTACAAGTGAATGCTTGTCCTGATACATTAAACAAATTTATGCAAGTACCGTAGCTCAAATTTGGAACTTTGGAATTATTCTAAAAATTGGACAATTTTGATTGCTGTCTTTGGCTATGTCAGAAAGCGCAGAAAGAATGACATACATATACAGTGCAGACACTGATCCAATTGCTCAGACATATCTGCCAATGTTTAGGGTTATAACAGTATAATCATACAAAAAAGTTTGGCCAGATTGCAATTTCAAGGTGTATAACTGTAGTACTATGTTTTTTCACCAGTTTTCAAAATGGAAACAATATGCTTCTCTGGGAACAAATTCTGTTCTTTCAGAGAAGACCCCTATTTCTCAGAAGTTGTTATTTGGAAGGTTTTTGTCGTCAAAGAAAGCAAGCCAGAAGTCACAGAAGGACAACTTCTGTGACTTCTGGCTTGCTTTCTTTGATGACAAAAACCTTCCAAATAGGGGTCTTCTCTGAAAGAACAGAATTTGCTCCTAGAGAAGCATATTCTTTCTGTTAGGTGTTGACCTCATTCAGATGGGAGTGAAAAATGAAAATAGTGGAGTTGGTTCTCTTGAAAGTGTGCGGTTCCACTTTAATGTTTGGAGATAATATTACAAACGCACGCAGCGGTTAAAAGTATACATTAAATGTGAAGTGAATATTATGTTTCATTTTTTATTTATTGAGAAGTTGTAATGCCCCAGCAGGGCAGAAAAAATAACACATTTCAATGTTATAATGAGAGAGTGTGGTATAATTTTAGTATAACTCAACATTATGTTGTATAACGGCTTAGCCCAGTCAAAAAGACTTTTTATTGAAATCAGATTTGTCATCCAATGACCAAGATTGCTTTCTTGATAAAGCTAAGTTCCTGAGGGAAAATAGCCTTTGAGAATTTCTGATAAACATCTAACAAGACGGTCACATTCAACGGTATAATAGAAACTGCGGGCATTAGTAAAAGCGTCTCCATTATTGCGGTAGTGTTGTTCTTTCACTAAGATTACTTTTTAAATACTCTTAAGTTTTATAATCTTGTTACACTAGACTTTTCAGCTTTCTTAGTATGACTCTGTAAGTCCTTTGGTAGCTTTTGAATCTATGGGAAAATGTCACTTGTCATAAGTTAAAGGTTACTGACAGGTCCATTTTAGGGAGTATTAGACCAGGCCTTGCTTAGCTCACTATGAGGTCAGCCACTAACGAACTGTATTGGGGTGTTATTGCCCAGGGGTCCAAGTTATTATCTCTTCTTGCTAGGCTCCCAAAAGCTAAAGTTAATTCCCTTTGTTTCAACCATAAAAATTCTAAATATTGGGACAGGTAGGTCTGAGCAAATACTGCAGTATTTGTCCTATGGTTTAACCCATTGCATTCTGGGGATTTTTTGTTGTCTCAAAATATCTTCTTATATCAAAGAATATATTTCCTATTTTGATTTACATTTCAACTCCTGTTATTTCAAACTACTGATATCACAAAGTAAATTTTCTGGTACCAGAAAATGTACTTTGAGATATCAGTAGTTTGGGCTGAAATATGACTTCGAGATATCAAGAGTTGACTGTAGTTACCTCCTAGTCATGTCCAAATTGTTAGTGTTACATTTCCAGCTTCTGTAATATATTGGTCCATTGAGTGTTATCTAACTTTGAATTGAAAATTTTAATAGGAACCCAGGGATGCTGTTACTGTTGAAAAAATGATTGATTTCATTCAACGAAATTTGCGTTCTTTGTCTGATAAAGACATCACCCCATATGAATGACAGTTATATGTCACGTCTTTAGTTTAATGAATAAATTTTCACCATAATAGGACTTCATTATCATGTCATATTCTGATTCTGCGGTAATATCATGAAGTCATAAATAAGAAAATGCAAATTACATTGTCCGCTAGGCAATAAACGGAAAATTACACCAGTTTCTAGCAAAGCTTGGGGTCTTCAATCAAACTGAAAATTAAAATATCAATATTTTTATAAGATAAGGAAGTTAGTAGAGCCACAAGTCTGCTTAAATAAAAATATTTGGTCAGGAACCACTGAGCACCTTGAAAACTAAAATTTTCGGAATATTGAGCTCTTTGTGGAATTTCTCCACATACTGACATCTCAAGTAAAAACAACAACATTTTTTATTGGACCTTTGAATCAGAATCTCCTCACCATTCTTACTGGTTCGGCAATGAAAGTTTTATTAAAAAAAGGAAAAAAAAATCTTTTTTTTCTGAGCCCTAAAAGTTTGATGTATCTTGTTTTACCTCAGGTCCAAAAGCAAATATTTTTTCTGAGTATTTATTAAGAAGAAAAATATTTTTACATGACTATTTACTAGAGGATGTTTTTATACAATTAGTAAACACATTAAAATCATGTGGCACCATGTGACAAGGCAACCTATGCCATGTGTGAACAGGGAAGTCTCTGATAAGCCTGTGCATCTGCAGAGGCTTATTAGAGACCTCCCTGTTCACATTCTGACACAATGGATCATCAGAAATCTCTGGTGAAAAGAGGTGACTGATCAGTCTCTGCAGATGAGCAAGCTGATCTGAGTCTGGACTGTTTACATATGGTATAAGTCTATTTTTCTCCTGGCTTGGCACAAACATAATATTGTATATGTATGTAATTTATAGTTAATAAAATATCGTTTAAACTAAACATAATATTGGCATCCGATGAAAAGGGACCATAGACATGTGTGAATTAATAGCCAATGCTCAAATTAGTCGTGGTATCCATGCATACTGATCAGAGACTTCATAGATACTCCAGGATTCCTAAATTGTTTATACAAAGAAGGAAGACCCTGATCAGAATTTGCAGATGCACAGGCTGATCTGTGCCGTCCTTGTCTATTTATGCCCATAAGGAACCTTTTAACCTGATGCCACTCAATAACATTGTTGCCTTTTCCTTGCTGTTGAATGAATCCAGTGTATAGTAATCCCTATAAGGCTAACTCGAGTGACAATGGCTAAAACAAATTAGCCGGACAACCGTAATCAGGTTAGCTACCTTAAGCCGGATGATTACGACCAACTCTGATTTTAAAATAACGGATTTAACAAAGAGGTCATAATTTTATCAAATATTTAATGTACTAATCCCTTTGGTACATTAGAGATTTGTACAAGTGCTTTTAGAGTTCCGATGTGTATGGAAAATCATCAGTCAAGTGTGCTTGATTTGCGCTTGATTACATGTGAAATCACCCGGGAATGACTTAGTAAGGCGGTTTTATACCGCACAATAATTGGTATTTAGACCACACTTCTATTTACAAGAAGTGACTTCAGAGGGATTGAAGGGGTTTTCAAGAGATTTTATGCCCACTTGGGGGTATCGTAATTGGTGACAAGAATTACTGCCCATCTGGATGCATTTCATTGACACTCTTTAATGGTCAATTAGAACCACTGCCCATTGTCACTAAAACCCTTAAGGAGGTTGTAATACTTGAGAAAAGATGGATTTTTCTCATGGTCTGAAATTCAAGTTTGTACATCACTAGTGACAGTGTTATAACAGTATTGATCTACACAGACCTACATTTTCATGTCCCTTAAGAGGCCATTGCGCAAAGATTTGGCATTTTCCATACCAATTTGTGACATTTTTCTTGTGGAAAACTGGAAAATTTTCATTCAGATTACTCTGCAGCAATTCTAAGCCATCTCTGTTCAAAATTGAATGATTACCTGTAATTCCAGTCGCTGAATACGAGAAGTCAAAATGAGCTACCATTTGGTTCTGGCGAGAATGCTTAGGCTTGTTTAAGTTTCACTGTGTATCCAAGTGCCTGTTTTGGCCATTACATGCTATATGTTTGTTTACCTGTATGCATGCTCTTGTGCAACCTGTGTGTGGCCTGAGTTTTATATGCAATAAAGTTTTGTTCTGTTCTGTTCATTATAAATCGTGTCTCAGCAATAACTACAAAATTTCTGAAACTATACAGACAGGCAATGCAAAATGAGAAGGAGTGCATTGTGTGCGAGGTTCAGGTATCCGTACCCAACGTCCAGGTGACAGTCAGGGGTCAAATGACAGTTCTAAGGGGGATTTGGGAGACATTTGTTATGCATGGTTTCTTGTTTGTATTTACAGTTTGAGTATTTACGGAGCTATACTTTGGGGTATGCAGAGTGCCAGTTTTGGTTCTGAGTATTTACAGAGTTCAGATAGTTAGAAGTCAAGGTCAAGGAAAGGATACAGTCATAAATCAAAGCCCTCCCAAGGCTCAAAAAGACAAGTAAAAATGCTCTAAGTTTAACAGGTATTCCACTTTAAGTGACAGAAATTGAGATAAAAACAGAAATTTAGAAACTCAATCCCTTTGATCCGTGTTAAATAGTTGCATAATATTTCATTAGCTTCTCTGTCAATGCAGATCAATAAAATTAATAACAAAGTTGGCAATATCAGTAACAAAACAGCCAATCTGTTCTGTACACCTTTTCGCTTGGTAGTCTACAAGATGCCTTATAAATAAGGCATCTTGTAGATCACCAAGGTGAAAGGTGTTCTAAAGAGATTGGCTGCTTTATTCAAATATGTTACTTAATATAATTAATATTTCTTCTTTGCTGAGTAAAAGAACTACAAATAGACATAACCCTTCTCAAGTCCTCTTGATTCTATCAATAGCACTCCAGCTATTTCATTCCCCATTAATTCTACACAATCAATGAATAAATTGAATGAAAGTGCTACTTCTAACATTTTAGCAGTTGGGTGAAACCTCAAGTGGAGTTAGTCGCAATAATAGAAAATTTCCTCCTGATCTGAACAGTTAATTTGTCACCCGCTGAATATTTGAATTAATTTAATGATGCACCTGGCTAGCCTTTCAAAATGTGCGACGGCATGGACACGTGGCATTGCGCAGTGTCCTCCATATGTCCATGCAGTGAGTAACACATTTGTGACACTATTATAATGGTACTTTCGAATTGCTGCTATATGATGACATCAGAATGAAAAGGGCAGACAAGTCTTGCACAGATACTTCATCATAATTTGGAACTTGAATTGAAGAAAAGCAAACAAAGGATAAACACAGGCCAGCGGTAGTGATAAGTCATTATAGTCACGTTTGAGTTTTTTCTCTGGACTAGTAATTCAGAGGTCATGGTTCAGTTCTGAGCCAGCTGAGGTCATGGGTCCTCTGTTGTTGTTGTTTCAATCTCACAGCGACAGTGTCCAGGATCATGGGTCATCTCCAGCCTGTGATGTATTTTATTCTCATCATTGTTGCCATTTCCTCATGAGCCAGAAATAGCTGAAATACTGTTGATAGGGTTGTAAAACTGCAAATCATCCAACTAATAATCTGATACGGAGAAAAAAAAAACACTAGCTTGTAGAATAGTGGACTTACCTGGTATAGATAAAATCTCCATTCAAGATCAGCGGAGCATTAGGTTCATGTTAAAGCTCTTGCTTTTTACCCCAGTGGTAGACTTAGTGCACTTGGGGCAATTGATCTGGATCATCTGAGAGCATGGTTGATCTTAGTTGTTGTGACAGCTTGTGCAGATTGTGCAAACCTGTGTGAGGAGATGGGAAGATTTTGATCAGTTTAGAGGAGTTTAGTGCTTTGTACCTTGATAAACCAGATCACTAGATGCATCATGATATCTTATCCTTATTCTGCAATACTAGCATATCAATCACATTACCTTCAAGGGAAATCCCTTTGACTTGTAACACTTGCTTCCCTTCACAAAAGGGCCAACTCTAAAAGAAAGGAATTTGCTTTATACTGTAGCCTGTAAGTCTCCCATGTGAGTAGCCATTATTTGAGAATTTGTCAACCAGGGACGCAGATATATTACGTTAAAGTGGTCTCCCTTGTAAAAATGGGGGCTGAGTCTCTGCTGTATATCTGTACACTTAAATTAGTAACAATCCTGTGAAGACAGTTCACTGTAAAAAGTTTGGTTTACTTGCAAAAACATTTCATAGTACAAAGTTTGGTTTATTTGCAAACACATTTCATAGTAAAAAGTTTGGTTTATTTGCAAAGACAGTTGATTGTGCAAAGTTTGGTTTATTTGCAAAGACAGTTCATTGTGCAAAGTTTGGCTTATTGCAAAGACAGTTCATTGTAAAAAGATGGCATTAAAGTTTGGTTTATTGCATAGACAGTTCATAATAAAAAGATGGCAGTAAAGTTTGGAGTCTTTGCAAAGACAGGTCATTGTGAAAAAAAAAAGATGGCAGTAAAGTTTGGTTTATTTGCAAAGGCCATTGTTAAAGATTGCAGTAAAGTTTAGATTGTATGCAAAAAGAGTTCATTTTAAAAATATTGCAGTAAAGTTTGGGTTACATGCCAAAAAAAATCAAAACAACTGCTCATTGTTTAAAATGGCAGTAATATTTGGTTTATTTGCAAAGACAGCTTATTGTAATAAGGTGACAGCAAAGACAGTTCAGCGTACAAAGTTTGGTTTATTTTCAAAGGCAGTTCATTGTACAAAGTCTGGTTTATTTGCAAAAACAAGTGGGGATGGTAAGGAGCATGGGGGATTGGGGGGAGGGGAAAGTGGGAGGCAGTGGGGTATACTGATTTCATGTTATCATGCATATGTAAATCTCTTTGCAGCTAAAGAAAAGATAATTTGAGCCGCGACACGACAAAACCAACAATGTGGTTGTGCGCCCAGCGTCGACTCGGATCAGCCTGGGCATCTTCCAAGTCTGATCAGACTCTTTGTTAAGAGCTCAAAGGGTAGCTAAGGGTCTAAGCTACCTCCGTGCTGACAGCGAAGACTCTGATCAGACTGGGCGGATGCCCAGGCTGATCTGAGTCTGGGCTGGGCGCACAACCACTTTGTTGGTTTTGTCGTGTCGCGGCTCATTTCTATTATAGACCACACACCCTGCTGTTTAAGAAATTAGCGATTTTTCTAGGAATATAATTATTTATGATCCTTAGTTGAGAACCACAAGTTCAAGCTGTTACTGTGTGTTCAGCTGCAAGGTTCTGCATTTTTCATGTCCTCAAGTATTGTCTTATGGCTTTACAAGTTTTATGGCATTGTCACATATGTGAAAAAAAAAAGATGTTGAGATTGTTGTGGCCTTAAACATATGGTGACAGACTTAAAATGTTAATCTGTATACTTGTCATTAATAGTCCAACAAAAAGCAGAGAAAACAGGCACAGCAGACTTGGGTGAGATAAGTCAGTAAAGGTTTCTAAGGCACAGTGAAGGCTCTTGTTTATGAGCCCAATGCACAGGTTGGTCTGAGTCTTTGCTGTCCAACAATGTATAAAATATCCTGAACGGTTGTCAAAGTTCATATTTCCTATAAGGTGAATTAGTACACTTTTAGGGTAAGCAACTCTGCAACTTTATTTTTGCTTTGTTTCACAGCAGAGGGGTGGGGCCAGGGGGGTCAACTCTTGCCACCCAAGGAACTAGTTCTGTCCTGTAAGAGTAGACCCTCATTGAGAAGGGCTATGTAGTCAAAGAATCACTAAAGTTATTTTCCTTTGAAAAAATGACAGAAAAACATGGTTGGTGCACATATGCAACCTTAAATTACAATGCAGACACTTAACATTACGAAAAATTAAATGCTCAAGAATGCCTGAAGCAGAGTGTTATTTGATAAATTCATTTAAAATTGAACAATGATTTTGATGACATTTTAAAAGCATTTCTTAGTTTCAGACTTAAAAAGCCATTCTTCATTTATTTGCTTGTTATCCAGAAGCTGAGCTGTGTGAGCTGCATCACAAGGGAAGATTTCTACTGTAAGTTTCCAAAATACCACATTTTCTCTAATTGGCGTGCCTGTTGCTGGTAATTGGGGTTTCAGTTGCAACTTTTATGTTCCATTTTGACCTATTTTTTGTGCCACTTGAACACCTGAACCAGGGCTGTGGATATACATCGAACTTGTCAAAGGACAGGTAAATGGTCAAACTCCACTTGTCTAAACCTATCTAGAAAAGAAGTGAAACATGATAGTCAGATTTTTTTTTAACACAATTCATTCAAGACATCATTATACCCCCGACATACGAAGTATGTCGAGGGGTATATAGTTTTCGTCTTTCCGTCCGTTATTCCGTCTGTCCGTCCATCCGTGCATGTGTGCGTCCGTCCGTTAACATTTGCGTGAAAGTTTTGCGTTAAGTTTTTAATTTTGCTTATGTCTCCAATATCCTTTGATGAAGCATGTTGGTATGTGCTTAGATTTACTTACAGGTTCAAGCAGAATACTTATCATCATCTGGCTGCTGCTGCTGACCTAAGGTCAAGGTCACAGACTTAAACATTTGCGTTAAAGTTTTGCATTCAGTTTATAGTCTTTCATATTTCTTATATCCTTTGATGGAACCTTTTGATATTTGAGGGTTACTTTTAGGTTCATACAGAGTAGTTTACATCATCTGGATGCTGCTGCTTACCAAAGGTCAAGATCACAGACTTGTGTATTTGCATTAAAGCTTTGCTTTAAGTTTATATTCTTTGCTTATATTTCCAACATCCTTCAATGAAACCTTTTGATATATGACTAGGTTTACTTAAATGTTCATGCATAATACTTGACATCATTTGGATGCTGCTGTTAAGTTTATATTCTTCCTTTGTATTTCCAATATCCTTTTATGGAACCTTTTGATATTTGATTAGGTTTACTTTTAGGTTCATAGCTGCTTACCAAAGGTCACAGACTTGTATATTTGCATTTAAGTTTTGCATTAAGTTTATAGTCTTTGTTTACATTTCCAACATCCTTTGATGAAACCTTTTTGATATACGACTAAGTTTACGTCAGTGTTCATGCAGATTAGTTGACATCATCTGGATGCAGCTGAGACCAAGGTCATGGGCACAGACTTATATGTTTACATTAAAGTTTTGTGTAAAGTTAGTACTGTTTGCTGATATTTATAATATACTTTGATGGAACCATTTGATAGGTGACTAAGTTTACTTCTAGGTTCAAACCATGTATAAGATTGGTTTCATAAGGCGGTGGTTTCATTAGGCGGTGGTGCTGGTCGGGGGTATACGTGGGCCCCTGCTCACTTGCTCTAGTTTTACCAAAATTACTTCACAACCTGGCGATGTTTTGGGCGGATGACAGGAATTTTGATAATTTACTTCATATTTTGAGATCACAGATTTTATCGGCATTATATTAAAACATTAATAAAACCTTTACACTGATCCGCTAATGCCTTTTTCTCAAGGTTTTAATATAATTTTTAAAACGGATAGAAATTTTACCCAGTTGAAAATTGAAATTTCTCTCTTTTCTTCAATTACAGCCCCAATTTTCGTCTCTGACCTAATATTTGTTGACATTCAAGATGTGTTAACATTGGTTTTAGAGTATTTTAACATCATATTGCTATATCAACAAATCTTTTATAGTTTGAACTACATTAACTGTCATTGGATTTTCAATTAAAGTAAACCTTTTGAACCTGAGACGGCTGAAGAGTCGGTGTCTTGTATCTCATTGTTGTCGGGGTTGTCCAAAACTATTAACACACAACGTGAAAATTACTATTAAGAACGCTTGCCAAAGTGACAAATCAGCCTTCATTTCTTTAGACCTGTTTTACAATGGCTTCTTCAAATAAAACGAACATTCATTTAATACTCGATAAATCTCACAAATGTGTACCATGTTTTCATATGTTCGGGTCTCGAAACCTGGGTACCGCTTTTACCGTAACTGTTCAGAAAGAAGTCCCATAGCAAACATTGCAGACCACTGTTCCTCAGAAGCAGTCTGATAAGGATCTACACCATTTGCCAGATGTTTACACAATTTGCCCTGAAACAACAAATGGACTTATCCAAATTAGAAGATGGGTAATTCCATTAAATGGATAACTCAGGTTTCTGAATACTTAGGATAAATTCCGTAACACTTGATACTGCTGAATTGATAGATCGCTTCACCATGTCGTTGTCAAAGATTTCATTGAGGTCGTGTAATACTAGATAGTCTTTCTCATGTGCTGGGTACGAACATGATCCCCCGTCTCTAAATGATGTATTATTAAAAATGGAAAAAAAGAAACGAAAACAAGCTTGTATTACCCGTTGGATGTTCATTTGATAATACTGGGGTGAAAAAAGATCAGATTCTTTCCATTACTTAACCACTTCATGTCATGTTTCATTCATATAATGATAAAGAGTATATTCCATATATGGGTATAAAAACCAGTAAATGTCCCTTTGAAATTCATAATATAGATACGAAAACTGAATGGGACTTCTCGTACTTGTGTATACTAGATATAGGAAAGCAGATCATGCTCATAAGTTAAAGCCATAAATACTAGATTTGGTGGTCAAGAAAAAAACTTAATGGTAGAAAAAGTAGTTGCACAGTTATGCCAAAAAAATACAACATAGTTTTTGATCAGCTGGACTTATTTTTGGTCAGCTGGATTCAAAGTGTAGAAGTTTGAATCAATGAATGTTTTTGGGGGGGTTACAGTCCTTTCATTGCAGTGCAAAAGCTCCTTGTTTTCTTTCAGCAAAGAATTGCAGTGTTTTAGCATACAGTGGATTTGAAAATAACTATAATGACAGCATTAATTTTTGAACATCTGGGCCTTGGAGGGCTAACTTCTTGGCCAATACTGCCAGTAGAATGTGGAAGGGGAAATAGAAGGGGAACTAAAAAGGGAATTTGTGAGGATAAAATACAACTTATCTAGAATGATCATTAAATTCACATACAGAGATAAAGTAAATAAGTACAGAGCGGTAAAGCTGAGCTGATATTATTTCTGGTAAATCTTGTGTTAGCTGTAAGTATAACCAAATTCTGAGCCTAAGAAAACAATGCTGAGCATAAATGGTCTGTAGAATTAGAATGGAACATCTTTGCAGGATATAGGGCCAGCAAATTCTGCTTGTGATTTTATTGGCTTGCCGTACTGGTTTAAAATTGTGTCCTTTCTGTATTCTCATTCACAATTTTGGTATCTCAGGGAAGAAACTCATGCAGTAGGTTGTCAGCTGTATATGATACCTTGTGGTTGATATTTGGTCTGCCAATATCATTGAATTTCATCTTAGATTTCTGTGGAGACATAAGCCACAACACACGCAAACTATCCCCAACTCATATATTCATGTAACAAAGATTCTGGACAATCTGCCATGATCCATGCTGTCTTGCTGTATATACATACTTTCCGGACCCAATGGTTTAATTAATCTGTGACAAACTATGATAGCACTTATGTACAGGCTGATCTCACACATGGCTGTATACATGTATATACTATAGGCCCTTGTGCATGTTGCAGCTCAATATTGTAATACTAAACTTCTTGAAAGCTCATATTTATGCATCAAAGGATGACACCACTATATCCAGTTTCAGGCTTATGAAAAAAGTTTTTATTGGGTCAACTCAACCATTGCTATAATCAAATCCTTCTAGAGGAGCGGTATTATAAAACCCAGTGGGCGCACAACTTTGACATCACATCGTTTAGATGGTGGTTGCTTACTTTAAAACTCTATTCCAGCCATGGTATACTTTTCAGAAAGATAATACTTGTATTGAAAGAAGAAGTTTGGTTATGTAATGAGTTAAAGGCCGGGATTGTCGTCCACCCGGCCAGCAGATTTTACCTGTATAGGTAATGTAAGTGGGCAGTTTAAGTGGGCGGAGCTTAAGCCACACTGCTGATAACAGGTATTCAACTTGTCATGCATTTACAGTTTTGCAATAAACAGTCATGAATTATATTTTGAGGTGTGATAGAAATTTTGAAGTTTTAATTTTTATTTAGTTCCCATGATGAAAAGAAAAATCATTATTCTAAACATATGATTAAAAATTATGTCTGATTTACAGGTCTGAACTAAAATCTGGCCATTATTTCATAGATCATTGTATTTATTTCAGTCAAAGAGGAAAATGCACTTGTATAATATTTGATTTTTATTATGATTTTTAATGATAAAATGATTGATAATAAAATAAAAATTATTATAATAAAGTAATAGTAATAATAATAACAGTATATGTAATGAAAGCAAAGGTAATGAAAATAATGACTTAAATTGTAATAGTTATCAAAATAATAATAATTGAAATAAAATAAAAAAATTGTTCAATATTATTTGCTTTTTATTTCATTTATTATTATTATTACCATTATTATTATTATTACTATTATTATTATTATCATTGCTATTGTCATCACTTCTAAGTTCAAAGGAGATCTGTCAATATTATTTAAGTCATTAGAAAATTTATAATAATATCGAAAGAATCTGTATGCATAAATAAGTAATAATAAAAATAATAGTAAAAGTAATGAAAGCAAAGATGATGAACATAATAACTTGTCATTGCTTGTTTCTACAATGCAATTATCCCAGAATAAACAGATTAAATTTTATTGGTGTCAAACAGACTTAGTTGTAAAAACACTTCACTGACTCAGCTGATAAGACCTGTCAATCATATTACAGGTAACCGTTACCAATAGCCAGTAGCCAATCAAAATGCATGGCAGAGCTGTTGACCCTTTGGACTCTAAAATCATACTGAGAGAAATGTGCCTAATCTGCCTTTTATAGTCACGACTGGCCTTTAAGCAGAAGCTTATCAGCAAGCAATTATAAAGTTAACAAACCATCACTTGAAATTTAATGTGCATTTGGAGTCTGCCAGTGCATTTATCTTCAAAATCTGGGGATTGATTTCATTGGATAAGATCACAGGATCTATAGTCAGGCTAAATATTGGGAATATATGTCTCGGCAAACAGTGTAGGTCCAGATCAGACTGCTTCTTTAGGAGCAGTCTGATCAGGGTCTACGCTGTTTGCCATGCCACTTGAATTTTGAGATTTATCATTTGTCGTTCTTATTTCAGGATGATAACAGTAATAGATAACAGTGTCCTGATTTTCAGGATGAGATCACAGGATTACTCAGTGGATCCTTGTTACAGGTTCAGATCCTTATAACTCACCCGCCAGGCACCCAGCAGTAATGAACACAATTTTGTTACGTACCAAGAGAAATTGTGGTTTCATCACAGTTTCTGGTTATGCACACCAGAAGAGTGTTTCAACATGAAAAGTGCAAAGACTCGGATCAATTTCTTTAAATCAGCATTTCAGTCAGACCATTTGTTACCAGGAAACTTTAAGTTCCCTTAATAAGTTGGTTTAATAATTTTGTCTATGATGAATGGACATGTACACCCAAAAGTGTATTCGTGAGATTTTGCTTTGTTGCCCATGTTGTAAGGCACATTTTTGCATGCACTTCGTAATGATGGGGTTAAAGTTAATCCCTTCTCCTGCTGTTGTAATATCATTTAATAAATTTGCCTTTGATGAGCACTAAGCTTTTCTTTAATGGCTATTGGCTTCTTGTGAGTTGTCTCTGTGTTTTGTATTTTTACTGGGTATTGAGTAACAAAGTTGTAAGGTTGTATATGCCTTCATCTTCTTTGTAGCTACAACACTGTAGCCAAAATGTTTATGCCCATTCTACTGGTGTGGCAAGGAACATGTAGCATCTGGCTTAAGAGGCTCTATGCATTTGCAGTATGTCTATGCACACTCATGTCTGTGACCTAAGAATCATGAAAGAAGCCAAGGTTTGAGATGGGGGCATCTGGGCATGTTACAAAAAAGTATTGTAAGAGCTCAGTAAGAAGTTTCTGTCTTGATGAGGACATATTTCCATATTCATGAAGAAGTGAAAAAAATAATATCGTTCTGTTACTAGATTTTTCACTCTTTTTTGACTCTAAGAATTAAAAGAGGGACTGAGAGTTCAAATAGACAGTAACTAAGAACAAAAAAAAGCAAATGAAAGAAGCTGAAATGTGGAACCCACAATTCATCACACCATCTTTCAATGACTCATAAAGTCTATGTCAAGTTTAGGTCCAGTGCTAATCTGGCCCCAGACCAGCAGACTAAAATTCTCTACTGCTGAGAAATACCTGACCATCAAAAGAGAGGTAAACTTATATTTACTGATTTGACTGGAGCCAGTCTAGTCCAGTGCCTGTCTTTGAAACAGCTCTGCTTGTTGGCTGGATACCATATTCTGAAGAATTCGCTTTTGCTCAAGCTTTAAAGGTCCATCGTATAAAGACTCTTTCATCTTGCAAGTTGGGCAAGTTCTTTAGCTAGAAAATGGTGTTGACAAAAATTCACAAACAGAAGGACAAACACTGTAGATCCAGGTGAGATGGCTCATTATGAGCCATCAGACCTGAATCCACACTGTTTGTGGTGATATTTGGTCTGATTGTTGAAAGGGTAGCTAGAAAGGAAACATTTACAGAACCAAGAACAGAAGTTTTATATGAGCCGCGACGTGAGAAAACCAACAAAGTGGTTGTGCGCCCAGCGCAGACTCAGATCAGCCTGGGCATCCGCCCAGTCTGATCAGAGTCTTCGCTGTCCGCATGGAGGTAGCTTAGACCCTTAGCTACCATTTAAGCACTTAGCGAAGAGTCTGATCAAAGTTGTCGGATGTCCAGGCTGATCGGAGTCAGCGCTGGGTGCACAACCACATTGTTGGTTTTGTCGTGTTGTGGCTCATATGTGTTTCTTTACCTGTAATTTAGGACTTTTATTTGTCGAATCATTCCACATCAAGGCTTCCTGAACTTTTGATAAAGATTTATAGATAATCTTTGGGATTGATTCAGGCTCCAGTCTAGGATTTTGGTCATAAATCTTCTCCTCAAGAGCTGTAATTTATGTTTAAGCCATCAAAGTGGATGAATCTTGCATATGTTTTTGGAGTTAAGAAATCTTGTAGATAGAAAGGAACAAGATGCTTTTCAAAGAGCAATTGAATATTGACATGAAATATGTGGATTATTTAGATACAGGAGTTGTAATGAAGGGAATAAAGCTAAATCAGACTTCAGTGAGTCAGTGAGGGTGTGTGTGTTG
Organism: Ctena decussata; assembly: GCA_963989385.1. Lineage (NCBI taxonomy): Eukaryota > Metazoa > Mollusca > Bivalvia > Lucinida > Lucinidae > Ctena > Ctena decussata. The sequence goes on from OZ022500.1 coordinate 5,147,299, forward strand.
GCTGGCTGGATGGGTGGGGTAGTAAAATTAAATAAGGCATGATTAAAACTGGCTCCAGTTCCTGAAGTTCTATATTATATTAGTCAAACAGAAGTATATACTGATCTTTGATTCATCCATTTAGCTAGGAGCCAGGCTTAATTAAAACCATTGAAACAAATACTTAAAGTACCAGTCTGATGTAAGACACAAAAATGAAGGGTTTGCAATATTTAAAGCATATTAACAAATCCATGAACTATTACAGCACTTGCAACTGCAAAGACTCTGATAAACAATAAAAAAATATAAAACAAGGAAGTGGGGGTGAGTTGGCAGTGGTGGTTTCAGCCACATAAAGGTTTGTTGAGTTTCTGGTTTTGCTGTGTTTTGTGACAAGGCATGGACAGGTAATGGGAATCTTTGTTTCTTGTTCTGTATAAAAGCTCAGGCAAGGAGGACTAAAGTTTTCCTGTGAAGGGCAATTAAGCACAAGCTCAGATTCAGTCAAGCTGCAGGTCCAGGTCTTGTTTTATCATAAAGGGGGTGGGGGTGCGGGGAAACAACTAATATATGATTCTTTGGTAGAATTCTGGTTTATGATTGATCGCTTTTCTCCTTACCAGTATTGTGGTAGAGCATGCCAGGAATCAATTACATAATTGACACATCCTGCATGCTTCATGATACAACAAATTACATAATCACTTAGAACTGTTTCTGTTTCTCTCAGTACAAATAGATCTCAACAGATCTGGGAGGTTCCAGTATACAAAATGAGCTGCGACATGAGAAAACCAACAAAGTGGCATGTGCGCCTAACAAAGACTCAGATTGGCCTGGGTAGCTGCCCAGCCTGATTATTATTAGAGTCTTGGCTGTGAGCTTAAAAGGTGGCTAAGGGTCCAAGCTAGCTTCATGCCGACAGTGAAGGCTGATCAGACTGGGCAGATGCCCAGACTGATCTGAGTCTTCGCGTGGCATATATTCCACTTTGTTGGTTTTGTCATGTCACGGCTCAGTTATTATCAAATGATTGCTGTATCTGTTATTCTGCACATGCATATTATTTGTCAGATAGTCTTTGCATGACCTGAAGTATTTAAGGCGAATGGGTACATTTTCAGGGAAAGAAACTCTGCCATGTTCAGTTTTTCCTCCCTTCTCAATCTCAATCCTGTAGGAGCAGATTCTTTCTTTTAAGAGTAGACCCTTTTTCAAAGGTTTCATTTCCCATAGGAGCAAGTAGGAAGTCACAGCAATTGTCTCCCTTTGCAAAAATGGCAGAAAAACATGGTGGTATACTCATACACCTTAACTGTCTCATGTTTGTAAGATATTCAACTCAGTCTGTAAATTTGAAAAGATGTAGTTATTTCTGAAGGCACATGATGATGATGTAGACTGGGAATATTTGTGACAGTTTAATTTTCATGAGACTTCACGAATGCAAAGCTTCATGAAAATAAATGCAAAATGGTAATGGCATTTCTCAATGCAAAGAATCATACTGACACCAGAGAATTCAGAACTTTGCAGATATTTTGTTTTATACTTGTTCAGCAATATAAGCAATAATTTTGCAAAAAATTCTGATTTGCAGTATAGGACAACCTCCAGACAGAAACATTTCAACTATTCAAGATCTGCAGAGAGACAGACAATAGGAGGGACACAGACTTGCAAACACTACATGACTAAAGGTAGGGGACAATTACAGCTAGTCTTACTAGATAATGGAATAATTAAAGACTGTAATGGAGAACCCTACTTCAGTACTTCAGGCATTCCAGAACTTTGCTGGAATACATAAACAGCTATGATTTAATGCAAGCTGCATAGTTTAAAACATGGAATGGAATGGAGCAGATTGAGATGGAATGATATTGTTCATTTTGTTTGACTGGGTTTAAGGGCCGTATACACTATCATTTTTTCTTGTACAACTTTATTGTACAAGAAAAAATGACCAAGAAAAAGTGACAATGATGAGGTGTATACACGTATCAAGAATTTTACTCGGCTGTCAAACTTTTTGTGGGAAATTACACAATCTCTGTTCATATATTCTTTTGACCTAATATTCCATATCTCATTTTCTTCTATATTAGGTCAATAAGTCTTCTTGTAACCATAACTGTCCAAATAATGTCTGTCATTATTTGTTGGCACTGAAATCTTCTTGGAGCAATATTGCCCCCCCCCCCCCCCCCCCCCCCCGCCAAATATTGGCCATGTGCTTTTGTTTACAATGCTGCTGCTACAAATTATCTTGCTTTTGATTGGCTATTTGATGGCAAGTTTGAAAAGTTATCATTGAAAATAGGATGAGTTTCTATTCATCAGTTTTTCTTGTACAATAAGAAAAATGATCATTTTCTGCTGTATACACGATCAAATTAAATGACATTTTTTATTGTTCAAGAAAGTTGTACAAGAAAAAGTATACGGCCCTTTAGGTGGCACTTTTACCATTTCATTGAGGGAGCATAGAGTACCAGAACAGAATAGAACCATAAAGGGGTGACATAAAAGGAGTTGGGGAATGTTAACCTCTTGAAATTTAGTCTTTGTTATTATTAACAGTATTATTCTAGATGCAGGGAGAAAGTTGTAACCAATGGGATGTAGATTACCTTATCCGGGTGCACGGCATTTGGTCGAAAGCTATTTCACCAACATGACAGTTCGTCTGCTGTAATGTTTTGGATTTGTGTATACAAAAGATCGGCAGTCAGATTCAGAAGCTGGCCTTCAAAAAATGAAAGATGCAAATAAAAGGACTAGCTGAGATTTTGATGTAATATGAAGAAATTTAGGCAAAATGTTGTATTCGACCAAGTGTCGCAGTCAACGAAACGTCGCATTGACCATATGTTACTGTAGACAAGTGGCTTCGATCAAATGGTTTTAAACCAAATGTCATGGAAGCACCTCATCCATTCCATTGCAGCTCATTCCATTCCTGGTTTTAAATTATATCTAGAGAAACAGTTAATTAGGTTGATTAACATAGATATCACCTCCTGGGGATTACAGAAAGCTCCTGTGCTCATTAGAATAACTGTAAATATCATCAGAGGTAGGAACTGAGAAAACAATTAAAGCAGATCTACATCTAGATTCCTAGGGAATATCTTTCACTGTCACACCAGTTGGGTAAGAGATAGTTCCTTGAATAAAAATATATATATTGGAGCGTTGGTGAGGTAAAGGAGACAGGGCTTTGTCGCTTTTGGTAGCTGCATATATATGTGCCCCCCCCCCCCCACCCCCCCAACACACACATTCACCTTGTAAGGTACATGAATGGTTGTATATTTTTCTCTGCAAACTGTCCCCACCAGCAATTTTATACTCTCCCCACCCCACCCCATCCTCACCACCACCCCACACACTTCCACACCCCTTTGTGTCCCAATTGTTACAGTAACTGGAACATTAAAATATTATAATCTGGAAAGAGAGGATGCAAGAGATATCGATAATGATGGTGTTTAGTTGCATGTGAGAGCATGACATGGTCAGTGTAAAGGGTGTGAAAATCACTATTGTGACAATATCACAGGGTCAAGTTATACTGTCAGTTTCACAGCTATGTGCTAGACACACCAATATACTTGTTGCCCGAAGTACCGAGACAGGAATTCCCTAGCAAACTGAATAGACCCAGATCAGACTGCTCCTCAGGAGCAGTCTGATCAGGATCTATGATGTTTGCAAAAATTTCAGACTGGACAAATCTACTTGTCCAAATTTTGAAAACAGAAGCACCTCATTACAAAACTTGATATGCCTGAATGTTTATGCTAAATAAGGTACATACTAAAATCATCATGAACCTTAAATATGGTCAGAATGACCAACCATATGACATTTGTCAAAGAGAGCTTTATAATGATAAGAAATCCACACAACTACTGTCTTTCATCTGGCCTTTCTGCCCATAGTCACAGAAAAAATGAGAACACTGATAGACTTTCCATGCCAACTGAAGAGCAATATTGGAGGCTGTACCAACTTGGCTCACAGTTTTGAAGTTTCATGACATCAAACTGATGTTAATATGATGTCATTTCAACATCATTTGCCTGGTGGGTATGCACTCGTAGATGAGGTGAATATTTGACAATAATGATAATTCTCAGATATTTTGATGTGATGCTCAAATGAAGCATGGTGTACCATCTCATTCACTGTCTGGAATTGTCTCACCAAGATGACAGAACTAGGACACAGCTATATGTTCCATTGGAAAATCTCCTGAAATAACCATCAGCTATTCTACTTCCATTCTTTTTGTTGTGATTGATCTTGGCTTAATGATTGAACTGACTTTAGTAGACTTTGCTTAATCACATGTATACAGGGCAGGGCCAACAAAAATTTGTATTTTTGCCTGTTTCCTCAGTGAACAGTGAAAATTTAGTCCATTCTGTTTGATCAGAGCTTGCCCTTTTTTGTGGTCCCAAACTGTAGCCCATGGAAGCTATTTAAAGGGAATAAGATGAGCCCTCATCAGACAGCCAAAATGTGCAGACTCATCTCGGTCTTTTGCTGCTTGCACATGCAAGTCAAACCCATTTTTCTTGGAGGGCCCATATAAAATATTCATGATGTCTCACCACCTATGACCATAAATAGCCCATGTGATCTCACCCAGTCCATAATTAACTAAACCAAGGTGATATACCGTAAATCTTCGTATCGGAACAGAAAGGCTTGAGCAAACAGTGTAGACCCTGATCAGACTGCTCCTTAAGGAGCAGTCTGATCAGGGTCTACACTATTCGCCAGCCAGCCAAAAGTTTTAAACAATGATTCCTTATAGGGCAAGTATTTCAAATATGGAAAAGTTCAGTACAGAAAGAAATACTTGGGATTGAGGTGTCCAGCGACATAGAATTATTACCGTAAACCAGGGCGAGATAATGGGCTCAAAATGGATGTCAGTTTAATAGAATAAGTAAAGCATCTGTTAGGGTTACAGAATTCTTTCTAACAGTTTTGTCCAGGCTGTCAGAATATCTGGCAACAGATTTGGTTATTGACAACTTTTTGCTGGCAAACATTGAATTTCTATTAAGGTAAAAATAAAGGTGAGATTTTGTGTTTCAGGGTACAAAACTGGTGAAATGATGTGTCACATGATGTTATGAACAATATTATCCTCATTTTACCTGAAGGACATTTATGAACACATGCTAGATTTTGGTCTACTTTCAGAATATCACACAATAGATTGGTCATTGTCAACTTTTTGCTGGTAAAAGATGAACTCTTTGAAGGTTAAAACTAAAGGTGAGAGTTTGTCTCTGAGGGTACAAAACTGGTGAAATGATAGTTGTCACATGGCATTGTGAACATGATACTCTGAGAGGAAAAATATGAAATTGCTGCATCTGTCAGATATTTTGCGGCAGATTTGGTCGGTGACAACTTCTTTATTGGCAAAAAAAATAGTTTTCCTTTTTTGACTTAGAATTAAGGTGAGAACAAAAGTTGTGAAATTAAAGTTGTAACCATGATATTGTGAACACTGAGGGCCAATTATGAAAATCAGCCAGCTTTTGTCTACTGTTACAATATCTGGCAACAGATTTGGTCACTGACAACTATTAGCTGGCAGAACATATTACTTAAAAAATGAAATGGGAGTTAGTGTTTCAAGGTACAAAACTGGTGAATCGATAGTTGTCACACAATACTGCGAACATTATACTGAGGGACAGTTATGAAAACCAAGAGCATGTGAGACAAGGTGAAAAGCTACTTCAACTTGTGGTCTGCAGTAATAACGACCTTGCTGCAGCAAACAGTGTAGATCCAGATAATAAATCTACAAGTCAGTGAGCAGTCTAAACAGTGGGCCTGTCCAGTTTGCAGAGTTACATCTGTCCTTATTCTAAGAGTTTTTATGACCAAACTTCTGAATGAAATTTTGAATGATTTTTTTTTTCTGTCTTTTTTATCTTTTTTGCATAGATCTATGTGCATTTCTTTTTTTTTTTTTTTTTTTTTTACAAAAGTCATTGTTTACAAGAATCAGATAACCTGAAGTAGGTCAGGACAAAGTAAGACATTAGTATAAAGTAACAAAATGTGTTTTAGTCAACTGTAAATTGTTAAAATTATAAATTTATGAACTACTAGACTTATCTTTCAATCTTAACGGTCATGCTAATTACAAAAAAGCCATTTTCACGACATACTAGTATTGTTAATGTTAGATATAGATAGGCAATGAGCGATATATACTGTACGAATGATTGCCGGTAAAGTACAGTCTTAACATTGTTTCGATAATACAAAAAAGGTCTGCACAAGGCAAAAACATTTACATATAGTGAAGACCCTGACCAGCCTGCACATTAGGCTGATAAGGGGCTTCACTGTTTGCTAAATATTTTCTTAAGGTGAAATAAATAGCTCCTAACCAGACTCAGCAAATGAGCAAGGCAAATGGAAGGGCATAGGCCTTTGCTGTCTTTACACTGAAGAATTTGGGATTGCCCCGTGCTGCGGCTAGGAAATTTTTGACAGATCTGATGTAACCTGGAGCGGTAAAAGACACTTTGTTATACTTTCAAAAATATGTGTTTCAGTAGGCTGTGTTTGAAAACCCAAAGCTTTTGAGTAAGATTTATTTTCCAAAAGGCATTGTTATGTTTTCAATGAAAATATAGGCTCTTTATTTTATCTTGGGAAATGATCTACAGACTTGTGTAAGACAACTATAATATTTCATATTGAATGACGGAAATAGTTTAATCACTCAAGAAAATAATAAGGAAAAAGACTGAAATTTTTTAAAATTTGTAATTTAGAAAAACACGGGTAGCTGTAAGATAAAGATTCTCGTCTTTGAATGGGACAGGACACTGACAGACTTGGGCCAGGTCCGTGTGCATGTTCTTAAGCCTCCTGGGGCAGCTGTGTTCTATGTATATGACATCTTTAAAAATAAAAATAGAGCTGATTCCCAGTTCTGTTCTGTTCAGTTCTCCTAACAACGTTCCCCAAGTGGCTCAGCGGTACATAACCACATTCGGAATAAATAAAGTTTTACATAGGTTGTTCACAAGACTTTAATCCTTGGAAATGATATTAGCAATCCTGATCTGTTCTCTTCATCAGTTTCTCTTCACAAGTTTTCCGACATTGACTTATCGACTTGAATGGTTTTGTAACATTTGTCGATCTGTTCATCAATATTTTCAAGATGTAGTTGTTGGAGAAAAAGATACTGTCTTCATAGTTGGAATAGTGATTTCTCAGAGATTTGCCAGATCTTTACAACTACACTCTGTTTGAGACCTTTAACCATCACATTTTGCAAAAGACATTTTTGTAAACTCTAACCTTACATTTTTAAAACTACCATTCACTTCTTCGCTCAGAAAAAACATGGAAAATCTGTTTTTCTGGATATCTTTTCCTAAAAAACGATGGAATTGCAAAGAGTGTAGTCCCTGCTCGGACTGCTCCTCCAGGAGCAGTCTGATCTGGGTCTACACTATTTGTCTTTGCATTTTTACCAGAGACATTGGTGTGCAAAATTTTAGAAAATTTTCTGTATGATACTCGGCAGCCTTGTGGCAGAAGTCACTGTTTCGTCTTGACGTTTCCAGTAAACTTTTACAAACTCATCTGCTGGTTGCAGCCAAAACAGAAGATGTTAAACATATCAGAGATGCATGACTTCTCCCCCATATTGTGTTAGATCAGATGTTTGTGTGTATAACAAACACAGCATGATATAATAAATAAAATGGTACAAAAAATGATGCTGGAGGTTTTTGTTACCAGACTATTCAAGAAGCAGAAAAAACTGTGATGCTAGAATAATTGGAAGAAGACTTTCTTTCTTTATAGGCTGGCTGATACAAAGATTATCCAGCATTTTGTGACAAAACGAGTAGTTTACTGCCCTTTACACAAGATTTTAGGTATTTCAAGCTGATGGGAAACTAAAATTTCTAAAAGCTAGAGTGAGTGAACTTGGGTTTAAAGTCACAACACACCAACACATAAGTCACACTGAGATGGAATCTTGGTTTAAAGTCTCATTCGAAAGACCGGATATTGGTGAGTGTAGCACGATCATTCACTACACTACAGCCATTCCTCTAAGAAAGCTAGAGAAGCATGGCTTGAACCAAACACAAACCCATAACTTCTGAATTTAATGAGTCCAGAGCATTTCATACAATAAACACCACAGGGTACATGTTGCAGTGCTCAGATCCTATAAATGACACCCTTCGGGCAAAATTTTGGCAATGAGTAATAAATTCTGATGCATGTCTGGAGCCAGTGTAGGCAGTTATTTGGCCACTTTTTTTTATAGAAAATGTGTGAAGGTGGTGTTTATGATATAGGGGTGTTTTATGGAAAAAATACAGTAGTGAGAATTATGAAACCTGCCATACTGATTCATTCCCTGCTTTATGGTCAGTCTATACCAGTTTTGCGCTATTTTGCAGCTATGTGACTTTCATTCCAAAGGACGAGTTGCGTTAAGGTGCGATAACGGCCCAATTTTTTCGCGAAATTTCAAAACGGAGTAATTGAAAAAATAAAGACAGTTTTAAGCAGGCCAATCCTTATATTTTGAAGATCTGTTCATGTATTTTTGACTATCTTCCTAGAAATGCGTCATTTTTTGCCTCAATCTATCCTAGAAATGGCCAAAACAGCAAAAAGTGACCAGTTTGCGAACTTTAACATCAGCGAAAAGTATCAGCGCAGGCGAGACCCAACTTAAAATTTTGACAAAAGGCGTCTTTTAATAAAACAAACATACTATCAAAATATCTACTTGGGTCTTGGCTGCGCTGGGTTTCAAAAATTAACTTTTCCGAAAAAAAGCATGTCTATTTTTTAGCTACGGCACCGGCGGTGCGTTTGTTTACATCAAAGCGGCACGTTGTGTACACATGTAACCTCTTCAGACTGTTTTAAATCAGATTGTTTTGTCACATGTGTGGGAAATTTTATTGATGAGCGTTATTTATCATTTTGCTTTTGTTTATCGTATAAATGCAGAAGAGAAATCGATAATCTGTAGTACTGTTGGTTTAAAGTTTATATACTTTAAAATAACGGTCTATAAATAGAATCACGGGTTGGCTTAGCGGTTTAACCGACTGTTCTATAAAGCAAGTTTCTTTTAAGTTGAGAGATCGATCCCTACTTGGGGCTTTATCTTTTTTTTTCATGATGAAGCCAACTGGTCTACCGCCCCTCGCACCTTCCACAAATTCGCAAGGCCCATGCAGTTGAAGTAATGTCTTCACACTTAACACCATGCTATAGGACCATGTCAAGAAGACCTACCTGGAAAAGGGACAGCTTATTACTGAAGACATAAATACATAGGCGTAGAAAAAAGGTGTGTGTGGGGGAGGCCCCCAGTAAATCAGTAAATGCATGGCACCCCAACCCTCATGCCCTGCCCCCTTCCCTTTAAACAATGGTTGTCTACGGTTTGCCGGGGGCTGCCCCTTCCTCCCAATAATTTTGAAATGCATAGTGCCCCTTCATGCCCCCCCCCCCCCCGAAAAAAAAAAGAAAAATTGGTTGTTTACGGTTTGCAACCCGCTCCCTCTTGCTCTTTTACCCCCCCCCCCCCCCCCCCCCCCCCCCCCCCCCCCCAATACCACTTTAAGAAATTATACGACGTTCATGAAAAAATGTACCTCCTGAAATACATCAATCACATATAACCAGGGCTGTGGAAAAATTAAAAATTGCACTGATTGTACTTATCCTGGGACAAGTAAATGGTCAGGCTTTACTTGTCTAAATAAAACTTAACTTGTACCAATGAAATAACAGAAGTTACATCTCTGTGTTATTCGGGGGAATAAATAAGGGGAGTATTTTGTGACATCATTTCGACAAAATTACCAGCTTTTCGTTTCCTCTTTCATAGACCTACTCTTAAAAGAAAGAATTTGATACCTCTGGGAGCAAATTCTTGAAGTGAAGAGTAGCGTCTATTGGGAAAGGGTTTCAGAAACAGGGAGGCCACCCTCTGTTTCCAAAAGTAAGCTCCATTTAAAATATGGCAGTTGTATTCAGTCGACTTAAAAGAGATTTGTGTATATTTATATAGAATACATGGCATCTGTAATATATAACTGCATGATATACTTGTCTATGGACAAGTAAATTTTTCACTTGTCCTTAGTAACTAGGACAAGTCGGTCACAGTATTTCCACAACCTTCATGTAACACAAAACTTTGCTATGATCAGAGAGTAATCTGAAAAGAAAATTCATTGGAAGGTACTCAGGTAACAAATATTTTATTAGAAAAAAAAATAATTTGATATCATTTTCTGTCCCATTGTCAATCACAAAGACTTCCTTAAGCGTACGAAAACAGAAACGCATATACACCCTAACACACAACAGGACTGCAAGAAGCTCGTTTTCTCTGGGTGAGTCGTTCTCTTTACAAAATGTTCCTGTGTGGCTGGAATGAACAAGGATTCTTCTTCCTGCCCATACTGATGAACGCAATGCGGCTGTGATTACACCTAAGGTAGCATTACATGTAAAAGTAAGTCGGACAGGCATTGGCGTTTTACAGAAAATGTCGTGATGTGAGCTTGTGTTAATTCTCAACTCAAATTTCCTTTGAGTCTCTTTAAATGTAGCTATAAATGCAATGAGAAGAGGCAAGCTTTGAGGTAGCTTTGCAATAAATATAGGGTAAAAAATGATTAGCAGTTTTATTGCCCGAGGGGAGCCGTAATGAATATAGAACCACACTGTCCACCTGAAAGTTTGTTAGAAATAATCCGATGGATAAGCAGAGCTAGCAAGTTACAAAAAGGTACGCAGCCTGAAAAGGGTGCATGGGTATTAACAGTAGTGTCCGCCTTTTTTACACGTAGGGACAAGTTTCGTGACTTCCTGTTTCATTCTATGGAATAATAATAATAATAATAATAATAACAATAGTAAACATCCAAAATGTTTCTACTTTGAAAGGAAAAATTTGCTCGTGTTGGTGCAAATTTTCCCAAATTGCCCCGTTTTAGCAGGGTGGTACAAAAGAAAATAGAATCTATGGTGATCAGGACTTACCGAGGATAATCAAATATACTTAGGCTATGCTTGGGCGAATGTGATTTTTTTTTTTTTCGTTTGAAGTTGAGTTTGAGAAAAAGCACCAAGCAGCATATGTGGAAAGCGAAAGCTGAGATGAGCTTATTCATTCAAGCAGTCCCGTCCAAAGTAACGCATGTAGTCATCGAAAGTGAAGGGTCTAGTATCTTGTATCTTGTATCTCAGGTATTCCAGCCTATATGAGGCTCACCCTCCTACATGCCACATGGCAAGAGGAGGTAATTGTAACCATTACTGGACACGAGACACCCCGAGACCGGTATGCGGTCAAAAAACTCCCAAAAAACTTGTGGGGTTTAATGTAAGTTTCGGACCGCACGCCGGTCACGAACTTTCATGCCAGTGTAACGGTCAGAGTCTGTATTTAATGTGGAAGAAGAACCGGAGTACCCGGAGAAAGAACCACAGCAAGCTTGCTCGGTATACAGACAAAACCGAAACAGACGTAGTGTCTTCTGCCTAAGGCGTCAGAGACCAGTGGTCTGCTGCCGCAGGTCGAAACCCTTGACAAACAAGCTGCCTCGGGCCAGTGGAGGGGTACACTGCTTCACTGGAAGGCAAAATCTTCCTCGGCAGCCTGCATCATAGAGAGGGCAGTAGTCCGACCTCTCATGAAATAAATTCAAAAGAAGTCAGTCCTACTGTCCCCTCTCAACAAACCCAAAATTTCACGTCGCCTAGGTTGGTGCACAACAGCTAGAAAATCTAGTCTAGTCTGAATGAACTGCCCGTAACTACAGGCAGATCATAAGGTGCACAGAGGAGTGAAAAAGGTAAAGGTTTCTCATAGCCTAGTGGCCGCAGGAACAGTGGCGGTAACAGGCCCACTCTATCTTGGGCACAGCATGAAAGGCGGAGCCCATCTCTCTTCTAATGCTGCGTTCTTCTTCCCTACTTCGATACACGTGCAAATGTGAACATGCGCGGACCCATATGAACCATGTGGGCGCGGGCGTTTAATCACAGAAGTCTGTAGAGAAAACATGTCACAGAGGTATTCAAGTTGGTTACTTACCTGAGGGAAACAAGTAAGCGAAGTGTGCAGGGCCTCAGTCAATACAGCACATATTAAGCAATATTAAACCATACAGTATATTTATGCAAGTTGTCTGTCATTATTGACAACACAATCAATCATTTTATCCATTTTCGGAATACCTGCTCGGGTACTATTCAATCTAGCAGTGGGCTATCATTCTCTCAAAGTAGGGCAATGGTAACTTCAGGTTGCCACGACAACCTACGTTCTGGCCGGTTCATAGACGACCAAGAAAACAGAGGGGAAAATGGACAAAACCCTGCTTGTTTACACACTGAGCAGGCAACCAAGCAGTTGCCTTGTTATCTCATGATCTAGGTTTTATGGACTGACAAATGGACAGAAAGACGGTGTGGCTGATGGATGAATAACAATAATACACCCTAATCTGGTCGAATATCTGTATGACACTAATAATGGATTGCCTTGTTGGATTTTTTCTAAAAATGTAGCTGACAAATATCATCAAAATTAGAATAGGTAAGTACCCAGTATCCATTTTTGATGAGGATCGGTTTGCAAAAGCTATAAGAATTTAATAAAAGTGATAAATCATCAATATATTATTTTTTATTTTCGTTTTTTTTTTTTTTTTTTTTTTTTTTTTTGTTAATTCGTTCAATCTTATCCCATTAATGGCCTCAGCAGTGTATTAATTAAGGTATTCCCAAGTGAATTAAAAATTTTGTGGCATAAACATAACAAAATACTAAAACAAAATTGATTGATTTATTGCTTAACGTCCACGGTAAACAACTATGGTCATGTCGGGACGGTCAGTTAAACTAACCACACTATTCCTGGGCAGGCTTAGACCTCCTTAGCGGTTAACCAGTTCTAAGTGCACATACTTCGCCAGTAACTGACAACTGCCCTTCTTGAATCAGCGGAAGGAGAAACGAAAGTGTGTGGCCAGACAGGGTTTCGAACCCAGGACCTCTGACTTATGAGTCAGTTGCCCTACCGATTCCGCTAAGCGGCCCGGCTAAAAAAATAATAATCTAAAAAATGAGTCAGATTGAAAATTTAAAGAGTAACTACACTTAAGGAACTGACTGAATCAGATCCCAAACCCTATCCCCAACATCAAAGGGAAAGTTGTTGCCATGGCGTCAATCATAACACGTTAATATATTAAAACATATCTGTGACTATCACATGTAAACATCATATAACAGTTTAAACAAGTCAAATAAAGAATAAAATGCAGAAATACTGCGAAATACGTTAAAAATGTTTTAGATTTGTGAAAGTTTTGAGGTTGTTACCATGGCAACGGCAACCATAACGCGCTTTAGATATTATGTAAATTATATATTCTTTAAATACTTCTAATAATAGATGTTACAAATCAAATCAAGAAAATCCAGCATGAAATACTGCAAAAATAAAGTTAACTAAATGCTTTAAAAATGTGTTATTAGAAGTTGTTGCCATGGCAACAACAAATATACCACGCTTATATTATTACTTTTTTCGGTAATTATTACAGTCATACATCCTATAATAATTTGAACATTTATCTTTTATGTGCTACAAAAGTTTTTATATTTGATTTACAATGGTGTTACTTTGACTATTTCTGTGTGTATTTTAGTTGTAAAAGGCTGAGTTATTGCCCTTTAGTACTCAGTAGTCTGACGTCATCATTGTCAAATATGCACGAGCATAAACACTAATTAATATTGTCATAGTTTAACTTCATAAATACTCGATGCGTAGCCCAGAGGAAAAAAAACGCTAATAAATTCTTCCCCACTCCCTTTTTTTACCCAAATTTCCTGCTTGCTACCACACATTACAAATGACAGATTTTCTCAGAAATGAGCATCAGTACAGGAATAAAAATTATACTTCTTTTAATTAGAGTTACCTAACTAATTTTTTATGACAACAAAATTCATTTCTGACATGGGGCCAAAATCGGCCCTTATTGCACCTCGTCCTTTGGTATGATTTATGTGACTGGCCAGTGGTCAGAGATAATAGGTATAATCATTGTCCAGCTGTGGCCGGTCATTTTGGAGCTGACCATGAGAAAAAGGACAAAACACTTAAGTGACAAAAAATAAACTAGATGAGTTTGCAAACAGCATAGATCCAGCTGAGTTTATTCTACTTATGTCCTCTGATTGTAAAGCAGAGGTAGACAAAAACCAGAGCTCCTGTGGAAAAAACCACCTGTCCTCCTGTAAGCAGCACTTAGCTTTCTGGCTTGAACACGCAGGGGTGAGAGACCTAATGTGATAGGAGTCAGCACTGTTATCCAGTTTGGCCTCAGAGGCCTGTTAAATCCAGCTGAGGTAGCTCATGATGAGTTGCATGGTCTTGATCTATACTATTTGCCCTCTAGTCTTTAAAGACAGGGATGGGACTATATAAGGAGGATTAACTTCCACAGTGTCATTCTGTCTCTTGATCTCATAGTGTCAACACCTCCAGTCAGCCAATAAAATCAACATAACTGTTAATTCTGGATCACTGATTGGTTGACTAAATTTTCACACCTTTACCTATACAGGTAACATTGTTATGTGCTGGGAACCAGACCCCCCCCCCCCCCCCCGGCAGAGAAGTCCTGTCTTTAAATTAAATATAGCTTGGATGAAATATTTTATGGCATTTTGCAGATGTGAATTTTGTCTGCATTTTTGGCACTTTGGGATTAATGTTTAACCTGCTGAAAAAGGCCTGGGCCCTTTTTCAGATAGGCACAGTCTGCTCATGACATATTCAAATTTGGTGGATTTCAAGAAAGAATCAGAGAACAGTTTTATATCCCACCCCCTCAGCAGCTCCTTTCAGCATTCTTCACATTCTTTCCTTTTCCCATGGCTAGCTATATCTTGTCCAGGGCATAAATCAAGAGAATAGCTCAGCCAGGGCCACATTGTCTCAATTGTCCTGTGTGACATGAATACATTGTAAATGACCAAACCAGCCATGTCATATTAGGTCAGTTTCATTTTCTGTGATTTCATTAGAGGTGATTGTGTATCTTGATCTAACTCTTTAAGCACCAAAAAAGCAAAAGACAATATTTACATCTGCAAAATTTCAAAAAATGTTTTGTCCATCGAGAATTCAAAGACTAGGAAGCAAACAGCATAGATCCAGATGAGGGGGCTCATTATGAGCCACCTCATCTGGATCTATGCTGTTTGCAAATTGAACTATTTTCATCTTGGGCACTTTAAAAGTGTTACTCCTGTAAAAGATTCAGAACTGAGTCCCAAGAAGTGTGAAATTTGTCAAAGCCACTTTGTCCTTTAATTTTGGAGGAGCGGCCATAGTGTAGTAGACTACCAATCCGTCACAGATATGATTCCTGTCTTCTCCAGTCTTTTGGACGAGGCTTTAAACTGAGGTCCTGTCTATATGACCTACGTGTTGGTGGACAGTAAACCTGATGCTCAGTCAACTTCCATGTTGCCTAAATGCTAGAGTGACTGTTAGCGAGCCATAAATTTACTTGTAGTATAAATCTGCACAGCCAGTTTTGTCAGCTTAATTTCATGCTTGGTGTCCAAACAACATGGTAGCTCCACCTCATATTGCTTTGAACAGCTGACCTGTATGGTAAATTGTGTTTTTATGGTGAAATTGGTAAGGGTCAGTTACAAAGTTAACCATACAGTGGCAATTTAACCTTTCAACTGAGGCTTAAAGGGTGTAATAAAGAGAGTTTTTGATTTACCCCAAACTACCAGATGTACTTCTTGTTTGGTTTCATGCTTAATTTGTCAGCCATTGTTTGATTTGGTTGTCATGTTTAAACCAGCAAATTTCTGAAAGACTAATTATATACCGTACATGCAGAACAACAGCAAATAAAATATACCAAGTTTTCCCTATCCAGAGCACCTTCCCTAGTAAAAGTGTCCCCTGCTTGTTTGCCCCAAAGATGTTTTGTTATACCTGTGACTAGCAGAGGGGAGACATAGGTGACTACTTTTCCAGCATTATTGGCGACTCAAACTTTTTTTTGTCGAGTTTCCTGGTTTAGCTGTACGCTTTATTATTGGGCTGACAGGCAAGAAAATGCCTTCCAAGGAATTCTTGTTCAGTAATGAACACAGCCAATTATTTTTTAGACTAGCATAAAAAATTACATGAAACTGGCCCCTATAAGTGCACATCCCTAATCTACTTACTGTCGCTAGGCACTCTTATTGGGGAAAATTTGGTACAACATTTAATCCATAAAGTGGCAAAAAAGCAGATGACAAAATTTAAGTCTGCAAAATCTTCAGATTCAAAAAACATGTTATGTCTATGCTATATCGTCTTGAGAGTTTAAAGACTAGAGGGCAAATAGTGTAGATTCAGATGAGGTGGGGCTCATGATGAGCTGCCTCACTTAGATCTGTGCTGTTTGCAAAGGACCTCTGACGGTTGTAATGTTAATTTGCCTATAAAATTAGTCAAAATGAAATTTTTGATATACCCAAGAATTTCTCTTGAAATTTGTTGCTCTCAACTTCCCCCAACTGGCTATGAATTTAATTTCTGATTTTTTAGCATACAGACTTCATTTTTTGGTGGAAAAAGCCAAATTTTATAATTAAACGTAATGGAAACAGGAAAAGTTTTTTAAAGATTCTTTTCCCCCTGTGCCTCAGCTAGCCACTTTGCATATACATGTGTACTATCATAATACACATTATATGTGAGTGGCTTGCTGAGGCACGGGGGGGGAAAGATAGTCTACAGCTGAAAAACTGAAAAAGTGGGTGGGGTACTTACACCCTTTATATCTAAAAATAGGGTAAAGTCCTTATTATTGAAAAAATATTGCATACTATCGGTAACAGTAGTGTGTACGTCAATTTTAGCATAGTTATCAATTAAAATTTCTATGTATTAGAAAACCAAAAAAATGGACTTATTTTCAGAGACTGAAAAACGCACGTATCCCTCTTGCTAAAATCGGTTTAAGTTAGTCTAGAGGCATTATAATTTTTCAAAATCACTGATAAAATGTCTTTATAGTACACAAGTCTACATATTAATGCCAAATATTTCAACTTTTGCTGCCGGGGGAAGGTGCGATAATTTGTCGAAAAATAGGCAAATATGCATTGATACTGTCAGAGGTCCTTCATTTATTTTCACTTTTGGCACTTTTTAACCTGCAACACAGCAACTAAAACATAATTTCTAGAAAAAACTTGGCAGAAAATCCCTTGTTGGAAAGCTTCATTGCAGCAAAGCATTACCCCACCCAGCCTGCCAAGTTTATCAGGTATGCATAAAATTATCTTTCTTGAGAGGGCCATAAAATCACTGGGCTGTCTGAGCTAATTTGTCAGGGGGGTATCATCATGGCTTTCTGGTGATAGCAGATAAATAAAACAGTAATAAACTTGTGTTTATGGGGTAGCTATAAAAACTAACAAGAGTGTTAAGTGTAGGAAGAAATTTAATGCCTGGTCATGGTCAGTGTGAGAAAGATAAAGAGGTAGATAAATACCAGATATTTTTTCTGTTTTCTGAAAGGGCAGTTAACTCTTTACCCTGTTTCTTGTCACATGATACCATACCTTATGGCACCTCTTTGTCAGTCCTTAGCTGAGACTTAATTTAAATCATCTTGTGGGGCCACAGCATGCTTTTATCTAGAAATATTGTCACCAAAGTTGTGGTATCATCGAAATTCAACATACAAGTCTACATGGCCTAGTAGTAAGGGCTCCAACTTCTAGATCCTTAGGTCTCTGACCACTGCAGGTTAGAGCCTCAGTTGGAGCACAAATGAGATAACCAAGGTCTGCTTGTACAAGGTCATTTTGTGTGTGTAGGGGGAGAGGGGGGGGGGGGGGAGGCTCCATATGAGTGAATCTTTTTTAAAGGGCAGTAGGCAGGAGTTAGGGAGAGGCTCAATATGAGTGAACCATTCTTTAAAGGGCAGGAGTTGGGGAGAGGCTCAGTATGAGTGAAACATCCTTTAAAGGGCAGTAAATCTCCCCCTCTCCCCCGCTCTCCTCTTTAAAAAGAATAAGAAAAATACAATAACAACCAAAATCTGTTATTGTCTTACAAATCCAGATATTAAATGAAATGTTATTTTGATGTGGAAATAAAAGTTTTGCACAACATTTCAGGTTGTCTGATCTGTCTGAAAACATGACAGCTGTACAGTAACAGTCCAATCTCATGATTAAATCCTTCACTTTTATGGCTTGGCAAACCTGAAACTGAGTTTAGCCACAGCGTCTTCCTTTAATCAAAATGTCATAAATGCATAAAATCCTTCTTGTTCAGGCCAGTAAGTAATAAAATCAACAGAAAACCAATAAAAGGCAAGGCTTATTGTGTCAATTACCCCACAAAACTGCCCTACTCCAATAAAACTTAAGGTGGTGGAAAGGTTTACAGCCAAGAAATGGCTGACCAATAATGGCTGACCAGCTGGGCACTCAGGAAGTTCATCTTGGGCTTTCAAAATGCAAGAAGTTCTACATTACAGCTATTTTCTGGCACACCTCTTTAAAAGCTGAGGATGGTGCCTTGTATAAACCTAAAATATTGATTGAAGGAAACAATATTATGATGCCTTGTGCAAACCTCTAATGTTGAAGAGGGGAAATATTATGAATCCTTGTGCATACTAACAATGATAATGAGGGGAGAATATTACAATGCGTTGTGCAAACCTCTAATGTTGAAGAGCGGAATATGCCTTGTAAAAGTCTATAATGTTGAATAGTGGGAAACAATATTATGCCCCGTGTAAACCTCTAATGTTGGAGACTGGGGAAGGGGAAATATCATGATGCCTTATGCAAACCTCTAATATTGAAGAGTATAAATATATAAATAATTGTGCAAACCTATGATGATAGACAGGGGAAATAATATGATGTCTTGTGCAAACCTATAATGTTGAATAGTGGGAAACAATATGATGCCTTGTGCAAACCTATAATGTTGAATAGTGGGAAACAATATGATGCCTTGTGCAAACCTATAATGTTGAATAGTGGGAAACAATATGATGCCTTGTGCAAACCTATAATGTTGAGTAAGGGAAAGTATTATAATGCCTTGTGCAAACCTATAATGTTGAATAGAGGGAAATAAAATGATGTTTTATGCATACTTATAATGCAAGTTTAGACTATCAGAGACATTACATGACCCTGGCCTTGGTTGTAGCATTACTGGGACAGTTTTATGACAGTGTCTCAAACTTCTGAACAACAAACCATCATCTTTTGAGATAAATCCCCCTGCATCTCTATGGCACTATGTGCAGAAAAGGTACTTAAGCCCCTTCACGGCCCTGTGGTAGTCATGGCTACAAATGACTGATATTACAATCATGTAGGGCTCTGTAGTATTTTGTATCCTATATTGTATTGTAAAATACATGTATCAAGTAATAAACATTTATCAATTTGAAAGATGAGGTTTATCAGTTCTGTCTCCTACTGTGGCTGTAAGGACCATGAAGAACATAAGAAGAGGTATGTTATCAAAATATAAACAAGTCAAATACCATAATAAAATGAAAGGTCAGTGGCTTTTAGAACAAAAACAATTATTATGCCAAAGGTTTTCAAAAACTATTGGAAAATTATGTCCTATAGTGGTGGATTTGATCGGGTGGGGGGAGGGGTGGATCAGAGGACTGGATGCATAAGCAGGTTGTATGAATGGTTGACTACTCCCTTCTCACAGCAGGGTTGCAGTGATTTCACAGAGTAATCATCTGGCCCAGTCACATCTGGCTTCATTCACCAAAGAAGTGTTCTTACTTATGATCAGATGGGATGATTGAGAGAAAGAGGAAGAAAAAGGCTACTGTCATCTGAGGCATAAACTTTGTGACAATTTGCAGTCAGACAGAGCACATTCTGTGGAATTCTTATTATGAAATACAAATGAGCCCTTTCAGATTCAAAAAGAGTATTGATATGGTTTAACAAAAGTGGTGAAGTTGAACACATGGAAGTGTTCTTGAAGGCATTGTTGAATATTGTTGTAAACCTTACCCATACCCTGCTCTCATTTATCCTTAATCCTTAACACTTTAAAAGTGCCAGAAATGAAATAAATGAATTAGCAAACAGTGTAGATCCAGAAGAGGAGGTTCATAATGAATCACCTCATATGGATCTGCACTACTTCCCAGCAGGCACATGATGTTGAAATGAAGTCATACTGATGTCGATGGGACGTAATTATGTTGCATTGATGTTAGTGCTACGTCATTTCGACGTTATGTGCCCACCGGGTTTCCCTCTATTCTTTGAATTCTCAGTATGCAATACTTGAGTCAACTTGGATGTAATTTTTTTTTTTGGCCGGGCCGCGTAGCGCAATCTGTAGGGCATCTGATTCATAAGTCAGAGGAGCTGGGTTTGAAACCCGGTCTGGCCACATACTTTCGTTTATCCTTCCGCTGATTCAAGAAGGGCAATTGTCAGTTACTAGCGAAAGTATGTGCAATAAGTACTAGTTATTAAAGAATACCTTTCTACTGAACACAGAACTCAATTTTACAAAACTTACATTCAGCCTCATACAGACTATTGTAACTTAGTATGGGGTGGGACGTCCCAACTTAATCTCAACAGACTTTTCCGTCTGCAAAAACGTGCATGCAAGATTATATTGGATTACAATGCTGAAAATGTTCTTGAAAGTATGCAAGAATTGAAAATACTGACTATATATGAAAGACTATTTTTACGAAAATCTAAATTCATGTTTAAAGTTTATAAATCAGAAACACCTCCATATATCAATGAGATGTTTAATCAAAGAATTGTTAATGATAATCTGCCTTTGTTACGGTCAGCTGTATCTTCAAATTTCACCACACCCCGACCCAACAGAGAAATATTTAAACAAAGCATCACATATTCAGGACCAATTGTCTGGAACAGTTTACCTTCTGAACTGAAAAATTTAAATACTGTTAATTCTTTTCATAATAATTTCATAAAATGGTTGAAAAGCTGATTTGTATTATCATTTTTGTATATTCTATTTTAGTTCTTCATCATTATAATATGGATTTTTTTTTTGTGTGTGTGTGTGTTTGTGTGTGTATGTTTATTATGTAGTTCTAGTTTTTTGGAGGACTTGTCATAATAACTGTACATATTTGGACAAACCCTGATTGTACTTCTCCATTTTTTTGGAGCAGTCTGATCAGGCTCTGCAGCCTTTGTTCTGCCATATTTGTCTCAATACTTACAGTTTTATAGTGTTATTTTCAGTATATATGTGAGTGTTACAGATCTGTAGAAAATGTGAGATTGCTGTAAAAAGTGTACATTATTTGGACATTTCTGTGAGCTTACTGCAATGAGTGTACATTATTGGGACACTTCTGTTCAACTGGACTGCTATTTTTGAATTTTGTGTAGTCCTTTTTCCAGTTGGGAGAATTCTTATCCAGTTTTTACTGGGTAGCATCTGGTGCAGACCTTGATTACAAAGTTTGGTGTAGGCGGTGTAATGTGGGCCTGTGGTATTTGTGTTGGTAGTTTTGTCCTGATACTTGCAATTTTTGCAGTAGGAAACTGACAGGTTGGATGTGTGTGTTCTTAAAATATGACATGCTGCATGCTTTTTTCTGTTTCTTTTCTTTTTTTCTGTCACATTGCGACTACATTTAAGAGAGGGCCACATGGAAGATTAGTGTTTAACTAAATGTGTATTTCCCTCTGTAAATAAAGTCTATTATTATTATTATTATTATTTTATTGTTAACCGCTTTGGAGGTCTAAGCCTGCCCAGGATGAGGAATAGTGTGGTTAGGTTAACTGACTGTCCCGACATGACCATAGCTGGACGTTAAGCATCAAATCAATCAATCATGGATGTAATTTTTTTTAAATTTTGTAGATGTAAATTCTTCATCTGCTTTTTCTGTGCTTTAAGGGTTAGAATTTGAGATAACACAAAATTGCATACTTGAACTTACTGTACAAGTTATTAAATATTTGAGAATGATTTAATTTATGTAGATCCTAAAAGAGGGTTTGTAACTTCAATATACCCTGATTATAACAACCACTTATTAAGCCCATCAACTCCTATTGTTAGTACATTTTAATAACTTTGGAATATAAGCAGAACCATCTCCCATTACAATTTTATTACCATCACCTGTGGCATAAAATAACCTTTATTTACCGAAATTACGAAAATTTTGGGACATCTTAACCAGTTACTGTAATTTTCCTAAAGTCGGAACAGTTATGCAAAATATGCATTTTTTTGCAAAGTTTCGAAAAAATTGCAGATGAAATGGCAAACAATGCAGACCCTGATCAGACTGCTTCTTAGGAACAGTCTGATCTGGGTCTACACTGTTTGCCCTGACACTTCTGTTCTAATATTCTGGGTCGCTATGGTAACCTTTATTTAACTTAACAATCATACAGTAAGCAAAATGGCTGATTTTAATTATCTTTTATTGCCTGTGGAAAAGATAAAAACAGATTAGCTCTAAGGAGATAGTTTGAAAGCTGGCAGGAATGTAATGATATTAATATTTTGCGTTTTTGTATGTCTGCGCTTACTTCTTGCATTACTATTTGAGTCATGATTTTTTATCATACCAGATTAAACAGAAGTAGCGTTTTGTCCATTGTATTCCTTTGGTAGTACAGCCATCAATACATGCATTACTGTGAATCCTAGCACTTAAAAGCTCCGTAACTGATGTCAGTTTTATGACTTAAAATGCATGGTCTGATGACCGTCATATTTTGTCCTTGAGTTTAGCTCCATTTTTAAGGCCTCCTTCAAGATAAATTCTTACTCTGCAATACTGTTTTTATTTAGTCTAATGACGTATATTTCATTGTCTGATGACTTTGTTATGTTTTGTAACTTGTTTCCATCTGTAATAAACAGAAAGACAACGAGGCAATAAACTTGACTTTGCTGGACGCAAACCTTGTATTATTGGCTTGCGCTTTCGAGCGCAAGCCAGTATTCAAGTGGTTTAGTGATACCGAGTTATTTTCGGAAGAAACGATACGTCACGCTTGGTCGGAAAATACCAATAGAGTTTGTACTGCAACGACTCCTTCTAAACCTTTTTAGGGACGCAAACCATATGGATTGGAAAGCTCGTTCCGGTTTGAGACTGCCTTTCTTCATGATTTTCTCCACAAACATGAAAATTTCTTTTTAACAACAAACAAAGACACGTACGATTTGTCTATTTTTATCCACTTCCAATTTACCTCATCTGCTAAAAATAACAGATGGAATACCTATTTTTGATAGTGCATGTACTTTGTTTTGATATTTCCGTTAAAAAGCACTTTTTTCTTTCACAAGTGCCTTGAACTTGGGTACAAATCTTTTGCTTTTTATAAACTGATTGCATAAATATAAAACTCTGAATTTAATGCAAACTATTTGGCTTTGCATCCTACGAAATAAACCAAAACCTGTGTAAGACACAGTGTTTATATATAGCTTAACTTACAAGCATTAGCTTTTCCAAGAATCATGCAGCGGCGTCGCGAAAAAATAGGCCTCAGGGCATCGCATAATTTGACTAGTCAGAGCAGCCGGCACACTGTCCAGAGCCGGTGCATTCTTGGGGTCTGATCAGTCTTTTTCGGCATATATATTCTTCATGATGCAGACATCTTTCATGCTGAGGATAGACTGATCAGAATGCGCCTATGCCGGGGTGGGCTGATCTGTGTTCAATGTATCTATAAAACCTAAAAGAGCATCAAAAATAGCGAAGTTCAAATTCATTGTTTAAATTTAGAAGCAGGCGCTTTTGACAATTTTCCCCTTATCACTCATCACATTTACTGAAAAAAATATATCCCATCTATCCGTGTGTGTGGCTTATATGTACAACATGTAAAAGCTGGTAATGCAGGTGCGTAATATCAACGCATACGCATTGCAACAGCCATTTCCATGACAGGAAGCGATATAATGTACACATTTTTAGCATCTGATAAATTTCCTATTGCCCATTAACATGTTCATGAATAGCTGAACTGGGACCTCTTGCAATGATACAAGTACAGAAAAAGGGGACAATTCAGAATCGTTAAAATTTGAATCTCGTTGATTTTTTGATTGAGATATTGCTTAACATCCACGGTAAACAACTATGGTCATGTCGGGACGGTCAGTTAACCTAACCACACTATTCCTGGGCAGGCTTAGACCTCCTAAGCGGTTAACCAGTACTAAGTGCACGTACTTTCGCCAGTAACTGACAACTGCCCTTCTTGAATCAGCGGAAGGAGAAACGAAAGTATGTGGCCAGACCGGGCTTCGAACCCAGGACCTCTGATTTATGAGTCAGGTGCCCTACCGATTGCGCTACGCGGCCCGGCTAATCTCGTTGAGGATGACTGTTAGGAATTCATGTACAGCTTTATGACAATGGAGGGGCACAGGCAGTTAAACTCAGCATCATCGCACCATCCAACCAACCGGGGCGTCCTTTTTACTTCACCTACAAATGTAAAGAGAAATATTTACACTCGTCGACGATTTCCTTGGATGAACCTATACTGAACTGACGATGTTCATATATCCATGAACAACACTCATTCATGCGATGTTATGCGTAAGCGACGTTATGGATAATTCAAATAGATGATGAGCCGACGTAGCATTTGATATAGATCTACGTCATGTCCTAGTGGCGGCTTTTGTACGTTTGAAACAGTCTTTTCTAAAATTTGATTCAAATTGAATGCGACTAAGCAGCCGTAAAGAAAAGACTTGAAATATGTTCATATAGTAATTCTCCTTGAGACATGTCTAACGGCCAAAACGTTGGAAAACATTTTTCTTTTTCCTTGTGTGTGTGTGTGTGTGTGTGTGTGTGTGTGTGTGTGTGTGTGAATATTTCCTCAATTTGTTTTTCAAATAAATAACCTCACACCTGTGGATAATGCCACCATTCAAGAAGATAAGAAATTAAATACATTGCTAAATAAAAGTTAGCATTAGAAAGTGCACTCTTCAATAACTCATGAAAATTTCACTGTCTTAGCTGGGCAAGCCTTCCTTTTAAAAGGAAATTTTATTTTATGACCTTGACCTAAATTAAATGAGGTTATTTTTGTTAACACAAGGAATTAGCTCCATTCTTCAGTAATCAGCCTAAACTGACTAAATGATTATCAACAGGCCAGAAAATCTTTCCTGCAATCTGATGCAAGCTGATACTTGTACATGTAATAAGTATTTATTTGTTTAGTTTTGTGAAATGAACCGTTTCCCTATCTCATGTAGGTACCGACCAGATAAAACGAATAGGAAAAGATTGATTTACTAAAGCAAATATTAACATTTGGTTAAACTTAATGGATTTACTCAAACAGATGTTAACATATGGGTAAACTTGAAGATATCACTAAGTAAATATACCTTGTATATGTTAAACCTTTCAGTGTCATTTGACTTGAGCCACGAAAAAATTAACTGTACGCCTTGTGTGCACAGCAAACTCCCAACTCAGTGTGCATTGTATGCAAGGGTACAGTCACTGATTAGAGCTTATGCACGGCTTTGGAGGAGCCATAGTTTGTTGAAGCAAACAGAGAAGACTCAGAGCAGCCTGCACATTTGTGCAGGCTGCTCTGAGTCTTCACTGTTTTCTAATGCACAAAGGTTAATTTCTTATGAGCCTGCTCATTTACAACAAATTTATGAAGATCAGAGGTGTGCTTAAAGCACTCTTAGTTAAAAATTTAGCAAATGTTGGGTAAATATTAGAGATTCTTCGACAATAAAAAGCAAATGTGCCTTGTATATGAGCATCTGAAAAATTTATTCTTTGGTCCACCCTTTTTTCTTGCCACAAAAAAAAGAGCTTTGGGTTTGTTGGATGTAGTATACTAGAATTACCATGAATATTTGGTTTCGTCTCAGTTTTGTCCTTATGAAACGGGGGACAAACAGCATAGACCCTAATCTGACAGCCCTAGACAGATACAGCTTCATTTAAAGTACATTGTAAAGGTACAAGTAGATTTTTTTACTGTTACTCAATCAGCCATTGCTAGAGCTGTTGCAGAACTCCAGGTATTAGACAGGTAATGGTAAAAAATAAAAGATTTGGGTGGGTATCTCCCTAAAAACTTTTTGAATTCTCTAGAATCCCAAGGAGCCCCAGTAGCTCAGTAGGTTAAGCGCTCGCCTGCTGCAGAGCTCTAGATAAGAGGGAGTATTTGGTGATAATAAGGGATAATTTTTGTTAATTCTGCATAAAAATGTATGTTGTGACCCATCATCTGAACCGTCTCGACGAGACGGTTCAGATGAGGGGTCAGTCACCATCTGAACCGTCTCGACGAGACGGTTCAGATGAGGGGTCACAACATATGGTTTCGATGAAAAATAAGAAAAATTATCCGTAATTATCATCAAATACTCCCTCTTATCTAGAGCTCACCTGCTGATCTTGGGTTTGAAACCTGCTGGAGGAGGAAACCTTTCCAAACATAAACAGGGTTATATTGCACATAGCCATTTATTATTAGCCTCCCATCATCCTTATATGGCTGAAATACTGTTAAAAAGGACAAAAAATCGCACGTCATTCGCCCATCCATCTATCCATCTTTAGAATCCCTGGGGTCGGGAGGGTCTAATTAACACAGACACTTAATTAGCTTAAATAGTTTAAAGAGATCCCAAAAAAGTGAATAAATACAGGAGAAATAAGAGTGAGCTCAGTCTCTTTTTGGCTAGACTGAAAAGGCTTCAAGCCTAGAGACATCATAAACAGGTATACCCAAATATAATTCATAACCACAAACTGGCAGATGCAATGTTTTCATCATGGAGTCTGCTTCTAATTAGATATGACGTACATAATGAATCTGGTTCGACAAGTTACATTAAGAAACACTGCCATTTCTGAAGTCCAGATGACCCCCTCCCTGCTCCGAACACACAAATCGTGAAAGTTCTCATAGGAGTACCACTATATTTGAGCTACTGCGCATCATAAAAAGGAGCTTTAAGTATGGGCAAACAGGGCAGACTGGTCAGACTGCATGTGCAGTCTGATCAGTCTGCCCTGTTTGCATGAGCAGCTTTTGGATCTGTGAAAGGTGCCCTCCAGGGCTCTCTCTCGAGGGCTCACACCAGGGATTTGGGGACCTAGACTTTACTGTCTGCACACCTGAAAGGCACCTTTTCTTACGTTGCGGCTAATTTAGGATTCGTTGATGAAGTTTCGATGAATTTTTTGAACAGAAAATGGGCTGGCAAATTTCAGAATTATTCTAAAGCCATGGGCTAATTTGTTAAAACACATTTTGGTATGTGTTTTTAATGTTTAAGTATGTGGTAAACATCCTAAGCATCGCAAGATACCAAATGTAAGAAGATTTTTGTCAGATATTGCTTACAACAAAGAAATGCTTATACAAAGCTTGCCAGGTTTGATATTAGGGTAAGTGATGATTTCAGCTTTAATGTTGTGTTTAATTAGCATTGTTTTTTCTGCTGCTGGTGTCTGGTACAAACACATTCGTAAAAACTTTAGAATTTACTGATACTGGTATGTGGTACCAACTACCTGTATGTGAAATCTAACAAGCCATCTCTCTTGGGCTGAATAGAGTACCCAGTAAATGGAGTGGTAGTGAAATATTAAAACTACTAAATGCAATGGTAGTGAAATATTAAAACTACTAAATGCAATGGTAGTGAAATATTAAAACTACTATATTTCTTCTAATGAAATGTCCTGAGGCATTGCAGTTCACAGGCCTCCTATAAATGGCTCTACTGGGACAAAATACGAACTTTGGTTTGGACTGGAGACAGTTTTATTATTTGAAATTTAGTCCCTATTTTTACAGAAATCAGGCAACAAGCTTTTATTAGGAAGGGAGTGTTTATTTGAAAAATATGGTAGTTGACCTTGTAAGGGCTCACCAAGGCACTTCTCATGTCAGAAGCCACAAAATATGTTTCACTACAGAAATAAGAAACACTACCTGCATTATCTATGGAACCCGCCCTTTCCTTGATTTTTACAGAGGCACTAAGGGGAGATTGGTCTTGGAATCCATAGGGCAAAAGAAGGGAATCTTGGTTTTAAGGCACTTTTTCAAATGATACCACTCATTAAGGCCTGGTCAGCTGTTCAGGCCAAGTTTTTGTTTCTGGACAAGATTGTTTGTGGGAGGCACTAATATAATCAGACAGATCTGTATCCCTGGATCTGCTTAATTGGACATCTGTGTATTGCTCTGATTGGAAAACTGTACAGATTGTAAACAACATGGAATGATAGATTTGTTCTGTCTGTAGCTCAGAAATAAAGCATATTGATGGAGGGGTCAAAATCAGAATACACCTTGAGCATTCACATTCCTGTATACATATGATAGGTTTCTCAAGGTTATGTTGTAGCTTTTCCACAGCTTGTCAGAATTAAATTTTTTTCCAGAAATTGGTTTGCACAATCCTTGGCAAATTGTACATATGAACTCCACCACTTGAACTCAACCATTGCCCCAACTAAAAGACTTTATTCACAGTCGTATATTTTGAGGCTGTAATATAAATGTACAAGAAAAATGTGTGGAGCAAAAAGAATTTGAATTCTTCATCAGATTCACTTACTCTATAAAGAAAAAAGAAGAGTCATAAATTTTGAATTATTTAAATCAGGAGTTGTCTGCTCTTGATTGTTAATTGTTTCATTTCAGTCAATGCCTGTACATTTAACATTGAGATGAGGTGAGTTAGGCTATCTATCCTGTGATGGCTCTTGTTTAAATATTTTGTCTGTTTCTTATTTCAGAAGAAGTCAAACCTGAGACCATAATCATCCCAGTGAGATCTGATGAGCTTCAAATACCAAAATATACAGGTAATGGATGTATGCTTTTCCTGTTAGTCGTAACCAGATTCCATCTTTACTGCAAATATGCAAATGTTCCGACAAAGTTTTCACCTCAGCAACAGAGTAGACCTAGATCAGAATGCTCCTTAGGAGCAGTCTGATCAAGGTCTACTCTGTTTGCCAAAGCTTCCACAACTAAAATGCCAACTGATAGGCCAAACAGATGTCAGAATTTAACTACGGAGGAGTTCAACACCAAAAATAGTTGAAATGTCCAAATATTGCTAGAAAATCGTGGTTCTGAAGGGTTGGTCAGCAATCTGTGGTTAGTATCATTTGTGTGTAAATCAGTTGTGATTAGTGATTAGTCTGGTATTTATGCTGGCACTTAAAACCTCATCAGCAAGAATACCTTGCTTGTGTGGCTTGTTTCTGTATTGCAAACAGGCATTTAGTGAATGCTACCGTAGTTCCTGCAACAAACACTACCCAGAAAAATACAGGGACAATTATGTTGAAAGTCATAAATGGTTTGTTTCGGATATAATTTTAAAACAAAAATATGTTATATGTTGAAATTTTAGGTAAGGGCTCTTCCAGAGTTGTTGAGAAAGAGGGAGTAGATGGCAATTTTTTTCACGTTTAAATTTTTGTTAAACATGAGTGGTAGTATTAGTCAATATAAACCAGTTCCAAGTTTACATTAAGGTTGCAGCAGATTAGCTGACATCCTCTGGATGATGCTGCTAGCCAAAGGTCAAGGTCACAGACTTTAAAATTATTCTAAATTCGAAAAAGAGTGACTGATGAAATAAATTAGCAGAATTTAATTCCCTGTGAAATATTTTATTTAAAATTATGTGCTAATTTTGTTGTTGTTGAAAGCTTGGTTTTCATAAGTGGTGGCATAGGGTGTACTATGATGAGCCCATACTCACTTGCTCGTAAAGACAAATATTCTTGTTTATTGGATTTCATTATCCTATTATGCAACCAGTGACACTGCTATTTCATCAAAGGAAATACCCCATCTCACATAGGTAATGACATAACAAGTCATAAAACCAATAAGGACTGGGTTGGGGGGGGGGGGGGGGGGGGGGGGGGGGGGTGGATGCGTCTACAGAGTAGGGAATATTTGTCTTTAAGTTTATAACAATAATAACAGTTTCCCACAGCCAGAAATTTGAAAATATGTTTACTAAGATATTACTGAAGGGAAAAATTTGATGTATCAGAAGGTCTAAGTGACCCCTTGCACATATAACTGACCTTTTACCAAGAGCCTATCCACACCTACTCTTAGATCAGATCTAGATAAGATAGGATTGGAACTTCAGCAGTATTTCAATCATGCCAGTGTTTGTCTGTTTACAAAGATGGAAACAGATACCCTAATATTTGGCTAAAGCCACCTGGCTCAACTTTCTGCTAGCCTGGCTTCCAGCTAAATGGTTATTTAGTGATACATGGCTACATCAAATATTTCAAGATTGGTAACTGGTTTTGGGAACATATGCAAACAGTGCAGACCCAGTTTAGATGCCAAATAATGTGGCATCTGATCAGGGTCTACTCTATTTTGCTTACAGAAATCTCTATGCAAAATACAATAAAAATGAAAATATCGACAGAATCCTTAAAACTAGAAATGGATCGACTCATTCCAGTGGTCAACTGGTCAAGAAGAGGTTTACAAGTACAGTATGGGGACAATGGGATGGGCTCAACTTTTCATACCATGTGCCCACTATACAGTAGCCTTTGAGATCCTATGGCTACTCTTTACCAATATGGTACATCCAGAAAGTTGCCTGCCTTAGAAAAAATTGAGACAATCCATGGAGGTGTGTGTATCCAATCAAATTGATTTAGACAGATGATGCAAAGAGAAGTATCTATAGCAGGATATGGAAATGAATTATATCTAATGAGACAATCAAGCCACTGTTCCATAAGTGAGTTATATCATTGATTGTTCATTGTAGGAAACAGAACATACCTGTGATTAGAAACACTGAGATATTGATACTGATAGGAGTTATCTGACCTTGAATCAACAACAGAGTCTGCACCTATCAGAGGTAATTAGTATCAAAGGGTCTTGCTAGTGATACAAATTAGTCATAATTATTTTGTTCTGTTACTGATCAGCAGAAATAAGAATACACAAACCTCAGTGGCTAAACACTGCTGCAAACTTGCCCGAAAAATAACAACCAAAAAACTTGCTGTGGGGTTTCATTCGTAGAGCACATGGCCTAGTGGATAGGGCGTTGCCTTTCACACATGGTGGTGCAGGTTGGACTCCCATGGGCTGCACATGTCTGTTAGATTTTTCTTATCCAATAGACCCAGTGACTGCTCTGAGCTGGGTTAAATGGTATCAGGATTGCAATGTCACTGAACAGCAGTGGTGGTGTCCGCCATATCAAACAGGCAAAACTGTACTTGTGCACATAAAACGCTTCCCCTGAAAGTACACAGATGTTGGCAAGACTAATGAGTGCCCACAAATTGAGTCTTTTTGATGGAAAAGAATATACCCACATTCTATTCTATTGTCTTTTATTGCTTCTAAAGTATTTTATACATACACACAGTTGTCCAACTCTGTTACTACGTAAAAGGAAATTCAACGACTTTTGTTACAGGAATTTACTGATTAAGCTGTCAGTGATACAGCTATTCAACGACTGTTACGGAAATTCAACGACTAAAAACATTAAGAAAAGATCTGAAATGTAAAAAATCTCAAGTAATGGCAAATATATTTCTTATTTTTGATAAAATATGACAGAGATCTCAACACAGTATGTTTCAGATTTAAATAATATAAATTAAGAGATATTTTTGAAAAAAATGTAATAAACTCCTGATGGTCTTAGTTTTACAGTAAATGGTTAATAAACATAATTTTTGTTTTACCATTATATATTGCATGCTAGTCTATAAATGTGACATCAGTATATTATTAAAAAACACCCGTAGATATAATCAAATTACAATCAAACATGAGTTTTTTAAATTATGTGTTACAGAAATTAGCAGACCTTGTTACAGTTATTAGCAGACTTTCAAGAGTAGGTTACAGTTATTGACCGACTTTTACAATGTATTATTATGGTCTAATAACAGAAAAATGACCTCAATCAGATTTTAGCTCTTGTTATCTGAATCTTATTATAGTTTGAATGTCAAAGGGAATAATATAAACTGATGCAAGTGCCACATTTCTTTTGCCTATTGGTTTACTTTAGAATGTTTATTTAAATACTGAAGATTTGTTCCTTTATAAAAGAAATGGGTGAAAATCTTTAGGCTCACTTAAGGATTATTTTGTCATGCATGGGTTTCTCGCTTATAAAGGAGAATGCATTTTCAAAATGGAATAATGAAAAAAAATCTGATTTTGTCACAGTGAGATGCCACTATTGTCGATTTAAGTCAGGTGACCCAAACTCCAATATTCAATAAAAAGGTATATAAATGAGAGACCTGCATTTGTTTTGTCTGGATAAAATCCTAACAACAATAAATATAAAGCTACAGCCTCAACATTCGTGGAGGAGAGAAATACAATTTGATGCATCAGCCATTTCCCCTGATATCACATCTGAAAAACTTCAATTTCTGTGACAAATATATTCAGTGAAAGTTCTATGCACAAATTGAAAAAATTAAATAATGAAAGCTCAAGCTGGACAAAAGGATTATAAGCGCTATAATACGTTATTAGATAGGAAGTCATTGAACTGGACACCAGTGTAGATTTGAATGAATTCATACAGCGAATTCCTGTTACCATTGAAAGGGGAAAAAATACAGTGTTGTACCCGAATTACAAATACTCCTTCCACATGTAACTGATGTTCTAAGAAGACACAACAGAACTATAAAACAGCTGACATTATTTTTTTTTTTGCATATGACTGCAAACGGAAAGTTCAATATTGACCATATGGCTGTACTTCTGTTTGTTTCAGTCAAATAGGAAATGTCCATGCGATGCAGTTTCCTCGTGCAATTCAGTAGTTTTGGTCTGAGTCCTTGTTCCGTGCAAAATTTATTTGATTCATATGTGGTTATAAAAGCAACAGAATATTACTGGGACAACAATCAATAGAAAGTCTGTCTCCTGACCTTGAATCAGTCAATGTCGAATGTCCGTCCATTTGTAGTTGAAGGGAAGAAAACATTACACTTGCAAATAGACTGTAAACAGTCTGGAATAATACATTCTGTCTTGTTGAATAGCTGTAACATAACAGATAATTTCTGTAACATAGAACATGGAGTCGGTTAATTTCTGTAACATAGCAGATAATTTTCAAATAGCAAGTCAAAGGGGTAAAAGTGAATGAAAATATTCCACTATCTATTTTTTCTGTCTTGGAAATCACAGGTGTACAGAAAATATACAAAAACCTCATTAAAATACATACCCATAAAACAAGTAAGAGTGGAAGCGTCTGCTAAAGTATTTGTCTGATAATGCCTGTAACAAAAGTCGTTGAATTTCCTTTTACGTTGTAACAGAGTTGGACAACTGTGATACAGAAGTTCCCTGTTTCCATTTCGTCCCATTATACTGATCATGTTGGCACTTTCAGTGATATGTAAAAAAGGTTACCATATATCTCATCAACTGTGATAAAAACTTCCATTATAAGGAGAATGAGCTACCATACTTAATCCAATTACTGGAGCACCTTAACCAATTAACATAATTATCTTAAAGTTTTAACTGTCCAGCTGTGTGTCAAAATGGCTAGGGAAATGGCAAACACTGTTTGCTGTGGCATTACTGCTCAAATATTTAGGGCAGGTATAGGAGCATTGTGAAGCTACAAGAGATAACCTCTGCACCTGTGTCTACAGAAGCTCCATAATAAATCTTCTGGTTGATAAAAACTTTGACATAAAACATTTTCCCTGCTTTCTCATGAAAAGTTGAATGTTTTTCACATGTAGTTTTAAACTCCAGGTGCATCCAGAAAAGACAGAGAAGAGGCACCCCACCCCTCTCCCCTTTCCAGATAAGGCAAAGGATTTATCTGTGAAAATGAAGCAGCTGTAGATATTAAGGCAAGTCCTTAAACTATTGCAAATTCAGGTAGTCTGCCAGTATCCTAAGGTAACAATGGACATTTTATATAAGCTTTATGACGAATTGTAAGATTATTTTAGAAGTTTTTTCACTGATATTTTCAACCATTTTTTTTAAATGGGTGCTTGTACCGATACTTTGAACAGATGGGGGAGGGGGTTGGATGGGTTGCATATCTAACTAACTTTCTCTCACATTAAAATATTGACAGCTACCTTGATCTTGCTGCTGACCTTGCAAGGTCATGTCCAGGGGAAGGAGACTGCCAATGGCTTTCCACAAGTTCTACTTGAGCTTCATAATTCAATTGTCATCATAACAATGTCCTTCCAGTACTCCAGGCCTAACAGCCACTAGAAGATCATATCTACTGCAGAGTTTTTTGAATCACACTTTATTTCCTTTTGTTGTAAGAAATGTTGTTCTTCACCAGCTATTGTTCATATTTACAGCTAAGACCAGAAATTCTTGGCACATGTTTTATTGGCAGGCTCAAGCAGAGGTGTAACCAGGTCAATAAAAATGACAGGAAAATTAAGTGGAAAAATGGAAGCAGGTGGAAGCCATTGTTAAACTGACCAAGTGTTACATGGTGTTGGCAATTTATGGGCAATTTTCTGACTGATTGACAGGTCTGTCAATGGAAATCCAAACAGCTGTTGTGACAAGAGAGGTGCCATGTGAAAATGGACATTATTGCATATGCAAACAGCTAAGACTCAGATTAGCCTGTGCAAATGCACAGGCTAATCAGATATTGCTGTTTGCAATATATACTCCTAAAGATCCACAGATTATTAATGCAAAAAGGGAAGAGACTGATCAGACTATGATCCTATGGATGTACAGAGATCTGAGGTTTCCATAGAAAGCCCCCTTTTATCATGGCACGGCTCATATTATGATTTTTCCATAAATTTCAGTAACAGAAGGAATTGATATGGTTCCTTTCCCTTGATGGTAAAATTATTAGTGTTAATTCTCAGTGGAGATTTGGAGAAACAATAAAATTCATTTTCAAATATTTGAAATATTTTCATAGTGCATGATAGAGCCAACAGTGTAAGAATGCCCAATATCATAATTATAATGTCATTAGTTTCTGCAGAACAGTCTCATCTGAGCATGTACAGCCACTGTTGTGGAGGAAATCCAGTGAGAAAATCACACATCACTTCCTGTAATCTGCAGTATCTTTTTAGAAAACACTGCCTGAAGATCAATTAACTTAGTGATGGAGCCAACAATGACAGAATAGTGCTAAATATTACATTGAGAACTGGTAGCCCCTTTCTGGAAAATGCTTGTGTGCTTGGAATTTGAAAGTATGTCAGGCATTGAAAAGGACATCACCAAAACTGTCCTACTCTTCACTACATCCCCAGTGTCTAACTTTATCTGCAATCTTTTTGCCTAAAAATAGATTTTTCATACTTTTTGCCAAAAATTGTTTACTTTTGAAATGGAATGCACTGGGTCAAAACTGTAAAATTCAGGGTATGGCTTTCAATGGTAAAATATTTCCTAGGTACATGGAACAGAATGAGATATCATTAATATTAGGAATAGTTTAATGCCCCAAGTTTGAATTGGTCTTGTGATGAATGGCCGTCTAGTCTATTCTAGCCCATAACCGTTCAAGTTGTAGGGGCACCATAGATGATACCATAGCAGGTTGCTGACCTTGAAGTA
This sequence comes from Ctena decussata, assembly GCA_963989385.1. NCBI lineage: Eukaryota > Metazoa > Mollusca > Bivalvia > Lucinida > Lucinidae > Ctena > Ctena decussata. The sequence continues at coordinate 5,183,086 of OZ022500.1, forward strand.
TATTTGAAAACTATATGAAAATTACTCTGGAAACTGATCTTTGAAATCACCATGTAAATGCTCATAACAATGTGATTGATGGCTATGCTGTAGTTTGTGTTGTGTATTAGATTAATACATTGCTATCTACAGTCCCATCTGATCTGGAGGGACAACTTCAAAGGAACAGCTGTATCATAAATAAATGTCCATTGTTCTGTGAAATCATAAAGATAAATTAACATCATCAAAATGAGCTTTCCATATTGCTCTGGCCCAGTTTTTATTTAGCTTTCATTTGAAGCTACAGGTTGGTTCAGAAATGATAAGGAATATGCATGCCACAGGTTGATGCAGAAATTATCAGCAGCAATATGCATCCCACAGGTTGGTTCAGAAATGATCAGGATTATGCATCCCACAGGTTGGTTCAGAAATGATCAGGAATATGCATTCCACAGATTGGTTCAGAAATGATCGGGAATATGCATTCTACAGGTTGGTTCAAACATGATCAGGAATATGCATCCCACAGGTTGGTTCAGAAATGATCAGGAACATGCATTCCACAGGTTGGTTCAGAAAAATGATCAGGAACATGCATTCCACAGGTTCAGAATCCCACAGGTTCAGAAATGAAATGATTGATTCAAACATGATAAGGAATATGCATTCCACAGGTTCAGAAATGATCAGGATTATGCATTCCACAGGTAAGTTCAGAAATGATCAGGAATATGCATCCCACAGGTTCAGAAATGATCAGGAATATGCATTCCACAGGTTGGTTCAGAAATGATCAGGAATATGCATCCCACAGGTTCAGAAATGATCAGGAATATGCATTCTACAGATTGGTTCAGGAATACACATGGCTGTGGCCTACATATTCGTAAATAAAAACCATTGCAAAAGCTTTAATTAGGAGCATATTTAGAGTAATTGAAGGGAGAGGATTTGTGATGATGCCAGTATAAGAGTAATTGAAGGGAGAGGATTTTTGATGATGCCAGTATAAGAGTAATTGAAGGGAGAGGATTTTTGATGATGCCAGTATAAGAGTAATTGAAGGGAGAGGATTTTTGATGATGCCAGTATAGTTATGGTGAGAAGAGATGATTTTTAGTTTTTAAGGGAAGATGATTTTTGATGATTTCATTTTGCATGTAGTTATATTGAAGAGAGAAGATTTTTTTATGATAATGCGGTGGTAGGACATTAGAAAAAAAAGGATTTGTTTGGGTGAAGACAGGTCAAAAAGGCAACAGAATAAATTTGGTTCCCTGAGTGACAGCTTTTTTTGTCCGCAATAAATTAACTAAAGGTGAGGACAGTGTTTGACACTGTATAATGATGCAAGTAAGAGATAATGATTCTAGCGATTATCATGTCCATTTTAGCCATAGAAATCTGGACATGAAGATTTAGATTTCTCTGTCATAAGTTGAAGACTGGATGACAACTTATGATGTGATCTTGGTGATAACGGTCATAAATTATCAGTGACTGAGAGGTGCTGATAGCTGGCAGGGGGTCAGGCATTACTCTCTGTCTTGATTTTGAAGATTTAAGATTAGATAATGTTGTATCATTCTTATCAGATGTACATTAGTACCTAATCAGGAACTCCATAGTGAAACTCTGTTGAGCAAGATTAGAACCTGAGTAATTTTCCTGTCTTCTATTTTGATATTTCAGGTAAGGCTATAGGGAAGTGTCATACCCAGACTGTCAGGTGAGTTACTCATAAGAAAAAATTAAAAAATTTAAAAAATCTGCAGTGGTCCAATGTCTCTTGTCTTGAAATTTGGATTTTGGCTGTTGCCCTTTTAACTCAAGGTGAGTTAAAAAGCCATGCCTATCCTACGGGCTCCCCCTCAGCCTAAGGCTGAGAGGGAGCTTGTAGGATAGCCAGGTTCTGTCATCTGTCCCTTCTCCAACATTTCCAAACAACTTCTCCTCTACCGTCCCGACATGACCTTAGTTGTTTACCGTGGACGTTAAGCATCAAATCAACCAACCAACTTCTCCTCTGATACCACAGGGTTAGTTGAAACCAAATTTCATATGGGGGCCCATATGGGTTGGGAGAATGAAAGCTTGTTCAACTCTCACCTGACCAGCTTAGCTGCCAAGGCCGTATATGGTAAAAACCTTAAATGTCTTCTCCAGTACCAAAAGACTGATGGCCTTGAAACTTGGTGTAGATAGCATTGTGTACTGAGTACTACAAGTTTGTTAAAATGATGAGCCTGGGTTGACTTTTTTATGGCAAGGTCAGACTTGCTCCATTGTGCTTTTATACAGGAAAACGTAGACTGGCTCCAGTCGAATCTGTAAATATAAGCATCTCTCTTCTGATGGGTCAGATTTGACCCTATGTCAGCAGTAGAGAATTTTCAAACATAGGGTCTGGGGCCTGACTAAGGAAAATGCGATAAGATCTTTCTGAAATTCATGAAGACTCTGGTACAAAAAGTGGAGATCATGTATGTGTACTTCAGGCATCTCCTCGAAAGCCACTGAGCTTTAAGCCAAATTTCATATGAAGCCTCCATGGGTCAGGGTATTAAATAAAAGTTGTTTGGTAATAAGATTTACATTTTTTTTCTCCAGAACCAAACAGCCCATGATGGTTTGAAACTTAGTATTCAACACTTAGAATTCATGCACTAGGTTGGTCTTTGACCTTTTATTCAGGGCCTCATTGCCCTCTTGTTTTCTGTCATTCAAAGTCTTAATCTTTTCCATGGAATCTTAGATTTAAATTTAATGTATTTTGAGAGCTATCTGTTTTTTTTTGCCATATCAGATGATGATATTAATTAGAACAAGAAAATGCTGATTTTCCATACTGTCACCATCAGCCTTTGTGTTAAATTGTACTTCACTGGATGAATTAACACAATAAACAGTGTAGATCCTCCTTAGACTGCGTCTGGTCTGGGTTTGCATTGTTTGCAGAAACCTCACCTTTCACTTCTAGCAGGTCAAGGTGAAATCAAGGTGTTAAATGTTTGGTTTCAGTTTTCACATTTCCACAGATCCAAAAATCGCATTTTAACCTTTTACAGCCTTACAGTTTGTCAGGTTCTTTGTCCCCCAGTTTTATTGCAACACTTTCAAGATTTTCCTTTATCATTTTGCCCCATTTCGGTCCATTAGCATATAACTGCTATAAAACAGGAATGGCCTAATTGGCCCTAAGTACAGAACTGCACAATGTCCATTTCAATGAACACTAGATATGATTGACAGATAGGTGATAAAATTAGACTGATAGTGACATCACATCTCATTATCTCATCTCTAGGGATCATAATAAAACCCTGTATGCACTCCAGTTCTTATGTAATGTTTACCTGTACTTTAGTAAAGGAAAAGAGCCAAAGTGGGGGTGGGAGAGGTACCATATTACCCTAAGTATTGGGATGAATGTGTACAGGGAGAGCTATTATACTACCCCCGGTGTCGGCGTTAGTGGAGGTGGCGGCGTTAGCAAAATGTTAAAAGTTTTACGTTAAAGTTTTTTTAGGTGATGGGCAAAGCGCTGTCAGGCGAGCTATCCTGTCCCGCTGACAGGTCTTATTGCCTCTGTTCTCAGTTGGGGTCATCTCTTTAAATAAAGAATATGCCCTGAGGGGCAGATTCTGTAAGTGTTGGCCCCATTTTGGAAGGACTACATCCTAATTAAGCAAACAGGAAGTCACAAAAGTTTTTCCCTTTGTAAAAATGGCTGAAACTAACATAATGTACCATTCAACTTTAGCCGCCATTTAATGATCAGTCCCCAACGGGCACACATGATCAAAATGACATATTGACGTCGATGCGATGTGAAGACATTGCATCGATGTTAGTACGACGTCATTCCGACGTCATGTGCCTGCTGGGTCCACACTTTTCACAGTCTGGTCCAGGCCTGTTTTTTGTCACAATGCAGTTCAGTTTCCTGAAAGATATTAGTTTCATTTCAGATTTTTGAACTCACAGACTGACCCAGGTCTACAGTATAATCCTGTCATATAGTCATTTGATTTTTATGGTTTTTGTGACCTGACAAGCTGAACAGCGACAAGAGCAATGAACCTATTGAAGTCAGGATGTCTATTAACCGGCTGATCAACTTTTAAGACTGTATTTACAGATATGTCAGTAGGCGGTACACAGTGGGTGTGGCTTAGTGAATTAGATACTGTCCAGTGAAATAATTACAAGACTTTCTAAAGGAAACCAGATTGCATGAAGAAGCATTTATTTTAAGATTTCTAAATAAGGAAATAAGTTGAAAGTTAAATCTAGCAATATTTTACATATATTGATACAGTTAAGTTAAAAAATAAATGAAAAATATATCAAGTTGTTTTGTCCTGCTGTACAATTTATTTAAAAGTGTTACAAAGTGCACACATGATCTTACTTCAATAAATATCAAAGAAACTGAAATAGCACATCATTCAAACCAAGAGGACTAAAATTGGAAATAGTATTTTCACTGAGTATTTCATTGACAAGTTCCGAACAGCTTGTCCAATCAGATCGTTTCAATGCCTCAACAGCAATACACACACAGACAGTGAATTATAGTGGTGTAAATGGATTAGAGAGAACAAACAGTGATATACTAGGGTTAGGGTTAGGATGTGTTTTACTGTAACAGTGTATTACAGACATTCACTTAGCATTACCTGGTGCTTTCGATGAAGGAATAATTATTAAATCAGAAGATACTGGCAAAATAAGAGGATAACAGCTTAACGTTTTTCTTCCATTTATACTGGATATTAAAAAAAGATACCATGTGAGAAAACAAAAAAAGAAAGGATTTAATTGTTTCTGGCTTGAATTAAAACGTTTTATTCGGTTCAGAGAATGTAGTAATGCGAAAAACTTTTTTGTGTATCTATGCAGAAAAGAAGTTAATTCATTTGGATGTAATAAAAGGTTTTAAAAGTATGTTTGAGTGAAGGAAGATATTAAATATAGATAAAGTTATAATAAATTGGTTGTGTGCATTGAACTGTTCACATTGAGTGATATATTGGAGTGTAATATACAAATTATATTTAATATTCCGAGCATGAAGGATTTATACACATTTTGCGCGAGGTCTGGATTTAGCTAGAACAATGTTTGGATTTTCCATGTTAAATAAATATTTAGCTGTATTCATATTGATATTAGCATATTTTGGATTTAATCATGCTCAAGACCCAAAAGGTAGAGTATATTTATATAATACAGAATATGATAATTACCAGATCAAAGGAAAAATTGGTTGGCTAAGTTAAATCCTAAAGTGCCAAAAATCAAAGTAGTCGAATTTGCAAACAGCAGAGATCCAGATGAGGCGGCTCATGATGAGCCACCTCATCTGGATCTATACTTTTTGCTCTCTTTGAATTGCTTGGATAAAACATTTTTGTAAATTTTGCAGAATCTGCATTTTTGGTACTTTAAGGTTTTGCAGTCATTTGTCAGGGCTCTGGACAAGCCAATGTTTTGGGGTCATGAACAAATGGTTTAGTCTGAAATGTCAACCCCCAATACATTCTTGGTGCATGTTGGTTTGTCATAAAGAAGACTTGTTTTCCTCGCTTACAGTTAGGGCTAGTTTTGGGGTTTAAGGGTCAATTTTTATATAAATTTGGGTTAAACTTGTTAGGATTGGTACTTTTTTAGGTTCCATCTTTTTAACAGCAAACATGGACCCCAACTATAGTGAGGCATGTAGTCAGTATGATTGATTCATCCAGGGTCAAACTTTTGTTTTGCTGGTTGCAAATCAGGTTATCCATCACTGCTGTTGCTGGTTGAAAATCCGGCATCAAACCTTCTGTTTTGCTGGTTGAGAATCAGGTATCCAACTTCTGTTTTGCTGGTTGCAAATCTGGTTATCCATCATTGGTTTTGCTGATTGAAAATCCGGAATGAAACTTTTGTTTTGCTGGTTAAGAATCAGGTATCCAGATTTTATTTTGCCAGTGGAGAATTGGGTATCCACCTTGTATTTGCTGGTTGAGAAGCAGTTACCAAACTTGTTTTGCTGGCTAGTATCACTCATTTTGCTAGTTGGCTGGTTAGATTTTCTCATTGCAAGGTGATTCAATCAGTCAATGAAATATCACAAAACTTTTTAATGGAGAATAAGTCAGGTTTTAATAATTTGTCCGAGTTTATTTTTTGAGGCAATATAAGAAAAAGAACAAGAGTTACTTTTAAAAATATAAGAGTCCCAAGATTTTGCCTTCCCTGGAGCCCTGATAGCTGTGCAAACAATTGATCAATGGAAGTTGCAATGGAACCAGGAAACAGTAATTTGATGCTGCCATAATTTCATCTCAGTATCAATACCTTGCTTCTTTAATCCCATTTGCAGAAAGAGGAGAAATAAATCATTGTTTTTGTTCCTGCCCAAATATTGGGACAGAAATTCTTGTGCAAATAATGTCGACCCTAATCAGACTGCTCCTGGAGGAGCAGTCTGATTAGGGTCTACAGTCGTTTCCATTTTTGAGAAGTTTTTGGACACAAGGCCTGATAGTAAAATGAACCAGAATTATAAGATGATTCCAATAAGAGTGTTCCAGAATTTAGGTTAATTTCTGCAAATCATTGTTTATGTAATTACACAATGTCTGGGGGATAGCAAGGTCTTGGGATTGTGGTTCTGTTGAATTGATAGGTATATAATATTTGCACATCTGGCAGTACTTCCATGCAGAAAGATGGTTGTCTCAGAGCTCCAGATTAGAGACAGATTTAGTGATAATTTTGGACAATTTTTCTTATTTCACGTTGAATCCGTACGTTGTGACCCCTCATTAGAACCGCCTCGGCGAAGCGATTCTAATAAGGGGTCACAATGCATGTTTTGATGGAGAATAAGACAAAAATCCCTAAAACCCTGGTCAATATCCAATCTTTATATAGGACTCCAGTATGTGTATGAACAATATGGAGCTTTTTGATTTGGTGTCATTGAACTGCTGTAAATGACAGAGTTCTAGTTCATCAATTTTTCTGAAAGACAACCTATCTGATTGAAAACTAATAGAATTTTTTTGATATTGGAGTCCCTACTCAAATATTTTGGTGTGATACAGGTCATTTGTTTACTGAAAGGGGAGTTGGAAGGGTGGGTATCCCTGGGTGGTATACCTGAAGTATGGTGGTTGCAATTTCTTATTGTCAGGAATATGATATTCACATATTGAATTGATTTAGGATGATTTGCATTTTTCAAGTCTTTCAATCAAACATCCTGCTAACAAAATTTCAAATTGTTCATTGCAAATATACCCTAATGTGCCTAAATTTTGTGACACCTAAATTAATTAATTTTCCATTTGGAACAAATGGAAAATTAATCAGTTTAGGTGTCCCAATACTTACGCATATTACGGTAGCAAAGATTCATCTTGGAGTTGGAATCGAATGGACAAGATAGTCTGCATGCCATAGGCTACAGTTTGATCCCAGAGACTGAGCTGAGATTCTAAGGGAAAGAATTTAGGGGCAGATTCCTGTAAGGGTACCATCCAAATGAATGGGATGAAGTGCAGGAGATTGTTGACACTGTTCCATTTCTGTCCACTATATTCCATTCCATGTTTTAGACTAGGAATTTCTGCCTTACTTACTACCCTAAATATTTGGACAGAAGTTTAGCAACAAGTTTTGCTGTCTCAGAAGTATCCTATCAAACCGATAAGGGGAGGGGAAGGAAGGAATGGGGGTAGGCTAAGTAGAGGGGTTAAATGGAATAATTTTTGTTAACTCTCAATAAAAGCAAATGTTATTACCACTAGTCTCAGTGGACCCATCTCTCCAAGGCAGCTTTGTTGAGGGATCACAACATGGGTTTATGAAGAGAGATAAGCAAAATTATCACAGAATTATCATTAAAACCAGGCCCCCTTCATTGTTTTGGATGTAGCAAACTGTTCCGGCCCCTCACAGGAACTGAATTAAGAAAAATTATCTTGGCAAAGTCTTCAATGGTGTTCTGAAATTTTGAACCTATCAAATTGGCAAACATATCTTATTGGATTAGCTTAAATAGAGGAAAAATAGTCAAATTAATATCGACAAGGAGTAAATAAAGAAAAAAAGAAGAAAAAAAATCTGCCGAGTGTGTCTCTACATATTGAACACTACACTGTATTTTCTGTGGCAATATCTGTGCAATGATAAAATCCTGCCTTGATTAAAGGACAAAAGGAATTTAATTAATTAAAACAGTTTTAATTGAATTCTGCATTCTCTGCAATACAGATCATTTGTTTACTCACAGAAATAGTTCATGTTTTCTCATTAATTAAGTTGAAATTTAAATTATGGCAGCGGGAGTGCTGAAAAGTACATTTAAAAAAAAGTGAATTTTACATGTGTAGGCAACAAGGCTATTTGAGTTGCTTCCCTTGTATTGTTCAGTATTTCTGAATCCTGTTTTAAAGAGCTGAATTTGAGGATAATTTGGAGATAATTTTTCTTATCTCTCTATAAAACATAAGTTGTGACCCCTCACTAGAACCATCTCAGTGAGATGGTTCTAATAAGGGGTCACAATGTATGTTTTTATGCAAAAAGAAAAAGGGACAGTGTCCCTAAATTACCCGAAGGTGCACAAGTATTGAGACATCTAAAATAATAAATTTTCCATTTGTCCCAAATGGAAAATTCATTTTTAGGTGTCCCAATATATATGCACATTACGGTACCCATGTTGCCCCTTATCTGGAGCACTAAATTGTGTGTCTGGGTGAGATGGTTCTAATGAGGGGTCACAAAATATGCTTTTATGAAAAATATTTAGTATTCCTTTCGGGTGTCTGAAAATTTAGGGTCATTAAGGTACCCACTCATTCCCTTTCTTATCTGGAGCATTGATGTTTGGTCTTTTTCAGGTGATTTTAATGCTATTTCGGATTTTGACCGAAGATTGCAGCAGGGACCAACATTTGTTAAAGAACCAGATGATTGGTATTACGTAGTGAAAAACAAACCATCAGTTTTGGAATGTATCGCAAAAGGAGCCGTTCATATTTCGTTCAAATGTGCGGGATCTTGGATAAAACAACATCAACACACGAATAATATATTCAAAGACCCCATAACAGAAGAGGAAACCTTGCAAACAAGTATATATGTGCCCCGCGAAGAAGTAGAGGATTATTTCGGGTCGGATGGATATTGGTGCGAGTGTTATGCCTCGGACCGGAAGGCGGAAAATCCTGGTGCGAACATTGTGAAAAGTAAAAGAGGAACTGTTGAACTGGCTTGTAAGTATGCAACGAGAATAGTATGGAGGTTTAACACAGGGTATAATCAATTCCGCCAATTTTCGCTTCCTGCAGAGACTGTACATCATATCTGGCTTCTGCCGAGACTGTCCGCGAACTCTTTGCTTCCTGCCGAGACTTCTGTACATGATAATGGCTTCCTGCAGAGACTGTCCACGTGATTCTGCTTCCTGCCGAGGCTCTCGGCAGGAAGCAGTCACATGGACAGTCTCGGCAGGAAGCCATTTCTCGAGGACAGTAGTCTCTGCAGGAAGCAAGAGTTCGCGGACAGTCTCGGCGGAAGCCAAATATGATGTACAGTCTCTGCAGGAAGCGAAAATTGGCAGAATCGATTATACCCTGTGTTTAAGAAAGAAAAAGAATGGAATTTGGTCAGAAATTTATATTTTCCCACTAAACATTAATTTTCCTGCACCTCTTGAAACTTTTCCGGTATTATGTCAGTACTCGCATTTTTTTATGGAAGTGGCTATTGACAACCGGTTGTCACTAGCCTCACAGGCTGCTGACAACCGGTTGTCACTAGCCTCACAGGCTAGTGACAACCAGTTACTATAAATCCTATTGTTTTCAAATAATAAAACAAGATATTTTTAGAATATTTGTTTCATGGTATTACTATTATATCATGATATTTGTTGATATTTGTTTCCACTCTGATCAAGTTTTAAGTTGATTGTAGAAAGCAAGAAACTATTAAAAGAATCAGAATGTACATTTCTGTGTTGTTTTTTTATTAGGAAGTGTCTCACCTTTTTATTATCTACATTATTAATTTATTGTCTGGAAGTCATTGGGTTATTCATACAAATAGCTAAAAGAATTTATGCATCACATGCACACAAATTCTACATTTACCTTGATGGAAAAAAGGTTTTACATAAAGGACCTATGACAGTTTCAATACAAATTTGCCTATTTTTCGACAAATTACTGCAGCTTCTGCAGCTTCCATGGGAAGCCAATGTTGATGATTTTAGCATTAACATGTAGACTTAGGCATTATAAAGAAGTTTTCATATTGATTTTGAAAAAAATATCACATCTGCAGACTAGCTCATGGGGGATAAGTGGAATTTTCGGTCATCCAAAATACACCAAATTTTCGATTTTTCTTATTTACTGAATTTTATTTTGTTAAACATGCTTGAAATAAAGTGAACACTACAACTGCATATAGCATGCAATAATATGTCAATAGAAGGTATGCTAGCCTGAATTTAGGATGAAATGGGTCTAATTACCCCACCCACTTTTCAGTTTTTCAGCTGTAGACTATCACCCCCCACCCCCACCCCCCACCCCATGCTCAGCTTGCCACTCACATATAATGTGTATATTGACAGTACACACATACATGCAAAGTGACTAGCTGAGGCATGGGGGGGGGGGGGGGGGGAATGATAAAAAAAAAACTTTTCCTATTTTCCATACATTTAATTATGAAAACTTGCTTTTAACAGCAAAAATCTCAGTCCTCAGTCTGTGTGTTTGATAACCGAAAAATTGTTCTTGTGCCAAATACAGGGAGTTCCGAAGAAAACATTTCAGTGGAAATTTAAAAGTATACCAAAAGTTTATTTTTGACCATTTTTATCTAGGCAAATTTACATTACAACTGTCAAGAGGTCCTTTTCCAGTTACCATTACATGATCTTCCCTATAGTTATATTCTTGCTGTTCAGTCAAGCAAATTTGTTTATTTACTGATTCTATCCACTAGAAAAAATAAACTACAAATTTATAATATGAATACAAGTATAACTACTATAATCATGGAGGCAATTAGCACATAAAACTTAAGAGAAAATTGTTAAGTACTATTTTGAGTTAATTCCCTTACAAAGTATGATTTGAGTTACTTCCCTTGGAAAATCTATTTTTAGAAGATATCTCTTCTCCATATTTTTGCTTTTTTATTGACAGATATTTTGTTGTTGTGATTCATATGTAGCTTGATTTAAAGCATAAACCTATTGAGAATTACTTGTGATGTTTTTACAATGAACCAATGCTTCCTGTCCTTTAAAATGTGTATTAATTTATTAGCCGGTTGTCAGTAGCCTCACAGGCTAGTGACAACCGGTTGTCTCTAGCCTGTGAGGCTACTGACAACCGGTTGTCTCTAGCCTGTGAGGCTACTGACAACCGGTTGTCACTAGCCGTCGCCTTTTTTTTTATTCACTGTAAAAGTGAAAATCCAAAGTTCAGTGAAATGTAAATAGTAACTGAGGAAAAACACTTTAAGTTCTTTCTAAAAGGTCATGCAATCAAGTGAATATGAAATGAAACATTAATGAAAAATAGTCAAGTTTGCAAACAAAGTAGACATAGTGATTTTATCACTCATGACTTTTGAACTTTTTTCCTACCAGTCAACTATGGCTTTTCATTATGATGTTATGTTATAAGAAACATAGACATACTAAATGGTTGATAGCTTTAGACTGAGAAATTGACAGGCAGTCAGAAATTATGACATATTGTTTAAGATACAGTTGTAGCACTGGTCTGTTGGGGCCTCATATTTCTAGAGGACATTGCTTGATGGATAGAGATTTCAAAATTTATTGAAGGCTGATCTCTCAAACTGGCTTGAACCTGACCATAAAACCTGGTCACCTGTGACATTGCTATTAAAGAATGTTGATTGGACGTCAGTGGTTCTGCATGTTTTGTTTTCTGTTCAAATTTTTTCTTAAGTCTGTAAAAAAAAAAAAAAAAAAGAATTGAAAGAAAATGATTTGAACCACAATTTAGACTGAAAACCAACGCTTAATGTCATGGTTGAAGATACCATATTAAATGACATTAAGGTACATCTCCAAGTTTTTCTGCCACTTTTACTAAGGGAAACAACTTCCGTGACTTTCTGTTGGCTTCCCTTGACAATGAAGCTTTTCCAAAATGGGTCTATTCTTAAAAAGAAAGAATTTGCTCCAAGGGGAGCAAATTCTTCATTTTTAAGAATTGGACCCATTGGGAAGGGAGGCAAAAATGAAAATGGCAGTTGCTGTCCCTAAAAGTGAATATTTCATCTTAAATATATGGACTGAGTTGCCAACCAGCCATTTTTGTCATGAGATTATTACCGTGTTAGTAATCTCCAACCTTCAAATATTTTCACTTTTTTCTTCTTTTTTTTTTTTTTTTCCGTGAAAAAAAAAAAATGTGGTATTAGATCCTGTCAGTATGGCCTTGACGAGAGAAATGTATTTTGTTGGTAAAACTATATCTTTTAATGGAAAATAAGAAAAAATATACATGTATCATTCATTATTATTGAGAAGCTATTAAGCAAACAAAGAGGCCTCAGATTTGCTGGCTGTTTGCAATTAAAACAAGAATAATTTCCGTTTAACGTTGGAAAGCAAAATTGATTTCTCTTGTTACTTGCTTTCAGCATTTTAGTTTTAGTGAGAGAAAGATTAATAAACTGATAGACTTCAAGTTCACATTTTTTTGTTCAATGTTATATCAGTGATAGAGGTTACAAGGTTTCCATGATTTTTTTTTCATGATTTTTTTTAGAGAGATCATGCAGAGCTCCAGGTTTTGTGGTTTATTCCAAGGAAATTTATCTTTTGACTAAAGGAACACGTATGAGCCACTACACGAGAAAACCAACAAAGTGGTTGTGTGCCCAGCGCAGACTCAGATTAGCCTATGCATCTGCCCTGTCTGATCAGACTCTTCGCTAAGTGCTTAAAGGGTAGCTAAGGGTCTAAGCTAGCTCCATGCGGACAGTTAAGACTCTGATTAGACTAGGCAGATGCCCAGGCAGATTTGAGTCTATGCTGGGCGCACAACCACTTTCTTGGTTTTCTCTTGTCGCAGCTCATATGTTGTTACTCCTCATTAGAACTGTCTCAGTGAAACAGTTCTAATTTGGGACACAGTACATGTATATTTTTTTTCTTAGAATGTGGAAAAATATTGCTTTATTATTTTTGTTACTCCTTTCTGCAGAGCACTTGCATAAAATGACTGTTTTTATGGAGAAACTATATAATTGTCCCAGAATATTCATTTAGACCCTTCCTTTTCTAGAACTCTGCTAACTGACAATGCAGAATGTTGTTGGCTTCATAATTCTCAGGTCAAATATAGAACAGTTGCGGATGCATTATTCTATCATATTAAATAACAAAATTTTCTTGCCGGAAATTAAAAACCTTTTAGGACTAAACTGACAATGCTTCAGCATGGAAGATGGAATTGTCTAGACATTGGATGATAATGCTTCAGCATGACGACAAGCAGTGCTCCATATAAGAAGTGGTAACAGGGATAATTTTTTATATCTCTTGATGAAAACATATGATGTGACCCTCACATTAGAACCGTCTCAGTGAGACGGTTCTAATGAGGGATCACAACATATTTCTTTGGGAAGTAAGAAAAGCTTATTTTTAAATTATCCTCATAACACCACATATGCTGGACCTTTGAAACATGAACATAAGTCCATGGTAAAAGTGTTGTTTTTTTCTGTTTTACACTATATTCTAAAATGTTTCAAGGTTACTTGTTGTTTCATGAAAAAAAAAAGGTTAATTGTTGTAATTGGGCCCTCTTTCATTAAAACCTTATAAATAAACAATTAAATCCCCTAGGGATTGAAAGGATATTAAAATAAGAAGAGATGCATTTCTGTAGTATTAAATATGTAGGAAGTGTCTGCTGACAACCGGTTGTCACCAGACTTTTTGGACCAAAACCGTCTGCTGACAACCGGTTGTCACCAGACTTTTTTGGCCAAAAACGTCTGCTGACAACCAGCCATATATATTCTGTTTAATGGTTTTTAATTAGGTTTCCTTTAGCTGAATTTATATTAATATGTTATAAATATAACATAAATTTTCTCATAGTTACACAGTATCCGAACTGACTGTACCATCTCTTCCGGTTTTCATATCGTTGAATCGAGGGTACAGAGTTCGCTTATAACCAGTAGTCGGAAATCATTATGTTTTGAGATTTTATCCGGAATCTGCTGCGTCATTTATAGTTTTTCAGCTTCGAAGATGTAAAGAGGTAAGTTTGATATAATTTGCTCTTCGGTCTTTTACTTTATTACCCTGTACAATGAAAACCTCATGGCCGTCACAGAAATTTTATTCCGAACAGCCTAATTTAACACGAGTTTGTGTCGTGCAAAACCTAGCTATCATCCTATTATCAAAACTAACAAACTGTAGATTGATAACGCCTTCCGTTTATTTTAAAGATTTTTTATAAAACATGTAAGAAAAGGCTGAAAATGGAATTAGAATCATGCCAGGGGCCACTTGAATATTGTACCGTTTACTACCCACCCATACACGACATTGTACAGAACAATAAGGTAAAAGACCGAAGAGCCAATTATATTAAACTTACCTCTTTACATTTTCGAAGCTGGATAACTATAAATGACGCAGCACATGCCGGATAAAATCCCAAAACATAATGATTTCCGACTACTGGTTATAAGCGAATGTTTGTACTCTCGATTCGAAGCTATGTAAACCGGGAGAGCTGGTACAGAGAGTTCGGACACTGTGAGTTAAGGCAAATGACTGTTTTTACTAGCATATTTGCATTTTTTTGCTTTGTGTTACTCACAGATGAGGACTATTTGTACTTCGATGTATGGAAACAAAATAATGTTGCCTTTAAATTTAGTCCTTATTTATTGCCTGTTGTTGTTTGTGATATATTATCTAACTAACATTGTCGCTCTGTGCATGATAATAATAGTATATGGTCTTTCTCCCATTACAATTAAATCCTAATATTAAGGTGTGAAAATCAAACTTTGATATTTAACAAAGGTGTTGTGTTTGTTTAGCAGTTAGTTCTGAATGACTTCTTAATGCATTTACCAAATTTGGTGCATCATATTTTATTCATATGATCTTTACTTATCCATCTGAAAGATAAATGGCTCTTGTCATTGAGCATAGCCGAGTCACTGGAGTCAAATATGTACACCATAACAAGACCCCAGCATCCTTACTCTATCATATCCGGGTTCTAGAATTGATCAGCCATGGTCCATGCTGGAAGAGATTTCTGCTTCATTTGATGTTAGTAAAATACACTGAAACATATGACGGGGGAGGGGGGAGGGGGAAGGAAGATGTTATGCCCCCATGACAACAGTCAGGGGCATTAATATTGGCTCCTGGCCATCTGTCTATTCATCTGTCTGTCCGTTCATTCATCACACTTTAGGATATAGAGTCTGTGTAATCAATTCCTCCCACAGTTTTCAATGGATCTTTTTCAAACTTTGCACACATGCTGTGGACATAATGAAGAAGAGCATGTGGCTTTTTGATGGGGGTAATATTAATTTTGACAGAATTACAGCCTATTGAACTTAGTCATTTTGGGCAGCTTTTTGCATTATGGGGTATAGAGTTTTTGTGGCCAACCTCTCTGACAGTTTTTATTGGATTCTTTTCAAACTTTGTACACATGCTGTGGACATAGTGAAGATGTGCATGTGGCTTTCTGATGGCTTGAATTTTATTCTAACCTAATTATGGCTATTGAACTTAGTCATTTTGGGCAGCCTATTTGCCTTAAAGAATATGGAGTTTGTGTAATCAACCCCTCTTACAGTTTTCACTTGATCTTTTTCAAACTTTATGCACATGTTACAGACATTATAAATTAAAATGTGCATATGGCATTTTGATGGAGAATAGATTAATTTTGACAGAATGACTGCCTTTTGAACTTAGTCATTTTTGGCAGCCTTTTTGTATTACAGAATATCGAGTTTGTGTAATCAACTACTTCTGTAGTTGTCTGCGGATTCTTTTCAAACTTTGTACACATGTTGTGGACACAATCAAAATGTGCATGTAGCTTTTGGATGGAGATAAAATAAATTTTGACAGAATTAAATTTTGACAGAATTATGGCCTTTTAAACTTAGTCATTGACAGCACCTTTTTGTGCTTTAGAGATGGAGCTTGTGTATTCGATTTCAATAGAACAAGATGGCACTATGTATGTTGTTTAAATTGTATTTGTTGATAATAGAAGATTTTGAGATGTATACAGGTGTGTGACAGGCACCACATGGGTGCATCATTCTTGTCTTACAGACACAATTTTCTAGTTTGTTTTTAACTCAGCTGTGCCATAGGCTCAAGGTGAGCTATTGTGATCAGTCAATGTCCAACATCCGTCTTCCTTTGTCGGTCATCATCAATTTGCTTTAGATGAGAACTGCTCTGAAACCGCTAGCCCTAGGGCTTTGATATTGAAAATCATCTGCTTCAGAACCACTGGGCTCAGATGCTTGATGTTAGATATGAAGCAGTGTCTAGTAGACCTTTACCAAGTTTGTTCAAGTGGAGACCCTAGGGTCCAAAATTGCTCTGCAGCAGGGGGTTTTGGGTTCCAAAATAAAATAATCTTCTCCAGAAGTGCTAGAATCAGATGCTTGAATTTTGGTATGTAGCTTTGCCTAGTGGTCATTTACTGACTTTTTTTCAAATTGTGGCCCTAGGGCCCCAAATGGCCTGCCCCAGGGGGTCCTGGGTTTGAACCATAGAAATACATATGAAAATATTCAAAAATCTTCTTCAGAACCACTGGGCTCAGATAATTGATATTTTGGTAGGTAGCATTGCCTAGTGGTCTTGTACCACGTTTATTTAAATTGTAGCCTCAGGTTCCAAAATGGCCCTGCCCCATTAGGTCCTACGATTGAACAATAGAAATGCGTGAGAAAATGTTCAAAATCTTTTTAGCTCACCTGAGCCATAGGCTCAAGATGAGCTATTGTGATCAGTCAGTCAAGCCTGAGTTGTGCCTTTTTTGTCATCAACAATTTGCTTCATAGGTTTTTGGAATAACTTTGAAAATCTTGTCTAAAACCATATGGCCTTGGGCCTTGATATTAGGTATGTATTATCACCAGATGGTCCTCTACCAAGTTTATTCAAATTATGGTCCTAGGGCCTTAATGGCCTCACCCTGGGGTTCAGGTTTTTACAAAGGCTTTTATAGAGAAAACATAAAAAATCTTCTTGCCTAAAACCACTAGATGCAGATCCTTGGTAATTAGTATATAGCATCACCTAGTTGTCCACTACCAAGTTTGTTCAAATTATGGCCCTGGGGTCACATGCCCTGCCCTGGGGTCACATGTTTTACATAGGCTTATAATGGTGTAGATATTTAACTTCACTATTGTTTTCCATTATCCATACATAAACTACAAACAGTCCACATATATATGCAACACAATTACAAGAGTGCAAGAATCATGCAAGTAAAAATGGTCATTTGCCTTCACTATGAGACTTGCTTTATCATGTTTATGTTATATTTATAAAATATTTATAACTTATTAAAACAAATTCAGTTAAATTAAACCCTATTTAAAACCATTTAATAGAAATTATATAGCCGGTTGTCAGCAGACGTTTTTGGTCCAAAAAGTCTGGTGACAACCGGTTGTCAGCAGACGGTTTTGGTCCAAAAAGTCTGGTGACAACCGGTTGTCAGCAGACCTCGCCAAATATGTATTTATAATGAATTATTCATAGCCAAAGCATCAAGTGAATAATTTTAACAGTAGATTTATACAGGAAACTTGCTTTATGCTGACTACTGTTCAGACAGTGTTGACCCAGATCAGACTGCTCCTAAACATTTTTGGCTTAATACTTGACTAGAGTCCATTACGAGATGAATATGGTGTTCAGCAAGTGAAATTTGGATTCCCAATTTTATTAAACCCTTACCGTGCTACACTAGATGACAAATTTACATCTGCAAAGTTTTAAAAAACATGTTTGATAACAAAATTTATGTCTGCAAAGTCTATAAAAATGTTTTGTCAACGCTATATCATATTGAGATTCCAAAGACTAAAGGACTAAAGGGCAAACAGTGTAGACCCAGATGAGGAGGCTCATTATGAACTGCCTCATCTGCATCTACACTGTTTGCAAACTGAAACTACATGTATTATCTTTCGTTCATGCAGTAAGAGTTAATTCCAACTAAAGTCTCACTCCAAATAGCTAACCCAGTCTTCAGGCAGCTAAATTGCTGCAGAATTGTATTGTAAATGAAGTTTTGATGAATTCTGAAATTTGGCATGCTGTCTTTTCTATCTGACAGCGCTACACCATTAGTCACAATTTTTCTGCCTGCAAATCAAAATTTATCATGTAAGATTTTGATTCATCTTCGATAAAGCATTTCACCTCCTGTTTCCTTTTGCTTCAAAATAGCACAAAAGATAATTCAGTTCCAAGCGTTTGATAGCTCAAATCCATCTTGCTGATCCAAATTTATTGAGTAACTGACGAAAATTTTAGAATTTTCTGTCAAATGATCAATGCATGTGTTACCCTTGGCCTGATTAATTTTTGGTTTACACAATTCCTGACAGTATGTAACACTAAGTTTTACAAGAAAATGAATACAAGTGACAGCCATTATGTTTTTCCAATATATTAAAAAAGTTCACATCACCTTAAAAACCCAATAGGCATAAGCTTGACCAGATTGCTCCTGAAGGCATATGAGCCTCAACATGACAAAACCAACAAAGTTGCATATGCGTGCAACCAAGGCTCAGATCCAAACACCAGATATTTTTTAATATTTTAATATTGATATTTTTAATATTGTAATTTTAATATTGTTAAAATTCTGTTGTTGTTTGTTTTCAGTTCTGAAAAGGCGGTTTGAGAGGGAGCCTGTAGGGGTGAAGGTTGAGCTTGAACAACAGACTGTGTTGCAATGTCTACCACCAGAGGGAAAACCACTGCCAGAGGTAAGATGCCTTATTCACCCCTGGTTAACTATGAATATACAAGGGGTGTTATGAAACGAAAAAGAGTTGTTATGAAACGAAACAGAGACATAGTTACCAAACGACCTGGTGACCAGGTCGTTTGGTAACTCTGACTCTTTTTCGTCTTGTAACAGCTCATTTTCGTTTCGTAACATCCTCGAAAACATTGTTAGCTGAGTGTGTATTTAGAATAAAGCCGTAACCCTTGTCCACACTGAAGTGCTGGTGGATAGTGACAGTCCAGTTCATGTGATGGGCTTTGAAAATCATTGGGACATTGACAGCAACCCCAGCTGTTGAACATGGTCTCCAGGGCAGAGGAGCTTTGAACAGGGATTTGATCTGAAATTTGTCCCCAAAGGTGCCTGGGCTCTGTTGAGAGAAAAGCCAAAATCCCAGTTATTTCCTAGTCAGGTTGCAAATAACTAAATTCACCAAGACAGCCATGATTTTAATTATGGGAAATGTAAACAAAAGAAGCATTTGTACCCACAATGCAAATTTGCCTTGTCTCCAGCTCTCAGGACCCATTCCATTGTATGCAAATGATGGCAGACCGAACTTTAAATGTTGGAAACAAATCATAGCTAATGGTCTGTTTATTCATATTTTTGTTTGCTCCCCTTCAGAAACTTTAATCTGGAGGATCTACCAGAAAAACCTTAGCTGTTGGGGCAAAGTCCCAATACAAACAGTGTAGACCCAGATCAGACTGCTCCATAAGGAGCAGTCTGATTAGGGTCTGCACTGTTTGTCTGCCGACAACCTTTCAGAAAACATTAAAGTCATGTTTTGTCCAAATTTAGGATTGTTATCTGGTACAGTGATTGTTTAAGGTGTTCCAATATTTTCGGTTACCATGGTAACTGACAAAGTTCCAGGTGTGCACTGTCTGTCAACTTCCTATCTTTGCCATCACCCCCAATATTAATCATACTTTATTTTCCAGAAATAACCTATAACACTGTTAATATTACTGTAGCCTGGTACTGCCATCAACTGCAAAAAAAAAAGAAACTATACTTCACAAGAAAGAGATAGCAGTAGGCCAAAGGCTTAGCACACTCCTACATATCACTCACCGTGTATATTGTGAACCCCTGTATAGGTAGTAGAGTTTGCAGGAGTGAACAATATGTCAATGGATAATTTCACTAAAAAGAGCTCATGGCTGTCATAACACTGCCTCACTGGCGAGTATTAGCTTTTAGCTCACCTTATGCTAAGTGTCATGAGATAGTTGAGATTTGCACCTATGTGCTCCAATACAACAATGAACACTCTACACTCCACCACGGAGATACAGCACCATGGACAATTTACTCTCACCATACCTTTGTAAATGATACTGACATGACTTTTCTGTTGATCTGACAGTTACCAAAATATTTATGTGAAGCCTGGGAGTATTGTTTGTGTTCCTATGTCACTCTGTTGCTCCAGAGATTTGGCTGCCAGTTATGCAACACATCTGGTGTTTGGAATAGTTACACTCTGCTTCTTGAAAGATAGGTGACAGCAGGCATCCTTTTGAACTGTTGAGAGTATGCAGAGCTCTAGATAAACATAAATCTGGTGGCCTCTTTCATTTTGTTGTAGATCATTTCTGTTATGTTATATATTATGATAATTTGAACTAAACCCCAAACCCGACTAGTCTCTCATTTATGAGAGTAAATCTGGTGTCAGTTACAATAAATCTAAATTTAGCTGTGATCTAAATTTAGATGTGACAGCAACCTGAAGTTGTGAAAAGCATGCAAAATCTATGCTGTTGAATCTTAGTGGACTAAACAAATTTGAGTGACAGACAATGCATGCCCTGTCAAAACATTTGAATTTTAATATAGCTATGTAGTTTTATAGTGTATACTGATTACCAGAATGATGGGGATGACAGAATCCTGTCATTCTAAACTGTCTGTGAAAAAAGAAACATTGCAATTTAATGATGGGTATTCTGTAAACAGGAAAAGCAGTTTTGAAACTTTCAAGGATATCAAGTTCTCAAGTTATGTGTTTATTAACTTTGTGTTTGGCTTTTGACATAAAATCTGGGCTAAAGTAAACATGGACTATCATAAAACTGAGGTGCTTGAAAACTTGTGAAATATTTATGGTGATTGAGTTCCATAAACAAAGCCAGAGGGGCCTCATACATCTGGCGAAATAGTCATGTTTATATTTTTTTCTCATGTTTGTATTTTTTTCTCATCAGGGCTTTCAGGGTATTTTTGTGTATGGTGTCTTATGAAATATTCTTGATGCTTGGCATAACTCCATCTTGGCTTGCTGTGCCTTGCCACAAAAGGGGCAAGTGTGTTGCAAGAAAAGGTGGTGGATGCATTGCTTAACTCGCTGGACACATTCAGTAAATTTTTGAACTTGGTGGTGTCTGAAGATAAAAAGAATATAGGAAGAAAGCATAAATGACCCTGAGCAGACTGCCACTGTGTACAGTTTGGGTTCAGGTGTTTTTAGACAGCATTGTGGATTGTGAATATGATATTAGGTTGGTTTCTCCTTGATGGAGTTCCATGGTCATTGTTGATGAATGGGGAATTAGCTTGTAGATAGACAAATGTTTTGGCAAAAGAGAATTTTGAAGTGTTTCCAGGTGTTGCTCATGAAAAAATATACCATATTTATTCAATAAATATGAACACCCTTAACCAGTTACCATTTTCATTCTAAAAATTGAGCAAGTTGATGACACAAACTAACGATGTGTCGAAAATTGATGGTGAACTAGAAGACATTGCAGACACAGGAGCAGTGGGATCTGTTTCTGCGCTGTTTGCTCAGGCACTCATGCCCATATTTTGTGTTATGATGGTAGCCCCTGGATCCAGTTTTTACTGTGTTTCCATTTAAGCATGGAGTTAAATGTTCTGTATCCTAATTATAAGGCCCAAAGAAGATTATTTCTAAACAAAACTTGCACCAATTTCTTGTAGACTTGCGATTTTTAAGTCCCTTCCAACAGTATTTCAGTAATATCAGGATGATGGGATTTAGGTAATGAAAGGCTGTGCGCAACTGATCCCGTTTCGGCTTGAAAAGATTTAAGCCTCTAACTCTGATTGTTAGTTTAGCAGGCCAGCCCATAACCAACTGAGCTACCAGGGCTCCTTTAGATCTTGATTTAGTTATAAAATTTGACCATGATATAACTGTATGCAGTGGGATTTCTTAATCCATATCCCACTTATTTTGTTAAAACTCTTCCATGGACAAAGGGTTTTTTTAGCAACTCTTCCATGGACAAAGGGGTTTTTTAGCGCACCTAACGAAAGAACAGAGAGCTATTGTTGTCACTTGGACGTTGGCGTCGGCGTGGGTGTTGGCGTCACACTTTAAAGTTTTAAGTCAAAGTTTTTTTATGTGATGGGCAAGGCACTGCAGGCAAGCTATCCTGTACGCAGACAGGTCTTGTTTAGTCAGTGGGCCTTACAAGGCGCCAAAGAAACATAGAAATTTTTTCTAAATCAGCAAAATTAGGTTATCAACAGCTAGCTTATGAATTTATTCAAACAATAATTGTTATAATTGTCGTGCCATCCTTTCTTGTAGTATTTTACTAAAGTTTTATTCCAACTTATTTAAGGTCATTTTGTGAATGGCTTTTGGTTGCCTGTCAAATAAATTAAAATTTAATGTTTAAAAGTGAATTACTATAATTATCCCAAATATTGGGACAGAGGAGCTGTTGCAAACAGTGTCGATCCAGAACCCTAAAAGGAGCAGTCTGATCTGGGTCTGCAGAGTTTGCCATTTTGGTGCATACCCTAATAAGTTTAAGTATTGGGACACTTAAAACCATTTATTCTCCATTGGTCCCAAATGGAAAATTAATAGTTTCAGGAGTCCCAATATATGCGCATTAGGGTAACTGGCTAGTGAAATCAACACAGATCTTCAAATTTAAGAATTTTCAAATAATCACAATAATTGGTTAGAATGTCCAGATAGTTATGGTGATTTCGGTGAAAACGCTTTTCCCTGATTTCAGTTGATTAAACCCAAAATCGCTGACATTCGTCAGTTAATGATCTGGGCTGGTTGACAAATGATTGGTCGTGAATAGTTCGCTTTCATGTTCAGGGTTAATCATTAACTTTACTTTCAAACTTAAAATATAATTTGAATTACAAATCATCGATGTGGAGAAAGGTTTAGGTGTATGCTTATAGATTTAAGATAGATAATTCTAAGTGCTTTCAAATTTTGAATATGACAGCTGTATTAGCACTGACATATGGTGTGTGATTAGGCCAAACAAAATTAATTTTTGACCTGAGCTGATATAGTTGAGACATTTGCACATATTAAATAGCACAAATACTTTGGTGTACGTGTAGTAAAGTGCCATCACAAGTATGTTTTTGGGCTTAGAGACTATTTTCAAGTTTGTTGTTTTTAATGCAAATAATTTTACATACTGTTAAGAATATCGAACAAATTCACATTGTTATATTAGAGTGAATTATTTCCATTGAAAACAATTTTCCCAAGTTTTGGTGAAAACAAAATAAATAGGTGAAGATAGAAGTTAAGTAGAACAATTGTTTTTTCCTAACCATATTTCAGTAACTAAATATCAAATTATTTCATTCATCCGGCCTAAGAGACAAGGTTGGTCTGAATGGCGGTTTTTAAAAAGGACTAAAATTTTTGCAATTAACTCATTATACAATCATACCTTTTTGACTTTTCACTTTGATTTTGGGGTGTGGAAAGGAATTAGAGGGACTGACTCGATGATTACCTGCTATTATCTTGGTTTTAATGTTTTTTTCCTTCAGACAAGAAGATCGCTATCATAGCTTCTTTATTGTAAACTCGTTTACAATCATCTGGTGGTTGTCACCAGCTAATTAAAGATCATAATCCCGAAAGGTTTTTGTAGACCAAAGATCTTTTTCATTGAAGAAAACATTTAACAATCTGACTTGTCCAATATTAAATTTTTTCTTTCTTTAGCTCAAATAAAGTTGTCAGATCGTTGGTGCGGTTGGTATCAGGTTGCAGCAGATTTTTGGCTCAGAACTTAAAAATGCTAGTGAAACAGCCTGCATTTTGCCGCCAGTTTAAAATCACAGAGAAATCTAAAGTGTTCATGGTTCTGTTATAAAGCGGAAAAAGATTATGTAACACAGATGTGATAGGCACGGATCTAGACCACGGATCTGGTGGGGCTCTCTCTCTCTAGACAACTGGTGGGGCTTAAGGACCAAAGAAACAGGCGTAATCAGGGTTTCAGATAAAATAGGGTATTCGATGAAAAATCATGATAATATCGTGCTTACTTTAAATATATGTTATGGCATCTCACTGGAATTGCCTCGGAGAGGCGATTCCACTGAGAGGTCACAACATATATTTTATTCTAACCTTATGGAATATCATCTCAAATTATCCTCAGGTGGTCCTTATTACCTACATGGACACAGAGCACCAGATGGTGGGGCTTAACAGAGCTCTAGATAAGAGGGAGTATTTGATGATAATTAAGGATAATTTTTCTTGTTTCTCATTGAAACCATGTGTTGTGACCCCTCATCTGAACCGTCTCGTTGAGACGGTTCAGATGAGGGGTCACAACATATGTTTTTATGCAGAGTTAACAAAAATTATCCCTAATTATCACCAAATAATCCCTCTAATCTAGAACTCTGGCTTAAGCCCCAAAGCCCACTCTTTGGATCCGGGGCTGTGTGACTAAAATGATTTTTTAGATTTCACTCAGTACATGCTGTCAAACCCTGCCCTTTTGCACATGATTAAATACGTCTTCTGCCAAATATGGCCTACACAATATGATTCATGCTGATCCATTATTGATACAGTCCATGCCAGCCCAGTGATACTGGCAGTATATGTGCATATGGAGTGAAATGAAAAATATTATGACTGATAAGGGTTGGATCTAAGCATCAAAAATTGCTTTTGTTGGGAGCTTTGCGGCGCTGTCAGTGGTTACGATTTTCTAAAATGATACAATATAATTTCGAAAAACACCTTGCAGTATTATACACATACATTTAAAGTAGTGTAAGCAGTGTGGGTCACACGCTGGGTGATAGGTCTTGACAACAGACAAGGGAAATTTGCAGCATTATAAGTTAATATCCCATATCAGTTTTCCCAACCATTATAATAACCTAGTTTGAGGAGTAATATGACAATTTTGAAATTATTTTTATTAACTTTTTCTGCCAGAGGGCAAGTAAATGTCATCATATGTCCTAAAATTTGAGCTAAAGTATACCTAGTTTTTTGAAAGAATAAATAATGAAATTATGGAAGATATTGGGACAGAAGTATATTAGCAAACTGTGAAGACCCAGATCAGACTGCTCCTTTTAGGAGCAGTCTGATCAGGGTCTGCACTGTTTGCTATGCTTTGTTGGCAGTTTTTACATGTGGCTAGATAATAAACATGACTTCTTCAATTTTCGATTGATGGTGGTGTCCCAATACATAGTGTGTTTACGGTAACATTTCTACACAATTTACATTCATCAGTTTCACCAAAACAAATGTTGTACAGTGGGGAGTTGGAATCACATTTCTAATGAGCAGTATGGGGTTTCAATGATAAGATACCATAGATCTCCAGGTAACAAAGTTTTAGGGGATATAAATTTTAATTATTCTCATTTTGACCAAAAAAGATGTGTTGGGGTGACTCGATTACCGTAATGTGCATAGTATTGGGGCTCCTAAAAGTAATTAATTTTCCATTTGTCCCAAATGGAAAATTTATTATTTTTAGGTGTCCCAATATTTAAGGGCGTTATGGTATATCCCCCACAATATATATTTTTGGATAAGTATGGTAATTACAAGAAATATTTGTACAAGTCCTAAAAATGAATAGGGTGATTTTGCTGTCAGAATTGCTAGAAAATGGTCAACAGTCCAGAATGAGAAAAGAATGCTTTTCTGTTGGAGCAGTCTGTTTGGTGTCTGCAAAGTTTGCTTAGAATCTACTGTTTTAGTATGTAGGGTCATTGTCCACAAAAATTTGGCATATCTGCAGCACTGATAACAGTAGTGAAATAATGTGATTGTAGATTACCCTTGTCAGCCTGCAGTTATTCATGGTAATTTAATTTCATGCTACTGGCTCTGCTGCTGTTCAGACATAAAACATGCTTTCTTCATGTTATT
This sequence comes from Ctena decussata, assembly GCA_963989385.1. Classification (NCBI taxonomy): domain Eukaryota; kingdom Metazoa; phylum Mollusca; class Bivalvia; order Lucinida; family Lucinidae; genus Ctena; species Ctena decussata. The sequence continues at coordinate 5,209,366 of OZ022500.1, forward strand.
TTGAGAACCATGATGCTGGTTTTAAAGGAACTAGCCCTCATCACTGCTTCCAAATATTGGGATATTTTTTGGTCAAATCTTACAAACATATTTCATGGAGAAATAAATAAAAGTATCGCACAAATGCTAATATTTACTTCTTCAGAGAACATTTGAGATTTTTTCTCCTTAGAGTCACAGCACAGAGCTGCATAGGTGAAGCAGTTTTGATGGTGATAGGAAAATAAAGAAATTTTAAGACTTGATCCCTGAAATATTACCTTTTCTGGATCTTTGGAAAAAGATGTAATGTTAAATGCTACTAAGAGAGATAACTGCTTTTCCACAGTGTGATTCAGTATATGCATGCATTCTCTCCCTTTTCATTGCAGGTATTTTGGTTGAAGGATGGACAACAGATAGATGTAAAAGGTGATATCAACTTTATCATCTCCAGTGAGGGGAGTCTCATTATCAACCAGGCACGACTGAGTGACACCGGCAACTACACCTGTGGGGCTCAGAATATTGTGACTAGGCGAGTGAGCAAGCCAGTGCCTCTGACAGTATATGGTAGGTCTTGTGATATTGTTGCATGGCAGAGTTTTATTGCATGTTACATGGTATGTTTGGTCAGCCCCATTAAGCCCTGACCCGGTTTATCAGCCTTATAATCTTTGCCTAATATGGTGGCTGGAGCACCTAGCAGGGAGGCAACATCATTATAAAAGGTCAGCCCAAGTACAGTTGCTCGTCTTTTATTACAAGTAAAATAAGAATTAAAAAAGTCAGAAGCCCTTATACATGGATACATAGGTTATCTCTTTGCATATCCATTTGGCGTGGGCAGATGGCCTTGTTTCTGAGGTTTTGTAAAGAGCAAAACAAAGAGCTTGTCATAACTTGGTTATTAATTCATATCCTGAGCAGTTCATCATTTAGACCTGACAAATGCAAATGAGTGATTATCTATGATCTAAAATAGCACTTTCACCATTCAGGTTATATATCTTCAAAATCGCATTTGAAGCCGATCTACGAGCTGCAGTGTCACCGATGGCCATTATGTTGCTCATTTTGTGCTTTTATTTATTCCGACTTCTTCCTTCCGATTTCCTCTCGTGTAGTGATATTTTATGAAACCTATTTCGATTGCATGTCGTTGTGCCATTTAGCCGAGCCATTTGTTAAAAATGCTCGAAGTGATTCATTGATTCTCCAACAAGCTTTTACACAATTATGGTGATCACATTCATTTGATTATAAACTGCTTTTGTGGTGTGATTTTGATTGAAGCGGTTGTTTATTAGCATGTCACAGAGCTGCAAATAATGGAGAGTTTTGACGATAATTCTGTGAAAATTGTTGATTATGCTCTGTGAAAACATACGTTGTGACCCCTCATCAAAACCCCTCAATGAGGGGTTTTTAATGAGGGTCGACAATGTATATCTCCATGGAGAATATAGAAAAATTAACAGAGATACGGCCATTATCAGAAGCTCTCATGCCAAAGTCATGCTATCTCATTCCGAGCTGAAAATGTATCTGAAAATGAATGTGCTTTGTTCTGCTCACTGATGTTTCGCTCTGTTGTCACTTTTATGTTTCCCTGAAGTATGGCCTTTTGGCACAGGGTTTAATGCTTCCAGAGATGTTGACTTTTGAGTTTCCACTTGAGGCGAGAATATTTCCTACGGTAAACATGGTTCAGTTGCACACAGCCATTCATTATCACCTTCCCATTGTCCTGATATGATAGAAATACTGTTGAAAAGGAAGTAAAATTGCAGGTCATCCATCCATCCATTTGAGTTGGCTAAGGCTGTGGTTCTTTTCTAGCCTTTGGCTTATATTGCACCCCATTATTTTCTCAAGATGGCCAGTGCTGTTGAAAGAGCAGTGAAATCCCTTGTAAAACATAGGCAATGATCAGGAACTAATACAGTCAGAATCCCATATCCTGCCCTCACACCCAAAAGGGAAAGAAGTATACTCAAGGACAAAAGTTCTGCACGGATGTTAAATTAACATCTGTGCACAACTTTTGTCCTTGAGTATATATTAATAGATTTGCAGCAGTTTATGAAAGGCAAGCACAGTAGGCCAAATTAACAGGTGTTTCCAGGTGGTGATTCAGCTACCCCAGCTAAAAACACCACTGGCGCAACATAAAATTTAAATGAAAGCACTGACAAAACAGGTATTCATTCATTTGGACCTCTGTGATGATATGCAGCAGTGGTTGAGCCGGGATGAAGGAATATATGTGGTTGAAGCTGAGAGGATGGGGAATGAGAGGTTGAAAGATTGGGACAAGAAGATGTGGTTTAGAGATGGTAGGCGAGAATAGGAGGATTGACAGATAGGGTTGGAGTGAGAGATGAGTGGGCTCTGGATTGGAGTAATAACATTTAGATGGAGCTTGGGCTGAGAGGTTGGCCTAGTGGTAGTACTGTGGGATTGGTTTGTGGCTAAGAGGTGGATAGACACAGAGCTATAGTGGAGTTGGGTGGGATTGGGACTGTGTGATTAATTTGGCTCCATATCTTATTGGAACTGCTTTCTGGGATTATTAAAGAGGGCCTTTCATGTGAAACAAATATCTAAGGATGGGATTGAGAAGAGGCTTCATAGGAATTACTACCCCGCTTTCATCTTGGAGAGTGCTTGTTATTTAGCTTATAATGCTCATTAACGTAATTACCCTAAATATTGGGACAGTTAATGTTATACCGAGCAAACAGTGGAAACCCAGATCAGACTGCTCCAAGGAGCAGTCTGATCAGGGTCTGCAATGTTTGCCATTCTGAAAGCAATGGTTTTTGATGCATTTATCACAGTAAAACCAACATTTTCAAATGCGAGAAAATTTTTGGAATAAGTTAAGGTGTCCAAACATTTAGGTAGTACTCAGCAAGTACCTCAGGTAGGAATGGTTTTGAGAAACTGGTGCTGATGAATCTGTTTTGTCATGTTGGAAGGACAGGAATGCGAATTAACGAACAGACAAATGCATTCTGTCATGTTACATTGCATGCACAGTGTGTAAAATGAGTCAGGAAAACAATGATAAGGAGTAAGTGAGGTGGGACATGGGGAAAGGGTGCATGATGGCATCAGAGTACAGTTGAGGAGTCTTTGATGGTATTTGTGAGAAATATGGTAATTTCTCCATGAAAACATTCTTTGAAAAGAGTCTTGCCCAGAGTTACTTCCATTGGCTCACAGTTTGTGTGGAATAACTATTTTGTGGCTTCTCAGCATGTTTTCATGAGAAATCAGATAATTACCCCAGAATTAGCTAGACCTGCAGAAGTGGGTCCAGCATTCTGAAATGAATCTTAATATAACAAATTAATTCCCTGTTTGTTCCATTATATCTGTCAAAAGCTTACATCTTTTTACATAAAAGAACAAGATAGTTCTTGGGATAGATCAAATAATGAGAAAGAATAAACTGTTTGTGTAGTATGCATGTATTTTGCAAAACTCTTTGGTTCCCTGCCATATTTACCATAATAATTTGGACACAGTAAGGTGAATGGGTACATTTTCAAGGGGAGCAACTCTGCCATTTTCTTTTACATTTTTGCCTCCCTTCTCAATGAGGATCAGCTCAAATAGGAAAGAACTAGAGAACATTCTTTACTTGGAGAGTCTTTTTGGAAGGCTTTGTCACCCAGGGAAGCTAATAGAAAGTCATAAATGGTAGAAGAAATGACACAGAAAAGCATGGCAGTTTGTGTACCTATACACTTACTGATTTTCCGTCTTTCAAAAGAGATTCAAATCATAAAAGTAACTGTTAGCTGTCGGACTTCTTCTCATGGTTTGCTCTGTTCCATAATTTCTGTCCTGATATTTAGGACAAATACATTTTTTTTTTCAATATCAGACAAGAAAGTATGTGATAAAAAGAAATTTAGATAAAGCCGAGACATCACAGCTGTTGCCAGGCTTAACCCAGTCAACAATCACTTAGTTTTTCGGTGCCACGGAAAATCACACCTTCCGCTGCATGCAGTAAGACTTTGCCAAGTCTGAGTGTCTTGGAAGTTGGTTAAGATCATTTGGCATGGTAGAAAATAGAGATAACAAGTGAAGAAGCTGAACATGATAGATAAACATGGAAGACAGTCTCAGTCATGTGACATATTTCTCCTTTTCAACTGATGCTAGGTCTTTGCCTTCTGATTTTATCAATTCCAGCAGTTAAATTGATCTTTAATGACTTCAGATTTCCAAACAAAGATTGCATGCATGATGCATAATGCCAAGCCATTCTGAGAAATGAGATAAAACTCCAGTATGAAATTGAATATTGATCGAATTTATTTGCGAATAATGGATACAAATTGTTTATATTTAATATTCTGCAATCGCTATGAAATTAGAACGACAATAAATATGTAAGGGTTTTAATAGAGCCATACTTTTATGCATTGCAGTGCAAAATAAATCTTTATAAACAAAAAGAAAGTAAATGGATTTTCCGTATATACCCTAATTAGTAGAACAGCAGTGCCTGAGCAGACAGTAGAGAGCCACATCAGACTGCTCCTTAGGAGCAGTCTGATCTGGATCTTTACTGTATGCCATCATACCAAGAATTTTGGATACCTCCCCAGATAGTAAAATCAGCCTTTGAGAATTTGAGGATCATTGCAGTAATGGTTAAATTGTCCCAATATTGGCATAATTACGGTAATTATTTTTTTTTAAACAAAAAGAAGTTAAATGGAAAATGCATTATGTAAATTCAAATTTATTTGCTTGATATATTGGTACATTAACTTTATAATGATTGAAATGATCTGGATGGGGTAAAAAGGAGCAAGATAAAAAAAATAAAAAGACCTACCACAGATAGGATGTTTTAAAGTAAAGTAAATACACTAACTATTCAGACAGTCTAAAAAACATCCCTTGATAGAATAAATGGATTTGTCTAACCTACCAAAGGACGGAATAGTCCTGGATGAGATGGGTTTTTTTTCGGCAAGAATAAAGTGCCCAAATATGTAGGAAAAATAGAGCATATTTGATTAAGGTGGAGTAGGAGAAGAGAGTGAGTGGAAGGCTAGATATTGGGCTTCTTTTTGCTGCACATACATAATGCAGTGTATTAGGTATTCTGAATAGTTGGAGCCCTCATGTGGTTCCATATAGCATACTGTTTGGTTGCATAGTTCAAAGCCTGGAATGAACTGGGTTGCAAATGGACTGGACTGAAAAAGATGAGATGATCTGCATTCTGCTCCTGTAGCCTGGAATGGTACTCTGTTAGGAAAGAATTTGCTCCCATATTGGGAGCAAATTCTTTCCTGTAAGAGTGCCATCTTAAATAAGTGGAATGAAAGGGAGGATATCATTGCTGCCAGTCACTTCTTTTGCTCCATTCCATTCCATGCTTAAAAACTATGCCTTGATTCTTGGAGTAATTCTTTACCCTATCCATTTCAGTAAATGGTGGTTGGGCAACTTGGTCACAGTGGACACCCTGCTCAGCATCATGTGGGAAAGGAATGCAGAGGAGGCATAGGACATGTTCAAACCCCACCCCTAAGGGAGGGGGTCAGAAATGTGATGGAGATGAGGTCCAGAAATCCTCCTGTACTTCCATCTGTCCAGGTAAATAATAGAACAGAATAGAACATTATTGCATATAAAACTTAGGCCACACGCAGGTGGCGTAAGAGCATGCACATACAGGTAAACAGACAAATATACAGCTTGTAAAAATAGACATATTCAAATATATGACATACTTTGATGGAATGAGGAAAAGAAAATACAGGTGTACAATTCTTATTTTGATGCAGATTAACCTTTGACTTGGTGGAGCTGAAAGTTTAGGCATTTGGGAATAGGGCAGTATGAGATCAGACAGCTCCTGAGTAGTCTAAGCAGGGTCTACACTATTTGCCACATGGAGCTCACTTGTGTGAAGCTGTCAGTTGGTATAATTGAATTTTAAAAGTTTTGGTTTTAGTTTCTTTTTACATCCTCTTATGCTTAAAATGATATTAGGTGTAACAGTTGGTCCAATAGTCTCAGATACACCAGTCCTATTTGAACATGTTGACCATATGAGTTGAAGGTCACAATTAAATTAAGTTTGTGATTAAAATTTTCAATAGACTAATTATGTCACTGTACCTGACTGGAATCCAGAGCTATTCTTACAGAGTTTTGCACCAATAAGTATATTAAGGTCAAGGCCATGAAAGGTTAAAAAGTATAAAGCATTCTGTGTCTACATGATTGAACTTCAGTCCACAATTTGAGAATTTTTTAATAAAAAAATGGAATTGATGCTTATTCAGCATTCAGACACTAATTTATAAAGCAAGATACGTGTTGAATAATTGACATTTTGGATGTTGTTTCAGTTTAAATTTGTATACTGGTTTGGGTCAATTTCATCCAAATCAAGAATCTTTGTATCAAAATTAGATGTGAATTTCTGTGAAGTTGTGCCAACCTGTCTGCAAAAAGTTGCCAAGATTAAAGTGAAATCCCTTAGTTCTAGGACTGACATGCATAAGAAACAGTACAGACCAAGATCGGACTGCTCCTCCAGTCTGGAGAAGCAGTCTGATCAGGGTCTTAACTGTTTGTCATTTACCTATCAGTTTTATGTAGCATTTTCTGATTGGACGAGTGGATTACGTCCAGATTCCAGGATAGAAAAATTGTAGGATGATGCATGAGGTGTCCCAATACATAGTTATTTACTGTAAATTTTGTTAATTTTGGAGCTCACACCCACACTTTTAAAAAAGATTACAGAAATTATTACTTGAATTTTAGAAAATTTGATAAATATGATTATACAGGGTTCATGTACTGGGTCACTCAATGCTTCCATATGGGAAAATTTTACAGTTGCTTGCCTTTTGTTGGTGGAATTAGCATTTATGATAGTGTCTGTATATATTTAAGGATGATATTTGGGTTGGCTGTCTTAGTTAAGTTTATGAATATTAGGGAATGTGTAGGGGAAACAAAAATTTCCAATGTTTGTATGTAAGCTCATTGTAAACAATTTTGAGTGGAATCAGGTGAAAACCTGTTCTTAGGCATATGGTATGCAAAATGGGCAAATCATAATTATAAAGACTCATTTTTGCAAGACACAACCTGAATGTTAACAAGGACCACCATGTGCAGTGATGAAAGAACTGTAGAGACCCTGAATGCTTGCACTTACAGAGGCTGCTCCTCATTCTACCAGATTTTTGGATTTTGACACATCACATAGAGTGGGTAGCAGATAATTTGGGGATGATTTTCTATTTTTCCTCATAAAAATATATGTGTTGTGACCCCTCATTAGAACCATCTTGTTGAGAGGGTCACAACATATGTTTTCGTTGAGATATAAGAGAAATTATCTTAAAATGCCTTCAGAACATTACATTATTTGGAACTCTGATAATTACGCTAATCTATTAAGTGTCCCCAGATCTAGGGGATTTATGGTATTTGTAAGAACCAGGTAAGGAAAGCCATAGATATAAGTATTATACTTGATTTTACAGAAAGGACATGTGTTTTCCCTTTGTTTTTTATCCGGTCTATAAATCACTGACAGTGGTGATAGATTGTTTTATCCTCAACAAACTCAGAATAATATCTGATGGGTATGAGCTAGATTAAAGGCTCGCCAAAGCCCTCTGTCAGTGTCAATAGTAACCACTTGTTGCTGATGGTGTTTTGTTAATGTTTTGTTGGTGTTTTGTTAGCATTTTTTTTTTTTTTTTTTTTTCTGTGTCAAAACTTATTTTGTTTGACTGAATTGTCTCTCATCCCAAATATTGGGATACTTTAGACAGTTACCACAAAAATTAAAACAATTTGGACACCTAAAATAGTTACCCTAATTTTGCTAAAAATGGACCAGTTGGGTTGTACAATTTAGTAACGCATCCAGAAATGCAAATAAAATGGCAAACAGTGTAGCACTGTTTGCGCAGCCTTATCTGTCCCAACACTTAGGCTTTATGGTACTGTAACTTTCTGGAAGTTGATTCTTTTGGCATCTGAGGATGTGTTAGAAAGTGCTGACAGGCAAACAGCGCAGACTCTGATCAGACTGCTCCGTGGAGCAGTCTGCTCTGGGTCAACACTGTTTATTTGGGCACTGTTGTCCCAGTATTTAGACTTATTACTGTTATCTATGATTAAACTTGTCACTATCCATTATCTGAACCTATTACTCACTTTCTTTTTCACTGTCACAGTTAGATAAATGACTCCAGTGAATGTAAACCTGAATAATATCTTTAAAAAAATATATATTCTGTAACTGTATTACATGTTTTTTGGGGCTGAAAGTTATTGTGACTAACCTTTTGGTAGTCAGGAAAATATCATGCTTGTTAGACAGTTGATCGATCGTCACGCATTTCCTTCTGATTTGTACTGTATTTCCATTTGTCAGATTTTGACCTTCACTTTAAAAAACAATTACCTTGACCTTTAGTCAGTAGCTGTTCCCTGTGGGTTAAAAATAAAAAAAATGTAGTCAATACTTTACTTCCAATTGTATTACATGAGCTTTACATGAAAAAGGAAAAAAACAACAACATTGCCTTCTAGCTTCTACAGTGAGTTTGCCACAAAAAGAAAATAAAAATCATATGTTAAGAACAATTATCATGCAGTTCTAAACAATGTTCCATATTAATTTAAGCTAACCTTTCTGATAACCTTCACCTTTTACCTTACAGTTGATGGAGACTGGTCTCCATGGTCATCTTGGTCAACCTGTAATACTGACTGTATCCATCTCCGTCGGAGAGCATGTGACCGTCCACACCCTGCTAATGGTGGCAAATACTGTAGTGGCAATGACCTTGACACTACAAATTGTACTAATGGAATGTGCAGAGGTGAGTTCATACAGTTAGTAACTTGTGTGCTAAAGTTAGGGACTGTTTCAGATGGAACTGTTGGTCGAATGCAGTTTGACAAGAGTTTCAGGTACAGAAAACAACAGGGCCTGATTGCTCAAAAGTAACACTGTTGTTATTAAGCGAGACATTATATTGTCAAAGGTATTTTACACAAAGCACTGCCTTTTATTGCTGAAAAAATATGAGGAGCTTTTGCTGTCTGCTAAAGCCCCTCCTATTTTTTTTCAGCGAAAAATATTAGCATATGAAATTTAAATGTACTGAAGAGTTAAAAAATCCATGACTAAAAGCTTTGTTTAGCTAACAGTGTTTTGAAAAACTGGGCCTACGTAGATTGTCTGCTGAAACATGCCAACATCCCTGTTCATTCATGTGAGTTCTGGCCTACATAGTAGTATCCTTGAATAGAATTTAGCAGTAATATTTAGAATCAGATTAACTTGGGCTTGACATTGTTTTGACATGTTACAATAAACATCCTTTGCAATGTTCTGTAAACACACCTGAGCTTTGGTAAGGAGGCCATTTTGTTTAATTAACTGAATCACTCAACTAATGGATAAGGTGGTCTGCAAAATGTTACTCAGAGTGAGTAATAAGTACTCTCTGTATGTTCAGAGTATGTTCCCTTTTGTCAGAGTTAGGCTTTGAGAGGGGCTATTGCTAGATTTGGTAATAATGGGCAGTTTGTTTATTGGTTCAGTGAAATACTCACACTGGTCTGGCATTCAACACAGGTAACGAAGACAACGCTCATGAATCATGCTTGTTTCGCTGATCTGGATAAGTTTGTTTCAGAAGTATAGTCTCACGGACCATCCGATCCCCTGCTCTTGAAATAGGAATCAAAAGTTTTACTGAATTCATATGCATATTCAAGAAATGCTTGAAAACAATTTTTTGACTACACCGTCTATGCAACGAATCGATAAAGAAACTTATTCAAGCACTGCATATATACTAGACGGAATTTCTTCAAAAATCTGGTCTGACTAAGAGGTATAACAAACTGCCGGGTCCGTAAGAATGATAGTTTGAAATTAATTTAAGAGATATGCGAAAAAATCCAGTTTTATATTACGTTGCCTTCGTTGCCTGTGATGAATGCCAGACCAGTGTGATACTAGTAGGTCTTGGATTGTAGAAGAAGTTCTAGACTTAACAAGTTAGAGTTTGAAAATGGTAGTTTTTTTGGAGAAGATGCAGATTTTTCAGCTTCACAGATGAAACTTCGAAGGAAAAGGGGTCAGCAGGTGCCCAATAAGAAGCAGTTGGATAGCATCAGCAGTGTATGCTATGTAGCCAGTACCAGTACCACAGAAATGCCCCGATTTGAGTCCATTATTAGCTCACCTGAGCCGAAGGCTCAGAGGTGAGCTTATAGGATGGGAGTCGAGCCGTCGTCCGTCCGTGCGTCCGTCCGTGCGTGCGTCAACACTTTCAAACATAAATATCTCAGAGACCAGTGGGCCGATCGCAATCAAATTTTATCTGAAGCATCATTTGGGTGGGGGAAAGGCTGCATTAGGTTTTGGTGCCGATCAGCTCAGAACTCTGGTTTCCATGGCAACAGATAGCCCCCATAGGGTTATAATGGGGAAAACGGCGTCATCACGTTTTCTCGACTGTTTTTGATTAGATCCTTATCATACTTGCAGGTAATGATGACATACACAAGAGCTTGGATGAGTTCGAAATTTGGTCGGATTCGAGCACAGACTACGGAGTTAGCTGCCCTTGAGCGTTTGAAAAAAATCCCATAGGGTTATAATGGGGAAAATGGCGTCATCACGTTTTCTCAACTGTTTTTGCTTAGATCCTTATCATACTTGCAGGTAATGATGACATACATAAGAGCTTGGATGAGTTCGAAATTTGGCCGGATTCGAGCACAGACTACGGAGTTAGCTGCCCTTGAGCGTTTGAAAAAAATCGCATAGTGTTATAATGGAGAAAACAACGTCATCACATATTTTTAGAAAAACTTTGTCATCGCTCTATTGCCTACATTTCTCAACGGATTTTAAAATAACTTCACACAAATGTAGGGCGTGACAATATCTCAAGCAAGTTCGACTTTCAGGATGCTGCGCCCAAGGTCAAGGTCACTGTGGCTATTTTTAGAAAAACTTTGTCAGTGCTCTAGCACCTACATTTCTCCATGGATTTTAAAATAACTTCACACAAATGTAGGGCATGACAATATCTCGAGCAAGTTTGACTTTCAGGGTGCTGCGCCCAAGGTCAAGGTCACTGTGGCTATTTTTAGAAAAACTTTGTCAGCGCTCTAGCACCTACATTTTTCAGCAGATTTTAAAATAAGTTCACCCAAATGTAGGGCATGACAGTATCTCGAGCAAGTTCGACTTTCAGGATGCTGCGCCCAAGGTCAAGGTCACTGTGGCTATTTTTAGAAAAACTTTGTCAGCGCTCTAGCACCTACATTTCTCAGCAGATTGTTAAATAACTTCACACAAATGTAGGGCATGACAATATCTCGAGCAAGTTCGACTTTCAGGATGCTGCGCCCAAGGTCAAGGTCACTGTGGCTATTTTTAGAAAAACTTTGTCAACGCTGTAGCACCTACATTTCTCCATGGATTTTAAAATAAGTTCACACAAATGTAGGGCATGACAATATCTCGAGCCAATTTGACTTTCAGGGTGCTGCAGCCAAGGTCAAGGTCACTGTGGCTATTTTTAGTAAAAACTTGGTCATCCCTCTAGCGCCTACATTTCTCAACGGATTTTAAATCAACTTCGCATAAATGTAGGGCATGACAATATCTCAAACAAATTTGACTTCCAGGGTGCTGCGTCCAAGGTCAAGGTCACTGTGGCTATTTTTAGAAAAACTTTGTCAGGGCTCTAGCACCTACATTTCTCGATGGATTTTAAAATAAATTCACACAAATGTAGGGCATGACAGTATCTCGATCAAGTTTGACTTTCAGGGTGCTGTGCCCAAGGTCAAGATCACTGTGGCTATTTTTAGAAAAACTTTGTCATCGCCCTAGCACCTTCATTTCTCCATGGATTTTGAAATAACTTGACACAAATGTAGGGTATGACAATATCTCAAGCAAACACCTACATTTCTCAACGGATTTTTAAAATAAATTCACACAAATGTAGGGGATGACAATATCTTGAACAGGTTTGACTTTTAGGGTGCTGTAATCAAGGTTTTTGATTAGATCCTTATCATACTTGCAGATGATGACATACATAAGAGCTTGGATGAGTCCGAAATTTGGCCGGATTCAAGCACAGACTACGGAGTTAGCTGCCCTTGAGCATTTGAAAAAAATCCCATAGTCTTATAATGGAGAAAACGTCATCACATTTTCATTTTTCATTGGATCCTCTTCATACTTGCAGGTCATGAGGATATGCATAACAGCTTGGATTAGTTAGCATTTCGGCAAATCCCACCACTGACTATGGAGTACCTGCCCTGAGCATCCAAAAAATCAATGTCGCCACTTTTTCTTGGTTTCTACTGATCCGATCCTTTTCAAACTTGCAGGTAATGAGGAAATGCATAATATCTGAAACACGTTCAAATTTTGGCCAGATCAGGCCAACCACTACGAAGTTAGCCGCCCTTGACAGCTCTGTCTATTGTGCTCTTGATCGGATACTTTTTAAACTTGCATATATTAAATGAGGGCATACATAATGTTTTGGATGAGTTTATTTTTCAGCCTGATTGGACCACTGACTGTGGAGTTAGCTGCCCTTGAGCATCTTAAATATCCCTATAGGTTTACAATGTGTCTCTCAGGTGAGCAATTGTTGCCCTTTGGGCTACTTGTTAATGATTAAGGTGTATAGGTACACTTTTTAGCTCACCTGAGCCAGCGGCTCCGGGGGAGCTTATAGGATGGTAAGGCTCCGTCGTCCGTCGTCGTCCGTCGTCCGTCCGTCCGTCGTCCGTCGTCCGTCCACAATTTCAAACGACTTCTCCTCTGAAACCGCTGGGCCAATTGTAACCAAATTTCATATGTGGCCTCCAGAGGAAGGGGGAACGAAAAGTTGTTCAAATGGTCTTGGTCACATGACCAACATGGCCGCCATGCCCATATATGGTAAAAACCTTTAAAAATCTTCTTCTCCAGAACCAATAGGCCAATGGCCTTGAAACTTAGTATGTAGCATTGGGTACGCGAGTACTACCAAGATTGTTCAAATTATGACCTTGGGTTGACCTTGACCGTTTTTACGGTAAGGTCAAATTTGCTTCCTTGTGCTGTTATATGGCAAAATGCTAGAACTTAAGATATCTTGGAAACTGTTGAATATTTTGGGCTGAAAATTGGTATCTACAGTCATCTTAATGAGTACATGAAGATTCATGAGTATAAGAGGTCAAGGTCATTCTTTGACCTTTGACCCAGGACTCTGATATTTTGACAATTTCAAACAATCTCCTCAAAAGCCACTGGACCATTTGTAACCAAATTTCATATGTGGCCTCCAGGGGTTGAGGGAACAAAAATTTATTCATACCGTCTATGTCACATGACCAACATGGCCGCCACGCCCATATATGGTAAAAACCTTTAAAAATCTTCTTCTCCAGAACCAATGGACCGATGGCCTTGAAACTTGGCATGTAGCATTGGGAACTTGAGTACTACCAAGATTGTTCAAATTATGACCTTGGGTTGACCTTGACCTTTTTTATGGCAAGGTCAAATAAAGGAAAATGCTAGAAAATAAGATTTTTTGGAAAGCTTTGAAGATTAAGGCCTAAAAATTGGTATACACAGTCATCTTATTGAGTATATGAAGATTTGTGAGTACAAGAGGTCAAGGTCATTCTTTGACCTTTGACCCAGAACTCTCATATTTTTACAATTTCAAACAATCTCCTCAAAACCACTGGACCAATTGTAATCAAATTTCATATAGAGCTTTCAGGTGTTGAAGGAATGAAATTTTGTTCAAACGGCCCAGGTCACATGACCAACATGGCCGCCACGCCCATATATGGTAAAAACCTTTAAAAATCTTCTCCTCCAGAACCAATTGACCGATGGCCTTGAAACTTGGTATGTAGCATTGGGTACTCTAGTACTATCAAGTTTGTTCAAAATGATGACCTTGGATTGACCTTGAATATTTTACGGCAAGGTCAAATATGGGAAAATGCTAGAACATAAGATTTCATGGAAAGTTTTGAAGATTTAGGCCTAAAAATTGGTAAATACAGTTATCTTTATGAGTACAAGAGGTCATGGTCATTCTTTGACTTTTGACCCAAGACTCATAGTTTGACAATTTCAGACTTAAGAAAAAGCCACTTTGCCAATTGCTCGGGTGAGCGATTCAGGGCCACATGGCCCTCTTGTTTTTTTTTCCATGATATCAGAAAGGGGGAAAACTTTTGAGACTTCTTGATTTGCTTCCCTGGAAGATGAAGCCCTTCCAAAGTGAGGTCTACTCTTAAAGGAAAGAATTTGCTCATGTGGGAGCAAATTCTTTCCTTTAAGAGTTGATCTGCATTGAGAAGGGAGGTAAAAATTAAAATTGAAGAGTTGGTCCTCCTGAAACTGAATTCATTCACTGTAAGGTGTCCAAGTAGATAGGTATTATATTATGGTTTATGAGCAGAGGCAGAGCCTATGTCTGATGAATTTTGTAAAATTTGTAGCCAGAAAAAAGTACACCATTTAACTTCGGAGACATATTTGTTAGAAAACATCTTCATGAAGACAACTTTATAGGCCCTGAGATGAATGTTTGAATGTTAAGCTGTCTCTGTCTAGTAAAGAAAACATGTAATTTGTAAAGATATTACAAAGAATATGCTTCACAGTGATTAAATTAACTGTCTTACAAAATTAGTTGGACTAGATCCAAATAAGCTATACCATATCTATAAAATATGTTTTTTGCAATTTTTAATATGGCCACCCTAAGAGAGCATTACTGGAACCGAAGGGACCATTAAGAGAGTCCCTGCAAGACACAAAAATTTCGGAACTTCAAGATTGCAAATAGGGAAGAAGGAGCAATTCTTAAGAATCTTGGGGCTGCTATGCATGGTGGGTTTAATACTGGTTGTGTAGATACCTTTTCGGAGACTTGGCTCATATGAGGCGCCACACGACAAAACCAACAAAGTGGCATGTGCGCCTAGCAGAGACCCAGATCAGCCTGGGCATCACCCCAGTCTGATCAGAGTCTTTGCTGTCCACATGGAGCTAGCTTAGATCTTAGCTACCTTTAAATCAAACAGCAAATAATCTTATCAGACCAGAAAGATGCCCAGGCTGATCTGAGTCATCGCTGGGTGCATATGCCACTTTGTTGGTTTTGTTGTGTCGTGGCTTGTATATTAATCAGACGAAGCATGTTCTTAATGGATGAGCAGCAACTCCCATGTCTACAAACTTTCAGAACATTACAAACATTTTAGAAAATTAGACAAAATGAGAGGGGAGATGTATGTACAATGTTAAGCCTGCTTGTAATGTAAGCTGAGGCTGAGAACATGATGATTTAGTGTTTATGTAATGCAGTTAGCTGTTTCGTTAGGTAATATATCTTACTTAGTTTATTATTGCTTGAAGCTGCAGGAAAATGAAAATTAAGGGATGAAACCATTGTTACAAAGTCTCCTAGAAATCGCCTCACAGAGATGATTCTATGAGTTCATAGCAGTGAATAGAATGAGATCCCAGAACATTGGTTTTATGGAGAATTCTAACGTGTACTGGAAGCAGCAATGAAAAATTTTTATTGAAAAAAAAAAAAAATCTCTGTTTTGTCCACAAAAAAATTATGATGCCTGACCACGTTTCCGTGATGTTGGACATTGTCAAATCTCTTGTTCAAAAGAAAGCACTGAAAAGTAATGCATTGGCACACAATACAGTCAGCCTTTTTGGCAAGGTAGAAGGATGGTTGAGAGATCACAGTCTGTTTGTCAGTTGTGAAAAGAGAGATATATCACTCATGCTCTGTGCTCATGATATGATGTACTTACCAAATGACCACTGAAAAGTGATTTATTACTCAACAAAACCACTGCTAGAGCTGATTTATTTCTGAATTCAATTTTTTGTATCCAAAATTATGCATATCTGGAGCTCCACTTAGTTTATTACATGGGTTATATCTTAGCAAAAATGTCATATTTTTTTTTGACTGGCTGCAACCTTATATAGAAAACAACCTTGATTTTTACATTCATCAGGTAATGGCACTTGACAGTTATAATGGAGATGACAGCTGTTGGTAGAATTAACATATCTGAATTAATGAATGTTAATTTTTCGATTTTCTTTATTCTTGTTATTAGCATTGACATAGTACCGGAGTTGTTTTTTAGCTCGCCTTTAGGAAAGTAAAGAAAAAGCTATTTAGTTTCCACCGCATTGGCTTTGGTGTCGATCTTCATCTGCCTTTGATGAAAGTTTTTCTGACCTGGTGCTATGGTGAGCTATGCTCTTGTTGGTGCAGATAAGTCATTTTTTTTTTAAAAAATTGAATTTTTCATAAAAATAGCTGGTAATGTTTTTTTTGAAAAAATTGGCCCTGTTTTGATCTGAAGACTTCAAAAGACATTCATAGTGGGCTCCATGGTATTGAAATATACACCTTTTATGGGCTTGGCTTAGCAAGCAATTTTGACCTAACTTTGGGTGCCTTCTTAAGACACACACACAAGTTTGACTGAATCAATGGGACTGAATCAAAATTTAAATTTTAAAGTTACCATAAAATTTAAAAAAAAAGAACACCTGAAATAATTACCGCATTGTCCTAAAAAATGGAACAGTTTGGGTTTACAGTGCAATAATGCATCCAGAGATGGATCTAGAATGGCAAACAGTGTAGGTCCTGATCAGACTGCTCCTGTAGGAGCAGTCTGATCTGGATCCACACTGTTTGCTCAGACTGATATGTCTCAATACTTAGAACTTTACAGTAATCCTAGTCAAATCCCCGCTGACAGACAGCAAGCAGTCAAAATGATAAATTCATATTCTGAATTTTCATGTGAAATATTCAATTTTACAAAAAAAGAAGAAAAAAAAGAAAGCAAAACAAAAAAGGGTTGCTTTTGTAATTTTAAGTTTTACATGTTTGAACTAGAGAGCCGGTAGATGAGAAAGGAGATAATAAAAGTTGCCCTGGGCTGATGAACCTATTACCTGTTTGAAGCAAATTGAAAATGAGTTGTGTCACTGGAAATGGTACCCTGAATTCAAATTTCATCTTAAAAAGCATGCATTATGACACTTACCTTACTAGGACCGTCTCACTGAGGCTGAACTGTCTCACTGAGACACTTCTAATGAGGGGTTGCAAGATTTGCTGTTGGGGGGGTGGGGGGGGGGGACTTGAAATTCTGTCACTGAAATACCCCACCCCATTTTATCAGTGGGTGGGGGGGGGCTTGAAATTCTGTCACTGAAATACCTCACCCACTTTTATCAGAAGTTTTGGTGCCACATTCTGGCTGCTAACATCAGTTATTTCATAATTGCTATCTGAATAGATTTTTGGGTGTGTTGGAAGGGAAGAAATAGTCTTATAACTGAAAAAATACAGTATTCACAGAGCTCTAGATAAGAGGGCGTATTTGATGATAATTAGGGATAATTTTTCTTATTTCTCATTCAAACCATATGTTGTGACCCCTCATCTGAACCGTCTCGTCGAGACGGTTCAGATGAGGGGTCACAATATATGTTTTTATGCCGATTTCGCGAAAATTATCCCTAATTATCACCAAATTCTCCCTCTTATCTAGAGCTCTGGTATTCAGTTTACCAGGTCAGTTTTTGTGCAGTCTGTTTTATCTTTTCCCTGTTCACACATGACGTAAAACACTGTTTCTGAAAACATGGCTTAAAAAATCTGCACCTTAATGGACTTAGGATGTTTTCTGCCATGGGAAAATGGTACTATCAGATTGACATGCTTGATACCGAATGAATTTCATTGATATCGTTTATAAAATCTTCTTACCTATTTCTAAAAAAGGCTCTATTTAGAAGATTAGAAAAAGGTTTTTAGCACAAAATGCATCACAATTTAAATTCCATTGGATGGAAATTTAAGTGAGACACATTAATTTCAAAAGCATTAATTTTGCAGTCATCTGTCTACACTAGGACATGTGCAAAAATAAATGTATTTATATTCAAATGTTGGCAGACATAAATTGACAAAGATTGACAGTTGACACAAGTTATTTATCGTTAAAGTCGGTCATAATCTTTAAAATATTTTAGTTTTTGCTGTATCTGCAATTGTCATAATATTTTTCACATATAAAAATTAAAAAATGTCCATTATTGCTGCATGATCAATTAAAAGTTCTTGTGCATAGTGAAATTTCCTTGTTTTAGAGATTTTTATTGTGCTTTAAAAATTACAAAAAGCCTGAGATTTAAGTCATAGCCTAGGCATTATTATACATACATGCTAGATGCCAATGTCACTCCTAGTGAATTAAAATCTTAAAAAGTTCCTTCAAGAGCAGAGAACACACTTGAAAGAAGGAACATAGGCCATACTTCGAAGTTTCGGCTACTTAAGCCTCATCTGTGACCCTGACAGAACAGAACAGAACAAAACTCTATTCTGAATCAATTGCTAGGCTGTATGCAGATGGCATAGGAGAAAAGTATAAATAATTTCCACATTACACTGACAATACCTGGTGACTAAAGACAGAGAAAAATATATTAGTTAAAAAATCTAAATTAAAATATAAATTAACTTTCATTTTATTGAGAAAAATTGTACTCTAATTTCTTATATATTTAAAAATACACTGTAATTTCTTATATATTAAACCCCGTAATTTAGTTCCCATCTGGAAATTCTATATATTGGGACAGTTAGGTCTGAGCAAATAGTGCAAACCCAGATCAGACTGCTCCTCAAGGAGCAGTCTGATCAAGGTTTTCACTATTTGCCATCCCATTTGCATTTTTTGGGCACATTACTGCACTGTAAAACCAAACTGTTCCAATTTTAGGACAATTATGGTATTTATTTTTAGGGTCCCAATATTTAGATTTTTTACGGTACCGTAAAAATGGCAATAGCTTGCCAAACTACACTGCTAAAAATATTTAAAGGAACACCTAATATTTTTCCAAAGACGACAGTGCAACGCACCCCCACTTTGAGGTTATATTACTTTCGATTGATACAGACACGGAAATTCCATTTATTTTGCGTATTTTTTAAAGAGGGGCGAGGTTACTAACTGCACAATTTTTTATCCAATATTTGTCCTGCCCTTGTCCATGGACAGATTTAAGTAAAACTGGAATTTTGCTAAAAATTTGCAATTTTTCAGAACAGGTGAAAAGCGTGAAAATTTCAACCAAAACCAAAAGAACAATTTTGTCTATGAAAATGAATGTCTTTCAAGATGACCATTATTGAGAAGATCCTTTTGTTTATGAGATTTTATAGACCTCAGCAAAATTACTCAATTTCAGAAAATGAGAAAATTGCAAAACTTGTACCATGGAAATGAGAAGGGCATCTGTTGTGTTGAAATTCTGGTTGTCTTAAACTTTGATTCTTCTTAAAAGTGCTGCGAAAAGATGGAAATACTTGTCCACTGACGGTCAAATTTTATGGGCCGTTAAACTGGGCATATGTTGTAGTAACATCTATGGGAAAATACCTGCTGCTCCTTTAAATACAGTCAAACCTGTCTTAAGGGGTCACCCCAGGGGACACACAAAAATTGGCTGCTTAAGACAGGTGACCCCTTAATACAGGTTCATTTACACTGTTATTTGGTTCAAGGGACCCCAGAAAGGTGGCTGCATAAGGCAGGTGACCCCTTAATACAGTGACCCCTTAAGACAGGTTCGACTGTATTTTGAGCAGCGTATTACAATGCTATTTGACTCATGTGTATGTGAAATTTTGCTTTGAAGTAAAAGAAATGCTACTAGTTTCTGCCAGAGTATCATTTCTGGCATCTGTTATGATTGAACATGGTTTCTTTATTGGTAACAATGTTTATCTTAATTATTTGATAGAATGTGAATTTGCAAATCATTATATTGATGGACATGTTTTCATTTGCAATATTTCGGTCTGTGTCTTGACTCAATTACAAATGGGCATTATGTATTTCATGGACTGGACTTGGACTCTGGACTTTGGACTCTGGACTTTGGACTGTGTAAAACCTGGACTCTGGACTTTGGACTTTGGACTATGTAAAACCTGGACTTTGGACTCTGGACTTTGGACTATGTAAAACCTGGACTTTGGACTCTGGACTTTGGACTATGTAAAACCTGGACTTTGGACTCTGGACTTTGGACTCTACAAAAGTCTTAACTCTGGTGCAGTCTGACCATTAAGTTGATACAGCTTATTCAATGTTGATATAATGGCTGTAACAACTGTACCTTATGTTCATTCTTTTGCAGTAAAATATGTTTATATTTATAACATGAGCAGTCAACCTGCTAAATGGGTGTGTGCTCAAAGTGCAAATATGACGCATGGTTCATTTCATGGAATGGATTGGAATGGAATGGAAGAGAAATCTCCTTGTTGTCCCACTTTCAAGACAGGGGTATTACATTTTTGAAATACTTAGAGCTGGAAGATCTTCATTCTTAATAATTTTATCTGATTTATAGGGTGTGGGAGTTCTTTTATGAGAATTGTTTTCTAAACACATATACTGTGTTTACTCTAAATACTCGGACACTGTAACCATTCCTTGCATGAATGTTCTTCAAGTTGAGCATTTTATAAAACTTGGCACAGACCCTTATCAGACTGTTCCAAACAGCAGTCTAATTTGGGTCTACACTTGAGAAGGGTATTGTAGGATGTTCAGGCATATAAACTATTGTTAAAATATTTGGAGTAAATGTGGTATGTCAGAGATATCACCACAGCTTTTAATTGGGCTTAACTAGTTTCATGGTGAATCATAAAATAACTTTAATGGTTAATATTGACATAGAACCTTTTGTCAGAAATCAGTTCCTGACAGTGTGGTAGATCTGGGCCTTTAGCAACTTGATTTATGTATTCGCTTGGAGTTCAGTTCAGTAGTATATCTTAGCTTACAGTACCATCAGAATATCATAGGCATGTACAGTACACAGAGAGCAGTCTTGACATGGTGTTCCCATGTACCTCTATTTGTTCTTCGTGAATGAGAATATCAAAGTTGAACATACACATTTAATAATATGAATAAAACCCTAACTGATTGACATGACTGATTGAAGAAACTGAGCAATGTGGCTATAGGAAAGATTACTATATAGTGCATTGACCGGACCTCATAAAGCCACTTTTGCTCTATTGTCCCGCCCCCCCTGCCCCCCCACCCCACCCCCCACACACACACCAGAAACTTGGGTATTTGAAAATTTATTAAAAAGAGTAGAATTTCAAATTCTCATACATAAACATGCACACACACATTTATTATGGATTTACATAAGAGAACATTCATGCTCACACGAGTATGAAGACAAGGACATTTCATTTCTTTCTCGTTTGGCAATAGCTGCAGAAGAAAGGACCCGAAAGCACCTTTGTTTATTCTTTCATCCTTAGACTGCTAGACACACGCATAAATGCACTCAACCGTTTCCAGGTGATTTCTCGCCATCGCTTTACATGCATACTTAATGCATACATATGCTAGCATGCAGGATGATGTACAAACGCACAGATGAGCGGGAGTTGTGTTCATTCATGCTAGTTTTAACAGGGTCACAGTCTCTGGGTGCGAAACTATAACAGAAACATTACCCCTGCTTATGTTGTGTTTTTGTGCACATGTACGGTTTTGCTGGTTTGATAAGGCTGACACCGCCGCCAACGTTCAGTGACACTGCTATCACTGACCACCACTACCCTTACACCTCTTATTCCAGTGCAGGACATCCTTTGCGCACATTTCCTGGTTTATTATGCCCCCAACTTCGGAGAAGTTGAGGGGGCATATTGGTTTGGGCCCGTCCGTCTGTCCGTAACGCTTTTGGCAGCTGGGAAACTCAAGAACCGCATATGCTAGGATCTTGAAATTTTATATGTGGCATGTACATGAAAAATAAGCGGACCGTATTTTTCCTTTTTCCCGCAGGTCACGTATTTCCAGAGTTATGCCCCTTTTTCGACTTAGTCTATGGAACCCTGTGAACTAAATATCTCAAGAACCCCTGATGCTAGGATCGTGTAATTTTGCAGGAAGACATTGCCCAAGGTGTAGATGACCTGATTAACTTTTGAAAAAAAAATCGTGAATTTTTGACAGAGTTATTCCCCTTTTTTAACTTAGTGCATTGTAAGCCTATGGAACCTTGTGAACAAAATATCTTGAGAACCCATGATGCTAGGATCGTGTAATTTTGCAGGAAGTTATCGCCCAATGTGTAGATTACCTGATTAACTTTTGAAAAAACATTCGTGAATTTTTTTATTGAGTTATGCCTCTTTTTGACTTAGTGCATTGTAAGCCTATGCAACTTTGTGAACAAAATATCTCGAGAACCCCTGATGCTAGGATCATGATTTTTGCAGGAAGATATTGCCTGAAGTGTAAATGACCTGATAAACTTTTGAAAAAAATATCGTAAATTTTTGACCAAGTTAAGCTCTTCTTCCACTTAATGCGTTGAAGACTATGGTACAAAGGTACCCTAACATATGGTCAAGAATGGTAAAAGGTAGGAACTTGAAACTTTATACACATGATCAGTATGGAAAATAATCGAATACGTGTTTTTTCTTTTTTACGCCGGTCAAGTATTTCCAGAGTTATGCCCCTTTTTTGACTTAGCCTGTGGAACCTTGTGAACAAAATAACTCAAGAACCCCTGATGCTGATCATGGCTTTTTGCAGGATGACATTGCTCAAGGTGTAGATGACCTGATTAACTTTTGAAAAAAAAATGTGAATTTTTGACCGAGTTATGCCCCTTTTCGACTTAGTGCATTGTTAGCCTTGTGAAGAAATATCTCGAGAACCCCTGATGCTAGGATCATGATTTTTTTTTTTTTTTGCATGAAGATGTTGCCCAAGGTGTAGATTACCTGATTAACTTCCGATTTTTTTTTTTAATTTTTGGCTGAGTTAAGCCCCTTTTTCGACTTAGTGCATTGAAGCCTATGGTACAAAGGTACAAGAATTATGGAATGAACTTTCTTTAGAGGCAAGCATATGGTTGGGGGCATAGTGTTTCATAAACACATTTTCTAGTTAGGTTGAAAATAATAATCGTACCTGTGTCTACTCTAAAACGGAGATGAGCCTGAAAGGCGAACATACACTAAATCCGCTAGTACAGGTACTCTGCTGTCTGAGACAAGAGGGTCATGAAGCCCTAAATCGCTCACCTGAATGCACTGCTCCGAGTTAATGAGAATATATGAGCATGCAGCGATCTTGGGCCAATACTTTGCGATACCTAATCCATTTTGGTCATGTCATCACAACCCTTCAGGTACAGTGGCTTCGAAGGAAAAATTTTAAAATGTTAAATTATGAGTGACCCTGGCCAAAAGTCAAGAATGATCTTGACCTCTGCTACTAAACCGTCTTCATGTTCTCATTAGTTGACAATATCTACCAACTTTTATACAGTAGACTGCAATCATATGTTTAAGCATTGTTGCATATAAATGCAAAAGGAAGCAAATTTAATTAAATGTGTCTCCCCACCCCCTCATGCAAAGGGAAGCAAATTTAATTAAATGTGCCTACCCCCTGCCCCCTCCCCCCATCCCACCCCTCTCCTACCATGGAGCCTTCAGCCCAGATGAGACGAAAAATGAAATTTTAGCCCCTCTGGGACAACCACAGCAGACAACTCAACTTACCGTAAAAATCTGAGTATTGGGACAGGTAAGTCTGACCATACAGTGCAAATCCAGATCAGTCTGTTAAGGGTCTACACTGTTTGCCACCCCATCTGCATTTTTTGATGCATTACTGCATTGTAAACCAAACTGGTCCATTTTAGGACAATAGCAGTAATTATTTTAGGTGTCCCAATTTTACAATTTTTACAGCACTTTACAAGTATAAGATGTATCAACATCGTCCTGATTAGACTATTACTAGTAATTTATGACCTCCCACACACGGCCCCTTTCATCACCTGTGTCTGAGAACTGTTTTGTTTCTGCACATCTGGACTTAATCACAGCAGACAACTTACTGGAAAATGTTATAAGATATGTCAACAGTGTCCTGATTTGGCTATATATTTATGGCTCTTCTGGTTTTCAATCCATTTTATTGCATTTATTCAATGCAACATTTCTAAGCACACAGTAGCAGTAACTGAGACTATTTTGAAGTGTTGATAAGATAGCCTGGGAATACCAGTATTACAGTTAATGAAATGGATTCCTAGCTAATTACGATAACTACGAGGGTTGATCCAGAAGCTATGAAACTGAAAGCTACAGAATTTCATATCCAAGTAGCTTAATATACCCAATTAACGCCCCTGCCTCAAAAAAACGCCGCCCGCCCCTTTTCCGAAAAATGCTGTTATATTAACTTGCCATTTCTGTTTGCTGTTCTGGATGAGGTAGTTTTATGCACGGGGTCAACGCTTAAAGAGGAGTAAATTCTTTCCTTTAAGAATTGACCCCTATGTAGAAGGGAGACAAAAACAGAGTTGCTTCCTCTAAAAGCATACCCATTCGTCTTAATACTGTTTGTAAGAGGTCTTTTGGCATTGGCTGAATTACTACATTTTGTGCCCCCTTTTGTAAATGCAACGCCCCAGGGCGTTTAATAGGATTAATACGGTATTTGAGTTACAGTCTGAAAATGTCATAAAAATATCGTGCAAAGTAATCGAGATATCGAGATAGACACTCAATGACGTTGTTGTGTCATGATTTTCTCCTCCTTTCCAATCCAATCCATTCTTACCCATAAAAAAACTATGCCTCATGGTTATTAATGTAGTTGTTAGAGAGGTGCCATAGTTGAGTGGTTAGAGTGACTCACTTATGGTGCAGGAAGTTGCCGGAAGGTTGTGCGTTCGTGGCTCACCGTTGCCATCCGACGACTGGAAAACTATCTCTTTCAACCCAGCAGTAAATGGGTACCTTTTTTGAATCAGAGAAGGATAAGGCAGCAAAAGGAAAAAGATGGGCTCCGCCTTTCATCAGCTGTGCCCAAGATACAGTGGGTTTCTAACCCCCACTGCCCCTACGGCTATTAGGTTATGGGAAACCTTTACTTTACCTTTTAATTACCTCCCCATTAAGCTTTAACTATGGCTACCCTTATAAGACTTTATCCAAGATCGCTGCATGCTCACATGATCTCATTAACTCAGAAGTGATGGATATCATATATCAAATCAGGTGAGCGATTTAGGGCTTTTATCTACACAGAACAGTTTTTTATGATCACTTATGTCAAGTAAAACAATTTTGACATTCTGAGTGCCAAGTATATGGCTATCAGCCATTACAATATACTGAAACAAAACTGTCACAATAGCTCCATGCATTGGGGGATTTAAGGAGTTCAAAAGTCCAGAGTCTCTATACTTCAAAGTCCAGAGTCCAAAGTCCAGGTTTTACATAGTCCAAAGTCCAGAGTCCAAAGTCCAGGTTTTACATAGTCCAAAGTCCAGAGTCCAAAGTCCAGGTTTTACATAGTCCAAAGTCCAAAGTCCAGAGTCCAGGTTTTACACAGTCCAAAGTCCAGAGTCCAAAGTCCAGAGTCCAAGTCCAGTCCATGAAATACATAATGCCTTACAAATGGGTTAGGAGAAAGATTTCAATTAAGATTTTGTATTCAATTAGAAGTGAACTATCAACTCTTGGATCTGCTAATCTTTCTTGACCATATCATTACATATATCACCAACACAAATATTAGTTTGGACTAAAGTCTTCAGAGAATGATCCTCTTATTTGATTGGCTGAGCTTTGATCAAGTAAATCTGATAAGACAAGTAAATCTCATTGATCTTTGTTCGGTTCCTGGCCTTTGGTACACACAACTGTTGGTTTGAATGATCAATGAAACCAAGAACCAGTACTTAATCTTAGCTGCTTGATTTATGAGTAAATGCAGAAATTACCAGTAAAATTATGAAAATCAGTTGAAGAACAGATTTATTCTAATCTGATTAATTAGGATGATAAGATTAATGTGAATCCTAAATACCTGGTTATAATCTTACTTATTCTGTGATCAGAACCTAATTACACTTAAGTATTTGTGACATTAACCATTTCTGAATAAGTCTGTTGGCAACAGTATAGAACATGTTCAGAATGCTCCATGGAAAGTCTGAGCATTGGTACTGTTTGCTTTTGTTTGCATTTTCAAACCAGGCATTTTCTTTGAATATCAGGATACATTAAAACTTAGTTTGATGTCTAAAGTGTACTCAGAGCTGATTAATATTATAATCTTTTGATGATGTTAAAGCTTTCTGTCTGTATTTTGGGAGAGCTTTTATCATGGCTTTTATTTAGACTTCATATACAAGCAAATCAGAAACCATTCCTGCCATACTTTTGTATATGCTCTAGCAGAAACGGGGCAGATATGCTTGAGTGAACAGTGTGGACTCAGATCAGAGTGTTTCTAGAGGAACAGTCTGATTACTTTCTGCACTCTACGCCTTTTAGCCAACTGTGATGTAACGTATCTCTCTGACAAGGCAAACAGGCTTAATGAAAAAGCCTATTCCTGTCCCAGTATTATAGAGTTATTAGGATACATTCCTTATAGCACCAAAAAAACGCAGTCTGCAGAATTCGAAGTTTTTTCATCCAATCTTGTCATATTGGAAATTCAAACATTAGAGGGCAAATAGCACAGATCCAGAAGAGGCAGCTCATCATGAGCTGCCTCATCTGGATCTACGCTGTTTGCAAATTCAATTACGTTCATTTCTGGTGCTGTAAGTGTTAGGGTAAATTTTGTTTTGTTGTTGGGAGATGGATTTCACGATATTACTAACCATATTTTCAGAAGTGAAAGGCTTTGCATCCGATCTGAACAATGTTGCCCCAGCAGCTAGTGATGTTAAGAATGATAACTCTGTAGGTAAGGGACCAGACCAGGGGTCAACCAGTCAGATGATAGAGTTGTGTAGAACTAACCAATCATTGCATGTTCTTGTAATTGGTTAACCAATCAGATAGCCAGTAATTTTAATACTTGATGTTGCTCTTGTTATTAATATTGTGTTACAGTAGAACTTCATTGGCTCGAACAGGCTTGGCACCATGAAAATTAGTTCCAGCCAAGTGTAGTTCTAGCCATCCAAGGTTAGTGTCTATATAAAGTGAACACTAGACACCAAGGAAAGAGTTCTAGTCAGGCAGGGTTAACATTATATAGGCCTCAAGGTTTGAGCGATTGAAGTTCTACTGTATATTGTTTTTTTGCATTTTTAGCATGTGTCAGTGTTGTTGGTGCCATAATTAGGCCAAATATGGAAGCACTTTACTATTGCAAATTTAATCTGAATTATCCCAAAGTTGGACCAAGTTGCAGACTTAATTGCCCGTTTGGCACGGTGAATATGTGTCTTCATCCATCTGTGTATAGCCATATTGGGATATGATCAGTTCCATATTTGGATATGATATTTAGTCTGAGAGATTTTGATATATATCGATACATGGGTACTTTGTGACAGCCCTAGTATTTCTAGACCAGTGACTTCAGTTATTAGCGTGGCTTATATCCCACCCTGCATTGTGGTCCCAGCTTGAGACCTGTTTTGTTTCTATTATTTAGATGCTTACATAATTTAGCTAAGCCATAATTTGAACCACCACAAAAATGATAATTTTTGGATAATTTTCCATATTTTTCTTTAAAAAAATGCATATTAGACTCTTCATTAGAACCGATCTCACTTAGATGGTTCTAATGAGGGATCACAATATCTGTATTATGTTGACGCATTATTATCATTTCTGTAATTTTACACTCCTAGTATAATTTTATACTCCTAGTATATAGTATTTCAAATCATGGCTTGTAATATTGTAAAACATGTATGCTGTACCTCTGTGTTTCTAGCATTGTTTATCTCCCAGATTTATATAATTGCTGTATTAATATTATTTAACTTTAACAGGAAGCTTTGATTCTTTTAGTTACCACGAGATTTTTGTGACACAAGTTTTACCTTTGTAGCTGTGCATGCTATACATTACTTCATTTTTCAACCCTTAGAACAAATGCACACATCAGTGTTTTGTTGTATAGCTGCATCAGTATATTTCTGTAGCATTTATTTACTTCATGTAGACTTCATATACCGTAATCGTCCCATTTACCGCACCGTGCGCTTAACTTTTTCAAAATTGCAACAAAAAGATGTGGTTAAAATGTATTTAATAACCGCACACTCAGAACAATGAAATGCAGGGTGACTGGAAAGAGGCAACATGGGTAGGACTGGGAATACTTTGTGTTTATACTTTTCATGAGTTCCCTGTTAATTATTGGGTTTTGTGAGAGTTTCAAAGAAAAAGCAGTGTGCGCTTGTGCAGTTTGTCCGGAAATGACCTTGGTGTGCGGTTATAGGGGCATGTGCGGTAAATGGGTCGATTACGGTAGATGTACATTTATGTAGAACTGTAATTTCAATATAACTACAGAATTTCTATCTGTTCAGCATATGAGCCATGACACAAGAAAACAAACAGTGACATTGCATCCAGTGAGGACTCAGAGGCATCCACCCAGTCTGATCCCACTGCTCATTGTCTGCAGGAAGCTAGCTGACACCCTTTGCTACCTTTTACTAAGCACACACCGAAGACTCAGATCAGACTGGGCAGATGCTGAGGCTGATCTGAGTCTTCACTGGGCTCACATGCCACTTTGTTGGTTTTGTCGTGTCGCAGTTTGTGTTGTGCCTGTGACTAGCAGAAAGTGAGATAGAGATATTGCTTTTCTGGCGTCTGCTTCATTGTTGAGTAAACTAACGTTGAGTAGTCTAGTTCAACTCAACCAGATATCAGGCAGTGAGAAGGGACATTTCATAATGCTGTCTAGTTTTCTGATAGTATCTCACAGGATACACTTTGCAAATTTTTTACGTTGGCCAGTCAGACATCACATTACATTTTTAAGAGCATCAGAATTATCATCAAAATTCCTCTAAATTGGGAGGTGTTAGGTTAGGTACCATAAAGTAAGGTATTTGAAGATAATACGAAGATAATTTCTGGTACTTCCTCATAAAAGCACATGCTGTGACCCCTCATTAAAACTGTTTGTCTGAGATGGTCTAATGAAGGGTCACAATTTGTGTTTATGGAGAAATTAGGAAAATTTTCTTGGAAGTTTCATGAAATACTTCCCTTACCTGGGCCCCTGAATTCTTCATATCCATCTGCAATCAGACAGACAGACAGACAATCATTAAACTGTTAAAGTGCCAAAAAAGCAGACGACAAAGTTAAGTCTGTAAAATTTCAAAAAATGTTTTGTCCAAGCTATATCTTATTGAGAATTCATAGACAAGAGGGCAAGATGAGGTGGCTTATTATGGGCCACCTCATAAGGATTTTCACTGATTGCAAATTATTTTTTGTCTCTTGGGATATCAATAGTTTGAGATAACGAGAGTTGACTGTATGTAAAAAAATGTTGCTAGACCTTTGGTTCCTATCACACAAATAAACATTGCACACCTGTCATATTGTAGATGTTCTGTCAGTCTGGAAGCAGCTAATCTTTATATGAAATTTATTCTATTTTTCAGAAAGCAAGAAGCACAACCTAGGTCCTACTGATGTGGAACCCTCTAAACAAGGTATACCAAGAGGTGAACATTTTGTTTTTGTTTTCATTAAGGTGTATTGGGACACCTCCATGTTTTTCAGCCATGTTTCATAAAGGGAGACCAGCCTTATGACTTCCTGGCCCAGAGGTTATAGAACTTGAGTACATTCTCAAACTCAAAGTAAAGCACGCTGATTGGCTGCTTCCGAGCACATGCTCGGAAGCATCCAATCTGTGTGCTTTATTTTGAGTTGGAGATTATTCTCAAGTTTTATAACCTCGAACCCTGTTCGCTTCCCTGGATGGCAGACCCCTCCAAAAAGGTGTCTACTCCATGGGGGCATTCTAAAGAGTTTATCCTAGTTGAGAAGGAAGGCAAAAATGAAAATGGCATTGTTGCTTTCTCTGAATGTTCACCAATACACACTCCGGACTACCGATCCAGGGGTGGCAAGTTCGATCCCCCGCTTCTCCGGTCTTTCGGATGAGACTTTAAACCGAGGTCCCGTCTCCATATGACCTCGTTGTTGGTGGGACGTTAAACCGGAGTTCACTCACTCACCAATACACCTTATATCACTGATCAGACTTGCAATTCTTACACAGAAGATTAGATAGTTGTTTTTGAAGATTCCATAATTCTCCTCACATAAGAGCTGCCCTACTGAGGTGTTTCTGAGGTCAGGGATCCCAGCAGGATTTTATGGAGTTCCCACATTTATCACCAAAACTCAACCAAATATGAAGCCCCTTGTTTTATGAACTGATCTGACACATAGTTCATATCAAATAAAAAGGAAGAAAAAAACTTAGCAAAAATTTTTCTGAGATGATTCATTTGAAAGGATATGTTACACTGCAGTTTCTACACATCGTAAGACCACTCCAGAAGGAAAAAAAGCAGATTAATTTTCAACCTAACACACATTTTGTTCAATAAGAAACACTAGTTGGCATTGCTGATCTGTCTGATACTTGATTGTGCAATAGCTGAGGTTAAGAGTTAAAGAGTTTGTTATTTAGATACTTAAGGTATATGAATACAATTTCAGAGGAAGCAACTCTGCCATTTTCATTTTTTGCTTCGCTTAATGGGGTCAACTCTACAAGGAAAGAATTTGCTCTTCTAGGAGCAAATTTCTTCCTTTGAAAGTAGTCCCAATTTTGGAAGGTCCATGTTGTCCAAGGAAGCAAGCTTCAGTTACAAAAGTTGTCTTACCTTCCCTTGAAAAAGTGATGGGAAAAAATGGAGGTGTTCCCATACACACTGAGCATCAAGTAATCAAGATTTTCATCAGTTTCATAAAAAAAAATTATTGTCCTCTCAAGAAGCACCTTGTCGTTGTCAATATATGCTTACAATAAATATGATAATTTTAGTTGCGTTGAGTGTGAATACCAAATTCATATCAGTTCTTGGCATAAGTCTGTGATGTTTATCTATTGCTCAAGGCCCCTTTTACTTGGCCCCATCTTTTCCTGTTCATTGTTCAACTTGTTCACAAAGTCTTTTTATGATCTGATCAGAGATAGGAATAACTAAGTAGTCCTTATTGTCATAATTCAAAAACAAAATGTCAATTACCGCAAATGTTTCTTGTCAAAATTTAGGTCAAGAAACTAGGCAATCGTGCAGTCTTGTTTGGTCGTGTACGTTTTTGTAATTAAGTAGAAAACAGTGTCGTAAATAAAGCGGTACATAAAAAATATGTCATAAATTGTTGTATTTCTGCCTTCCAAAATTTTAGTTTGTAGGCACGTTGACACCAGACCACCAAAACATTGTTTTATTATTCATCTTTTCTGTTGACAGTTGTTTCTAGCTTAAAAGATGTACACATTTTATCAAAAGTTAAACTTAAAAAAAACACACAAAATTTGCGGGCATTGAAATACAAATTCAAATGAGAGGCCATAACATAAGTTTTCTTAGAGAAAAAAGGCAAGTCAACTTATTCTCAAATTATGATCAAAACACACATTTATAAGACACCCTGAACAAGTTTGAAATACATGTATTTTCAATTTCAGAAACCCATGAGGCGAAGAACAATGAGAACATCGCCATGTATATTGGTCTATGTGTGGCTATTGCCGTTTTCATCATTGTAATTGTGATCATCATCATTGTTGTGAAACGGAGAAACAGCCAACAGCATAATAATGATACAAACCACCTACAGAATGGAGGTAACAGTATGTTCATGTGAAACTTTGATACCATAACTAGCAGTATTACTGTACATGCAACCCTTCTTCTTTCTTCTTAAAACATACCGTCTGGCCTCTTATAAGAACCACCTCATAGGGGCTATTCTGCTGAAGAGGAGCTGCAACAATGTGGGGGTGGTGGGGGGGGCAACAATGTGGGGGTTGGGGGGGGGGGGGGGGTAAATATACATTTTATAGCTCCTGTATGGAAGCACAGGAAGAGCAATTGCCCTCACTACAGCGTTAGGGTTGAGGTCTCCATCGTGGCCCAGAGTGCATTTATATGAAAAAGCTTTTTATGTGGTGGGCAAGGTGCTGTTAGGCGAGCTATCCTTTTCGTGAACATGTCTTGTTATATTGCACAGACTTACCTAGGAATTATCAGGTTTGTTTAGAAGATAATTCCAGGACAGTATTCCATTTTGTTTGTAAAAGCATGGATTCTGACCTGCCTTTAGAATGGGCTGGACAAGGGGGTTCGAAGGAGGGGTCAAAATATGATTGTATGGAGAACAAACTGAAATTGTTTCAGAATTATCAACTAATCCCTTTATGTGATTGATTGTTTCAGTTTTAATGGCTCTCCAAAACAGTATTTGCTTTGTATACTCTCATGTCTCCCAGATTAGACAGATTGGATAAAAAAAAAACAGCCAACCATCCTCCACCTGCTTCTAGCACAGCAGGCCCTTGCCCTACTATAAGTCTTTTTTTTATGAAGATCTCTCTTACATGTGCCTGGCGCAGTGTTATGAGGCAATATCAAAGGAGACTAATGATCCTAAATGGCCTTAAAAACGTGTTTACATCTCATGATAAGTTGTTCGTTCAATTTGAAGATCACAATTTCACTGCTATCAAGTTCGTACAGATCAAAAACAGACCAAGTAATACCATAAAACTTCAATTTAGTTTCGCTAGTTGATTTTTTTTAAACCGTCTATTATTTAATTTTCCTCTTTCATAAGTTCAGGAATGAAATAAACAGAAGTTCAGGTGTATTTCTACACCTGATGATTTGACAATTACTCTGGCACATATATTAACCAAAACACCTGCAGCTTACGACAAAGCCTGTTTGTTTCTGATCGATAGACTGTATCAGATTGGGGTGAAATTTGTGTGGTATATGGTTGCTTTCCAACTATTTATCGTAAAATCACAACTTTGAAACTGTTTAAGGTTATTGAGGAGTAAACTTCAGATCTCAAATATTTTGAGGCTTTTATTGCCGCTTAAATTTCATTGTTCGCATATTCTGCAAAATATAAATCACACCTTAAATCAGGAATTTGATAGATTTTTACTGTTTGCTAATTGGATTTTGGATGTTTTTGTGCCAGATTCGCAATAAAATACATAATTAGAAATTTTATTCTCTAATCCCAACAAAAGGATATTGCCATTTGCAAGCAATTGCTTTGTAAAAAGTTATGTGAAATGAAGATTGATCTACATTTAATTTTGTTTTGAATGCATTTCTAAAAGCTATTTAGGTTTTATTATGTGATTTCTCATAATGCTTGGGTGACTTTTTGGGAGTCACATATTAATGAATGAGAACTTGGTAACCAAAAATGATATATCTTGATGAAGATTTATAGCTGTTTTATGACTTCAGCATTAAGAATTAAAACCTTTAGGCAGATGTTTAAAAACGAACTTTAGATAATGTAGGTGTAGCTCAATTAAAATACAATCGGGCCGTGTTCAGGGAAAATGTCATAATGCTACAGGTGAACAGTGACGATGCAGATCAGCCTGCAAAATTTAGTCTTCTCTCTTGGTATCAACAGTCTGTGGCTCCTGAGGAGTCTGTGTAGTGGAAAACTTACTGTGAAAATTTTAAATATTGGGACACCTGAATATTTACCATAGTTGACCTAAAAATGGAACAATTAAGTTTGACACAGCAGAAGTGTAGATCCTAAAGATGCAGATGGAATCACAGTGTGGACCCTGATCTGAGTTTGCACTGTTTGCTGCTCACACCTGCTGGTTCCAATATTTTTTTGTATTTTTAGGCTATACGCTCTGATAGTCTGCAAATGCCTGTAAATGGCTGTTTACACATACCCAAAGATATCTTTTCATGTAAAATAGCTGATTTGAATTTAGCATGGGAAAACATGTAAGTATCCTAATGTGCTTAAGTATTGGGACACCTAAAACCATAAATTTTCCATTTGTCCCAAATGGAAAATTAACGGTTTTTAGGTGTTCCAATATTTAAGCACATTAGGGTATACAGGATAGGTCAGCTGTGCAGTCTTATCAAGGCTGTTGTGCAGAAAGACCATTTCAATATATTAGTGTTGAATGAAAACCTTGATCAGACTGTGTATATGCACAGGCTGGGAATTGGCTAGGCCTTTGCTGTTCTTTTATGGCAAAACTGGTTTTCTCATGCTGGGCCAAAACTTTAATGAAATTCAATGAAGAAAGAGGCCGTTGCTCAGGGCCATATGTCTCATAATAAAGATATTGGCCCCATTTACATATCAAATTAAAGTTCATACTAAATATTTATCTCTAGAAATTTACATCTTTTGTTTTATACAAAGATGGTAAAATTTACATTCAAATGAATTTCACATCTATTTTGAATGGCATTTTTGTTCAGGGAAGCAAACAGGAAGTCACAAATGTGTTCCCCTTTGCAAAAATGGCAGAAATCATGACTGGCATATCCATTTACCTTAAGTTCTGATATAAATATGTTTGAAAACAAATTGTTGTCTTTTCTTCAGATCTCAGTAACCACTCTCAGTCCTATGATGAAAAGAAATTTAAAAATGGTATGTATTATTGTAAAATTTTGCTGTCACATATTAGTCTAAATACAGATGGAAGAGCAAACAATAAAGACCCAGCTATGGCTGGTTGGGAGGAAAAGTTTTATCGGGGTTTTCACAGTTTTAGGTAAATGCTGATGGGTTCTCCAAAAACAAATATGAATAGGGGACATTATAGAAAACAGAAGGCTAAAGTCTTGTCAGTAAGTTAAACGGCTTTTGGTTTAACTTGAATGGGAACTTTCTCAGGGGAAGCAACTCTGCCATTTTCATTTTAGCCTCCCTTTGCAATATGGGTAAACTCATAGATAGGAGCAAATAATTTCTTTACAAATAGCCCCCATTTTGGAAAGGCTACATCACCCAAAGAAGCAAACTAGAAGTTACAAAAGTTGTTTCCTTGAAAAAGTGGCAGAAAAATATGGTGTATCCACACACCTAAGTTTTGACTAGTTAGTTGGTCCAGAATAAGGATTCTTATCCCAAAAAGTTTGATTGTAAATACGATATTTCTGGTGCAAGCGGCCACTAAAATTTCTCATTCATTAAAAACAAACTGTGGTTGAATTTTGAAGCTTAGGAAAACAATAGAGCTTATCTGTAAAAGTCAGGACCATAATAATTCAGTTATATGATGAGGGACTGTTCCTCTTAGAAACAACTTCACAATCTAAATCTGTCATTTCAGACTGATCTCTAGATCTGTCTTTTAACACAGATCTAGATTTTGGACATTTTTTGAAAGAGAAAAAACATCTTAAGCAGAATTAATGTGACTGGTTTACATATTTCAGGTCAATTTTTAGGGGGAAATGCCCTCTACTTATAGCTGAATAAACATGATAATATCAAAGGAACTTCCATTTCAGATAATTTGTTGTCAGGGCAACCAGATCTGACCCAAGTTGCCTCAGTACAGACTACAGTACAGACACCACTGATGGACCACCCTAATAATAACCACATGAATTCTTTTGATAAACTACCAACATATGCAGAAGTAAAGGACCACAGACTTAGTGCCCCAATGGTGGGCAACGGTGTTCCAAATAATACAGTGATCATTGAACCTAATGTAAATCATTCAGACAGTAACTCAGGTGACCGAGTTGCCATGAGAAACGATAGAAATCTTGCCAATAATACTGTGGTGGTGTCTCCAATAGCGCCACAGCCCGGTGGTAACAACAGCCCTCATGTAAGTGAATCAGACAATTTGAGGGATAGCCATAATTCTTTAGTGTCGGTTGAATTACCTAATGACATGGACACGGATGCTGTGACATGGAGTACATTTGACCACCGAGGTGGTCGATTGACATTACCAGAGTCTGGTGTTAGTTTGTTAATTCCTGAAGGAGCAATAAGACATGGACAGACCGAGGAAATATACATGGCTGTGTGTCGTGATGATAAAGATAGACCAAGATTATCAGGTTGGCAGTCAATTTCTTGTACACTTTTGTCAGAGCTCTAGATAAGAGGGAGTATTTGGTGATAATTAGGGATAATTATTGTTTATTGCATAAAAATGAGACTGTTCAGATGAGGGCTCACAACATATGGTTTCAATGAGAAATAAGAAAATTTCAGTATTCTGGAAAACAGGCCTGTCATTTGTCTGCTGCAAGAAGAGAAAAGTATCATAAAACGTCATTGTTTTGGGTCGGTGAAAAGTCAGGGATTTTTTATTTGCCTCTTGGTTGGCAGTCGCTGGTAACTGTGGACTGTTCCATGGAATTATGTTCAAGTTACAACATTATTACTGATTTTCTTTAATAATAATTGCATAACATTTTAATTTTCAGATAAACAAACAATACTTAGTCCAGTGGTTCTGTGTGGTCCTACAGATATGTTACTACAGAAACCGGTGGTCCTGTCAATACAACACTGTGCTAGTATGCGGCAAGGTGGCTGGAAATTATCTGTGTGTTCAAGTCGTACCCCGCTAGACGAGCCCCCACATTGGCAGGTAGTGCGTACAGTTCATTATAATGTACCCACATTTTACCCCACTGAGTGTACATTGGAAAAAAATGTGCAATGTGGCTCAATGAATTTCATGTGTCCAGGTTCATATTTGGCACTATTGCATAATGGTAGCTGTTGATGCACAGACGTAGCCAGCAGCTTGTGCTGAATATATCGTAAGCTATAGTTATTTTGAAATACTATATAAATATGATTAATGTGTTGGCTTGTCCAGTAACTGCTGTAAAAAGTTTTTTTTAGCTACAGTTAAGCTTTAGAAAGAAAGGGGCAAACAGAAGATACAACTTAAATGGAATTCAGTAAAACATGTCTGAAAATTTATTATTGCTTTGACAACAATATTGTTGCAATTCTGTAATAGAAAAAGAAACATGTTGAGTTATAATTTGAAACAAAGCAACTTTTTTCCTGCATCAGAAATCTATGTTGTTGAAATATGAGAAGAGCTGTTCTGTGATTTAAAAGAGTCATTTCAGAATTCTGCTTTTTGCAAAGCTTCAGATTTGACTTTACTCATTGCTCTGTTTGTTTCAGTTAAGTGTGACATTAGGCCAGGAGAACATAAACACCCAGATCTACACCCAGCTAGATGCCACCCATTGTCATATAATGACAGAACATTTACAGCGTTACACCCTCATAGGAGAGCCAGCGTTACTGGGTAGAGCGGTTAAGATCCTCAGGTTGGCAGCATTTGCACCAGCGTTACCTCCATCAATGGACTATAACATCAGAGTTTATGTTGTTGAAGATACGCCTGATGCACTGGAGGTTAGTATTTGCTAGTAGGAAAAGCAGTGTCACATCTAAAAGTTGTAAACACTTGCTTCTGTGTTTAAGAGTCCCAACTCTTTTAAAATCACCAGGACTCTAATTTTTGAATATTCTTATGGCAGAAATAATTGAAAAAAAAAATAAAAAAAACCCTTAAAACAATAGCTCATATTCAACATTTTAGTTCTGTGGTACCATCAGTGATTATTGACCTCTTTGCAGCAAGGGTGGTTGCATTGATATCTCAATAAATTAATAAAATCATGTACGCCAGTAGCTCTGTGCATTAAGTGTTAGTGTGCCAAGCTGCGGGTCCGGGTTCAGAAGATTGCTGGGAGTGGAAACATTAATGCATTCCATTGCACACAGCCTTTCATTATCTACTTTACATTAGGTCAGTATGGCTGAAAAATTGTTGAATGGGTGATAAAACTGCAAGTTATCCATCCATCATCAGCAGAGTTAAAACACCTAAGATTACTTCTATTTTTAGGGAGTAATGCAGATGGAGCGACGTCTTGGCGGCCGGTTGTTAGACAAACCTAAACAGATACCATTCCAAGATGGTGGACACAATCTCTGTCTCACCATAGAAGATCTGGGAGCTGGCTGGAGGAGCAAGTTGGCAGCTAATTATCAGGTAGTTTTATGGAATGTATAATACATATTATAAGCAAATCATTGGTTGAAAAATCATATTTACTCGTCTGGAGTTTTTCAGAGCTCCAGATAAGGTAGAGTTTTGAGGATACCTCTTGAGACATTTTTGTCTTATTTCATGACAAAAACATAATTGTGACCCATCATTAGAACTGGCTCAGTGAGACGGTTCTGATGAGGGGTCACAACATGTCTTTTTATGGAGACATGGGAAAAATTATCCCTAAATTACCCCAGTTACCTCTTCTTTTCTGGTGCACTGGTTTTCAGATGTAGTAGCAGTTGAGTGCTTTTGCTTAATAGAATGGGTTTTGACATCAATTGAGGAGAGTTGCACAATTTAGTCGGAGGCTGTTATTACTATTATCCTGCACAGTTGTCTGTGGGATAATGATCTCAGGGGCATGTTCTAGTATAAAACAAGAAAAGATCATCAATTTAATGAGAAAATAACAAGATGAAGTTAAAATTAATGGGCATATTAGAGCCCTCGATACCCTTTTTCAGTTGAATTAACTTATTGAGAAAAACAGATGTGAAACTAAATGGAGGTTCCCTTTGCTGTTAATTTTCTTGAGAAACAGATTTATTAAATCTTCTGAAAAGCTTGCCAGTTTCTTTGTTAGATGTATAATGCGGGGAGGGTAAAATATGTGACCTTCAATAGACGCCAAGACCGATTCAAGCTCTCTTTTTTTGTGTGATGGGTGTTGAGGATTGGGGGTTTGGGGTTGGGGATAAGAGTGACATTTTTGGACAATAGTATCTGGCAAGTTGAAATGGATTGGATCTTACTGATATTGCCTATATTGAATTGCTTTGGCTTGTATGTGCAGCACATTTTTATTAGGCAAGGTGTTTCTAATGAAATCATGCTGTATTAATAACGCTTTTGTCAAGAAATTGAAAACAATGGCAGTTTTCACTCTAGAGCTCAGATACATGCACAATAAATTAGGTATATTTGTGAAGGTTTTCCACAATTTATTAGCTTCAATACAATGCTGATTCAAAACCTAAATGAAAGAGGATTCCACAAAAAACTGTTTCTGCAAATAAGACTGACTCAGCAAAAAATGTAAAAAAAATGTGCATGCACAAAATAACCAGATTTACAGGATTTGATTTCTATCTATTTGACTAAGCCATGTTTTACAAGAAAAAACACCTTATAGCAGGTGTGAACATATAGGATTCAAAACAGTCTGCACATCTGCCCAGTTTAATCTGTGTCATTTCGGTTTGCATTTACAATATATAGATTCTTAGAAATCTCTTGTTGCAATCTGCAAAGACTCAGCTCAGACTGCACGCATGTGCAGTCTGATCTGAGTTTTTGCTGATTGTCCATGAAGGATAGTACCTTTCTCTCACGTCACATCTCATATAAGCTTTTTAAGGCTAAATCTTAATTGAATACTAAAAAATAGAAAAAATTGAAATATTCGTCTTGTGTGTCCAAAGTTGGGTTCAAATATAAACATTGTAGAGAATTGATGACTTTAGGAATTACCACTCAAAGCAGATTGTGAATTGAGCCTCTTATGACAGTTGAATAGACGCAGATGTAAATTATAGCCGCTTTGTTAGGGTGCAGGATAAATTAACATTGTTAAATATATCCAACAATGGCCGTAATGATTAATGACTTAATGTTTTCTGTAACAAAGGAAATTCCCAGTGTTATTTCCGATGTTCTTTTTTAAACACAAGTAGGAATAACAATATGAGATCTGATAAAGATGCTAAATAGCCTTGGATCACTGATAGGATAAAATAAGGGGTCATTACGGGGCCAGCTGAGGACGGCTCCCTTAGGGGTAGTGCAAGGACTTGAAACTTTATCAAGATAGTCTCCTCTGCAAGGCTTTCACAAAGAAAGAAAAATGGAAAATGTTAAAATTTGGAGGGTATAATTGATGGAAAATAACTGATAATGATTTGTACCATTCAGCGATGATTTGTCTTGTCAATTTTCATTAGCTGTTTGTATTTGATTAAGGCAAACATCAAGAACATTTTACCTTGGGCACTCTTTGAAAGTCAGCCTATTAGTTTACAAACTTAACATTGATAGTCAACAAAAATGAAGATAGGCTGTGGGGTGCATGTGTGGAGCATATTAACTTGGAGTATGAAAAAGGTACCTTACACTCTCAGTAAAAATGGGGGTTGGCACTGCATATCATAAAGATGCCTTCTATATGAGATTGACAGATGGATCTCTGTATAATCAAAAACACATAGACGGAACTAGGCCAAGGATGAGCACCTGTGTATCTGTTGTTTTGATTGGGTAGAGGATTATTTGGGTAGGAATTTATTACACGCTGCCTGAAGAACAATAAATTTGATGACTTGAAGACATGTTGTCTGTTCAATATGTATATATAAATTTCAGTCTTAAAGTAAATAGAAACAAATGCTCTTGGTTTTCTGTTTGTCTCACAGATTATCAAAGTAGTTCCTAACTTTACACCATTTTGCACCCAATAGCTGATAGACATTTTAGTATTCATTTTCTAACTACATGTTAGAGAAAAAACGGATGTAAGGAACCTGCAGATAACTGGTATCCATGAGTAGTAATGGCTTGGGATCTCAGGTTCAAAATTTCTACCGATCCCAGCCCTGGACAGAACAACCTGAACAAACTGTATATTCTGATGAGTCGGCTCTTAATAATAATGCACATACAAATATCTGTACAGACTAAAACACGATAAATACCAGAGATAGGGGCACCAAAGAATAGCTCATTTAATGAGGTCTGTTATGGCAACTTTTTACCATGAAGAAAAATACAATAACTAGCAGTTGGACAGGTAAATGCAGGTGTTCCTTTGTAAATGCCAGTAGAACGGACACTAATTTGAAACATAATTTGTTGCTTAAAGGCTCATTTGCTAGACAAGTATTCCCTAATTATATGCTTCCTAATTACCGCATTTGCCCAAAATATATGGGCACTTCAAGTATTTAAATAATGAGGTTTTCCATATTTGAATTTTGAATTTTAACCAGCCCATTTGTTCTTTAGAAAGATGTTTAGAAAGCTTGTGGCAGACAGTGTTTACCCTGTTCACCTTAGGGACACTCTGATCTAAGGATTAGGGAGTATTCTGATATGAGCTACAGTGTTTGCCGAGAAAGCTTCACATTAAAATATTTACATTATCACTGCAAAGCTCTCTGTAAACCCAATTAAGTGATGCGGGAGTCAATGTTTTTACAAGTCAATAATTACATTGTGTCACGCGCTTCAGAGTGACAGCTCATCCCACTAAATAGCACGTGCAATCTTCAACATGCCATGTACTTGAATGGCTAGTAAACATTGAGTGACAGCTCTCTACGCCTAATTGCACGTGCAATCTACAACAGGAGGTGGAATTTACTGGTAGGCAGTGACAATGCGGCTGTTCCAAACTATTGCAAAATTCGGCCGGTAATGTTTTTAAAACGATTCTTATATATGTATTTCTTATTTTTGTTTATTTTTTCATTGATCAAAAGCATCGTTTAATAATATAAATATAAGGAATGAATGTTATTTTTTGAACGTTTACTGAAGTATAAACTACATCGGGTCACGAGCAAAGTTTACGTAAACCCCTTCGGGGTTCACTTACTTTGCTCGTGACCCGATGTAGTTTATACTTCAGTAAACGTTAAAAAAATAGCATTCATTTCTTAAATGGTAGATTTTTAGTTTGAGAACAGTATTTCATGGGTAAGGCATTTACTGGTTCATTGTATGAGTGCAGTACTTCAGGTCTCAGATGAGTACTAATTAGAAAGAAGGTGTTTGCAGCTGGCTTCTGTTACTGTGGAAGACTTTTATAGTCATGCTTGGGATATGTCATACAAGTACTATTTTCATATTCATCTGTAATTCTGTGTAGTCTTATTCTGTAACTAATAATAATTTCATTAACTTTTACTTTCTTTTTTTCAGGAGATTCCTTTCCGCCATATTTGGAGTGGGAACCAGAACAATCTTCACTGCTCATTCTCTCTAGAGATGGTAGACCGGGTTCAAGACAGAATCAGCTGTAAGGTCCAGGTCTACCAGAAAGCAATACTCAGTAACAGACAGGTGCTCAAGATAAATACAAACTTTAAAGAGGTGAGTATAAATACAAAAAAGACATGAAAATGCAGGCTTTAAAGGTGGGTTTTGATATAAAGATGTTGGTATTAATACGATAAAGGTAAAAATTGGGTATTGATGCGATAAAGATAAATGCAAGCTCTAAAGTGATGGGTATTGAAATGATAAAGATAAATGCAAACTTTAAAGAGGTGTATATTGATACTGTTAAGATAAATGCAAACTTTAAAGAGGTGTATTGATACAATAATGATAAATGCAAACTAAAGAGGTGGGTATTGGTATGATAAAGATAAATGCAAACTTTAAAGAGGTGTATACATACTATTAAGATAAATGCAAACTTTAAAGAGGTGTATTGATACAATAATGGTAAATGCAAACTAAAGAGGTGGGTATTGGTATGATAAAGATAAATGCAAACTTTAAAGAGGTGTATTGATACAATAACAATGAATGCAAACTTTAAAGAGGTGGGTATTGATATGATGAAGATAAATGCAGACTTAAAAGAAGTATATTGTATTGTGAGAGGTGAATGGTCTGTATTATTTTGACAAACTACAAATCTAAATGGCTAGTGAAGATAAAAACAAACCTTAAAAGATGTGGTTATGCTAACTTTTAAGAGGTGGGTATCACATTAAGATAATAATTGCAATGTTTGAAGAGGTGTGAAGAAGATCTTTTAAAGGCTAGGCGTTTTTCCAAAGAAAAATGTAATTTTTTTTAATTTCAGTATAAAATATATTAGTACTTTCATTACAGGAATAATTATGAGAAAAAATTGTGCTTTAAAAAGAAAAGTAATAACACTGCATATGAAAAAAAAAACACTTTTGGGAAAATTTTTGTAACAGGAGATTAAGCTTCATCAAAAAAAAAGAGGGAAAAGTAATCATGTGATTGTTAGAAAACAAGATAATTGAAGTTACAAACTGTTGTAATGAAGAAAAACACAAAACCTAGTTTATTTTTTGCTCTAGAAAAGAATATTTCAGTCAAGTTGGGAACATTTTTCTGAGAATTAGGTCAGAGACCTGAGCACTAGAGCATTATTTTTGTGAGCTTTATGACAAGAAAACTTGTTAGGACTAATTGAATCTGAAGTGTCAGCAGAATATCAAGGAACTTATATTCAATTTCCTGTATTCTCATGTTAATAGTTTTACTGCTATAATCATATTTACAAGTGCTTTCAGATGCTAATAAAATAGTTTTTCTAGTGATATGCTCGTAACAGAATAAGGTCGAGAATAGTAAAAGCTACCTTATTGCATTTGGTCGTTTTTCTAGTGATATGCCCGTAACAGAATAAGATCGAGAGTAGTAAAAGCTACCTTATTGCATTTAGTCTTTGAATGGTAAACACTGCCTTTGTGCATTAGGTAAACGAGAAAGTTCTAGACCAGACTGTGCAGAATTGAAGTTTGTTTAGGGTCAGTATTTCTTGTCTCATCTGGAACTAGCAGAAACAAGGCATAGGTAACACGTTTCAGGCTTCGTCAGCATTGGCAGCATAAACTTTTGTTGAGTTTCTGGTTGAGCTCTGTCTTGTGACAAAGCGCTGACAGGTGAGACAACTCCTGTGGATATCTTTTTGGTGTTATTACTTTCATAAAAGGGTATGAAAGTGTCTGTCAGACTGTCCAAATACTTAGAATAGACTGTGTCTATTTTACACTGTACAGTTACTTAGATTAGACTGTTTTTGTTCACCACCATGTGTTAAGGTAGCTTTAACCACGCTGTAACATGAAAAATACAAATAAAAAATAAGGTTCTATTGAATGGTTTGTCTCAAGGGAGCAACTGAATAAGCTTGATCAATAGTTCTAGATGTATTAAGGGAAAATTGCAGTCACAGGAGTAGTAATTCAATTACATCTTGAATTGCCTGTACCGCAATTACCCAAATATTGTGCCACCTTAACCTATTAAAACTAAAAATTAAAATCTTTAAGTTTGAAAAAGTTGGTTTTAGTATCTGACCTGGGTAAAAAAATGCTCATGGAATGGCAAATTGTATAGACCCAGATCAGATGGCTCCTTAGGAGCCATCTAATCTGGGTCAACACAAGTTGCTCAGGCACTTTTGTTAAAATTTTTATGGTGATTACGATATGTTTTGAAATTGAATACAATTGAAGAGAATTGCAGAAGATGCCGGTATGCATGTGAATTAAATTTTTATGGTCTAAATTGGTTTTAGACTGAGAGGGAAAATTACATAGAAGTGGCTGAGAGGATCAAAGGAATATTTATCAGATCAAGATTTTTAGATGATGCATATGGCTATGTTATGGTTGAATGGTTTGAGC
This sequence comes from Ctena decussata, assembly GCA_963989385.1. NCBI lineage: Eukaryota > Metazoa > Mollusca > Bivalvia > Lucinida > Lucinidae > Ctena > Ctena decussata. The sequence continues at coordinate 5,253,909 of OZ022500.1, forward strand.
CTGCAGGATTACCTCGATATCAGCCTTTGACAAATGGTATCCACATTGATGAAGGCAAATGGATTCTGTTTCAAGTTTATAAAGGAAGAATTTGCTCCCCTGGGGAGCAAATATTTCCTTTAAAACTAGTCCCCCTTTTGAGGAAGGAGGCAAATATTTCTGATCAGAGGAATCTTCCTTGCAGTTGCACTACCTCACCTTACAATTTATTTCCTGTTACAGCCACCAACATGTTCAACACCACTGTCTTCCGCAGCCAAGAGTCGGCCCTCGACGGTAACAACCAATTCTAGTTCGGGTGTTAGCTCTGTGATAACCCTAGACGAGTCAACGCAGGCATCACGGCTTCCGTCACACATACGTTACCAGTTGTGTGCACTGTTAGACACGCCATGTGCTCGGGGGAATGACTGGAGGATGTTAGCACAGGCTTTAACTGTAGATAGGTAAGGACAGATTTATCAACAACTGTTTTATAATATAAGAAATAGTTCCAGAGGATGTTTATAAATCTAGAAAGAATAAAATAGATGAAGGAAGTAGTCCCAATATTTCAAAACCTCATTTGGTTAACATGATTTAAAACGCCAGCTTTGGTCTTTCAATATGTGTGGAAACAACAAGTATTGTTCTATCAACATGTTAACATGTACATAATTGTTAAAGAAATGTTACCTTATAGCATACCTTTCCATGTAGATATTTCTATATCTGTGGAATTTAACAAAAAAGAATGATAACTCTCAAGTAAAATGGTGACAAACTTGAATTTTCATGCCTGTGTTTTAAGAGCTCACATTTTCCACAATTTTCAGTTGCATGAAATTATATAAGTTAAGGAAAGGTGCACAGTGAAGGATATCAGATCATCAGATAGTAAACTTACCATGTTCAAATTTTAGGACAACCTTGTTAACTTCTTTAGGTGTCCCAAGATACAGGATAATAATGGTAATTCTTTTCTTTACAGATATATAAATTATTTCGCAACAAAGACAAGTCCAACAGAACATATTCTGAACTTGTGGGAGGCGATTCATCGAGAAGAAACTGCTGTCACAGACTTAATGAATATTTTACGTGTAATGGGGCGCATGGACGCTGCTGCAGTTTTAGAAAAAGACATTGGGTCGTGGTTGTGATAGTTGCATTAAGACAGCTAGTGAGAAATTGTGATTAGAGAAACGGACTCCTTTAGTGCAGTTCTAAGAATAAGTGTTCAGAATTCTGGTGTCATATGATAAGACATACAAATTGTGGTGTGGATTCCAAGTGGACACACAATGTTGAAACAACATTGAAACAATGTTGATTCAATGTCATGACATTGAATCAACATTGATTCAATGTTGTTTCAATGTTGTGTGTCTGCTGGGTTAATATATGTGGAAATCAGGTTTCTTTCTGTAATCAAAATTTAGAGATTTGTACCTTCTAGTCATGTGGTGCCTCCTTACTATATGGAGATGTAGGAGGATATTTAGGAGTTGTAGGAGGATATTTAGGAGTTGTAGGAGGATATCACAGAGTTGTGGGAGAATATCAGTGATCCAGATAAGGTGGAGCCTTTGCAAAATGAAAGTAAATTAGATTGTTGGACAAAAAATAGCTTGTTAGCTGAATTACGGTTAAGATAAGTAATAGTTTGTCAGTGACATACAAAATTTCTGAGCCATGGGAGGTAACTGCTTTCTGAGTTGTGTTTTTTAATTGTGAGATAAAACACAAGAAAATCTCATAATAACATCTTATAACTTAAAGTGAATGGTTAAACTTATATGTTGTTTTTTCCACCATTTTTACAAAGGGAAACAACTTTGTGATTTCCTATCTGCTTTCCTGGGCAACAAAACCATTCAAAACTGAGGTCTACTCTTGAAGGAAAGAACTTGCTCATAGAGGAGCAAAGTCTTTCTCTTAAGAGTTGACCCATTTGAAAAGGGAGGCAAAATTGAAACTGGCAGAGTTGCTTGTCCTGAAAGGGAGATATCTCCTATATAGTGTCCATATTTTCAGTTCTGTCTAGATCTGAGCCAGAGGCTCTAAAACTTGAGTACATTCTCAAACTCAAAATAAAGCACACTGATTGGCTGCTTCCGAGCACATGCTCAGAAGCAGCCAATCAGTGTGCTTTATTTTGAGTGAGATTATTTTCAAGTTTTATAACCTCTAACCCTGATCTAGAACTGAAAGTACAGAATTTTTCAAAAACATTATAACTTGTACTAAAAAGGAGAGTCAGAAAAAGCAAGAAAAAGGTGCAAGATGGAATATAGATCTTCATGCCTACTAGAAATCTCATTCATTGTGAGCGTTTGGAGGTTTATTTGTTACCAGATATGCAGATTTGGAGATGAAGAAGAATATATTTTCGGTGATAAAAATATAATATACAATATATATACTGCTGAATAATAGACCCTGAGATGCAATAGATTTGCTCCAAGTTTTAAAGAACAAAATTATATGTTGCAAAATTTAGTATGATGAAACAGCACTGTGTGTTAGAGATTTCGTACTGTAATTATTCTAGGAGAGGCACCATTGCTTCAGATAAGAATGAGCAACAGGGATAATTTTAGGCATAATTTTCTGTATTGCTCCATATATCGTGACCCCTCAATAGAACCGTCTCTCGGAGACATATGTTGGGTCACAGCATATATTTTTTTAGAGAGATGAGAAAAATTATCTCTGAATTATCCCTGTTTCCCCTTTTTATCTGGAGCTCTGGAGGCACAGAATTGTCAAAATAAGTAGAACTTTTACTTGTGGATTCTGTGTGGCCTAGGAATATAGAATAGAACGGAATAATTACAGTATAGGAGCTTTAGACTAAATAGATCTGATCAGAGTGAATTAGCTGTGATTTGATTCATGTTTTACACATTGCCAGCTGTACATAGCTTTGTTCATAGTTTCTTTGTAAATAGCAGTTCATAGTGCTAAATTTTCCCTAGAGGGCACAGAATGTTGAATCAAGGTTATATTAATGTTGATGCATCATCATGATATTGAGATGTTATATCAATGTTGCTGTATCATTATGATGTTGAAACAATGTTATATCAATGTGGATGCAGAGTCATGATGTTGAAACAATGTTATATTAATGTTGATGCATTGTCATGATAATGTTGATGCATTGTCATGATAATGTTGATGCATTGTCATGATAGTGTTGATGCATTGTCATGACGTTGAAACAATGTTATAGTAATGTTGATGCATTGTCATGATAACGTTGATGCAGCATCATGATGTTAGAACAATGTTATATTAATGTTGAAACAATGTTATAGTAATGTCAGTGCATCATCATGAGGTTTAAACAGCATCATATCAATGTTGATACAGTGTCATGAGATTGAAATGTTCAACATTATATCAATGTTGATGTATCATCATGACAGTGCATCCACATTAGTAGAATATCGTTTCAGTGTTGTGTGCCTGGTGGGTCATTTTCATTTTTCAGGACTTAAGTTACTGTGGAACTGTCTCAGAGATTTGAGATGGCCAGTCTTAAAGGTTCTATGCATTGTTCATGTTTATGTTTAACTCTTTCACTGTTAAACACCTAAAATTGACTACTCCACCTTTGAATTTTGTTAAATGGTTTAGGTTCTATTTCTAGTGTTTGAAAGGCACAAAATTGTTGATGTAGACACTCCTGCTTGTATTCTGCCATCTAGAATTTTAATTCGAAATAATACATGTATTCAGGCTAATTAAAATGGCGAAGAAACCAATCCTGTAGGTAGTGGTTGAATGTGTAAACTTATTTTTTATATAAGTGAAATTTCTCTTGTCATTGCAGAATAGAGCGGGATGAAGAAAGAAGGTAGAGTAGGTTTGATCAGATGCTTTGCTACTACAACCCAAGATAAGCCTGATTTATGAAATGAAAATTAAGTTTTATTCTCATTTAGAATATCTTTTTTCCTTCATCACAGCACTGGCTTATCAGAAGGTCCGGTGATATATGTAGTGAAAATAGGGCATTGCTAATATACTTACTTGTTAGTAATCCGCTATACTTTGTGTTTTAGTTGCTTTGAGACAAATCAAACATTTCCATAATTTATTAGGATCCAGGGGTCGTATTTATAAAATGACTTAAGTGGTTGCTATGCTGTTGCTAAGGCTGAATTTCTATAAAGGAGATACCCTTCAACTATGAAATTTGCTCTGGAGGAACAGTCTGAAAAAGACTGTTCCTCCAGAGCAAATGTCATAGTTGCAGGAAATCTCCTTTATAGAAATTAAACCTTAGCAACAGCATAGCAACGACTTAAGTGGTTTTATAAATATGGCCCCGGTTGTTCAAAGCATGGTTAACTTAACAAAGTCATTAGTCAAGGATTTGTCAAGTCTTCTAGTATCAATAGACTCAAGTGTACTATTATTTTTTGCCGAAAAATGCAAGGTGTTTTGCACTGCAAAGTTTCTCACATTTATTTCAGCAAAAATCACATGCAGTGTTTTGCGTACAATGCATTTGAAAATAAAACATCTCATTGACTAAGAATATTTAGTTAGTTAGTTTTGTGCAATTGGGCCCAGTATGATTATCATATTTGTGATAAGGTTTTAGACATGTCTATATTGGACTCATTGAATTTGGACAAGTCCATTCAAGGGGATATGCCTATAAATTTTGACAAACAGTGTTTGAATATTTAGGTGAGATTGGTTCGAGTCATTGCTGATAGCAGTTAGCATGTGCTTGAAGAGCCGTTTGTGCCTGTCATAGATCAGGTCCTGGTCAAATAACTTGAAGCTTGCTGATATAACAAGACTGCTTTAGCCATTTCTTTATTCAGCAGAGCTACAATTTAGCATCTCACAGGTACATCCTGTAACATTTGGCATAGAAAAGTTTTCTTATATTAAATTCTTAAAGTTGGATGCTTAATTTAAAAACAACATAAAAAAAAATCATGTTCCATTCTGCAAGACTACGTGTTTACTCAGTTTGAGCCTCATTTTCCCATGATGTAATAACTCTCATATATATTTGTGCTTATGTAAATACTGTGTACTGCCAGAAATTTTGCAATTTTATGAATATGCCAGAAGTCTTTCAGTAATGTAGCAGATTTTGAATCATTGAAAATCAGTATGTTAAGGTTTGGATGAATGTTGTGAAGCTGAAAATATTTGACTGATTCATAATTGATATGCTTTCTTCCGATGCTTCAGATAAGAAGGGGGTAACAGGGATAATTTAGAGATAATTCCAGATGCTTCCCCATAAAAAACATGTTGTGACCCCTCATTAGAACACTCTCACCGAGACAGTTCTAATGAGTGGCTCACAACGTATGTTTTCATTGAACAACATATGTTTTCATTGAGAAGAAGAAAAATAACCTCTGACAGAATTATCCTCAAAATCCCACCTTATCTGGAGCTCTGGTTTTCATACATGTTTTTACTCATATATGTTCATGGGGACGAAACTCATCATTTAATAACACTGATATCACACCTGGTTATGCGCAATTCCAATTTCACCTGGAAATGAAAAATTTAAGCTTTTGGGAATACACACCAGGTAGGCGGCAATCGATAACACTCTTAACAATCGATTAACGCGGACCAAAAACCTTTAGAAACAGCGTTTTTGATTGCAAATTGTCGCCAATTTGCAATTGAAAACTCTGTTTCTATTTGACTGATATGTATGCAGTGGAGCATGTTTTATCAAAATACTTGCTTTGAAGTGAAGGAACTAGTGGAGTTGCCATAAAATTCCTGAAAGTGACCAAACCAAAACTAAACCAAAATTTTGGTTGGACCATTTTCCAGATTATAATGAGAACTCTACCAGTTTATCTTGCTGAAATTTTTTAACTAATAACTTCACATACAAATGAGTCGGATAGCATAGGTATATTTTTGCAATCCATTTTTAGTTCGCCTGAACGAAAGTTCAGGAAGAGCTATTGTTGTCACCCTGGCGTCAGCGTCCACGTCCGGATTGGATGTTTTGGTTAAAGTTTTTTTATGTGATGGGCAATGCGCTGCAGGCGAGCTATCCTGTACGTGGACAGGTCTTGTTAGAGCTTGAATTTTCAACTTTCAGTGGGAATGGAATTGCTTGTTATCCATGAATGAGGCAAGTTCATGATGATATTTTTCGCTTCCGTGGGACTTCAGATTAGGGTAGATTTTGATGACAGTATGTCAAGAACTTCTGTTTTCTAAGAAAACATTAGAATATAAGAATAGCAGTTCTAAGGGAGTGCCACAAAGATTTTTCTGATAGAGACAAAAAAAAAAGAGAAAAAATACATCCCAGCAGTGTCAACAAAACACCACTTTATATGGCATTATCAGTGTTTAGGTAAGGTTTGCTTAACAGTTCATTAACAAAAAAATATATAAGTGAACTTGCACTGATTAAAGTTCACACATTTATGTTAGCAAATATACATTCATAATTATTCATGCTATGGATCAAGCAGAGTCTCAGAGCTTTTAATTTCATGTCTGTTAGCTGAGAGACATTGACTGTTTCAACAGCCTGAAACATCAGTGCATGAATTTGGTATAGTTTCATGTCTGTAAGAAAGGTATTAAGATGTATTAGTGCACCTCCCTGCTGTCTAACCATTTTACAAAGGGAAATAACTTCCATGCTACTCTGGAGGATGAAGCACTTCCAAAAGTGGTCTACTGTTAGTGGAAAGAATTTGCCCCCAGAGGAGCAAATTCTTTCCTGTAAGAGTTGATCTCCATTGAGAAGGGAGATAAAAATGAAAATGGCTGAGTAACTTCTCCAGAAAATGAACCCATTTGCCTTTAATAAGCAGAATTTTGTGGAGAAGTTGCATATTACGCATATACTAGAGCTCTGCTGAGATCAAGATACTTTTGAAGCTTGTTCTGAGAATGTCTTTTCATGCTCCTAAAACATGTTTTGGCCCCACAATAGAGCTGCCTTAGCGAGGCAGTTTTGATGTGGGGCCAAAACATTAAGTTAACAATTCTTAGAACCACCTTAATGACCCTAAAATTTCGGACACCCGAAAGTTGGACAATTATTGTTTGAAAATCCTTAGAAAGTGGATTTTACACACATTAATGCATCCAAATGGTGCTTGATGAATGGTAAACATTGTTGACCCTGATCAAACTGCTCCTTCAGGAGCAGTTTGATCTTGGTCTTCAATGTTTGCTTAGACATGTCTGTCGGAATATTTAGGGTCATTACGGTACATGGGTTCTAGTGAGGGACATAATGTATTTATAAAAAAAAACAAGAAATATCACCAGAGCCCACCATTCAAGGGTACTGCTTTCTTGTATACCCTTCATGGGTACTGCTTTCTGGAGTACCTTCAAGGGTACTGTTTTCTGGAGTACCTTCAAGGGTACTGCTTTCTGGAGTACCTTCAAGGGTACTGTTTTCTGGAGTACCTTCAAGGGTACTGCTTTCTGGAGTACCTTCAATGGTACTGCTTTCTGGAGTACCTTCAAGGGTACTGCTTTCTGGAGTACCCTTCAACGGTACTGCTTGAGTACTTTTTAAGAGCAAAACACATCAATGTTTCACTGTACCTAGTTGAATTAAAATTACCATTTTTTTTTCAAATATTGGAAAGATGTCTTAAGTTTTTCTTTTGTCAGAATTGTGCTTTTGTTTGTATAATATTGACTGATTCATGTAGAAAACATGTACATGTATATTAAAGATGATTTTTCTTGTTTGAATGTTTTGTTTTGTTAAAGATTGGAGGAATACATGATAACTATTAAAGAAAATGTCTCAACTATTTTCTATGAGAAAAATAAATCATAAAACACTGATATGGCTTTTGTTATGCATTGTTTCCCATTCTTATCATGGCCAGAATGATTTGACCTTTTGAACCTTTCTATTTCATAACCACTGCTAAAGAAGGTTTTCTACCCTGCCACATATAAATGGCTTGGTATTTATGATGGTCTGCTGGTTGTTCGTGTGTCTGTCCATAAATATGTCTGTCCATCCATGAGCACTTCATTTCCATATGATAACTTGAGATTTTTGTGATGGATTTTCTTCAAACTCGGCCTGTGAATTGGTCTTGGAAATTTTCAAAAGGCAAATTTTGATATCTTCTGACAAAGCTGTTGCCCTTGTTTATATAAAACATTGCTATCAGAGCCGCAAACCAAACTCAGCTATGCAGCGATTTCATTTGCCATCAGAGTAGCAAACCAAACTCAGCTATGCAGCGATTTCATTTGCCATCAGAGTAGCAAACCAAACTAAGCTATGCAGTGATTTCATTTGTCATTTGGGCAGCAAACCAAACTATGCAGCAATTTCACTTGCCATCAGAGCAGCAAACGAAACTCTGCTATGCAGTGCTTTCATTTACCATCCGATTAGCAAACCAAACTCTGCTATGCAGTGGTTTCATTTGCCATCAGAGTAGCAAACAAAACTAGACTATGCAGTGATTTCATTTGCCATCAGAGTAGCAAACCAAAATGAGCAATGCAGAGATTTCATTTGCCATCAGAGCAGCAAACAAAACTGACCTTTGCAATGGTTCCTTTTGTTAGCAGAGTACCAAGCCAAACTCTGCTTTTCAGTGATTTCATTTGCCATCATAGCAGCAAACCAAACTCTGCTTTGCAGTAATTGCATTTACCATTTGAGCAGCAAACCAAAAAATGCTTTGCAGCGATGTTATTTGCCACAAAAGCAGCAGATCAAACTCTGCCATGCAGTGATTTCATCTACCATTAGATTAGCAAACCAAACTTAGCTATGCAATGATTTTATTTGCCATTATAGCAGTAAATGAAACTCTTCTTTGAAGTGATTTAATATGGTGTAACAGCAACAAGCGAAACACTGCTTTACAGCCATTTTATTTGCAATCAGAGCAGCAAACCAATAAGAGCTATGCAGAGATTTCATTTCCCATCAGAGCAGCAAATCAAACTCTTCTATGCTGCACTTTCATTTGCCACTTGAGCACCAAACCTACATCTGTACAGCGATATCATTTGCCAGCAGAGCAGCAAACCAAACTGAGTTATGCAGCTATAGAATTTGCTAGCAGAGCAGCAAACCAAACTGAGCCATGCAGCGATTTCATTTGCCATTAGAGCAGCAAGCCAAACTTTAGTTATTCAGCGATTTCATTTGCCACCAAAACAGCAAACCAAACTGAGCTTTGCAGCAATGTATCTGCCATTAGAGCAGCAATCCAAACTGAGCTATGCAGCGATGTCATTTGCCATCATAGCAGCAAGCCAAACTGGGTAATGCAGCAATTTAATTCATTTGCCACCAGAGCAGCAAATCAAACTCTGCTTTGCAGCGGCTTCATTTGGTACCAGAAAACCAGACCAAACACTGCTTTCCAGTGATCTACTTTGCAACAAGAGCAGCAAATCAAATTGAGCTATGCAGTGATATCATTTGCCACCACAGCAGTAAACCAAACTGAGAAATGCAGCAATTCCACGTGCCTTGGATCAGCAAAGCAAACTCAGCTTTGCAGCGGTTTCATTTGTTATCAGAGTAAAAAACCAAATGTTGCTATTCAGTGATTTAATTAGCAATCAGACCAACAAACCAAACTAAGCTATGCAGTGATATCCTTTGCCACCAGAGCAGCAAACCAAACTGAGCACTGCAGCGATGGCATTTGCCATCAGAGCAGCAAACCAAACTGAGCACTGCAGCAATGGCATTTGCCATCAGAGCAGCAAACCAAACTGAGCACTGCAGCGATGACATTTGCCATCAGAGCAGCAAACCAAACTGAGCACTGCAGCGATGGCATTTGCCATCAGAGCAGCAAACCAAACTCTGCCATGCAGCGATTGCATATGCCACTGGAGCAACAACCCAAACAATTGCTATGCACCGATTTCATTTGCCACCACAAAAGCAAATCAGCCTCTGCTATGCAGTGATTTCATTTGCCATCAGAGCAGCGTACGTAACTCTGCTATGGAGCGATTTCATTTGCCATTGGAGCAGCAAATCAGTCAGAGCGATCAGAGAAGTAGACATACTGAGATATGCAGCAATTTCTTTTGCTGCCAAAGCAGCAAACAAACCCCTACTTTGCGAGCAAACCAAACAGAGCTATGCAGCGATTTATTTGACATCAGAACAGCAAACCAAACTGCTATGCAGCGATTTCAATTGCCATCAGACAGCAAACAAAAGTGAGCTATGCAGGGACATCATCTGCTACCAGAGCAGCAAAGTAAATGTGGCTCTGCAGCGATTTCATTTGCTGTGAGAGGAGCAAACCAAGCTCTGCAGGGATTTTAATTGCCAGCAGAGCAGCAAATCAAAATCTGCAACGCCAACAAACTTACTGCAGCGATTTCATTAAACAACTTATACAAACTTGCTGCCTAAACAACATAGCCAAACAAGGATGCTCTGTTTTACAACGATTTCATTTGCCATCAGAGCAACATAACAAAACTCTGCTATGCAGCAATTTCATTTGCCACCAGAGCAGCAAACATAATTCTGCTAAGCAGCGATTTCATTTGTTATCAGAAGACCAAACCAACCCCAGCTATACATCGATATCATTTGCCATCAAAGCAGCGAACCAAACTGAGATATGCAGGGATTTAATTTGCCATAAGAGTAGCAAACCAAACTGAGCTATGCAATGCAGTGACTTCATTTGCCATCAGAGAAGCAAACCATCATGAGCTATGCAGCCATTTCATTTGCCACCATAACCGCAAACCAAACTTAGCAATGCAGCGACTTTATTTGCCAGCAGAGCACAAATCATAAATAGCTATGCAGCAGTTTCAATTGCCATTATAGCAGCAAACCAAACAGACCAATGCAGAAATATTATTCCTATCAGAGTGGCAACCCAAACTAATTCATGCAGCGATTTCATTTGCCACCAGAGCAGCAAACTAAACTGAGTAAACGCAGCGATTTCATTTGCCTTCATCAGAGCAGCAAACCAAACTCTTCTTTGCTGCAATTTCATATGCCATCAGAGCTTCAATCTGGCATCTGTGCAGCTATTTTACTTGCATGCAGAGCAGCAGCAAAAAAAAAAAAAAAAAAAAAAAACAACAACTGAGCTTTGCGACGATTTTATTAGGATTTGAGCAGAAACCAAAGCGATTTTATTTGCCCTCAAGTTGCTCAATACATGGGTATATTCAGCATCACTGTGGAATGAACAGATGAAGATAGAACTGTATTGATGTACACATCATGATCAGTTAACTGTTAGATTAAGAAATTAAAGCACTTTCTGAAATATGCGAGTCTCAGCAATTTTGCTTTTTGTTTCTTGTGGATTAAACGAAAAGCGCTATGACAAATGAGTCTTCAAGCGTGTGTGAGAGATCAGCTTGCATATCCGCTGATCGAAATATGAATATTTATTTTACGACTACCCAGGAGCCACAGATTGTTGTTGTAAAAGGAAAGACTGATCAGACTACACGGATACACAGACTGAGCTGAGTTTTGATTATCGGTACATGCCAGAAAGCATATTTTCTCCTAATATGGCAGAAATAAGTCTCCATTAACTGATTGGACTTTTTATCATTAATTGAACATTCGAAAGGGGGTGTATGAATAATTAAAGCAATCCTCCATTGGGAGAGTTTAACCCGGCTTTCTCTAAGGTTTTCCAACAAAACTGACGTGAAATTGCGTCAATTTTAACTAATTTGCATGGCCTTCCTTTTCTAAATTCTGTCTCAGGGGGAATTTCTGTTCCGAGATTAGAAAGAAGGGTAGTCAGATGGCAAAAGAAGGAGGGGTTCCAATATTTTTTCTTTAGATAAAAGACAGTTTTTGCATTTAAACAATAGAAAAGTGGGATTAAAGAAGGTATTATCCAACAGTTCTCACTAATTGATGCGGAATTCCGAGAAAAAAATCACGTGCAGTGTAAAGTGTTGGCACACTCAGGCATGTTACATATTAAAGTTTGAATCCAATGACACATTAGCCGTGACATGAGACTACCAACAAAGTGGCATGTGTCCCAGACTGAGACTCAGATCAGCCTGGGCATCCGCTCAGTCTGATTAGAGTCTTCACTGTCCGCGTGAACATAGCTTAGACCCTAAGCTACTCTTTAAGCACACAGCGAAGCCTCTGATCAGACTGGAAGGACGTCCAGGCTGATCTGAGTCTTCGCGTGGCGAACACCGTTTTGCCGTGTCGCAGCTCACAAGCTGCCAGGAACAGACAATACTGAAGAATCATGTAAACTTTAGAAATAATCAGGCTGAAAGCCCAGACTAGTTGAAAAGACAAAATCAGCGCGGCGGATTAAGCTATTAATAGTACTTCTGAAGGGAGCGTGAGGTATCTATAATACTAAATGAACGAAGTAACGCATAAACTGCAAAATTGGTGGCATTTTCAAGCGTAATTTCTATACTGGTTCTTTCGCATATTGCTATCATTGATAATTTCGGTTAGCGTGTGTGTTAGTTTCACGTAAATTTAAAGAATTTGGGAATTAAATTCGTCTTTCATTTTAAATTCTCCCAAGTATTTTTTCTAGAAACTTCGATGTCAACAATGGGTGCGTTCGAGTGAAATAATCGTGTCCTCGAATACACGTTTTAAATTAATCCGGTCGTTTCGGTTCTGCGGCATTATATCGGCGCGCTGCTTAGCAAGTCCAAATTTAGCAGGTTCTAATGCAAAAATCCGACCCATGAACGTACGTCATTCAGCATAAATAACGATTTATTTTTGTATTTTTGCTCATATGTCTAAACGGATGAAGAACTATATGGTCATAGTCCCGACGGCCCTGGCTCGAAACGACCCATTTTCTTCCAGAACGATAGTCAATACGCATAGCCAATCGAACTCGCCCATTGAAGAATAAAGCTCAACGCACATGGTCTTTCGAAAAGTTGGACGGACACACGGCGCCAAGTGTGTGCGGCTATGGTTACGTACCGCTGAGCCACTTGGAGAACGTCGTTAGAAGAATTCAAACTGAACTGAACTTTCGAAAAGACAAAAATTAAAAATGTCTAAGGTTAACACACATGCGCCAGGTAAGAAAGGGCATTTTTTCCAGCGAAGCAGACAAATCAATTTCAATCTTTCAACGAAGCTAAATAAGCCTTTAGTCTTCAGAGGGCTTGAATATTTTCCCCCAAAACGTTCCAGGACCCAATTTTTCCAGAAAAAAATACCCAGGACAGGTCACATAACCAAGATGGCAAACATTTATTATGGTAAAAAATTTCAAAAATCTTCTCCCCCAGAACCACGCCGGGCTGCGTAGCGCAATCGGTAGGGCACCTGACTCATAAGTCAGAGGTCCTGGGTTCGAAACCCGGTCTGGCCACATACTTTTGTTTCTCCTTCCGCTGATTCAAGAAGGACAGTTGTCAGTTACTGGCGAAAGTATGTGCACTTAGTACTGGTTAACCGCTTAGGAGGTCTAAGCCTGCCCAGGAATAGTGTGGTTAGGTTAACTGACCGTCCCGACATGACCTTAGCTGTTTACCGTGGACGTTAAGCAACAAATCAACCAATTCTCCCCCAGAACCACAAATCCTATGATCTTGAAACTTAGCATGTCGCATCAAGGACTCAAAAGCTCAACAAAATTTATATAAATGATGACCCTGGGATGACCTTGATCTGTTTTACGGCAAGGTCAACTTTTGAGTCACTTAGGTTTTTCTATAGGAAAAAGTGAAAAAAAGTTGATATTTTTTAGAAACAATGCAGTCTGCTACCTGAAAGTTTGTAGATGCAGACAATTAATTAGGTAAATGAAGCTTTAGTGAGTATTCATGGTAAAGGTCATATCTTCACCTGGGCCTAAGGCCATTTACATTGAAAAATTAAAACTCGCTTTTTATATATAAACTTGACCATCATGAAATATTTCCGCGCTTGCGCGGGCTCTTTTCTAGTTTATGTAGATATAAGCAAAGTTCAGAGAAACATTTTTCTGCTGAATTCTATCTCGTTTGAATTACCGCGAGATGTAACCTCTTTATATGTATTATGGATTCCTTTGAAAACATAAATGCTAGAAATTCCTTCAATGAAAACGAAAAGCTTTAATTACTTAAATCAAAAGTCGTTTCATCCAACATTTATTGCTTTTTTGTCTTTCTCGACCTGAAAGGGATGACATCATTGATTTCTGAAGAGATGTAATCATTTATAAAACTAGAAGCTATAAACTTGTAATTTCATTATCTTTATGCAGTAAGCGAGATTTATTAGATAAGAAAAGCGTTATACCGAGTGTCCCCAATTCAGCCAAGCGTCTACACTACAAAGGCGGCCGCTGGGAACGGAACTAATATGGTGATTTTATGTAACATGATTCCGAATGAAGGCGGTATCAATTAATTAAAGCCGTTAAAAAGAATAAAGAAAATCAGTAGGACGCCATTAAAGGGAAGTTATAGCTAAGTTTACCGTGGCTTTTATGGTTAGGAATTGTCAGTGAGGCTATAAAGCCTACGTTAAGACCGACAAGAAGAATTGATTAGCGATAAAACCAACAGAGAATCTATCCGACATACCGCTGCATTACCGTAATAATCCTGAATTTTGTCCCAGCGGCCGCACAATGTTGAAGCAATCAACGTAGATTAAATGTTGTTTCGGTGATGACGTTAAATTGAAACGTTAACGTTGATTTGCAGTTGATTCAATTATGGATGCACAATGGGATGTCATTTCCTCCGATTCCAAGTTGAAAGAGAAGAGTCTTACGGTATACAATCAATATCAGTTGTCTTTAAACAGATGCAGAAAAAGGGTCCTTGAATTTTGCCAGCATATACAAAATATAATTCATTATATACTTCAAGTCTGCCAACTAATGCAACATACAGCCTTCCAACAAAGAAGCGCAAGCTGAGATGACCCTATTGGTCTTGTCTCTTGTCTTGGTCTTCACCATTGGCCAGCAAAGTCAACTGAAAAACTGAATAGTGAGCAGAGAACACATAAATGTTACACAAAAAGCAGGTAACAGCACATTATGTTCCTAGGCCGAAGACGCTTGGGGTCTGGACTTTGGTCAGTAGAGCGTCAATGAAGTCTCGCCATTCCTGCGCTGTTTATGGCCTCGCCTAGTACGTAAACTTGATATCAAAAGACACTAACATGGTTTTACTTCCAACGATGACAACAATTAGCTGAAAATCTCATGCAAAATCATTCGAATAATATGGAAATCTTGCTAAGACAAGATTTACGTCAACGGAATTAGGGGATAACTGTATTGAAACTTGTCATTTGGGGAGGTAAATCGTCGGTTTTGTGGTCGAAAATTGTGTTTTACGACGACGCGTCAGACAATACAGTTATCCCTATTCTAATGTTCGTTTTCGAAGTTTCATTTTCAAAGTGAGCTGCATCGCACTCGATGCAAGCAGTTCCAACAACATAAAACCAGAAGCAACGTTTCATAATGACGTCGCAAATTTTTGACGTTATCCAATCAGGCCTCGCGTTACATTCGTAAGTGCATTAGAATGATCAATGACTGTAACTCCAGCAGAAGGAAAGCTTTTGAGACCTGGGTGAAATTTGATCCACTTTAGATGGTAGAAACAATTACTTGAAAGTTACATGAAAATCAGTAGAAAAATGAAATGCAGCCACAAGTTCCATTCAGAACCCTGCTGAAATACAATCTGCTTCAGGTGGTCATGATAGCTGTATCCTAAAAGTCCTGAGCATTGGTTCAAAACCGTAATACGGGAGTTGCGACCATTTCAATTTAAATTGATCTCGCTGGACTGATCAGGGACAATAACTCGGCAAATAAAGAGTTCGGTCGCGATGAAATAAGAACTGGTACCTAAAATATGGTGATAACAATATCTTGAAAGTTTTATCAAAGTCATTAACTGAAGAAGGAATTGTGGCCACAAGATTTGTATTGCTGGATTGAGCAAAGGCTGAGCTCTGGCAGATAAAGTTTGAACACGACCTCTTCAGATAGTGAAGACAGTATCTTGAAAGTTTCACAAAAATCGGCTTAATACTGCGACCATGCGATTGGCTGGACAAATCAGAGGCCGTTACTCTGACAAAGAGGGTATGACTATGAACCTGATACAATATGACTGACGTCAAATCCTTAAAGTTTAGTTTGGTTTACCTCCCCTCACACGTTCATATGATGATGTAGGTTATGCAGTGCACAACTACTTAAAGTTTTACTAGAATCAAATGAAAACTGTACTGTAGAAGAAGTTGCGGAGAAGTATTAGAAAACCGTCTGTTCAATAGAAGAGCTTCCACTACCAAATATGCGATAGGTTGGTATTAAAATGCCTCTATGGGTAAGGGCAGACAGTTTTTTCCGGGAGACCAATGTTTTCTAATTTAATCGTACACGAAGGTTAATTAATTTTTTTCCGATATGTGGATTAATGGTATAATATTTGGATGATATTAAGTAGCTTTAATCTCGTCTGATCCAACATCTGACATAATCTAGCAAAATAATTTTAGAATAAGTATGATTATAACCAGGTATTTAGGATTCACATTAATCTTATCATCCTAATTAATCAGATTAGAATAAATCTACTCTTCAACAGATTTTCATAATTGTACGAGTAATTTCTGCATTTTCTCATAAATCAAGCAGCTAAGATTAACTACTGGTTCTCTGTTTCCAGTGACTCCTTCATTCAAATGAAGAGCTGTGTGTGCCAAAGGCCAGGAACCAAACAAAGATCAATGAGATTTACTTGTCTTATCAGATTTACCTGATCAAAGCTCAGCCAATCAAACAAGAGGATCATTCTCTGAAGACTTTAGTCCAAACTAATATTTGTGCTGGTGATATATGTAATGATATGGTCAAGAAAGATTAGCAGATCCAAGAGTTGATAACTCACTTCTAATTGAATACAAAATCTTAATTGAAATCTTTCTCCTAACCCATTTGTAATTGAGTCAAGACATAGACCAGAAATATTGCAAATGAAGACATGTCCGTCAATATAATGATTTGCCAATTTAGATTTGATTAAATAATTTAGATAAACATTGTTACCAATAAAGAAACCATGTTCAATCATAACAGATGCCAGAAATGATACTCTGATAGTAACTAGAAGGTTTAGAATTTTCTTTTCTCTTTTTGTATCTTTGTTTTCCACTAATGTATGCTCTCAGAGCATCATGTGACTCGATAATAAAAAAACTGGGTAATTTTTTCCTGCCTTTTCCTTACAACGTATGTTATGGTCTACTATTATGACGCTTTTTAATGAGAGGCATGAGAATAACCAGAAATATGAAATCAAAACTGTCTGGAGCTCTCATATTTTTCTGCTAATTACTACAATGCAGTAAACTTCTGAAGCAGTTGAGCAAAATGTAGGAAAATCACAACCCTCCGTAGGCACCGAAAGATGGACGGATGGATAACATGGTTTTACGACCCTTTCAACAGTATTTCTGTCATATAAAGCCAATGGAAGGGTGGTATGAAAGGCTGCATGCAGTTGGGTCCTGGTTACGTTTGGAAAGAATTCCGACTCCGGCGTGATTCGAACCCGGGCAGGTGTCTTAGCAGGGCGACACCGAAAGAAGAAGGGAGAACAGCAAATGTCAAAACGGATGGATGGATGACCTGCGATTTTACACCCTTTTAAATAGTATTTCAGTCATGTCAGGACGATGGGAGGGTGATAATGAAAGGCTGTTTGCAAAGGAACCTCGTTTACGATTGAAAACATTAACGCCCCAAGCAGGGATCGAACCTGGGACCGATAGATCAGCAGGCCAGCGCTTAACCTACTGAGCCACCGGGGGTGCTACCTCAAAAAGGAACAGTACATCTTCTATAACAGACAAACCAGTCCAAACCAGAGGAACTTTACAAAAATCAACAACATCAAACATAAAAACTTTTTACCTGTTCTAAACCACTAAACAAATCAGTATGCAAATGAGATAGCTATATAGGTGGCCACAATGCTTTTAAAAAACTTTTTACCTGTTCTAGACCACAAAACAAAACAGGAAGCAAAGGAGACAGCTGTATAGGTGACCACAATGCTTGACCTAGTACTTTTACAACTGTTCATGTTAAAAAAATTATAGTTCCAGAAGGAATTGAAAACCTGTCGTCCTTAGCTGTCAAGACTGTAGAACTTTGTATACCAGCTGGTCAGAGAACAGTGCAACCCTGCACAAGACTGTATAATGAATACATAAAACTCCACACATGGTTAACTATGTTAACAAGGATGTTACGAAACGAAAAAGCTGTTACGAAACGATAAAGAGTCATAGTTACCAGACGACCTGGTCATCAGCTCGTTTGGTAACTGACTTTTTTCGTTTCGTTATGTACAGCTCTTTCTTGGTTCGTTACAGTCTTTGTATATATATAGTTAACCAGGGGTGAACCCTATCAGTAGCCAGTTTCAACCTGTCACTGGTATCATCTGAATTACCGTAAAAATTCTAACCTTGGGACAGATAGGTCTAAGCAATCAGTGCAGACCAAGGTCAGACTGCTCCTGCAGAAGCAGTCGGATCTGGGTTCTACACTGGTTGCCATTTTATCTGTATGTTTTAGATGCATTACTACATTAGAAAACCAAACTGATATATTTGGACAGTTACGGTAATTATTTTAGGTGTCCCAAACTTTAGATTTATTACGGTATCCGGACCGGGTTCGAGCCCCGTTTGAGACGAGAATCTTTCCTACCGTAAACGTGGTTTCATTGCACACAGCCTTTCATTATCACCGTCCCATCGTCCAGATATAACTGAAATACTGTTGAAGAGGACGTAAAAATGTCAAGTCATCCATCCATCCATCCATTACGGTATCAAAGTTAGTCTTTGAACATCAAGGCTACTAAGCCATAAATAGTTTTTTTTTCCGGCTTTAGCCGTATAACCTTAGTATTGACCTACATTTAAAGTATTTTACTGGCCAATATAAATACACCCAGATATGCTAACCTTCCCGTCATGTTCTTCCAGAGCATCAGACATGATCCGTTCGAGAAAAATGTTGAAGAGGGTGGGTGACAGAAGACATCCTTGTCTTACTCCAACTGTTGTTCTGAACCATTCTCCTGTGCTGCCATTTATCAGGACTGCACTTGTAGCCTTGTCGTATAGCTGCTCAATGGTGCGAACTAGGTTTGCATTGGTATTGTACTTCCTCATGGTGGCCCATAAGGCTGCATGCCATACCCTGTCAAAGGCTTTTTTGAAATCAATGAAGACATGGTACAGATTCTGCTGATGTTGGAGATACTTTTCACACAGGATTCTAAGGTTGAAGATCTGTTCCGTGGTGCTCCTTCCTGCTCGGAACCCAGCCTGTTCCTCAGCGATTATCTCTTCGGCTTGTGGCTTAAGCCTGTTCAAGATAACTTTCAGCATGACTTTGCTTGAATGACTGATGAGGCTGATGGTTCTGTAGTTCTGGCAGAGCTGTAGGTTGCCCTTTTTAGGGAGAGTAATAATCAGCGACTGAGTCCATGGGGTAGGCCATTCTCCTGTTCTCCAAATCCTATTACAGATATCTGTTAAAACATCAATCATGGTCTCCCCTCCAGCTTGAACAAGTTCTGCTGGTATATTATCAACTCCTGCAGATTTTCCCTTCTTCAGTGCTGCTACATAAGTATTATTAGCCATTAATTAGCCATTATTTTGCATGTTCTTTATCAATTTGTCACAAGTGCATTGTTATGCTTTTTCCATTTTCACTATTTTTCATAATTTTTCCATTTTTTTTAAAAATTCATTTCTTTCAAATTTATGGCATCTGATAGTATTCAAAACACATAACATCAAATAATATTTATCAGTTTAAAACTTATTATGGCACAGAAACCAAAAGTTCTGTCAAATAGAAAATGTTTCCTGGTTAAAAGTGCAACAACCACAACAG
This sequence comes from Ctena decussata, assembly GCA_963989385.1. NCBI lineage: Eukaryota > Metazoa > Mollusca > Bivalvia > Lucinida > Lucinidae > Ctena > Ctena decussata. Next base: position 5,273,825 of record OZ022500.1, read on the forward strand.
TTGAGCCGCACCTCTTTAAAGACCAGTCGGTAAATCCAGACAGTCTAACCAGAAAATTCATTTTATGCCTGTATATTTCTCTGTGTCCATGCATGATGTTACCACAGACACTGATCAGATTGCACTGCTGTGCAGGCTGGTCTGAACGGCTGCTGTCTTCCACTACCATAAGTACCCTTTTTGATTGTCACCATCCCATTAACTCTCTTATTCTATAGAATACACAGCAAGTGACCACATGTTGTTTTGGTACAGAAGAGATATAAATCTGATTTTTCACAGACCATTTGCATACCGGGTTATATAAACATTTCTAGCTGGATAAACTGTTAAGTCAATTCGATGCACTTTAGTGGGGATTCTGGACCTATCCAGTCTATTAAATTCAGCTATCAGAAAATGTAAAATTAGTATGATTGTTAAATTGTTTGTAAAATTTTGAAATTTTTTGTCACATTATCATTTAATAGACTGATGCCAGTCTACCACAAGATTTGTATTGCTGGATAGAGCAAGGGCTGAGTTCTGGCAGATAAAGTTTGAACACGACCTCTATATAATTCGATCGACTTCAGATAGTGAAGACAGTATCTTGAAAGTTTCACAAAAATCGGCTTAATACTGCGACCATACGACTGGCTGGACAAATCAGAGGCCGTTACTCTGACGAAGAGGGTACGACTATGAACCTGATACAAAATGACTGAAGTCAAATCCTTAATGTTTTACTAGAATCAAATGAAAACTATAGAAGAAGTTGCGGAGAAGTATTAGAAAACCGTCTGTTCAATAGAAGAGCTTCCACTACCAAATATGCGATAGGTTGGTATTAAAATGCCTCTATGGGTAAGGGCAGACAATTTTTCCGGGAGACCAATGTTATCTAATTTAATCGTACATGAAGGTTAATTAAATTTTTTCCGATATGCGGATTAATGGTATAATATTTGGATGATATTAAGTAGCTTTAATCTCGTCTGATCCAACATCTGACATAATCTAGCAAAATAATTTTAGAATAAGTATGATTATAACCAGGTATTTAGGATTCACATTAATCTTATCATCCTAATTAATCAGATTAGAATAAATCTACTCTTCAACAGATTTTCATAATTGTACGAGTAATTTCTGCATTTTCTCATAAATCGGACAGCTTAGTTAAACTCCTGGTTTTCCGTTTCAAGTCATTCCTTCATTCCGACAAAGTGCTGCATCCACCTAAGGCCAGGAACCAAACAAAGATCAATGAGATTTACTTGTCTTATCAGATTTACCTGATCAAAGCTCAGCCAATCAAACAAGAGGATCATTCTCTGAAGACTTTAGTCCAAACTAATATTTGTGCTGGTGATATATGTAATGATATGGTCAAGAAAGATTAGCAGATCCAAGAGTTGATAACTCTCTTCTAATTGAATACAAAATCTTAATTGAAATCTTTCTTCTTACCCATTTGTAATTGAGTCAAGACACAGAACAGAAATATTGCAAATGAAGACATGTCCATCAATATAATGATTTGCCAATTTAGATTTGATTAAATAATTTAGATAAACATTGTTACCAATAAAGAAACCATGTTCAATCATAACAGATGCCAGACATGATACTCTGATAGTAACTAGAGGTATAGAAATTTCTTTTCCCTTTTGTATCTTTGTTTTCCACTAATGTATGCTCTCAGAGCATCATGTGACTCGATAATTAAAAAAAAATCTGGGTAAGTAATTTTTTCCTGCCTTTTCCTTACAACGTATATTATGGTCTGTTATTATTACCGCTTTTTAATGAGGGTCACAGCGCACGAGAATAAATGAGCCGCGACACATGAAAACCAACAAAGTGGTTGTGCGTCCAGCGCAGACTCAGATCAGCCTGGGCATCCGCCCAGTCTGATCAGAGTCTTCGCTGTCCGCATGGAGGTAGCTTAGACCCTTAGCTACCCTTTAAGCGCTTAAGCGAAGAGTCTGATCAAACTGGGCGGATGCCCAGGCGGATCTGAGTCTGCGCTGGGCGTACAACCACATTGTTGGTTTTCTCGTGCCACGGCTCAATTATTTAACAGAGAAATGAAATCAAAACTGTCTGGAGCTCTCATATTTTTCTGCTTATTACTACAATGCAGTTAACTTCTGAAGCAGTTGGGCAAAATGTAGGACAGTCACAACCCTCCATAGGCACCGAAAGATGGACGGATGGATGACATGGTTTTACGACCCTTTCAACAGTATTTCTGTCAAATAAAGCCAATGGAAGGGTGGTATGAAAGGCTGCATGCAGTTGGGTCCTGGTCACGTTTGGAAAGAATTCCGACTCCGGCGTGATTCGAACCCGGGCATGTGTCTTAGCAGGGCGACATCGAAAGAAGAAGGGAGAAAAGCAAATGTCAAAGCGGATGGATGGATGACCTGCGATTTATAGTATTTCAGTCATATTAGGACGATGGGAGGGTGATAATGAAAGGCTGTTTGCAAAGGAACCTCGTTTACGATTGAAAGGTTAACGCTCCAAGCAGGGATCGAACCTGGGACCGCTAGATCAGCAGGCCAGCGCTTAACCTACTGAGCCACCGGGGGTGCTACGTCAAAACGGAACAGTATATCTTCTATAACAGACAAACCGGTCCAAAACAGAGGAACTGTACATAAATGCAACAACATCAAGCATAAAAGAAACTTTTTACCTTCTAAACCACAAAACGGGAAGCAAGGTAGACAGCTATATAGGTGACCACAATGCTTGGCATAGTACTTTTACAGCTGTTCATGTTAAAAAATATAATTGCAGACGGAATTGAAAACCTGTTGTCTTCGGCTGTCAAGATTCTATAACTTTGTATCCTCGCTGGTCAGAGAACAGTGCTACCCCGCAGAAGACTGTATAACGAATACCAACAACTTCACACATGGGCAATTATGTTTTCAAGGATGTCACGAAACCAAAAAGAGCTGTTACGAAACGATAATAAGTCATAGTTACGAAACGACCTGTTCATCGGCTCGTTTGGTAACTATGACTTTTTTCGTTTCGTAACAGCTCTTTCTCGTTTCGTAACAGTCTTTGCATATACATAGTTAACCAGAGGTGAACTCTCAGTAGCCAGTTTCAACATGCCACTGGTAGCATCTGAATTACCGTAAAAATTCTAACCTTGGGACAGATAGGTCTAAACAATTTTAGGTTAGAAAGGGGGGGGGGTATCAATAAGGTGGGTTTTCTGCATCCTACCAAAGTTTTATTTTTTTAACTGATGGTATACTCCAATGTGTCTAGTTTATCAAACCATATGTGACTTTGGTCGGAAAGCCCTACTTACTGAGCTATGGGTCCACAGAAGTGGGTGGGGTAATCCAACATGGTTTTAGCCTGTCTTGTAAAATTATTCTCATTTGGTAGAAGAGTACAACAGACAGACAGGATTTAATAAAATGATTAACAGAACATCTAAAATATATTTCCATATCATTTTATTTGGTTTAATTGAACGTATCTTGTCGAAAAAGACTTCCTTTGACAGTCAGCATTTTTTTTTTATTTTTGTCCTCAATTTTCAATATTTCTTGGCATTATTGTTAAATAAACAGACCAGTTATCATCAAACTCATGTCAAGGAAGCACCTTGACCAAGACATTCGGATGATTAAGTAGAATTTCACAATGACCTAGTTTTCATGGTTGACTGAACACATAAACTTGCTTGGAACATGGTTTTCATTCAATTTTGACCTAGAATTACGAAACTATGGTCAAATTACTATTCTAACTGCTATATTATGCCCCACAACCCTGCCACTAAAGGTGAGGGAATACATATTGGCTTCAGTGCGGAACTCGTTGGCATCTGCATCTGTGTTTGTTTCACATATTACGTCCTTCTGTGACCTTGGAAACAAGGTCAAGGTCATCAAAATCTGACCTTGACCTTGTTTCCAAGGTCAAAGAAGGACTTAATATTTGACACAGACACAGATGCAGACGACAAGGAAATCCGAACTGAAGCCAATATGTATCCTCTCACCTTTATTGGCGGAGGTATAGGGCATAATATAGCAGTTAAAATAGTAATTCGACCAAAGTTTCGTTATTCTAGGTCAAAACTGAATGAAAAACAATCTTCCAAGCAAGTTTATGTGTTCAGTCAACCATGAAAACTAGGTCATTGTGAACTTCTGGTCACATCATTCGAATGTCCTGGTCAAGATGCTTCCTTGACATGAGTTTGATGTTAACTGGTCTGTTTATTTAACAATAATGTCAAGAAATATTGAAAATTGAGGACAAAAATATCAAAAAATGCTGACTGTCAAAGGAAGTCTTTTTTGACAACATATGTTCAAATTAAACCAAATAAAATGATATGGAAATATATTTTAGATGTTCTGTTAATCATTTTATCAATTCCTGTCTGTCTGTTATACTCTTCTACCAAATGAGAATGTTTTTACAAGACAGGCTAAAACCATGTTGGATTACCCCACCTACTTCTGTGGACCCATAGCTCAGTAAGTAGGGCTTTCCGACCAAAGCTACATATAGTTCAATAAACTAGACACATAGGAGTATACCATCAGTTAAAAAAATAAAACTTTGGTAGGATGCAGAAAACCCACCTTATTGATACCCCCCCCCCCCCTTTAGATTTATTACGGTATCCGGACCGGGTTCGAGCCCCGTTTGAGGCGAGAATCTTTCCTATCGTAAAAGTGGTTTCATTGCACACAGCCTTTCATTATCACCGTCCCATAACTGAAATACTGTTGAAAAGGGCGTAAAATCGCAAGTCATCCATCCGTCCATTACGGTATCAAAGTTAGTCTTTGAACATCAAGGCAACTGAGCCATATATAGTTGTTTTTTTTTTCTCGGCTTTAGTCGTATAACCTTAGTATTGACATAAATTTTTTAGTATTTTACTGGCCAATATAAATACACCCAGGATTTTGATGTAAGTAGCTTACTTTCTCTTTCTCTTTCTACTTTCAGTTTCATTTGACTGTTGGCCTATTTAACAGTGTCGTGATGAATCTAGATATTTCGGTCCAAATCGCTTTTTGCCAAAGAACACATTTCGCCTGTTATGTCGCTTATGTAAAATACAAACCAACAAGATATCTTGACACAGAAATCGAAGACGAAATTAAGTAATTGTTGCTGGCTTAGTTGTTGGTGTTGTATTGGAGCTGCAACACTTTTAACGTTATACGTGGGGCGGTCAGCCAACTAATCCACATTGTTATGTGCAACACAGATAGACCCCGATCAAAATTCAACAGCATTTTCGAAATCGAAACCTCAACACCAACAACAAATATGCATATCAACATGCGCATCCGTACGATCTGATCAGCACATTCGATATCTTACATGCACCTGACTCATACATATTACAATACATACTTCTATTTAATCTAAACCGATTATCTTCTTTAAGGATATTTCTTGTTTATATTTATTTTATATGATTTTTCGAGTTCGCATCAATTTAGTTTTCAGTTTAAAAGAACTGCAACCCAAGGCCCTCCAGCATCTAAAAGAAGTCTCCCTAAAATTCATTAAAATGACACCTAAAAATTGGGCAATTTCTTGAAAAACAAAACCTTTATGGTCTCAAAATCATTTGATGTACACAATTATCGTAGTAATACAATGTCATGAAGATTACTGATTTACTAATTTTGTGGAAAAAAAGCACTGCATCCTAGGCACTATTCACCTTAAAGTGTTTCAACATGCAACATGCATACTATCTAAAATTGTGATCTTGGCATTGTGCTTTCAAGTAACAGAAAATTGATCCCGAGAGTCTAGTAATTCCTCGCCGACCAAATTAAATGATGCAGGAAACTGACACATAAAATAAGTATGATGCTCATGCAAAAAGAAAATCTAAAACATATATTCTTTAAATATTCATGAAACAGTCTATATTCTGGTATATAAACTACTCATGTGCGCTGTAAAACACACATATTTCACTCCGCGTGAACGAGGAAATGTTTAGAGAATTGTCAACAGAAAAATCACAAAGATGCTGCTGATATAAAACAGTCTAGGCTATGTCTCTAATTTTATGACTCCCACTCTCCCTTCTGTTAAATCGATTTAAACGACGCACGGCATCTGTGGACGTACCGTGAAAAATCTAAATATTGTGTACGAAAATGTCTGAGCAAAGAGTGAAGACCCAAATCAGACCGCTCCTAAAGGGGCGGTCTGATCAGGGTCTGCACTGTTTGCAATTACATCTGTATCTTTTGGATGCATCACTGCCTTGTAAAACCAAATTTCAATTTTCAGGACAATTGCGGTAATTTCTTTAAGTGTCCAATTTTTATAGTATCATGGAATTGTAGCCCTCAATATCATTATTGTAATAAAGCATTAATTTTCGATTTGGACAAATGCACTTATCATACACGCTTACCAATCGCTCTCATGCGAAACCGCGGTTCAGAACGCAAATCCATGAGAGGAGCTTCCGGTTTTGCAGAAGGGGAGCCAAAATCGTAAACAAATTTGACATCGGCACAAGTTTGAGGTATTTATTTTCTCTGAAGATTATTTATGCAAAATATAAGAATGCTATTTTGTCACACATAGATTGTTTCTTCGGCACATGAAAGGATTAGGCACATGGTCTTGCATTTTTCCAGATATGCATTTAGTACGGCGGAGCATGTGTTCAAGGTCAATCTCGGCGATATAAACATGTAGGGAAAAGTCACATTCTGTTGCTTGATTTTGAGTCGCTGACCTTGTCAGTTGCAAAGAAGTGAATAGAACTACTGTTTGCATGAATCCAAACGTGGAAAGTTAGCTTTTTGCGTTGGACAGTTTAGTTTTTAGAAAATATACGCCTAAACGTGGCGTCGTCAGCCCGGTTCCGCATGAAATGTTATGAAAATATAAGGAATTTTTATCAAACACAAAAACAGCTTCTGCACAATAATTGGATCAAAACTAACATGAACTCTGTGATATATCATTATTTTATACATTGCAGATGACCTTCTGGCTGTTTCGCTCCCCGTTTGTCTGTTTTTGAGGCACGCAAAGAGGGTTTGCAAAAGGCCTAAAAAGACAAACGGGGTATAAAACAGCCTAAAAGTAGCCATCTGCAATGTATTGAATGGTTTATCACAGAGTTCATGTTAGTTTTGATTAAATTATTGTCCAGATACTGTTTTTGTTTCTCATAAAACGTCCTTACATTTTCTATTATCTCATGCGGAACCGGGCTGACGATGCCAAGTTTTTGCGTATAGTTTCTATAAGCTAAACTGTCCAACACGGAAAGCTTACTTCCAACGTTTGGATTTACGTGTACAGTAGTTCTGTTCACTTCTTTACGACTGACAAGATCAGTGACTCAAAATCAAGCAACAGAATGTGATTTTTCCCTACATGTATATATCGCCGAGATTGACCTTGAACACATGCTTTGCTGTACTAAATGAATATCTGGAAAAATGCAAGACCATATGCCTAATCCTTTAAGAGCCATTCTCTGTAACCACTTAAAAAGTCGCGCCACGCATAGTCATCGATTTTGCTCAAACTTTCCTTATTTACTTATTGTGACACCAAAGCAAGAAAACCATGTCAATTTCATTCCTACATGTGCCCGTTGCCATGGCAACGGCTGTTGAATATTTTGTCAGAAATTGGGGTAAAAATTGTACTAAAATAGACATATTTCTAACAAATTTATGTATTAGAAAAAGAATGACTTACTCTGAATGCTTCTCATATGTAAATGTCTTGTTCACCTTGAGTCGACACCAAAACTTTGAATTGTATTTGGAATGCTTGTAAGGTCATCAGGCTTGGGCAAAGTGGATGGGGGTAGTGCTATATTGCGAAAGGCTATTTTAAGGCAGTTTTAGGGTTATTTGTAGAATTCTTGCAGCCATACCGGCATATGTGTGCAGCTTCATCTAACAAAGCAACATTCCAAGAATAAGTTTCTGGAAAAATATGCCTGGGAAAGTATACTTCCTGAAGCGTTACCATGGCAACAATAAGTGGACCGTCGCAGAATTCCAAAATGTAGGGAAATAATACTTATATTGTCAAATCATCATATCTTATAAATATATGTGTTCCTAAATTTTTAAATACACTTAATAGTAAATTGGTCTTTTATAAAATATTAACATATTGCTAGTTTCTCTGTTCAAGGTCAAGGTCAAGGTCACAGAAGCACGAAAAGATGGCTAAAATGCGTTTTTTCCTTATACTTTTGTGTTCTCTAGCAACAAAATATTGCAGCATTGTCTTTGTACTTCGAGTTTATTTAGTGAATGACAACAACTTTCAAATACACATATATCTGGCTTTCTCCAGTAACAGTCAAGGTCAAAGTCAAGGTCACAAATACAAGAAAAATGCACATTTGTATTAATATTTTTCCTGTATCAACAGTAAATTTATATAATGTCTTTCTACTTGGCCTTTATTTAGTATATATCAATAGCTTTCAAACGCACATATAGCTTGTTTTCTCCAGTAACCTCCAAGGTCAAGGTCAAGGTCACAAAAACATGAAAAATGCTAAAAATGCACATTTTGTTCATTTTTTATGTTCTGTATCAACAGTAGATACAGAAAATGTATTTGTACTTACTTGGTCTTTATCTAATATATTTCAATAATTTTGTAAGGCACATATAGCTTGTTTCCTACAGTAGCTTCCAAGGTCAAGGTCAAGTTAACAAACACAAGAAAAATGCTAAAATGCACATTTTTCTCACATTTTATGTTCTTTATTTATAACACTTAATAGAGTAAATGTCTTTGAACTTGGCCTTTATTTAATATATTACTATAGCTTTCAAATGCACATATAGCTTTTAACTTCCATTAACCTACAATGTCAAGGTCAAGGTCACAAAAACGAGAAAAATGCAAAAATGCACCTTTCATTCATATTTTGTGTTCCGTATCAACAGTAAATACAGAATGTGTATTTATACTTTGTCTTTATTTGGAATATTACAATAGCTTTCAAAACATGTACAGTTCGTTTCCTCCAGAAACGTCCAAGGTCAAGGTCAAGGCCAAGGCCATAAAAACAAGAAAAATGCTAAAAATGCACCTTTTGTTAATATTTTGTGTTCGGTATTAAAATTAAATATAGAAAATGTATTTGTGCTTGGTCTTTATTTAGTATACATCTCCTCTTAAACGACAAGGCTCATTCTTACCAAATTTCATATCTAGCATCTATAGGCAGGGGGAACCAATAATACTGTTTTTCATCCAAATCGCTTCAAAACTTTGGTTGCTATGGCAACTTACAGTTTCCATTGACTCGTATGGGAAAAATTGAAAATTAAAATTTATTGCTATTTCTCTGCAGATGATTTGACAAATCTTTTACGGAAATGTTCCTTGAGTAGCTCTCTATCAATAACATGAAATTTATGTTAATTGCACAATTTGGCTGATTGCCATTGCAACCGAATGGTTAAAACTAGAAAAAATATTCAAACATCATCTCTTCAGAAACTGTGCAACCAATACGGCTGAAACTTCACAGAAAGGGTCTTAGTACTTCCCTCTATAAAAGTACTGTTTTTCTTGGCAATTGCCTCAGCAGTTTGGTTGCTATGGCAGCATAAAATTGCCATTGACTTATAATGTGAAAATAGTAAATTTGCATTTATTGCTATGTCACTGCAGGTATTTTGACAAATTTTATAGAAATGTTCCCAGAGTAGTCCTCCACCACCCTCATTCAATTTATGCAAATTGCACTATTTGGCTGATTGCCATTGCAACCAAATGGTTAAAAATAGAAAGAATATTAAAATATCATTTTTGCAGAAACTATGTGACCAATAAAGCTCAAACTTTACAGAGAGGATTTTAGTACTAGCCTCTATTAAATTTATGTTTTTCATGGGAATTGCTTCAGCAGTTAGGTTGCTATGGCAACTTATAGTTTCCATTGAATTATAATGGGAAAAATGGAAATTGGCAATGTTTTGCTACCTCACTGCAGTTATTTGGATTTTTATTCTACAGAAATGTTTCTTCAGTAGTCCTCTATGATTCATGTTAATTTTGTCCAAATCACTGATTTCGATTCGTTGCCATGGCAACATAAAGGAAAACAATTTGAAACAATATTCAAAAATCTTTCCCACAAAAACCATATAGGGGGATGAAGCTGATTCTCTGCATACATGTTTATGACATTAGCCACTACATAAATATTGTTCTTTTTTATTGTTGCTCACGTGGTTTCATTGCTATGGCATTTCAAAGTTTCTATAGACTTGTATTGGGAAAAATGCAAATTGGCATTTATTTCTATGTTACTGCAATATTTAGGCATAAAGTTTTACAAACATGTTTTTTTATTGTAACTTCATCAATTTTGCTAATATTAACTAGGACAAGCATAACAACTCAGTCAAAGTTGAAATTAGGTCATATTGTACAATCTTTCTTTCGGTTACTTACTCCTGAGTGCTGAGGGTGAATGGACCAATGCTCCTCTGGTTAGCTCACCTGATCCAGAGGCGCCAGGGGAGATTATAGTATAGGTAGGATTCGTTGTCCCTCGTACGTATGTCGTCCGTCCACAATTTCAAATGACTTCTCCTCTGAAACCCTGGGCCGATTGTAACTAAATTTCATATGCAGGCTCCAGGAGTCTTAGGAACGTTAATTTGTTCAAACATCTGGTCACATGACCAACATGGTCACCACGCCCATATATGATAAAAACCCTTAAAAATCTTCACCAGAACCAATAGGCAGATGGCCTTGAAGCTTGGTATGGAGCATCCAGTAAGCGAGTACTACCAAGATTGTTTAAATTATGACCTTGGGCTGATTTTGACTGTTTTTTACGGTAAGGTCAAATTTGCTTCCTTGTGCTTTAATATATGGAAAAATGCTAGAACATATGATATCTTGGAAACCGTTGAAGTTTTTGGGCTAAAAATTGGTGTGCACAGCCATCTTACTGAGTACATGAAGATTTATGAGTACAAGAGATCAAGGTCATTCTTTCTCTCATGTTTCAACAATTTTAAACATCTCCTCAAAAGCCACTCGGCCAATTGTAACCAAATTTCACATAGAGTCTCCAGGGGTTGATTGATAAAAAATTTGTTCAAACGGTCCAGGTCACATGACCAACATGGCCGCCACACCCTTATATGGTAAAAAGCTTAAAAAATCTTCTGCAGAACCAATAGACCAATGGCCTTGAAATTTGGTATGTAGCATAAAGTACTCAAGTACTACCAAGAATGTTCAAATGATGATCTTAGGTTGACCTTGACCTTTCTTTTGGCAAGGTCAAATATATGGAAATGCTAGAACATAAGGTTTCATGGTAAGTTTTGAAGATTTTGGCCTAAAATTGGTAAATACAGTCATTTTAATGAGTACATGAAAATTTATGAGTACAAAAAGTCAAGGTTATTCTTTGACCTTTGACCCAGGTCTCCATCATCTCAAAAGCCACAGGGCCAATTGTAACAAAAATTCATTTGTGAGCCTCCAGGGCTTGAGAGAACAAAAAGTTGTTCAAACGATCCAGGTCACATAATCAACATGGCCACAATGCCCATATATGGCAAAGACCTTTAAAAAATTCTTCGTAAGAAGCAATTGACCAATGACCTTCAAACTTGATAAGTAGCATCGGGCACTCAAGTTCTTCCAAGGTTGTTCATATTATGACCTTTAATTGACCTTGTCCTTTTCTACAGCAAGTTCAAATATGGGAAAATGCTAGAACATAGATTCTATGGGAAATTTTGAAGATTTTGGCCTTAAAGTTGGTATATACACTCCTCTTAATGAGGTCATGAAGAATTATGAGTACAAGAGGTCAAGGTCAGTTTTTGACTTTTGACCCAGGTCTCTCATATTTTGACATTTTCAAACATTACCTCAAAAGCCAAATTTCAACCAATTTTCATATGGAGTCTCCAGGGGTTGAGGGAAAGAAAATGTGTTCAAACGGTCCAGGTCACATGATGAACAGGGCCGCCATACCCATTTATCATATAAAACTTTAATACTTTTTATCTCAAGAACCAATAGACCGATGGCCTTGAAACTTGGTAAGCCGCATGAAGTACTAAAGTATTACCAATACTGTTCAAATAATGACCTTTGGTTTACCTTGACCTTTTCTGCGGCATGGTCAAATATGGGAAAATGGTAGAACATAAGATTTCATGGAAAGTTTTGAAGATTTTGGCCTAAAATGGTATATATGGTGTCTTAATGAGTACATGGAGATTTATGAGTCATGGTCATTCTTTGACTTTTGACCCAAGACTCATATTTTGACAATTTCAGACATAAGTAAGAGCCACTTGGCCAACTGCTTAGGTGAGCGATTCAGGGCCTCATGGCATCTTGTTTCTGTGACCTTGACCTCACCCTTTGGGGCCACTGAAAGAAAGTTGTTTGTTTGAAAGCTTTTGTAATATACTAAATAAAGACCAACTACAAAGACATGGCTGCAGTGTATTGTTGATATAGGACACAAATACCGAAATTCTGTGCATTTTAGCATTTTCGCTTGTTTTTGTGACCTTAACCTTGACCTTGGAGTTTATTGAAGGAAACTAGCTGTATGTGTATTTGAAAGCTATTGTAATATAGTAGATAAATACTAGGTACAAAGACATTTCTGCAATATATTTTGATACAGAACATAAAAAAATGAGAAAAAATATGCACTTTTAGCGTTTTTTCCTTCTTTCTCTGACCTTGACCTTGACATTGACCTTAGAGGCTACTGAAGAAAAGTTGTTTGTTTGAAAGCTTTTGTAACATATTAAATGTATGCCAACTGCAAAGGCACTGTTGCAGTATATTGTTGATATAGGACACAAAATTTTGCAAATATGTGCATTTTTAGCATTTTTTCTTGTTTTATGACCTTCACCTTGACCTTGGAGGTTCCTGAATGAAACAAGCTATATGTGTATTTGAAAGCTATTGTAATGTGTTAGATAAAGACCAGGTACAAAGACATTGCTGCAATATACTGTTGATACAGAACACACAACATGAGAAAAATATGCACTTTTAGTATTTTTCTTGTTTCTGTGACCTTGACATTGACCTTGAACTTGGAGGCTTCTGGAGGAAAGTTGGTTGTTTGAAAGCTTTTGTTATATATTAAATAGGTTTCAACTAGAAAGACATTGCTGCAATTTATTGTTCATATAGGACACAAAATGTTTCAAAAAATATGTATTTGTAGCATTTGTTCATGTTTGTGTGACCTTGACCTTGACCTTGGAGCTTCCTGGGTAAACCCAACTATATGTGTATTTGAAAGCTTCTGTAATATGTCAGATAATGACCAGGTTCAAAGCGATTGCTGCAATATATGGTTGATACAGAACACATAATATGAAAAAATATGAATTTTTAGCAGTTTTTATTGTTTCTGTGACCTTGACCTTGACCTTGATAAGAGAAACCAACAAAATGTCCATAGTTTATAGAAGATAAATATATTGTAAAATGAGTTTCAAAATTAAGAAACAAATATGATCATAAACTATGATGATTTGACATTACAAGGACTGTACCCCTAAGAACTTGCTTTTTGCAACGGTACACTTATTGTTGCTATGGTAACGCTTCAGGAAGTATACTTTCCCAAGCATGTTTTTCCAGAAACATATTAACTGAACACTGTTCTGTAGGAGGACAGCGCACATATATATTGACGAGGCCGCAAGAACTCTAGAAATGTCCTTAAAGATGTGTGAAATTGGATTTTTGCCATATATGGAAACCCCCACCCACTTTGCTTGAGCCCGATGACCACAGAAGTTTTCCAAATGATTTTTTAATTTCTTTTTGAAAGTTAGTGTGAACAAGTTATTTTTAGGTAGAAAAAAATTAGAGCTTGTCATGCAGTTGAAAGTTAATATATTTGTTGAAAAATTGCCCATTTTAGGACATTTTTTAGCACATTTTTTCCCAAAATGTATAGCTGCTGTTGCCATGGCAACGGGCATGCTTTGGAATGAAACTGATGTTGTTTTCTTGTTTTTGTGTCACAATAAGTAATATAGGAAAGTTTGAGCAAAATCGGTGACTATGCGTGCCACGGCCCTATGTAAAAATTTAAGTCATTACAGAGAATGGCTCTTAATATAATGGAAGAAGCAATCAAAATGCGACAAAATAGCATTCTTATATTTCGCAGAGATAATAAATAACTCAAACTTTGTACCGCGATGACAAACTTGTTTACGATTTTGTCTCCCCTTCGGCAAAACCGGAAATTTCTCTCATGGATTTGCGTTCCGAACCACGGTTTTGCATGAGAGCGATTGGCAGGCGTGTCATAGCACGATCGTGGAATGCTATGGTTTTATCACGAACACAATGCAAAGACTGCATACACAAAATACAGACAGTCAGGGGGTTTGGTCTCTGTAAAGATTTCAAAACAACACCAAACAAAGCGTCTGTAACCAGCATAATGTACGTAAATGTGCATTGGTAATACAACACGAACAGCAAATCTGCCAAATAAACAGCAAATAAGTAGCAAAGCATGTAATACCAGTAAGCAATAAATCGGAGGAACCACACAGCAGTCCGGAAAGAAGATGTGGGTCTGATAATACATTGCAAAGATAGCGAAATAATTATAACATTTTGTTTAATAAAAGCTTTTGTAGATGACAATTACCGTAGGCATAAATCATCCATAGTGCAGATTATACTCTATTTTTGTCCTTGGAGATCAGAGGATAGATTCTGGGAAGTCGGAAATTGATGATTGGTTTAGACTCTTATTCTAGATCATCGCCTTTAATCAGTTGGACTTTTTTCGATACCTACCAGTTTTGCAACCGACTGCCTTATTAGAATTAAGAAATTATTAAAATTTAGAAATTACTGTATGCTTATCTCTGGCTTTAATCGCCAGATATTGTCAGGATCACTGATGAGGCTTGGCTAGCCGAAATTCGAAGTATGGCCCATGCTCCTTCTTGTGAATGCGTTCTCTGCTCTCTAAAGAAGTCTTTAGGATTTTTATTAAACATTTACTAAATTCTATGAAAGGTCGGGTAAAAAACGTTTTGGTCAATAAAGTATTCATGTGAGGTATAAAATAAGCTAAAAGCTTTTTGTGCGTCCAGTTTGTCTACATATGATTTTTCGACGTTATGTATTACCTTGCCCTATAATCTAATTAATCAAGACTAAACTAGTGGATTTAACTGGAAGTGTTTTCCAAAGGGAAGGCTCTCTTTATATTGCATTTAATGACAGGCGTGCTTTCTTCACCGCTAAAGCAGTCAGAAATTTTAATTTATGGTATTGTCAGAAAGTGTATGAAGCTCTCACCTTTCCCTTGTTAGATTTGGCTCTAATCTATAAAGACAGATTGTAGGTATTCCTATGGGCACTAAATGAGTCCCTCTTGTAGCTGATCTGTTTTTGTTCTCTTATGAGACTCTGTTATCTGGATGACCTATTGAATATTGACAATAACTTCTTTGATAGCATGGCCAATCACATTTACCTTTCCGAACTTCAGTTAAAAAAGGCCAGCGACTCAGATTCCGAGTCCTCATTTTTGGATTTACATTTATCTATAAAGGAGGGTTTTCTTACGACTAGAATTTACGATAAACGATAAGATTTTTATTTTGACACTGTTAATTTTCAATTTGCAGATGGTGATGTTCCACGTTCTGTAGTGTTTATATTTCGCAACTTATTGTATTCGCTCGAATGTCCAGTCATGTTGTTGACTTTAATATTCGCAATAAACTTTTGACACCAAATTTTTCAAACAAGGTTATGGATATCATTAACTTCGTAAAGCGTTTCCAAAATTTTATCAACGGCATTTCCTTTCCAAAATTTTATCAACGGCATTTCGATTTAGTGTCTAAATATAATGTCGGATTGAAAACACTTCTTCAGCACCTGAATGTTACGGCGATTTGGTGTATAAATTCAGAAAAAATGGTAACAATTATTTTCCTAATCATTTTGAAACGGTAATAATTCATTATGAAAAGACTGGTTATAACAATTTCTTTTGGACAAACGGCATGTTTGGTGGTTAAGGTTAACAGCTTTGCTTACCTCTTCGATTGCACGAAGGTGGGTCGGGCGTCAGACTCTATGAAGGCACCAACCTAAACCTAACATAATAGTAACACAGACGGTTGGCGCCTGACACCCTTTCCGGGACGTCTTGGGTCGGGCCAATTGGTGGATTTCATCTGCTCCGGCATTTCAGTGTTGCTATTTCTGTGAGTCCTCATGTTTGTTTTATCTTAGTTTTGATTTTGATTTCAACGTTTCTGAGATATTTCACATATGGGCGCAAACCGAACAATTAAGTGTCTGATGAACCAAAGTAGAACCACACTCCACAGGCGAGGGTAAGTCGACTACGAACCGGTTAAAAACCCCATCCCTCCCCTCCCGAGTAATTGTATTGCTGGCCGTCCTAAGGCGGCACTTATGTTTTGATTATTCTTGTTTTTTATGTGTTATGTCGCTATGTTAGTTATTACTGTATTGTTCGTGATGTTAAGGCTAGCCCGGTGACCACCTACATGAGAAATGGCTGATCACCTGGCTGTCGCAAATGATGTCTTTGGTGGTGTCTAAGGGGGTGGTGGTCAGGCGATGGTGCTGGTTATAACTTCCAATGCCGGGGCGTCCTTCTTATTTGGATAAAAATAGGGCAAGGGCCTACTGTGCTTGCAGTAGGTGCAGGTGGGGTGTTTGGATATTTTTTCTCTCGTCTATCATTTCTCTTTTCTCTCCCCCCCCCTCTCTTACAGACGGCCTGATATAGACCGAAATACTGTCTCAAAGAACTGTTATATCCCAAACAACCAACAACCAATGGTGGTGTCCAATTTTGTGTTGTCTTTTCCCACATGTATCTTGGGTGGGATCTGGGATTGAATTGTGCCAGCTCCTGAGAATTTTCCTACTTACTTTTGTACTTACCTTTGTAAAGACAGATTCATTGCGTTGCGCATGATTAGAAGCATTATTTGGTACACACTTTGCATTAACCTTAATGTTCCGGCAATGTGGAATATCAATGTATTGTAATGGGTTGAGTGGGTGAGGATGGGTAGAGTAAACTGTCATTGCAATAAATTGTCTAACACAAACGCAAAAATTGTATTTTTTTTTACCTATTCCATTAGACTAAGATAATTATATAAAATGTACAAACTACGTAAAGAACCAAAAGAAATTTTATTTTTTATTGCTAGTTTCTCGGCAATATTAAGTCCATGCAGCAATTTTTTGACGTATAACAGGTATATCGCAGTCTTTACAAGTTCGGACAATGTCTGCTTATAACGACACGTCTTTTAAAATTCTTTGTCAACCATCAAATTGAATGTCTGGCAGACCAAACTTTTGTTTTTATGGCAAATCGATTATTCTCTTCAGCCTAAGCGACGGGTTTTTATTTTTTCCTGACAATGTCCAGCCATTAAAGCCCTAGTAAAGTGAGCAGTAAATTTGCTTTCATAGTAGTTAGTCTTTAAATGATTTTACGTCTGGCAAAATGTTTTCATGAAAATACTAACAATGCGGTGCTTCCGTTGTGTTGTGGTTTTAACTATGTGACTGTTTGTTGCGTCTGCTTACTGTAGTCTTCTAGCAATGTAGTCACCGTCTGTCTGCTAAATTTGGCTGCCACTTTGCGTTCAGTTTTGTTTTGTGGTCTGGAGTGAAAGATGGAAGGGATGGATGTTTGCTGTTGGTGCTTGTTGTGCTGGCAAATGAATCACGATGGAAACTATGACGAGAGCTGAGCTGTAAACCAGGTTTAAGCCGCCCCAACCCTTCCACTCCCTAGCAATTTTGTACTGACCGTTCAAAGGCGTTGCTTTCGTTATGATTTACTTATGCTATTGTTTATTGTGTCCGCTTGTCTATATCTTTGAATCATCTATTTGTTATGTTTGTTCGTTCGTATTTATTCTGGGGTATGTATTATGCATATAAACATTAAAAATAAATTTAAATACAGTAAAAGTAAAAAGTATGCAAAGACCAGGAACTGAAACAATCAAAATCCAAATCCAGCCCTCAAACCATAGTTGGAAACAACTAAGATTACAAATAATCAAGATACAGAGAACATATGGCCAACCGAGTGAGCAGCTTGTTCCCAAAAGGTGGCCACTCAGCAACCCAAACCGAACCAAAAATAATAAGAACATACATAAGGTAAAACATCACAGAAACTCTGACACCAAAAACAGGCAACAGAGAACCACAACAGAACTACCGCCTTGGAACGGTCAGTAATGAATTACTGGGGGGCTTAAATCGATTTTACAGGCCCAACCTCACCCTCAGTTTCTGAAGTGGTACAAAACATTTAGTTGGTTGTTCGGTTCGCATGATAACCCTCTAACTCGTCAATGAATCATCACGGTAAACACATAAATCAAATTTCAACACCATGAAGAAGCAAAGACGAGGACTCAACAGATGTGGTACAAAACATTTAGTTGGTTGTTCGGTTCGCATGATAACCCTCTAACTCGTCAATGAATCATCACGGTAAACACATAAATCAAATTTCAACACCATGAAGAAGCAAAGACGAGGACTCAACAGATAAAATCTGAATAAGGCTTGCGAAAGGCAACGACGGCTTTCCTTCTGGCTCTGAACCCAGTCTTTTCTTCAGCGCTTATCTCCTCAGCTTGGGGTCTAAGCTTTCAGCATGCATTAACTCGGATAGCTGATTGGTCTATAGTTCTGACAGAGTTGTAGGTTTCTCTTTGTAGAGATGTAATGCTCAGGTCTAAGTCCATGGGGTAGGCCCTTTTCCTGTTCTCCATATTCTGATACAAGTCTTTGTTAAAATATTAAGCATGGTCACTTTGCCTGCTTGAAAAAGTTCTGCTGGGATATTATCAGTTCCGACTGGCTTCCTCAACTAAGTAGATTATATATACATGATGAAAATCATTTGATAGTTCTTGAGTGGCAGTACAATTCTCAGTATCGCTGATTATTTAATATACTCGGAGGCAAATTAAAGTATACACTTTTTGAATGCCTATATATTTCTTATTTTTCACCTCTCAGGTCTGAAATTCTGCAGGATTTATTTTTACTCACAGTGGATTAATGTGGTACAGTAAAATTTCTGGTTGAAACGCTTAACCTCCATACGAACCGAACTACCAACTAATTGTGTGCACCGCGGCGGAGGGTGAGGGTGAAGGTTTGGGCCCAGTAAAACCGGTTTAAACCCCCAGTAGTTATTACTGACCGTCCCAAGGCGGTACTTTTGTTGCGGTTGACTTTGTTTCATGTTCGGTGCTGTCTAGTTTATTGTGTTTTCATTTTAACCCTTCTATAATAAAAATAGGTAAAAATAGTTGTTAGATGTATAATTTGCTTAGTCTGGTGTAACCCTTCTGTTGGTCTAAATTATTTAGTTCAGTAAAGATAGCTGAGTTGCCACCTATTTGCCACCTAGTTGCCACCTATTTGGGAAAGAGCTGCTGACTCGGCTTATCACTTGTAATTTATTGTTTGTTGGGATGTCTTTGTAAATCTCTCCCGGTGATGTTGGGGATAGGGTTTGGGATCTGATTCAGTCAGTTCCTGAAGTGTAGTTACTCTTTAAAATTGACTAGCGGCACTGTACGACCATGCCGGTTTTGCACGTTTCCTACGTGCAGCAAAATGGACAATATGATTTTGCTGTTAATCATCATTTGAAATTCCTGGTGTTTTTCTAAATAAACCACAACGTTTGCGTTTCATTTGCATGATGAAAAGGCTCCCTGCGGCAAGCACGATTCTTACAAGCAGAGAAGAAAAAAAAGAAAGGATACGTTTTTAAACGCCGGTACTTGTCTTATTATTCACTGCTCAGGTCTAAACTTTTACACGATGATTCTTTCCTCAAAGTACAAAAATATAGCATCGTAAGCTTACTAAATAAATCGCTTGACCAGCGACTCTATACGTACATGTTTGTTTTGCCGTCTTTGCACGTGCATGATATTAAACAATACAATTATGCTGCAAAATCAGTATTTGAATTTTCGGTCGTTTTTCTGAACAAACCACATTGTATGCGTTTCATTTACATGACGACAGTGCTTTTGGCGCAAACTGAAGTCGTAACAGGCTGATCGCTCAAAGCGGTTCGTGGTTGGCTTAATAAAATTACTAGAGTCACGACTGATTGGCGATGAAGTGTATACTTTCTTTGTGCCTCTGGCTACTTTCTCCTCTGCGTGTGTGATTTCTGTCTGCCACAGAGAGCCTTGTCATCATGTAAATGAAACGCAAGAGTTGTGGTTTGATAAGAAAAACAACCGAAATTTCAATTTAGATATACAGCACACTCGTATTGTCCAGTTTGCTGGACGTGGAGAAAGTGCAAAACCGGTATGTACGTTCAGTGCCACTAATCAAGCGTTACAATAAGTAATTTTACTATACCACACTGATGTACATTGAGTAACAATAACTTGTGCAAAATGTCAGGCCTGAGCTAAGAGCAATGAGTAAAATATAAGCATTCAAAAAGTGTATACTTTCATTTGCCTCTCAGTATATATTCAGACAAAATCCGAAATAGTTTAAACCGAAGACTTTATATATCAAAGTTTGTTTGGTTTTAAAAGAGGTAGGCCTCCTTCGCTATAGACGTTAGTTTTGTCCAGTTAAATATACAAAAAACGAATTCGTCGTTTGCATGCACCACAGCCATTTTTCTCTCTCTCTATGTCTCTCTCTGTCTCTCTCTCCCTCTCTCTGACTTTTGTTTACTTCTTTCCAATATTGGTTTGATTGCCTTTGTACCTTGCCCTTCACATATACTGTAATTTTCAAATTGCTTCAGGAGATAGCTTTTATATAAGCACTTTGCTTACTGTCAAATCCTGTACCATTATTTATTTTTGTACTACATATATGTAATTTCTACGAAAAAAATATTGTTTAAACCAACCACTTTTGCTTTAATCTTAGGGGGCTACAACAGTTAAGAAATATATTAAATCACTGATGAATCAAACCACGAATATCCTTCATTGCTATTTAAGACCTCTTAAATTTTTATTGTGGACGGTATGCTTGCTGCCGCTTTGCAAGAGCCTAATAACCATGCACTTTTATAACCATATTACAGATTGTTTACAAATATGTCCCTTGAGAAAGGTTGTAATAACCGAAACTAGTCGGGAATAAAATAAACAGGACTACTTGGAGTTTGATCTCTTTAACAAAACTAACATAACCATATTACGTGATTATTAAGTCCATGAAGTGTTTAACTTTCACTTTCCTTATCGAAAGAATTTGTTCTGTATTGTTTTACCCGTTAATCTCTTTTTCCTGACATTCTATTATTTCTTAGGAAAGTTCTTTGCAACAAAACACACTATAAGGCGCACAATATATTTTTTTCTTTCTTTAACGAGTTTTTACGTAAAATCACCGTGCATATCCACTAATAAGTATAAAATTTGCATACGACAAAATGATGCACAAATATTAGAAAGCGAACACATTTAGTGCTGTTCAAGATTTTCTAATATCATGGTGCTTGATCTCACACACCTTGATTACTGATAGATCTTGATCGGCACTGAACGTGCTTGTTTCATGTTTAAATAGTTGGTGTCCAGACCAGTCATTTGTTTGCTTTTAGTACAATTCTCTGGTTATTGGTAAATACTTTCTTTAAAAAAACAGAAAGAAAAAAAAGTAAAAAACAAACCAAATATTCATTGGAAACAAAAACACAAGGGAGAAAATAAACAGGTGGGCTCAAAAAGGCTTGAAAACAAAGATAAATATTATTTCTTAAGTTCTGATAATAGAAATCTTCTATATCTTGTGTGTTGCTTAAAGGCAATGTTCGCTAACATGCTTCGCAAAGCGGCAAAGCTGAGTGATATAAAATAACCAGAGATGATTGCGTGCTGAGAGATTCCTACGACAATATCAGATGCTTTAAAGTGTTTTCTTGTTGCAAGATACAACTAAATTGATGGAATTCTCAGCGATAACACAAGATAGATTTAATGGATCTATTTTGCATACAATCAAGACATTAACTGTCGTCATATCCAATGATTAAACTTTAAAGAAAAAGAAATGTAATCTACTGTCTTTGAATTCAACAGCAATAAACTAAATCGGATGATTTTTTTATCTTCAAGGTCGAAGTGAATTTGGCAAAGTTCCTTTTCAGAACTAACGGGAAGTAATGAGAAGTAAATTGCGACAGAAACCTAGCATACATACTGACAGAGAGAGAGAGAGAGAGAGAGAGAGACGCCATGTAGCTCTACTAAGGAAGCTTTACCAGTTAAAGTGGCCATAAGGGAAGAAGTTATCTGGCAACTTAGAAGAAAATGTAAGTGGCTAGCTTAAGTAAGCATATGTCAAATTGACATCAGGGGTTTGCATGGAGTAGCTCTACTGAGGAAGCTTTACCAGTTAAAGTGGCCATAAGGAAAAATTTATAAGGCAACAAGAAGAAAATGTAAGTTGCTACCTTAAGTGAGCATATGTCAAATTGACATCAGGGGTTTGCATGGAAACAGCAGTTTGAACATGCAATGCGCATACTATCTAAATTTGCAGAAACTAGTCCTAAAAGTCAAGCCTTTTCTCGTCTAGAAAAATACAACAACAATGTTTGACAAATTAAACGAATGATGAAATATAAACCTACCAAAATACCGACTCTAGTGCAACAGACGCGTGCGCGTTTCTGCATTTAACGTCTTCAGTGTCGCCACACCCAAAAAAATTTGAAAGGAAAAAAAAAAGACAATGGGCAGGTCTCGGGGGGCAAATGAGCACCCCTCTCTGACGC
Organism: Ctena decussata; assembly: GCA_963989385.1. Classification (NCBI taxonomy): domain Eukaryota; kingdom Metazoa; phylum Mollusca; class Bivalvia; order Lucinida; family Lucinidae; genus Ctena; species Ctena decussata. The sequence goes on from OZ022500.1 coordinate 5,296,701, forward strand.
ATCCCGCGAGAAACGTTAGCTGCAGACATCAGGTAAGAGACGCCTGAATGTATTAACTCGCGAGCGCAGGCGCCCCTAATTCTAAGATATAGTCAACATTTATCAAAATTTAGATATGATGTCAGAAGTAGGCCTATGTAAGATTTCAAATCAGTTGTTTAAAACATGACAAAGTTTTTCCGAAAGTGACGGAATTTTTTTTTATTTCCCCTCATATTATAAAGTTGCTGCGTTTTTGACACTATTTTGAAATCATAAATATTCGCGACTGAGTTTTTGATATTTACTTAAAAAGGGCGAGGTTGCTGTTTCAAAAGCGCTATGTCCCATAAATTCAAGTGAAGGATATAAAGTATTCATGCGCGCTGTAAAACAGGCATATTTCTCGCCGCTTGAACGACGAAATGTTTAGAGAACTGTCAACAAATATCGTAAAATTGTTTCTGGGATAAAACAGTTTACGCAATGTCTCCAGTTTTATGACTCCCACGGAAGACATAAATGTAAGATTCCCCTAACATTCTAAAACTTTGGACACCTACAACAGGCTATCAAGTGACTTCTCATTTATCTTGGCGGAACAGCAATTTATTGGGGTCAGAACCAAAACAAATTGTAAAACTATTTGCTACATCATAAAAAAAAACAAAAAAACAAATTGTAAAACTATTTGCTACATCATAAAAAAACAACAACAAAAACAGTCTACAGAACCATGCTGTAGTTGAACAGGTATTTTATTGCATGTGACAATAGTTCCTAGTAGTTCCTTCATGTTGCAGTATCACATAGATTTGGTTTTTAATGTGAGAATCTAGTTCCAAATTCAAACTGTCATATTTGCTGACACAACCTGGTTTTAAGTTTACAGTGGATATAGTAAACCAATGCCCACATTTACTGTCACCCTTTTAAGGAATCTGCAAAATGCCTTGTGACATTAGAGTAAATGATATATCACCTTTACCTAAAAAAAATTGCTGGAAACCACCTGTTCCGGGGAAATTTTTCTACATTATATTCTGAGCTGCTTCTTTGACCCCGTCATCAAGCATATCGCCGTCTTCAGTTGAAGCTTTGGAGTTGACTCTTTAGCTCACACTATCAGTTTTGATCCAAGAACATTTGTTACGTGTGTCAGTTTGAAGTTCATTAACAGTTTCTACAGTTATGACATCATCCTCTTGACTTAACTCAATTGAGTCACTTTCAGTTCCCTGTCTTTTCTCAGTAGTCCCACTGTCATGAGTATCTTCAGATATTTTCATTGTTTTAATGACAGTGGCGGTTTGATTTTAGAAAATTCCCAACAGGGCTTATTAGTACCTTTAGGCGCTGTTCTGGATTTCAATGTTGGTATATTAACTGGATGAAATGGTTCATTGTGTGTCTTGCATTATGAACTATGCATTTTATCACAGTCATCATCACCTTCATTACATTCAGTATTTTGTTCGATTTGTTCAGTGTCAACATTACCATCACTATTTTTGAACAAGTTTTCTTTCTGAAGTCATATCTGTACCCACATAGTTGATTTCGTCTGAGTTTTGGAATTGACGGTACACACGCTTTTCTCTAGACTGTCATTATTTCACTGAACTGTTGTGCTTATTTTGTCTTGTTGCAGGCCAACAGTTTGCCCATTCATTTCCAGTCAACTGTTAGAGACATCAGGACCTGATTCTTTGACTATTGTATGCATGATGGTCTCCTCAATACTTTCCTCATCTGCTAGTTCCATTGGCAATGGTACACTTTCGATTTGCACCCGTCTTTACTTCATATACTTCAGATCCTAAATTTAAAGAGTAACTACACTTCAGGAACTGACTGAATCAGATCCCAAACCCTATCCCCAACATTAAAGGGAAAGATTAACAAAGACATCCCAACAAACAATAAATTTAAAGTGATAAGCCGAGTCAGCAGTCTTTCCCAAATAGGTGGCAACTCAGCTATCTTTATTGAACTATATAATTTAGACCAACAGAAGGGTTACATCAGACTAAGCAAATTATACGAAAAACATTTAACAACTATTTTTACCTATTTTCTATTTTTATTATAGAAGGGTTTAAATGAGAACACAATAAATTAAACAGCACCGAACATAAAACAAATGCAACCACAACGAAAGTAACGCGTTGGGACGGTCAGTAATAACTACTGGGGGGTTTAAACCGGTTTTACTGGGCCCAAAACCTTCGCCCTCACCCTCCGCCGCGGTGCACACAATTAGTTGGTAGTTCGGATCGTATGGAGGTCCCCTTTCTCATCAGAGAGTCATCACGGTCAACAATTAAAATCAAGAAAAGACCGTGATGACGCAAGGATGAGGACTCGACAGCCAAAACGTGTTGAGACACCTGGAGATCCCTGGGGCGTCAACAACACCACTGGAACACTGGAACAAAAGAAGACCACCAGTTGAACCTCGGTGGGCCAAGAAACAGAAAAACATCCGGCCCAACCAACTAATATATAGCTTTATGTAGGGGCTATCATAGAGTCTGAACCCCGACCCACCGGCGTGCAATTAAAAAGGACAGCAAAGTTGTCAATCGTGATTGGGGTAACCACTAAGCATGCAGACTGTCGCATTACATCTATGTTATAGCCAATGCGTTTAAATCGCATGATACTTTTCTTAAATTGATCAGGAAATTTTGTTTTCCCTACGATTTTGCGTAATTTATATACTAAGTCACCATAAAATTCGGGTTCCGATAGGCCTTGTTGCAAAAGTGACCTTAACCCTGTATTATATTTAGAAACCAATTCAAAGTGTCTACGATAAAATTTAGAAAAAGCTTTCCGAAGTTTATGATACCGATACCCCTGCTGTAAAAGCTTGGCAATCAAACTTTTATTACGAGCATTGAAATCAGCCAAATGACTAGACACCCTAGCGAAGCGAATAAGTTGAGAAATGTAACAGCATTAGAAGTGGTGCGGGGAACATCACCATCCAAAAACGGAAAGATAACAATGTCGAAATCAAAATCATCGCGTGTGTCATAAATTTTAGATGAAACAAATCCGTCTAAAATTGATAAATGTAAATCCAAAAATGGGGCCTCGGTATCAGAAGTATTTGCTTTATTTAACCGCAATTCAGCAGGATGAATTTGACTAACCATTCCTTCAAAATAAGGATTGTCAATATTTAAAAGGTTGTCTAAGTATCTAGACGTTGAGTTGAATGCTTCAATGACATGAGCTTGAGTATCATCAGAAAGAGACATCATAAAGTCTCTTTCATAGCAAAATAGAAACAAATCAGCTACAAGAGGAGCGCAGTTAGTACCCATCGGAATTCCTACAATTTGTCTTGGTAACTTAGTACCAAATCTGATGAAAATGTTATCTAGAAGATATACTAAAGCATCACAAACATTTTGGCAAGACCACATTTTAAACCTTTTTGGGTCATCGGAAGTAAAAAAAGCATGTTTATCATTACAAGCAAGATAAAGAGCACCCTCTCTCTGAAAAGTAGTCTCAATTAAATTTATTAGTTTCTTTTTTATTAAATTATGGGACAAAGTTGTATAGAGTGTAGAAAAATCGTATGTAGACAAATTAGACGCGCGATAAAGTAGTCATAAAAATCCACATCTTGATAGAAATTTTGTTTTGTGTCATTTAGTATTATGATTTCTAAGTAGCTTTAGCTGAGCTGACCTTGGAATACTTGCTTCATAAGCTGATGGTAAACTGTCATTCAGCCCTACAGATCTCTTCTAATTTGTATCAACGAGGGTCTCATCATACATATCTATACTGTTACTTTTCTTACACAGAAATATATGTCTACAAGGAAAATCGTAGTTACCCCTTATAGTGCAAGAACAACTACTGAACTTTTCATCGACAAGTATTCCGTTGTCTGAAACAGAGATTACTTCCTCGAAACTGTCCACTGTTTCTACATTATATTTAAAACATTTAACTTTGTTTAGCTCTCATCAAATGATGCGAAATGCAGGCTGAACACAGAATATTATAACCTATTACGAATGTCATCCTTAGATATATAAGCTGGGCGAATATAACTGTCCTTCACTGATTTCAACAGTTTTTGTAGAGCTTGCGGTAGATGCATGTTTCTCGATACATAATTCCCGATTTTCATCATGTGATTCGATTTTGTTGTTCGTAAAATTTCCATAACCTTTTGTGTCTGGTAACACGTCATCTGTTTGTCTCTGCAGTTATGCCAGTTGTCATCGAAATATTGTGAGAATCAGCTGAACTGTTTTTGAATCCTGTTATGTCTTTTGTCGTACTCTTCCTCATCATCAGAGTTTAACATTTAACGTAGAAGGTGCACAAGTTCAGATTTTCATCTCGCTTTATATTTAGCTTTGCAACTTTAATCTTAAAGTACTTAAGAACATGAAAAGTACAAATCTAAATATGAGCATGAGAGATCTTTTTAAGTACAAATCTAATTATGAGCATGAACGATCTTTTCTTCTAGAACTGAAATTTCTGTCCGATCCTTGTCCACCACCATTACATTTATCTTTGATGTACCATTGTGCTCACAGAAAATTGCAGTAACCTTGTCCACATTTTCAATTGTTTACCTTTTGCATAAAGCAGTATGCAACCGGTTTTCCTGATCCATCAGGACCCTCTGCTGGAATAGAAATCAAAATGTAGCCTTCAGAACAAACATTATAAGTGTTATCCATGAATATCATCCTTAGAAACTTTGAAAATAGGTAAAAAATTGAAAATAGGTAAACACAGATGTTTAATGATTTACGTTTAATTTGTTCTTACTGCCAGGATTTGTGCTTTTTGTAAGAATGTTGTGTGGGCGGTGGTTGTTTTTGCTGGGTTGAAAAACTAGGTATCTGATGAACCAAGGCAGAACAAAGGGCGAGGGTTGATCGACCACAATCCGGTTAAGCCCCAAAAGTAATTCCATTACTGGGCGTCCCAAGGCGGCAGTTCTGTTTTGGTTCCTCTCGGTTGTTTTATGTGTTGTTAGTTGCTTTGTCTGTTATTGTTATATTGTTTGTGATGTTCAGGCTAGCCCGTTGACCACCTTCATGGGAAAATGGCTGTTAACATGGCTGCCGCAGGTGATGTCATTGGTGGTGACTAATTTTGTGTTGTATCTTTCGCACATGGTGTTTTGGTTGGATCTGAAATTGAATTGTGTCAGTTCCTGAGAATTTTTCTACTTACTTTTGCAAATAGTTGCGTCATTATTGAAGTTTGCCAGAGTATTTCAAAGTCACTGTTTTCGTCTGACTGTAGAATTGGTGCGGCATTTAGATGTTCCTAGTTGAGTTCATTGAACAAGGGGGAAGGAATGTCACCCTGTATTCTACCTTTTAGTATTCAAGAGTTGAAACAGATACAATATACCCCACCAACTTTTCAAAGTTGGGATGGGGGCATAAAATGTCCCGGCAGCGCCGTGCTTGTATCTGGGCTTTGCAAAGATAAATGTCAATATGCCCACTTTTCCCCAACTCCCCAGAGCCATGGTATCAAATAACTGGTGAATAATTCCATTGGATGGCTGCGCATGTGTGTAAATTTTGAAAAAGTACTCGAAAGAGAATTATCTCATATAACACTACTCAAATGTACTTACACTGAAGAGCCCGATTCATCTTTGGATCAGCTGCAAATTGTTAACTTAAAGGCATAAACGGTCTAGAAATAGGGCATTACCTTGGTTTGATGTCATGAATATCTTCAAACAGCTTTTGGAATCGACTCAGGATTGTCCTATGAGCTGCTTTTGGAAGGTCGTTGGGACCGTAAAGGATAGCAGCTACCTAAAATGAAGCAAAACGTGAACATTGTTACTAAACATCAGCCTGTCTCCTGGATTTTTAGGAGCTGCATCAAGCCAAAACAGCATTTATTTCATATTCAAAATTGATGGTGCCTGTGAGTCTTGCAAGCATCTTCACTGTTCACATATAATGGTAGTCAGCCAAGAGCCATATATATTGGCCCTCTAAATGCTCAGGCATACACATTTAAAAGTCCACAAATGAAAATATTTGAAGATCATTTTTCACATAACACAGTTCAGATCTTAATAACCATTCATAATTTCTAAACAGCGATTTAATTTGCAATATTTACCACTAGATTCAAAAGGTATTCCCTATAAAAATGACATAATTTTCCCCAATAGAATTTTTGACAATAGATTTTGGCTTGGCAAGATGTTTTCCAGCTTATTTGATATTGAATATTCCAAAGCTTCATAAGTAACATATTGATATTCATTTTAAACTCCATCATTGATAAAACTGGGAAACCCAAGCACTGTTCTTCAACTGAAATGACAATATTTTAGAGGGAAAGTATACTTACTTACTTTTTAAGAGTTTAATTTTACCTCACTGCAGCTGGTGTTGTGCCGTGTGGAGGCCGTAAAACGTCTCCCCGTACATCATCCATAGTGCAGATTATATTTTATTTACATCCTTTGAGATCAGAGGATAGATTCTGAGAAATCTAGAATTTGAGATCGATTTAGACTATTATTCTCGATCATCGTCTTTTATATTATTTGGATCCTTTTGAAACTAATCAGTCTTTGAATCGACTGCCCAATTAAAATTAGGAAATTACAGTATGCTTTTTTTTGGTTTCGTACCAGATATTGTCAGGGTCACTGACGAGGCTTTATTAGCCGAAACTACGTAGTCTGGCCCATGTTCCTATTTCTGTATGTATTCTCTGCTCTTGAAGGAACTTTTTAAGATTTTAATTTTACCTCACTGCAGCTGGTGTTGTGCCGTGTGGAGGCCGTAAAACGTCTCCCCGTACATCATCCATAGTGCAGATTATATTTCATTTACATCCTTTGAGATCAGAGGATAGATTCTGAGAAATCTAAAATTTGTGATCGATTTAGATTATTATTTTAGATCATCGTCTTTTATATTATTTGGTTCCTTTTGAAACTAATCAGTCTTTGAATCGACTGCCCAATTAAAATTAAGAAATTACAGTATGCTTTTTTCGGGTTTCGTACCAGATATTGTCAGGGTCACTGACGAGGCTTTATTAGCCGAAACTACGTAGTCTGGCCCATGCTCCTATTTCTGTATGTATTCTCTGCTCTTGAAGGAACTTTTTAAGATTTTAATTTTACTTCAAATGATGGAATGATGTCTGCAAAGTTGGGCAACAGTTGATCAATTTGCGAATCAAGATACGCAAGGGTAATGATGCTGGGGTCTTGAAAGTATTCATGTACTATTTAACTTTACTGTGCCCTATGATTAGAGCCATATTTATCAATTTTAAGTTTCACACTACCTCTTGAAAAGATAATTTATGAATTATGCCTGGTGCAGCAACTTATGGTGTTATATATAATAAGAAGCCATAAAGAACTAACTGCCAGACAAACAACTGACGAACTGATGCACATTGACGCTTAAAGATCAAAGTGAAAGTGGTCAAATTATCAAACGTAAGTCCGAGCTCGAAAGTCAGTTAAACATTGACAAAAAGGTGCTTTTCACACCTGCCTATATACAAGAGAAGCTTCATATAAAGTAGAGCTGCAGTATATATTAGTTGGTTGGTCGATTTTGGTTTAACGGCCTTTTGAGACAGTATTTTAGTTTATATCAAGCCGTCTGCCAGAGAGAGAGACAGAAAGAAAAGAGAAATGATAGATGAGAGAAAAACTGTCTAAACAACCCCGACCCGCACCTTCTGCTAGTACAGTAGGCCTTTGCCCTACATTTACCAAAATTATTAGGACGCTCCGGCACTGGAAGTTACCAAGCACCATCGCCCGACTACGACCACCCCAAGCAGTAATTAAAATTGATAATTGAAATGATAGTGTATGAGGGATACCCTGCCATTTTAAAGATTGTTTGATGTCTCAAAGCAGTTAATGTTCAGATGGTAAATACTAAAAGCCATATTTAAAAGAGATTGTAAGTAAATTAAATGTTTTTAAAATACAATAAAATATAACTGTCTGTCATAATGCTATGCAAAATGCCATTTCCTTGTGTGTATTTAAGTAGCGGGCTGGCAGGAGACTTTTAGTGCCAGCAGGCTGGCAGGAGACATTAAAAAAAAAAAAAAAAAAAAACAACAATAAAAAAAAAACAAACACATGTTTACTGGATCCAAACCGCGCCCTCTGCTTCTACAGTGGTTTGAAACATTAAGTTAGCTGTTTGGTCCGCATGAAGGTTTCCTAACCCATCAGTGAATCTTCACCGGAAATAAACAAATCACGTATGAGACCTATGATGAATCAGAGATGAGGACTCGACGGAAATAACGTATTGCGACACCAGGAGACCCCTGGGAAGTCAGCCAACACCACTGAAATACCGGAGCAAAAGAAAACTATCAGTTGAACCCCGAATAACCAAGCAACATACAAGGCAAACTCCGGCCCCAACTAACTAAACTAAGTAGCTTTATGTCGGGCACATCATTGAGTACCAGTGTGCAATTAAAGAGAGAAGCAAAGTTATTAACCAATATTGGGGTTAACTACTAAATATGCAGACTGTAGCTTTAAGATTAAGGTAGGACTGATTTTTCTGATCAATTCCGAAAAATAATAATACGTCACAAACGTATTGGCTATAATTTAAATGTTATGCGACAGTCTGCATGCTTAGTGATTAACCCAATCACGGTTGATAGCTTTGCTGCACTCTTTAATTGCACACTGGGGGATCGGTCGTCAGACTCTATGATGGCCCCGACATAAAGCTATATATTTTAGTTGGTTGGGACCGGAGCCTTTTTGTCTGTTGCTTGGTCCACCGGGGCTCAACTGGTGACCTTCTTTTGCTTCAGATTTCCAGTGGGGTTGTTTGCCAGGACAGGGATCTCCACCTGTCAGACGGCCCGTTGTATCTGTTGAGTCCTCGTCTTTGCTTCTTCATGGTGTTGAAATTTATTTTATGTGTTTACCGTGATGATTCATTGACGAGTTAGAGGGTTATCATGCGAACCGAACAACCAACTAAATGTTTTGTACCACTTCAGAAACTGAGGGTGAGGTTGGGCCTGTAAAATCGATTTAAGCCCCCCAGTAATTCATTACTGACCGTTCCAAGGCGGTAGTTCTGTTGTGGTTCTTTGTTGCCTGTTTTTGGTGTCAGAGTTTCTGGAATGTTTTACCTTATGTATGTTATTATTATTTTTGGTTCGGTTTGGGTTGCTGAGTGGCCACCTTTTGGGAACAAGCTGCTCACTCGGTTGGCCATATGTTCTCTGTATCTTGATTATTTGTAATCTTAGTTGTTTCCAACTATGGTTTGAGGGCTGGATTTGGATTTTGATTGTTTCAGTTCCTGGTCTTTGCATACTTTTTACTTTAACATTTATATGATATCCAGTACGTTTGTAACGAACGACATTTTTTTCTGAACTGACCAGAAACATCAGAGCTACCTACAATTTTTTTAATTTATAAATTACGTCACTTTAAAATTCTGGTTCCGATAGGCCCTGTCGCAAAAGACTTTTTAATCCGACCTTGAATCATAATGTCGGCGATAGAATTTTGAAAAGGCTTTTCGAAGTCTATTACACCGATAGCCATGTTAGAGAAGCTTAGCAGTTAAAATTCTATTACGGGCATTGAAGTTAGTCACATAACAAGACACTTAATCAAGCCGAATAAGTTGAGAAATGTAAACTCCATAAGAGGTAGAACGGGAAACATCATCATCCAAAAATGGAAAATTCACTGTGTCAAAATCAAAGTCATCGTGTAAATCATAAAGTTTGGTTGAAACAAATCCTTGTGAAATACATAATTACAGTCAAGTTAAATAGTACATGAGCACAATTAGTACCCATTGGCATTACAATACTTTGTCTGTATAACTTAGTCCAAATCTAATGTAAATATTATCTAAAAGATATGTTAAGGCTTCACACATATTTTGACATGACCAAAGTTTATATCGGTTTTGGTGTTCAGAAGTAAAGAAAGCGTGTTTTCGTTATAGGCAAGGAAAGGCGAACCTTCCCTTTGGAACGGCCACTCAGTTAAATCTATAAGTTTTTCCTTGATCAAATTATGTGGCAAAGTAGTAAAGAGTTTACAGTATAGAGTGGGTCGGGAATCAGACTTTGTGATGGCTCAGCCTCCGATCTAAAATTTTCTACTAAGTCAGTTAGTTAGTTGGCTTGAGCTTGATAACCTGTTTTTGGTTGGAACCATTGGGTTGCAAGTGTTGTTCGTCTTTTAATCCAGCGTTTCAGTGTTGTTTTAGCTCTTAAATGCTGATCTTGTTTCATCACAGTGTATTCAATCCTTATCCATACCTTCGCTGTTTTTAACCAATTCATAGGTTAAACGTCCGTCACGGACCCAATAACTTGTTTTTTTTTTATGAACCAAATATAATCGAGAGCGAAGGTTGTGCGAATACAAAATTGGTTAGTTGATTGTCTTGGGTTTAACGGCCCTTTGAGACAGTATTTCAATTTATACCGAGCCGTATCCCAGAGAGGGAGAATGAGAAGATAAATGATAAGTGACAGAAAAATATATAAACAACCCCCAAGCACAGCAGGTCCTTGCTCTACAAAGCGAATGTTAAACCTAAGCTAGAGCTTGTTTTAAATATCAAGACTTTGTTGAAAGAGGGAAGCTGCTCACCCGTAAACTGTTGATACAGTGTTATCAGAAAGTAAAGCTTGTGCCGACAGTTAAAATGTTTTATGGGAGACACCATGACCTCGTTGATCCCTACAGTATGGCCGTTTCTAAACTAATTTCCGATTTGATGGCCTCAGCCGAAGCTTAGTTAAGCTTTCAAATACCGGACTTTATTTTTCACTGACTTTTTCCACTGATACATAGATATGGCGGGTGTACTATAATAGGCTGGTGATGCTTACTACTCGCGAGCACCTGATCACACCTCTTTTTTTGGGTCAATATCTGTGTATCTAAAATATTCCGGAATCGTCACTGTTAAAATGACTTACGAGTTCGGACTTATGATGTGGGTACTTTGACCATTTTCATTTAAAACAACCGGCTGAGGTCCCCAGAGATTTATTGTCGATGCTTCTGGTGTGGCTTACTAATATTTTCATGGTTTGTCAGCTTTCTATTTATCACTGTTTTTTGTACATTATTTATCATAGCCTCGAGGCCAACTGCTGGGAAAGTGTTGACATCTTCGTGTTCTTTTTTCGTGTGCCTTGTTTTGCTTTGTATCCCATGCCGTCTTTATTGTCTTACGTTCGCATTTGGTGTTTGGGATAGGAAGTGGAACTCGATTGTGTCAGTTTATGATCATTGCTATCTCATCTATTGTAGAATATTTTACACTGTATGCATCGATGCATTACAATAGTTGAAGAATTCAATACAGCTCTGTTTGAAACATGGCCGCCATATCAAACGTATGTTCTGAAAATGTCTGCTTATAATGGCATGTCTTTCAAAATTCAGTGTCAGCTATCTAATGGGATGTCTGACAGACCAAACTATTGTTTTACTGCAAATCGATTCTTCTCGTCAGCCTATGCGATGGGTTTATATATTTCTTGACAATATCTAGCCATAAAAGCTGTAGGAAACTCAGCAATAAATTTGCTTTTATAATACCTTACCGATATTTTTATTCTTTAAATGGTTTCATTTAACTTACACTGCCTTCGTTCGTATTAATGTATGAAAATTCCATTTTCGAGGACTCAACTCATTATGTCCCCCCACCAAAGGTGAGGGGGACATATTGTTTTCAGTGCGGATCCCGGGCGTTGGCGTCGGCGTCAGCGTCGGCGTGACAGATTTCTTGCGTGCGCGATATCTCTTGAACCAACATATGGAATTTCACCAAACTTGCATGAATACATCATAGGGACAAGTTTAAGAGCTGATGAGATTTTAGTGACCTTGACCTCATTTTCAAGGTCACTGGAGGACTTAGATGCCAATTTCTTGCGTGCATGATATCTCTTGAACCAATTGATGGAATTTCACCAAACTTGCATAGATACATTATTTGGACAAGTTTAAGAGCTGATTAGATTTTGGTGACCTTGACCTCAGTTTCAAGGTCACTGGAGGACTTACATGACAATTTCTTGCATGCACAATACTTCTTGAACCAATAGATGGAATTTCGCCAAACTTGCATGGATACATCATTGGGACAAGTTTAAGAGGTGATCAGGTTTTGGTGACCTTGACCTCATTTTCAAGGTCACTGGAGGACTGAGATGACCATTTCTTGTACCCACTATATCTCCTGAACCAATGGATGGAATTTCACCAAACTTGCATGGATACATTATTCGGACAAGTTTAAGAGGTGATTTGATTTTGGTGACCTTGACCTTATTTTCAAGGTCACTGGAGGACTTAGATGACAATTTTTTGTACCCACTATACTTCCTGAACCAATTGATATAATTTCACCAAACTTGCATGGATACATTATTGGGACAAGTTTAAGAGGTGATCAGGTTTTGGTGACCTTGACCTTATTTTCAAGGTCACTGGAGGACTAAGATGACAATTTCTTGTACCCACTATATCTCCTAAACCAATGGATGGAATTTCACCAAACTTGCATGGATACATTATTGGGACAATAGCTGATTAGGTTTTGGTAACCTTGACCTCATTTTCAAGGTCACTGGAGGACTTAGATGACAATTTCTTGTACCCACTATATCTCCTGAACCAATGGATGGAATTTTACCAAACTTGCATGGATACATCATTGGGAAAAGTTTAAGAGCTGAGTAGATTTTGGTGACCTTGACCTCATTTTCAAGGTCACTGGAGGACTTATATGACATTTTCTTGTTCCCACTATATCTCCTGAACCATTGGATGGAATTTCACCATACTTGCATGGATACATCATTCAGACAAGTTAAGAGGTGATTAGACTTTGGTGACCTTGACCTCACTTTCAAGGTCATAGTCATCTATGAAGGATATCTTTAGAACCAGTGGATGAATTTTCTCCAAACTTGCCTAGATATTTTACTTGTTCAGGCTCTTTATTCAATTGAGGGGATGGGGAATGGGCTGGTGGGGGGACATCAGTTTTTCTCTGAAAAACATTTCTAGTTATATTTTGTTTTGTTTGCGACACAAATAGCATTGTTTAAGAAATTCAGCCGTCAGACCATTAATTTATTTTTCTTATCTTACAACCATTCTGCAAGGGTGGTTCTGATACTTTAGGATTTTTGTATGGTTTTCTGGTGGCAGGCCCTATTGTTTTTTTTTTTCTGGTATGTTCCCCATTTTTCACCATGTTTGTGTTGCCCTGTTTAACACTTTGATCACCTAATGAAGGGAAGAGACAGCAGGTCGTGTTGCTGGCCGTCAGCCCGTGTCTCTCAATAGTTTGTGGTTTCATGTTTAACTGCTCTTCTTCTAGGTACCAGAGGAAGGCTAGTTTGCTACTAGCCTCCTTCTAGTACCAAGAAGAAGAGCAGTAGAGAAAGGCTGCGAGCTTTGATTGTTACACTCCCTACAGATCTTTCCATTATCTGCAGACAGACAAACTGTAGGTTATGAAAGCTTTATGCATAAAATACAGTAGCGTTTAAGTGCGTTAGGGTAGAAATATTGTTTTAATTTAAATGAAAAATATACATATTTGAAACTCTGTTAATATGTATTTTTCATTTTTAGCTCGCCTGAACGAAAGTTCAGGAAGAGCTTTTGTTGTCACCTTGGCGTCGGTGTCAGCGTCCGCGTCCGCGTCAGCGTCGGCGTCCGGATTGGATGTTTTGGTTAAAGTTTTTTAAAGACCTATATCTCCTTAAGCCGTGGATGGATTCTTTTGATACTTGCACTGTAGTTAGATATTGGTCTAAAGTTTAACAGGGTACCACCCCCACCCCATTCAGTGACCTTGATATCAAGGTCATGGACTTAGAAAATTGGAGTTTTTTTGGCCTGGATGTTTTGGTTAAAGTTTTTTAAAGCCCAATATCTCCCTAACCAATGGATGGATTCCTTTGATACTTGCAATGTAGTTAGATATTGGTCTAAAGTTTTCCAAGGTTCTACCCCCACCCCCCCCCCCTCAGTGACCTTGATGTCAAGTTCATGGACTTAGAAAATAGTCTTTTTATGGATTGGATGTTTTGGTTAAAGTTTTTTTAAAGACCCATATCTCCTGAACCCATGAATGAATTCTTTTGATATTTTCACTGTAGTTAGATATCAGTTCAAAGTTTTACAGAGTACTACCCTAACCCCGCTCAGTGACCTTGATGTCAAGGTCAGGGACTTAGGAATTTTTTGTCTTTATTAAAGTTTTCTAATTGCATACTGATTCATAATGATTGACAGAGATATAATTTACACTTGAACTGATGTAATACACGTTTATGAGTTTTTACAAAACACTTAAACTTACCCCATTGGATGACCTTAAAGTCAAGGTCATCGACCTAGAATTTTGTCTTAAAGATTTTGGTTAAAGTTTTATATTTATGAAGACATAATTTCACAGTGCCACGATGGACTCAGTTGGTACTAATACTTGGACTGATGTTAGATAATGGTTCAGGGTTTTGATACATCCTGACCCCCCCCCGTCCCCCCGAACACACACACACCCTACCCCTCAGTTCTTTGACCTCTAGCTCATGGACTTTGATATTTCATGTGCATTATTTATTTTAATTTTATTTTAACACTTGTTTAAGAGATAGCTTTTGTTTAAAAATGTATTGTCATTATGGACATGCTTGCCTGAAGTTTTATGCACAGCACACACCACCATAGCGACTGTGCGATGGACAAGCACCAATTCAGGCGAGCTATGCTGTCAGGCGACAGCTCTTGTTCTGTATATGTAGAGAGGTGAAACTTAAATAAAGATTCGTTTCGTTTCGTTTCTCTAGACCATTCCTAAAGTTTATTTCTGTGGCCATTTTATAACCACAATCTTTTGAGTTTCCTTTCGCCGAAGTGTGCGAGAAACCAAATCACATCCAACCTTGTATACGAAATAGACATTCTTATAAACAATTTCATATTTTGGTACTTGAGGCATACACTGTATAGCATACTTGATGACATTATGCAAAGTCATCTGAAATGGTATCACATAAGATTCCCGACATAACTATATGCATTTGTTTTATTGTTCAGCCACCGAATTAGTTTCCATTCTTCGTATGGAAAGAAGTATTTTTATTTATGAATTCTAATACACTGGTATATAATATATATCACCACAAAGTGTCCATTTTTTAATAATTTTTTTTCTAACAGTCACATTTAATTGATAACGCCAGCAAAAAATGACCATTTTTAACAGTTTTTATTGCTAACAATCACATTTAAAGGCAGGAGTGGACTATAAAAGACAAAATTAGCTACCTATTCTCAGTTTTCCAATAGCCACCAAAGGGTAAACATCTACAGTAGCTCCTGTAGATTTATCTCTAATTTGATTGGCTGTTGATCTGCTGGGGTATTTATCTGTGAAAGTATTGGCAGCTCTTATTGGCTAAAACAGGACAGTGGTCTAATTTGCACAGTAGTTAAGCCACGCCCTCTATTCCTCATACAGGTAACTAATCCTCTACCGGGGGGTTCAGAAATCCTGCCTTTAATTGATAACGCCTTCATTTCCAATCCTTTTACTTAAATTCACCAAATCATTACACTGTGTGCTGCTTTCTCTTGTGTTACTACAATAAAAATGGATACGGGGCATACTTTATGAAATTTTCGAAATGCATGATGGTGTCGTATTATTTGTGGAAGACAACCAATTTGATCTTTTATAAGATTTAGGTGATTAAACGATCCTTTTATTAGAGTGCTGGAGCATTCATTACAGCATCAAATTACATTTCTACATTCACTCATAAATAAAATGGTAAACAAATCAGTCAAGTTTACAAGGGACAAACTAGTGAACAAATATTGTAAAACCTTCACAGTCAGTGCTGACCAGGCTAACATAGCAGTTTAAATGTAAACATTAAAATTAACCCGTTTGTTTAGAACACGATAAGTGATGAGCTGCCGTTACAATCATCTCATAACCTTTACTTATAATGTATATGTAAGTATGCTCACTGTAATATGAAATTATAAACATGCCTAAAGTAAAAGAGGAAAGAACGCAGGCCTTTGAGATGAGATGCTACCAAATAGCGCCAATGGCATCCAGAGGGAGATGAAGGTAAAAGGGAAGAAACTTGGTACTGTAACAAGCTTCAAATACCTTGGAGCAATTGTCTCATATGATGGCTCTAAAAAGGAGGTTCTCTCAAGGATTGCACAAGCCACTTTAGCTCTTACAAAGCTGAAGCCAATTTGTAGAGATAACAAAATATCTCTAGGATCAAAGGTGAAACTTATGCGCTCCCTTGTCATTTCCATACTTATGTATGCCTGTGAATCGTGGACCTTGGCAGCAGAGTTAGAGAAAAGAACGCAGGCCTTTGAGATGAGATGCTACCGAAGGTTACTGAACATTTCATACAAGGACCATATAACCAATGAGAAAGTTCGCAGGAAAATCCAAGCAGCCATTGGAGAATATGATGAACTCCTGATGCTGGTCAAGAAACGGAAACTAAGGTGGTTTGGCCACGTCACAAGGTGTTCTGGTTTAGCAAAGACGATTCTACAGGGTGCAGTGAAAGGAAAAAGAAGAAGACGCAGACAGAAGAAGAGGTGGGAAGACAATAATTAAAGAGTGGACAGGGATGGATTTTGCCAGCTCAACTAGGGCAGCTGAAAACAGGACAAGGTGGAAAGGGATTGTTTCGAAGTCAACTGTGATGCCCCAACGACCTAGTAAGGTTATGGGACAGAATAGAATAGAATAAAGTAAATGGAAAGGAAATGATCAGGAATCGACACATTCCCAAACTACCAAATGGGAAAGAAAAACAAAAATAAATAAAGACGACACACAGCGAAAAGCCAAGAGGTTAGCTCTTTGCTGGCAAATGGTGCGAGCCTATTCTAAATAAGTACAAAATTGTCAAAGACTATTGTCAAACACTTATTATCTGTGGTATCAAAATTTCGCGGTGTAATGAAAAAGACATATTGGCGCATTTTAATTTTGGCGTTCACATGGTATACAGTGGCTCCAGATAGTAAAGAAAATTTGATGTAAATTTTGTAACAATTATTTTCGTTCTTTTCTATTAAACTATACATTGTGGCATCATTCAGAATCGCCTCATCGAGGCGATTCTAATAGGATACCACAATGCATAGTTTCATAGAATGTTATAGAAAATATCTCAAATACTCATTAGGTTCTCCATTTTAACTGAGTCTCTGTTAAGCTGTGCGCGTGTAACTGTATTTTTTAAAAAATCAAATATTGGCGGACTTTTATTTAAGCACTCTTAATGCGTTAACCGCCAATATCGCCAAAATTCAGTAACCGCCTAATATAAGTGGTTTACAGTAATAGAAAGCCGACAAACAGAGACAACAATAGTATTAAACCACACATCGTTTAAATCTTGTTAAACCAATATCAGTCATTTTCTTCTTTCAACAGCAAGCATTGTGCATGGTTCTGTGGTTGCTATTCATAGGATTAACGTAATGGATTCTTCAGGCCAAACCTTTTTGCACCAGTCAAAATTTTACTATATTATACCGGCTTGAAGGTGTTTTTAATATTTTGTATGCCAGCTGGTAGCAAAAAAGTAAAAAAGATTGGCAGTTACCAGGAACCAATACAATCAGATCCCATATCCCGTTCTCAAAACCAAAAGGACAAGAAGTATATACATAAACGAAAGACACTCCCGCTACTTTTTCCAAAACAGGTCGTTTTTCAGCTACTGAACCCCACTCGAAAACAACTTTTAGTTATTTTCTAATTCAAATTACAAAACAATACAGAAAGCAAAGTGTACAGCAATGCAGGTAACCATTATTGCTAGAAGACCTCAGAAAAACGGACATAAGAACACGTAACAATGAGGAACCACAACAGAAGCAAAACCTACAGCATTGAAACGATCAGTAATAGATTACTTGGGGTGGGGTGGGAGGGAAGGGGTGCGCTTTAACTAGTTTAACTGGTTCCAAACCCTCTTCCTTAGCTTCTGGTCAGAAACATTTAGTTAGCTGTTTTGTCCGCAAGAAGCTTTCTTGACTCATCAATGAATCATCACAGGAAACAAAAAAATCACGGATCAAACCTATGATGGAACAAACATGAGAACTCAATAGAAACAACGTATGGCGATACGTGGAGATCCCTGGTGTGTCAAACAACCCCACAGGAGCAAAAAGAACACATAATTCTAAAACGCCTTACATTAAAAATTCTAAAAGAAATTCTGGTGAGGTAATTAATAAATTGAAGATGCGAGGGTTCCGTGAGACCAGTTTGTCAACTAATGGTTTCTCTACACTCTATACTACTTTGCTGCATAATTTGATTAAGGAAAAAACTTATAGATTTAATTGAATGGCCGTTCCAAAGGGAAGGTTCGCCTTTCCTTGCCTGTAACGAAAGAAACGCTTTCTTTACTTCTAAACACCAAATCCGATATAAACTTTTTCTGATTTTAATTTGGTCATGTCAAAATATGTGTGAAACCTTAACATATCTTTTAGATAATATTTACATTACATTTGATACTAAGTTATACAGACAAACCGTTAGTATTCCGATGGGTACTAATTGTGCTCATCTTGTAGCTGATTTGTTTTTATTTTGCTACGAAAGAGATTTCATGGCTTTTCTTTCTAATGATAAACAATCTGAAATTACTGAGGTTTTTAATTCTACATCTAGAAATCTAGATGATCTTTTAAAAATTGACAATCCTTACTTTGACTTTATCCAACGGAGCTGCAGTTAAACAAAACTAATGCAGCCGATACTGAAGCCCCATTTTTGGATTTACATTTATCTGTTTCAAAAGGATTTGTTTCAGCCAAAATTTATGATAAATCCGATGAATTTGATTTTCACAAAGTGGATTTTCCATTTGTGGATGGTGATATCCCCGTTCTACCTCTTATGGGTTTTACATTTCTCAACTTATTCGGGTTGCTAGAGTGTCTAGTCATGTTACTAACTTCAATGCCCCTAATAAAATTTTAACTGCTAAGCTTCTCCAACAGGGCTATTGGTATCATGAACTTCGAAAACCTTTTTCAAAATTCTATCGGCGACGCTATAAATTGATTTCTAAATTCAAGGTCGGATTTTGTAACAGGGCCTGTCGGAACCAGAATTTTTTTGACTTAGTTTATAAATTCAAAAAAAAATGTAGGTAGCTCTGATTTTTCTGATCAGTTCAGAAAAATTGTCGTTTGTTACAAACGTACCGGATATAACATATATGTAATGCTACAGCCTGCATGTTTAGTAGTTAACCCAACCATGGTTAATAACTTTGCTTCCCTCTTTAAATGCACGCCGGTTTGTCAGGTATCAGACTCAGTGATAGGCCCGGCATAAAGCTACTTAGTTTAGTTGGTTGGGGCAGGAGTTTGCCTTGTCTGTTGCTTGGTTACTCTGGGTCTAACTGTTGGTTTTCTTTCGCTCCGGTATTTCAATGGTGTTGTTTGACTTCCCAGGTGTCTCCTGGTGTTGCAATACGTTATTTCCGTCGAGCCCTCATCTCTGATTCATCATAGGTCTTATACATGATTTGTTTGTTTCCGATGATGTTTCATTGATGGGTTAGAAAACCTGCATGCGGACCAAACAGCTAACCAAATGTTTCAAACCACTGTAGAAGCAGAGGGCGATGTTTGGTACCAGTAAGCCCCCCAGTAATCTTTTGCTGACCGTTCCAAGGTGGTACTTCTGTTGTGAATCCTTGCTGTTACATTGTGCTATGTCCGCTTGTCTATGTTCTCTGGCGGTTTGGTCACCTGTTTTGCTACCCAATCTGCCCTTTGTTTTGTTTTGTAAGTTAAAAATAATATAGATAACAATAGATGTTGATGCTGGTTTTGATAAGGGTAGTTGAATGTGAATGACCACCTGTTTGGGAAAGAGCTGCTCATTTGGTTTATCGTGAAGTGAATGACCACCTGTTTGGGAAAGAGCTGCTCATTTGGTTTATCGTGAACTTGTGTCATTTTTTCCGTGTGTGTTTACTTCTTTCCCTATTGGTTTTGATAGCGGGATGTGGGATTTGATTGTATAAATTCCTGACCATTGGCTATCTTTTTACTGTACATACCCCAGTCACGTGTGCCAACCTAAACCATGGTATGGAAGTTAACATGAAGCACACCATCACAATAACGGTATACATGAACTAATTGCTAGCCAGATGGTAGGTTAACTAATATAAGAATAATATAGGACAAATTTCGCAGTGAAGCTTTCACGGGAATAACGTTAGCCAGCCTAATGACGACTTGATGGCGACGTGTCATTTTCGCGAGGGGTAAACAATAGTTCATAACGACCTGTCGAACATGGACTTATTGGTATTGTCCAGTTTTGGATGAAGATGACGGACGAAGCTTAAACGAATAATTGCCGAACTTATCCGAATGAACTGTCCCAGCTTTACCCGCGACATATGCAACAGTTCGGTTGGGAAAGTGCTGAGTGTTGGCGAAAATGGGTTAGCAGCGCATGTTGCTCGTGCCTTCAACCTCCATTGAAATTCTGGTCGACGTTTCTTAATCGTCGCATCCAGATAGGATGATTTGAAGAAACTGGGTTTGGATTTTCAAGTGTGACCACACGACGGCAAGCAAGATCGTGCTCGCACATTTTCGGAACCTCTTTACGCTAGTTTTCAGAATCGCATTGACAACATCTAAGTAATATGAACGTAAACATACCAATTTTAGTGCGACAGACGCGCGTTTCTGTATTTAACTTCTTCAGTGTCGCTAAATAAGACGTAATGAAATGCATCTGGACGTGGACAGCCTCGTATTAGTGCCAGAACCATCAGACGATATTCACTTGTAAACTTGGCTCCTTTTAATAATCAATATTATTATGTGCACGCCATGGAAATTACCCATTGAGATTGCATTATAAAATACAATCTCAATCGGTTATTTCCATGGCGTGAAAATGCAATTTCAATGCGGAATTTCCATGGCGTAAAACGCCACGAAAATAACCCATTGAAATTGCATGTTAAAATGCAATCTCAATGGGTAATTTCTATGGCGTGCACATAATAAAACCATCATCTAAGTCCACCATGATCCCTGCTAGACGATAGAAACTCGATCATCGCTTCGTCGATTACGCACTGAAACTTGTTGTAATCTGTGGACTCATTCTGGCTTAATTCTTCAACCGCTTCAACCGATGCAAAAATAGTTGCGTTATCCACACCGGATAACTCAACTATTTCTGCATCGGCAGAAAGGTAACCGATTGGAGCATATCTGGGACCACATAAAGAGACTAATACGCAATGCAAAATCTCCGGAAAAGACGGGGAATAGAGGCCCTATATCTTTTATCATGAGTCTTATTTTGTCTATGCGAAGAAGATGATGATGCATATACGAGCTACTAGTGTCGTAGGTATTCAGATGCACGAGTAATATGTCGCATTGGAGTTTACACGATTGACTGACATTATTGTAATTCGACGTGAACACGATGAAAGATTTATTTTCTATTAACTATCAAGTTCTCTTTCGTTAAAGCCTTAAGTCTAAACTCCATCCATTTACCAAAGACTTGAACAAAAATGATTTGAAATTATTTATGAAATTTCAGCAATAGAACTGTTCAACTCTTGTTTATAGGTTAACTCTTTAAGCCCCAGTGACGCATTTAGCAAAATTTGCAAACAGCATAGTTCCTGATGAGGCGGCTCATCATGAGCCGCCTCATCTAGATCTACACTGTTTGCCCTCTAGTCTTTGAATTCTCAATATGAAATGTATTGGAGAATGCATTTTTTTAATTTTTGCAGATGTAAATTTTGTCGTCTGCTTTTTGGTAGTGAAAGAGTTAAAGCCAGTTCGATAATACGCCTTGTAAAATGACAAGCAAACTTCATTGACATAATTGCGTGCTGAGAGATTCTTATGATATATCAGATGCTTTAAAGTGTTTTCTTGTTTCAAGATACAAACAAATTGGTGGAATTCTTAGCGATAACATAAGATAGATGTAACGGATCTGGTTTGAATAGAATCAACACATTAACGGTTGTCATATCATATCATCTAACGTAATGGCATCCGATATGTAATCTACTGTCTTTGAGTATAGCATTAAATTGGATATCATGTCGATTGCTGCCTTCAAACACGGAGCCGTCTTCAAACAGGTTGAACTGAATTTAGGCTAAGTTTCTTTTCAAGAGAGGTGCCGTGGTCGAGTGGTTGGAGACGATCGATTATGGTGCAGAAAGCTGTCGTGAGATCGCGCCCAGGTATCGCCCTCCGACGACTAGAAAACTCTCTCTGTCAACCTAGCAGTATATGGGCACCTGCTTCGAATCAGGGAAGGATAAGGTAGCGAAAGGAGAGGGATCACCTGCTGTGCCCAAGATACAGTGGGTTCTAACCCCCATTCCCCCTATGGCTATTAGGCTTTGGGAAACCTTCTTTTCAAGAAGTGGAATGCGAAATAACAGATGAAAAAAAACGTTTAAAATTTACATACGGACTAACAGAGAGAGAGAGAGAGAGAGAGAGAGAGAGAGAGAGATGGCGGTATGTAGCTTTAGGATGCGAAAACAGGTTGCCGCATAATGTTTGCAGGGCTTTAGAGTAACGGTGCAAAAGGTTTTTTAGCTTCATAATAAATCAAGATTAGCCAAGAATATTTGTGAAAATTTTGTGAAAATCGAGTGTTAAGATAAGGAAATTATGGGGTTTAAGGCTTTCTCCATGAAATCTGAAACGCACAATGATTTCTTCTTCAGCCATGTTGAGACACATCTTTTCTTCAGCCATTCGAGTTATACATACAAGGAGATACATACGACAAGGAGTTCAGACTACGGTTACAGAGATTTCGTCCATGAGACTTTTAAAGAATACACCCCAGCTTGGAAGATGTGTCATGGCCCTGTTATGTCATAACCTATGTGGGATGTGTAATTTCTTTGATAAAATAGCAGTTTCACCGGACTGTTGCATAAAAGTATTAAGACGTCTAATTAACAAGAAATCTGTCCTTATGACCAATATCATAACGTCATTTCTATCACCATTTATCGTACCATTTCTTTCTCCCTCTTTGCAATTGTCACGGTCGATAACTTAAATTTTGAACCGCCATTTTCGTCTAAATCGTCTGTTTTATGGTCGCAAGTTCCATTTAAGGTGACGCATCAGCGGAGCAGATAAAACGCGATTTGTAACCTACGATTTCCTCCCATAATAACAATTTACAATACAGTTATCCCAATTCTACTGCACTTTTTCACATTTTAAAATACGTTTGAAAGTGAACCACTAGCAAAGAAAAACGGACGTCATCAAAAGAGAAGCGACGTCTCTAAATAACGTTGGATTATCGACGCTGTATCTTATGCAATTACGAATCAACAATGCTTCGTTTCAAAAAAGAATTCAATAGAGACGACAAAAATTTTTACGCGTGCCTTTACCAAAAAGACACACAAGGTTGAAACATCGTCGCACGAATTTTTCACCAAATATGAAAACAAGCATGATAGCCTACGTGTTTTTTTTCTTTTTTTCAAATATAAGCTATGGATCACTGGCATATCGAATTCGCTTTAAATGAATTAAAGCATGCAACATGTACACACTATCTAAATTGCGATCTTGACATTGTTCCAACATGTGGCAGTAAATAGTCCCAGTAGGATAATTCCTCGCCTGGAGAAATATCTGACCGAGGAAAATAAAGTTAATTAAACAAAGCAGGGAGATATAAGTGTAATACACATGCAACGAGAAAATCTAAAACACATATTTGTTAAATATACATGTAAACAGTTTTACGATGGGGGATCAACAATACATCACTTTTATTTTAGAAATAGTTTCAGTGGAAATAAAAGTCAGCAAAAAGTGAATCGCAGGCACACAACGTTACGACGATGTTTCAGTGTGACTGACAAAGTGACGTTGACGTTCAAATTATGAGCCACGTCGATGAAATGACATTTGAGCCGCGACACGAGAAAACCAACAAAATGGTTGAGCGCCCAGCGCAGACTCAGATCAGCCTGGGCATCCGCCCAGTCTGAACAGACTTCGCTGTCCCCATGGAGGTAGCTCAGACCCTTAGCAACCCTTTAAGCGCCTAGCCGGGTGGATGCCCAGGCTGATCTGAATCTTCGCTGGGCGCACAACCACTTTGTTGGTTTTCTCATGTCGGGGCTCATTTTTCGTTTCAGTTGATGATAATAACATTGAGTGCCTGCTTGATTTGTATTGGTCACTATTTTCTTTGCCATACGAACTGGGGTGGGGGGGGGGGGGGGGGGTCGTACAATTATTGAAGCTGCGGTAAACTGTCATTATAAAGTTTTTGTGTTCTGTTCATTTTTTATCTGTTGTTGATTTTAAGGACTATACACTGATCTAATACTATAAGGCTCATTTGTGGCCATCAGATAAGAAAGCAACCTATCTACATTGGACTGATTGCTTTAGTTAATGACCCAGTAGGACAGATAAAAACATCATTACCATTCTGATTAAAATAGAAACAATATGAATGAAAAGTTCTGAAGAAATAGTAAACCTTTAGTTTATGACGCGTTAACCGGTACATGCAAAACTTTTAAAAAGTAATAGTTTAATTAGTAATACGTAGGAGAACTGAGCCCCATACAGAAAGAGAAAGATTTTTGGATTTATGCTGGTTTATTTTTCAACATAGTACCCATTCCAAATCCACACACTTGTTCTATCTAGTTTGCAAGTCCTTGATACCCAATCGGTAAAACACTGTACATTGTTCCCCTAACCAGCCCCAAATAGCAGCAGTCAGCTGATCATCTACCTCAAAGCTCCGGCCCGGAGGTTGTATTTTCAGCCTGGGAAAGAGGTGGAAGTCGTTACCGTGCTAGGTCTGGATAAAAGGGCGGGTAAGGGAGGAATTTGTAGCCACACCCGCGCTCAGTTTCCATTGCCATTCGGCCGGTGTGGACTGACGCGTTGTCCTGGTGACGCATAAACTTACTCGTGGTGGTGTTGGGTTGGGTGGAGGGGGCGGGGGGGGGTATGTCTCTTCCAAAAGGTGTTGTCACTAAAAATTGCGGCCAGCGATATGATCTTATATGGAATCAGTAGCTCAGGCATTGATGTACACCAGGTGTGGTGGACTGAACTTTCAAACTAGAAAAAAATTGCATGAGGCTAAAAACTTTATGATATCCCCTCGTATTTCTTTTTGCTAAATTATTATCAATATCAATGACTACAGACAAATGAAGTGACTCGGAAAGAAATGTAAGTACGAGAGCGAATTTAAAAGACACGTAGGAATCTCCGACGGGAAGCCAATAGAGAAAATCGGTATAAAGATCACATTAAGAAACATGTTGGTTTTAATGTTCATAAACGCTAATTTTGTCATTAGTCATTTTTTTTTCAAAATTAAAATCTTCACGAGTTCCTTGAAAGAGCTTGAGCAGATGAGCGGAAATGTGGTCGAATTTCCCTGTAAAACTTGTCTTTAGATCGGCAACGGCGCCACCCCTATGAAGTAAAATTTTTCAGACATCAGTTTATTTAATTGCCCAAAGTCGGCTAAAATGTCTTATTGAAGTTCCTTTCGTACAAAAATAGTCATTTTCGCACCACCAAACCGCGTGCCGTAGAACGTGTACCTATGTTGAGAGCAAGCCATTCGCACATCTCTTTGTGTTTTTTCTGTTCTTTTATTGAACAAGAACTTAGTGAACTAGGCTTCAAACCATGATCCATTGGACCTATACCAGAATGGCATCTGCACTATTTTACTGATACATTATATTTCGCATTTACGACCAGATGTTTTGAAAACTGTCAATAGAAAGAAACAGAAGGATGCTTGAGAAATAACAGTCTTTACCATGCCTCCACTTTATGACTTTCTGTTTTGTGTAAAATAACTCTGGATATCAAAACTGTCAACAGCCAATATGTAGTAACTATGCAATTACATGCTGCGTCCTCACTATATTTGCGGCTTAACAGTGCTAATCAAAATCTTTAAAAGTTCCTTCAAGAGCAGAGAACATTTTCAAAAGAAAGAACATGGGCAATGCGTCGAAGTTTCGGCTACCTAAGCCTCATCAGTGACTCTAACAATATTTGGTGACGAAAGCCAGAGAAAAACATACAGTAATTTATTAACGTTTAATAAAGCAAACGATTCAAAGACTGGTTAGTATCAAGTAGGGTCCAAATGATTAAAACGCGATGATCTAGAATAAGGGTCTAAACTTATCAATTATTTCTGAGTCAAAAGAAAGAACATGGGCAATGCGTCGAAGTTTCGGCTACTCAAGCCTCATCAGTGACTCTAACAATATTTGGTGACAAAAGCCAGAGAAAAACATACTGTAATTTCTTATTTTAATAAAGCAAACGATTCAAAGACTAATTAGTATCAAGTAGGGTCCAAATTATTAAAACGCGATGATCTAGAATAAGGGTCTAAACTTATCAATTATTTCTGTTCTCTTGAGAATATATCCTCTGATCTTAAAAGACAAAATATATATCTGCACTATTTAAATTTTACACAAAAAAAGAGATAATAATAGCTCGATTATGCTTTGCACATTTATATACCTAAATTGCTTTATTATGCAACTAGAGTTTAAGCCCCTAACATTGAAAATCATATTAAAATGCCTGTCGTGATTGAAGCGGATTTCATTCGAGCCAATTAATGCTGGTGAAGCTTTTATTGTGGCTCGTTTAGCAAATCTTCCGTTTGGTTGGAAACCTGAATATGCCTCCCATATTACTTTTCAAATTGTTAAATATCATTTACGCGCTCTCTGTCTTAATTTGACAATTCGTCAATCTGCATATCTTCAAATTCTATGAATTTGATTTTTATCCGTATATTGCTACGAGGGGGAGTCAAAAAGTTCGAAGAACAGGGTATTAAGCCAGTCGTAACACATTTAGAAATAGACATCATTCAAATATGTAGACAAAGCAACATGTCACTAGTTAAACGTATCAAATTATTTGTCACAACATATTGATAAGATCCTCAGAGACATTTTAAGTTGACAATCAACACTCATTGATAGAAAGCCAAAATTTTGAGTTTCCTGCAGTAATAAGGCTGCTATTCGCGAATGTAATAAAATGCAAATATAAGTTCCTTTAAGGGAGCTTTGGACGCATTCTCAAGAACAACTTTATCACAGACCCTATAATCCAGATCTGCCCCAAATTATTATTACCTGAAATTTGAAATCGCATTTGAGTCGAACCAGGTTTCAAGATGACAGTGAACTCAATGCAGCCACCGAGGCATGGTTTGAGGAACAAACGCAAGACTTCTATTTTAAAGGCAAAGATAGTTTGAAGGAACGTTTGGCTAGGTGCATTGAGGTAAAACGGGGCTATATTGAAAAATTATACTACAATGCACGGTCTGCTGATGAAATATATACATCGTTCTGTTTTTGACATCCCCTTGTATGACGTTCTATTCTGCTTTAGTTGCTTAAATAGTCCTATTACTTCACCAGAAAATAGAAGCATACTTTTTACTTTCAATCTGTGACCTGGAAGTGCTTACCTTCTATTTCATGGGGGTTGGGGGAGGATGTTACCCTTAATATCCTCATAGCCCTCCCATTTATGTACTATTCTTAAGATATAGCAAGTTTTTCAATAACCTTCCATCATAACAATGGACTGCCATTGGCCAGTTTTAAACAAAATAATCATAAATGTACATGTACCTAATTTTCCTCTAAATGTTTTAGAAAATTATTTGAGTCAGTTTGTTGCAAAAGACGGAGAGGAAGGTGTCTCGGCTTTAATCAACGGAGAACAAGTAAAATATCAAACTAGTTTGAAGCGAGCTGTCACTTTTAGAAAATATCCCCTTAGACTCTCCATTTACAGGATGCTCGATATGGCATTGTAAATCTATAGGATTTTTTTTTTAAATCAGGAACGTTCGCGTTCTGTAGCCTTACCCTTTGCTGCCTTTGCCGTAAAAATTGTGTCGTGTTACCGTTGTCTGTCTTGTATTCAAGTTCTTGTACTCTCAATAAAGTTGAGACAATGTCAGATGATAGCCTTTCCAAAACTGAACATCCCAGAAATAAATGTTTTTCATGATCTATATCCATAAACAAGTCGTTTTCATGCTAAGTGATTGCCATGACATATCAGCCAGTTTAAAGTGTTTTCTTGTTTCATGTTTCAAGATATAACTCTTTTGATGGAATTATTTGTGATATGACGAAATATCTGAAATGGATATATTTTCTGAAGTCAGCATACTATACACAAGCAATAATTTGTTCTGTCATGTTCGAAAGTTTAAAACCAACTACCGAAATTCGGTATTTATTTTTAAACTGGTCTTTGCATACTTTTTACTTTTATTTTTAAACTTTCGAACATGACAGAAAAATAATTACTTTAGGCGAAAATGGAAGTTGCTTTCATTGAACGCAGTGGTTACAAATTGTCATGGACGCCTGGGTGGCGCTTGGTGGCAGGAATCATGTATAAGTAAGGGTATGAAGCGCAAAACACTTTGCTGTCGATACATGCGATATTTATGTGCACACCGAGGAAATGTAATGTGGCTTTTATGGGTTTGTACCCTGTCTTGTGGCCTCAGTAAAACTTACATACGAATAGAAAAGAACAAAACTGCGAAACAAACGATACAGTTAAGCAGATCAAACAAACAATACCTTCGATACGGGATGAGGAGGAGTGGGTGCGGGGTATCAATCGATTTTACGGAGTTCCAACCCTCCAATATCCATTCATATTTTGATGCTTTTTAATATCACATAAAAATTCTAATTCCATTATTTTACAGCAGTTTTTGAGTGTATTTTGCTTTTATTGCTAACCTAATTCTTTCATTGGCGTTTCGATCTTTCTTTAGAATCTTTTTTACCATAAAGGCACGACAAAGTGTGCAATAATTCTTCTTTAATGGGACATTCAAACGGCTTCAATTAAAAGATAACGCCTTCATTTTGAATCGTCTTACGTAAAAAGACAAGATAAAGTATAATGCAATGCTTGTGACTTCTTCTTGCGTAACGACGCAAACGCGTCTCATGACTCATTTATCTAACTTGTTGCAGTTAGAAACCGAGTATGCAGTATTCATTGCCTTAAGATGCAGGAATAATTTCTTAAAGACCCTCCGCGCAAACCAAAGCTGCGTTTCAGTTGTTTTCCTCGTCAGTTCTTTTTTACATATTATTTGGTGTAAACATATTTCATTTAAATTTCATACAAGTTATGAACAGGTTACAAATAGTATACAATAGCAAAAGGACCTGGCCGGAAGTCAGAGGCTTATTTAGTTCATCTCCTGTGAGATATATCAATTCATACCACAATTAGGCAGATATTTATGCAAGTAATATAGTTGCCAGTACTAAGTAGAATTGTAAAGCGCAACATTAAAATGTGTGTATAGAATACAAAAAACAAAAACAAAAAAAAAACAATAAACGAAGAGGAAAAAGAACCATATTCTTTATAAAATAATCTATAAACTCGGACATTCAATATTCTAAACTGTCTGATATAAGAAATCCTAAAAACTTACACTGTAAAAGTTGTCGAAAAATATCGTTGTTGTATTCCCGTTGTAAGTTTAAGAATTTCACAAGCAGTTTAGTGAATCTTACTCTTTTTTGTCCAGTCGATAAGTTCTTGTAAGTAATCAAATACAAAAACATACTATTTAATGCAACTTAGAAGTGATAAACATCAAAGAAAGAATGGTTATGTTTCTTTCTATCAGGTCCTGTTTCTGATATTATGGTTTTTGTTGATAGAGGGAAGTTATTCGCCAATAGATTGTTGTCACGAGGTTGAGACATCATGACCTCGTTGATCGCTTCTCAACTTATTTCCGATTTGATGGCAACGGCTAAGTTAGACCTTTCAACTTCACTGATATGCTTTAGATCCAGGGATATAACGGGTGTATATCGACCCCGTCATAGTTCTGTACTAGGTCAAGGCCTGTTTATTAAAAAAATCGGACTTTTTAATGTTGATACGATTTACGAGTTCGGATCTACGAGTTTGGTATTTCAACCTCTTCTTCTTAAAACGTTAATTTAACTAATGTTCTATTTTATGATAGAATACGGTTCGACTTACTAACATAAAAATCCGGTCGTAGGGATGTTCTACATGTACTTATTTTCTTCAAGAAGATATCGTGACGGAAGCATAAACGTAAACAGGAAATACGACATTCTTCCAGATGAAAAAGTCAGCAAACATAACTTGTTAAAACAAAATATAGCAGAAGACACTTTCCAAAAGCGTTTTAGCACCAAAACATAACTAACAATTTTTTGTATGAGACGGATGCTGTTTTATGGTTTTAAAGTGTCGCAGAAAGAAATAACTGTCCATTAGAATATCCGATGGACATTGATTAGCAATAGAATTAACAGATTATCAGATACGTCGTGCGTGCATTGCCCGAACTAAGTCGATACAAATTGAGAACTGCTTATTACATTGCCACAGAAATCAAAGAATATAAATCCAGTAATATTATAAATCAGTTAGCACTGGAAATTAAGGTTAAACCTGCAGCATCATTGCTACCCGATGCAGTGATCAATACATTACTTCCGCTGTGCTGTGTGATTTGTGTGTGTATGTGCGTGTGCTTGTGTTTTATCTACAACATATTCAATAGCAATATGGTTACCTGAATAGCTGCCCATTCTGCTTTCTGGTTTGTCTTGTTTTGTAATTTTAAAACATAAAAATATGTAGAATAGATGTTGCTGCTATTTTCAGTTAGGGTAGATGCATGACCACCTGTTTTGAAAAAGGGTTCCTTCGTGAACTTTTGTCAATTTGCATGTGTGCTTCTTTCCCTTTTGGTTTTTAGGGCAGGATGTGGGATCTGATTGAATTAATTCCTGATCATTGCCAAACTTTTTACTTTACAATTAGATGTATACTATACTGAGTTTCGAAATATGTTCATATCAGCTTCAGCAGGAGAAAATATTTCCTACCGAAACCATGTCAGACGAAGTTTAAAGTATTTTTGATTTGTCTGTTTATGTTCAACGCTTGTATTGGGTTGTTTGGGCCTATGATTGTGATCTTTCTTGTGTAACTTTCATCTAGTACTCCGGTGGTAGGATACAAAGTTGAAACAACATTGATTTAAAGTTGATTCAACGTCTTTACGTTGCAATGTAGGTAGCCTGCTGGGATTCAACCAATCGCATTCTTTTTCACCTTGTTCACCTTGTTAATATCAATATGAATCTGCCAATCATATGTTTATTTCAACTGAGATGTCTCTGACGTTTAAGGTGGAATAGGACAAAACCCAAACTTTCAGTTTTCGTGTAAAAAGAACAACGATCAAGAAGCTCAGCACCTTCTAGAGTACAAAATGACTTTCTTTTAAGTATGAAACAAATAGTTCTTTTTCTATAACGCCATGAACATGTGAGGGTTTGACGCGTTTTTACGCAAAGTAAATAGCGCTCGTTTATATATGATTTTCGCATTTGTTTTGCTGTCCGTAAAGATATTGCAATAAATTTCATACCAAAGTGCGAGCCGTCAAGAGGCCTTTAAAGATATATTATTACTTCTTCCAATTATTTCCACATTTTGTGTTGATTTAGGCAAATATGGCCTTTCATTAGCTATCGAATATTGCTTAATTTTACATAAACGCTTAAATATAGAAAAAACGTCTCCGAAAAATATATATCTGAAATTTTGATATGTTTTGACGAAATATGTTGACATGTAATTTTTTAAATAATTTTAAGTTTTCACCGTGTAAATTTTTCACATAGTATATTTGTTTGACTATACCCCCTGTTCCGATGACGTTGTTGCTTTCAACGTCAAAAGGAGAATATTCCTAAGAATGTTTTCCAGTTAACGTTTTGTTTCTAGCGAAACATTTATGATCTCTTCTAGAGAATATAACTGCACGAAAAAAAAAACTGAATTAATATCTTATTTTGTCTTCCGGGGAGGAAGATTTCAATGCATCAGGGGTTAATTTTTGTCACGATATTTATTTTGCGTCACGTCCCGTTAATTGAACTCTTACGAACTGCATATTCGCGACCTCAATTACTTCCAAAAACAGCAAAACCGGGAAATTGAACCCCTTACCTGTTTGAACTCTTCTGTCTAGAAAACGGAATGTGATATTTCTTCGATATTTTCGTTTTTCATTTTCATAGGAATAACTCGACATTGCTTTAACGTATTTTAAAAGATATGTCGGAAACCGCTCTTAGCGCCCAATTTAGTTTGACGTTAAAAAATCGACGTTATTTGAACAGGGGATATGGTTTGAAAAATCTACTTTGAGAAATATTTACACGGTAAAATTTTAATATTCTTTCATTAATATTCCAACTTAACATTTCATTAAAACATATCAAAATTTGAGATATATTTTTCGGAGACGTTTTTTCTCTATTTCAATTTTTACGTGAAAAAGGCGAAATTTCAACAGCTTATGAGAAGTAATGTTTGCGTCAATTTACTCGTAATGCGTAGAGATTGCGCAGAAAGTATAGCACAGCTTTATGGAACGCTTGGTAGCACGTAATTTGGTATTGAATTTATTTTAATACCTCAACGGACTGCAGAGCAATGTCAATTAATGCGGATATCTGAGAGCTAAAAATTTTGCGTAAAACACGTCAAACCATCACATTTTCACGACGTCATTGAAATAGAAATTGTTTATTTTACGTTCAAAAGAAAGTCATTTAGTTTGTAACAAATAAATGAAGATTTTGATGATATATTGTTTGAATAGAAAATTGAAAATTTTGGTTTTGTCCTATTCCACCTTAAGGGCTTTTCTTTATTGTGATATTTACCACTTACCTCAATGCAAACTAGTTATTGAAAATACAGACTTCTCCCAGCCAGTCGTGGTTGGGTTATTTCTAAATAAGGGTGAGTAATTTCTGCATGAAATGTAACGGAATTTTTGTTAGATATTTGGATATTTTCAGATTTGTTAATGTCGCAATCTGTGTTTAATTATGTTTAACTATAAAATATATTCGGGCGTTCAGGTTTATGTCGGTTTCATTATTTTCAAGAAAATAACCAAACCCTCGCATGCATTTGACAGAATACCCACTATACTAACTGGCAGCTGCCCTATATTATCTATGGCATTTATGGACAGTCAAAAATAAGACTAGTCCGTGCAATCGCACAAACTGATGAGATTCATAAAAAGTAAAAAGATAGGCAAGGATCAGGAATTAACACAATCGAATCCCACATCCCGCTCTAAAAATCCAAAAGAGAAAGATGCAAACATTCAAAAACCGACGAAAGTCCGCGAATGACACGCACGGTACCGAATGAGCAGCTCTTTCCCAAACAGGTGGATATTCAGCTACCCTAATTAAAAACAGCAGTAACATCTTTTTTCCCCCTGTTTTGCATTTTAAGATACAAAACAAAACAAAACAGAAAGCAGAATGGACAGCTCTTCAGGTGACCAGACTGCTACAGACCATAGACAAGCGGACATAACAGCATGTAACATTGAGGAACCACAACAGAAGCACTGCCTAGGAAAAGTCAGCAAAAGATAACTGGGTGGGGTGGGGTGGGGAGCTTAAACTAGTTTTACTGGATCCAAACCACGCCCTCTGCCTCTGCGATGGTTTGATACATTTAGTTAGGTCTTTGGCCTGCATAAAGAATTCCTTTCCCATCAATGAATTATCACCGGAAACAAACTAATCACGGATAAGACCAATAATGCATCAGAAATGAGGACTCGACAGAAACAACGTATTGCCACACCAGGCGATCCCTTTGGTGTCAAACAATACACTGACATACCGGGCAAAAGAAAACCATCAGTCGAACCTAAAATAACCAGTCAACAGACAGGGTAGGCTCCGGTCCCACCCGACCGAACTAAATAGCTTTATGTCGGGCCCATCACTGAGTCTGATGCCCGACCAACCGGCGTGAAATTAAAGATGGAAGCAAAGTTATTAACAATGATTGGGTTAACTACTAAACATGTAGACTATCCTATTCTATTCTACCCATAACCTTACTAGGTCGTTGGGGCACCACAGCTGACTTCAAAACAATCCCTTTCCACCTTGTCCTGTCTTCAGCTGCCCTAGTTGAGCTGGCAAAATCCATTCCAGTCCACTCCTTGATATTGTCTTCCCACCTCTTCTTCTGTCTACCTCTTCTTCTTTTTCCTTTCACTGTGCCCTGAAGAATTGTCTTTGCTAAACCAGAAGACCTTGAGACATGGCCAAACCACCTTAGTTTCCGTTTCTTGACCAGCATCAGGAGTTCATCATATTCTCCAATGGCTGCTTGGATCTTCCTGCGAACCTCCTCATTGGTTATATGGTCCTTGTACGAAATGTTCAGTAACCTTCGATAGCATCTTATCTCAAAGGCCTGCGTTTTTTTCTCCAACTCTGCTGTCAAGGTCCATGATTCACAGGCATACAGAAATATGGTAATGACAAGGGAGCGCATAAGTGTCACCTTTGATCCAAGAGATATGTTGTTATCTCTCCAAATTGGTTTCAGCTTGGCAAGAGCTGAAGTGGCTTGTGCTATCCTTAAGAGAACCTCCTGTTTTGAGCCATCATCTGAGACAACTGCTCCAAGGTATTTGAAGCTGCTTACAGTACCCAGCTTCTCCCCCTTTACCTTGATCTCCCTCTGGATGCCATCTGCGCTGTTTGTCATCAGTTTGGTCTTCTCAGCACTGATCTCCATTTTGTACCTTGTGCAGGTGTGGTCGAGACTTTCAACTAGAGCTTCTAGTTCCTGCTTTTCCTCAGCAAGAGCGTCTATGTCATCGGCAAACCGCAGGTTGGTAATATTTCTGCCGCCTATGCTAACCTTTCCGTCATGTTCTTCCAGAGCATCAGACATGATCCGTTCGAGAAAAATGTTGAAGAGGGTGGGTGACAGAAGACATCCTTGTCTTACTCCAACTGTTGTTCTGAACCATTCTCCTGTGCTGCCACTTATCAGGACTGCACTTGTAGCCTTATCATATAGCTGCTCAATGGTGCGAACTAGGTTTGCATTGATATTGTACTTCCTCATGGTGGCCCATAAGGCTGCATGCCATACCCTGTCAAAGGCTTTCTTGAAATCAATGAAGACATGGTACAGATTCTGCTGATGTTGAAGATACTTTTCACACAGGATTCTAAGGTTGAAGATCTGTTCTGTGGTGCTCCTTCCTGCTCGGAACCCAGCCTACATGTAGACTACAGTATGCTTTTTTCTGGTTTCGTCACCAGATGTTGCCAGGGTCACTGACGAGGCTTTATTAGCCGAAACTACGTAGTCTGGCCCATGTTCCTACTTCTGTATGTATGCTCTGCTCTTGAAAGAACTTTTTTAGGTTTTAATTACATTTATACATTTATGTCATTCCTGCTCACCTAACAGATATGTACAATGGTCTCTGAACGTGAACAGAGAAGCTCATTCACATTGAAAGTTAAAAAGTGCCTTATGGTATGCTGAAACAGAGGAAAGCTAAACAGCAACTACAGACAGCGATAAATTCAAACCAGACTGTACGGATTGCAGACAGCACAAAACACAACTCAGACTGTACGGATTGCTTACAGCAAAAGAATCAAAGCACTCTGACTACACTGCGAACAGCAACAACTTGAATCACACGTCAGATTGCAAACAGTGAAAACTCAAAGCAGACTATGGCTTGGAAACAACGAAATGTCAATTTAGACTATGGAGTGCAAACAGCAAAAGCTTAACTCAGAATATGGACTGTTAGCACTGCTAACAGTCCATATTCTGAGTTAAGCTTTTCCTGAGCGAAAACTCAGATAAGATGATACGGAATGTGAACACGAAAAGTAAATTCAGACTGAACGACTGTACAGACTAATGTGAGTTTTGGCTGTTTCACATGCTGTAAGGCACCTATGAGTATGACACCCTCTTACATGGGTTCGAGGTTATAAAACTTGAGAATATTCTCAAACTCAAAATAAAGCACACTGATTGGCTGTTTCCGAGCATGTGCTCGGAAGCAGCCAATCAGTGTGCTTTATTTTGAGTTTGAGAATGTACTCATGTTTTATAACCTCGGGACATGGTTTGGCCTATAAGCATTCGCATGATATTCTGAATATAGTGAAGCATTGTTTGTATACAGAACTCATTTGTATATGTCACAGAATTCAATTTGGTCCATCTGATGATAACATAAACAAATTGTACGACCGCTATTTCCATTAAACGACGAGTCGAAATGTCTTGAAGGAAAGCATTGCCAATTGTCGCATATGATAATGGTTTGACCAAATATCCGCTCATGGTATGACAACCAATTTCTTCTCCTAAAATGCTTGTTTCAGTCAAATATATCTATTACAGGCATTGCCTCTTATCACTGACAGAACTGTGAATTGAGAGGTATCAAGAAACACGAAAATACTTTTAAGCATCAAATATGTCATCTGAATCCATCAGCTAGCAACCACTTCGCTTATAAACAAATACACAAGATTGATGAGACTTTCAATTTCGTGAATACTGCCATCAAATATTGTTTAGAGTGTCCAAAAGAAGGATAAGAATAAATATATAGCAGACCTATCAGATAGCTTTGTGGCATTTTAAAGATCATTTATCACGCGTCACATAAGCAATTTCCTCAGATGTTAAAGACTGTCAACTATTAAAGCAGAAATTCACTAAGATGGTAAGGACAATAAACTCAACACTTTAACCCTTTAAGCGCCAAAAATTAAAAGTGTTGAATTGGCAAATTGTAGATCCTGATGAGGCTGATAATGAGCCACCTCATCTGAATCTACACTGTTTGCCCTCTAGTCTTCGAATTGTCAATATGATATCGCTTGGACGAAACATTTTTTGAAATTCTTCAGACGTAAATTTTGTCGTCTGCTTTTTGGCGCATTAAGGGTTACAGTCAAAAGAAGTACTACCAAAAACGTTTTATTCGTTGTTCACTGACTTTTTTTCTCGCCCTCTATCACCAGTTGAAATAGAAATAAATTCTGAAAGACACTTTTGTCCACAGCCTACAAGTTCAAATTCTGGTGAACTTTTCAGCATGAAATTGTTTGTTTACATAGATGGCTGATAAGCAGCTGTAACTGTTGCTTAAGTGGCATCCTGCTGCCAAACAGTGGTCAAACTGTTTGATGTAGAGATTTTACAAGCTGTATTTGAGCTTTTTGTTTTCTTATGCTATTAGAGGCTAGTTAACAAATAACTATAACAATTTTATCTGATCCTTGACTCAAGGGAGATTCCATAGGCTGGAGCATATAGTAAAGAGTACCTTTGAGAGCAGAGGTTACATTAAGAAGAAGGGCAATGGGCCGGACTATGTAGTTTCGGCCAATAAAGCCTCATCAGTGACCCTGACACTATCTGGAGACGAAGTCAGAGAAAAACATGCTGAAATTTCTTTATTTCAATTGGGAAGTCGTCTTTTTAGAATAACTGTAAATCTTGCGTTTGAGGGAAAAGCCGCCTTCATTATCTCGCTTTTAGGTATACGTCATTGCTAAAAGGGGAACCAGAAAAAAATAGTATTTCGTAGAGAGATTTGTCACTTTGCAGAAGGCCAGTGATCCTACTTTTTGCCAGTGATATAGCAAAAATTATATGTATCAACCGTTATCTGGTCAACGTGAAGTAATAACGCTAACGAAGTTAGACGCTTACACAGTGGACAAGCAATTGGTTCTTTGAATAACATTACATCAGTTCGGTCACAAAGACAGAAAGAGTATAACATGTCTGCCGTACACAAATGCAATTTGCGTTTTCGCATTACAAAGTGCATATTGATGAGAGCCCTAGCATACGAAGTCATGTTGCCTACTGTGGCTTTTCGGCATAACTTGTACCTGACTTGCCGTTGTGAATGGCCTTCTAGTATTTTATGCATTTTAGAATCGAGGGCCCGTTGGTTCAAAGCTAACGACCTCGTCAGTTAACGATATGTAAAAATTTCAAAATATATCCGCAAAAAAGCTACCATTTTCTGCTGACAAACTATGAAGAGCTTCGACAATGCAAAAGTTCCTCAACTTTTTCAGCAAAAAAATGAGCCCTCTTGATTTTATGCGTAGTAGAAGACTTAACGAATCACTGACAAACTGCTTCGTTACCCTAACGATGCTTTGAACAACTGGGCCCAGGTCTAATAGTTTTAGCGAAGCGTCTAGTCGTTAACCTTGTCGATCTTTAAACGCTTGATATAAATACGCAAGGTGGTTGCTCGATGATTGATTCATTGACATATCAGATGGTTAAAAGTGTTTTCTTGTTCCCAGATACAACTCAATCTACGTTGCTGTCACTGATAACAGAAAAAATGTATAATAGATCTATTTTGAATGGAATCAACACTTTGTAAAGACGAAATTGGATGTTATATCAAGAGTGGATGGCTGGTCAAAGCTCTATGGAATAAGACAATTGACTGTGCTTTCTTTGAAATCATTGATACTGGTCGTTTTATCGACTCAGCGACCGAACAAATTGTTTTTCTACCAACGCATCTCGTTACAAATATTGATGTGTCCTCTTGAAGCATTCTGATAATTGATAATAGTATGTCAGTATAAGTGCTCATATGGCAAAAATAAGTTCTGAAAAAAGATCCTCTGGAGGCAAGGAACTTATTGAAAAATAAATAAAGAAATAAAAAAAAAAAAAAAAAAAGCAGGCACGGTTTAAGTGAAGTAAAAAGATAGGCGATGATCAGGAATTAATACAATCAAATCCCACACCCCGCTATCAAAATCAATAGGGAAAGAAGCACACACACACGGAAAAATTGACACAAGTTCACGAAAGACACGCACGGTAAACCGAATAAGCAGCTCTTTCCCAAATAGGTGGTCATTCAGCTACCCTAATCAAAAACAGCATCAACCCCTATTTTTATCTATTTTATTTTTAACTTACAAAACGATCAAAAGGCAGATTGGGTAGCAAACAGGGGACAAAACCGCCGAAGAACACAGACAAGCGGACATAGCAAAACAATGTAACCAACGGGAAGCAAAGTGGGCAGCTATACAGGTGGCCACTATAAATCCCTGGTAGGGGGGGGGGGAGCTTAAACATATTTACTGGATCCAAACCTCGCCCTCTGCTGTTTGGTCCTCATGAAGGTTTCCTAACCCATCCATGAATCAGTATCGGAAACAAACAAATCACGCATAGGGGACCTATGATGAATCAGAGATGAGGACTCGGCGGAATTAAGGTATTGCGACACCAGGAGACCCCTGGGAAGTCAAACAGCACCACTGAAATACCGGAGCAAAAGCAAACCATCAGTTAGACCCCGAATAACCAAGCAACAGACAAGGCAAACTCCCAAGGAGCTTATAGGACGGTGTGCCTCTGTCATCATCCATCATCTGTCTGTGCGTTAACATTTTCAAATTTTCTCTAATTCACTTGAATTAAATTCCCGCCTCTCAGTACTTTCAGTACTTTGATTTAGAAAACCAGTTACCAAACAAAACCTGTTAACTGATAACACATAAAGGCCAAGTCACTGATCATGAAAATTATCAATATACAGACTCAATTAAACCGAGTCTGCTATTTTCCGGCCCCAACCAACTAAACTAAATAGCTTTATGTGGGCCAATGAGTCTTTTCATGTGTAGTAATGAGATGTTGCATCACTGCTCACGACACATAGCACCGGCTTCAGCGGAACTTTATTTTTAAACTGACCCATAATGCGCCCAGAGATTCCGAAACACCAGAACGTATATAATGATGGTGTACTGGGAGACGGGTTTGTATACTGTTGTTGCTGCGAAAACAACAAGAGAAGACTTTGGTCATGAAGTAGTTCCCGTCTATGAAAGACAGACCTGGGTAAATAACAGGGACCTAGGACGTGCGACATTTGTAGACAGTATATTTGTTTCTAAGAATTCATGTTTGTCAAGTAAACTAGATGAGAAGGCAATGATCCGGTAACGACAAAGTTGATGTACACATCCTGCCCTAAACCACCAAAGGGAAACGAAAACAATAAAGAGTGTACATAAAGAAAGCGGTCCGCTGTTTCCCAGCAGATGGTTGCGTCGCTACCCTTGATAAGAAAACAAGGCCAAAGACTGATGAAAAACTGAAAAACCATAAAATAATGACAAACCACATTGATATCATCGCCTTGGAACAGTCCGTAATAAATAACTGGGGGTAGGGGGTGGGTTTTGTCCTAAGTTCTGTTGTGGTTTATAAACATATAAGCTGCATGGTCCGTTTGAAGGACCATCCCATAAATGAACCAAACCCGCAGTTTCCGACAACATTGTTTAAGAAAAGTTTTGAGTCCCGTATTTAGTTTTGATACCAGGTCGAAGTTGAGTAGAGTTTATGTTCTGTGCAGAAAGCAATTTTATCATAAGATTCAAGGTAAAGTTTTTACTAAAATGTTCCTCAGATCTTTCGTAAACTTTTAACCATACTTGATTAAATGATTTAAAGTTTCTGTGTATGCTTTGTTTGTTTCTAAATGATGAACCGCTATCAGAATACGCAAGTGTACGGGCTGGTATGTGCATGAATAGTGCGCTTGTCGATCTAGCCAAGTTTGTTCTTACGATGATTATTATTTTTCAATATATTGAACTTTTATTAAATGCCTTGCCGATGGTATTAATGGCCAACTCAAAATTAGTTAAGTTTTACGCTGAATGAGCCGCGTATTTATTTCATTTCATGGAACTTTAAAATGAAAAATTAAACTGTTGACCTTTTGGGGGCTTAATAATTTACATATTAAAGACTGACTCGTGCTTCAGAAATAAATCATTTTATTTTTGTAATATTCTTCTATCGGAATACAAATCAATTCCTCAGAAATAGATTTGAAATGCTCACTATACGTCAACTATGTTATTTGATTCAAATTTAATATAAAAAAGCTCGTTTCAAATATTGTTAGATTAAAAGCACGACAAAAATAAAGTATTTAATTGGAATAACACAACTTTAATATATAGTTCATAAAATTGGTGAGAGGTGGAAGATTTTCGAATTTTTATCCTATACATAACAAAATCATAATTTTGTAGAAATGTGAGGCTTTGCATAAAAAAGTTTCTTCACAAAAAAGGGAACTAAAATATGTTATTTTCGCCTCTTAATTACAAGGGAGTAAAACTTGGCTGTTGGAATTCCCGTTAGGTCTTACGTATTAGAGCATATGACCAATGTATGCTAATCTTGCAACCATTTGCATTATCAAGTGATTTTTTTTAATCCATTTTTTTTTTTCACCCATATTCTATCAAATTTTGAAACAGACATTTTTACTCGTAAAAATATATAATAGTTAAATGTTTATTTACAACATAGTATCACCTGACCAGTGACACCATGTGTTACGCGTGCGGACACGTGAATACATTTTTTATTTCATTCATATATACGCCCACAACTGTAGTAAACAATGAGTTTAAGCTACTGCCTATCAACAATATTTTGGCTGTTCTAACAAGCATACGACGCCCTTCAGTGAAACTGCTCTGTTTCTGCATTACTGTAAATGGAAAATATTTTACAAAAGCATCCAAAAATTTGGATTTTTCGTATTCTATTCTGTATAGTTATAGGAATCATTAAGACATTACAACATTCAATGAAACTTTCATCGTTTTCGAGAAAATAAGCAAAACCCCGTTTGCACTTGGGAGCAAACGGACTATACCTCATAACGTATGATTTATTCTTTGATGGGCAAAGACTTTGCAAAACCAAAACGGCCCTTTATGATATGAATCATGACTTTCTTAAACTTGAAACGGAGATAATATCAAAGTAAATTTAAAGAGTAAATACACTTCAGGAACTGACTGAATCAGATCCCAAACTCTATCCCCAACATCAAGTTACACAAAGACACGTTGCACAGTTGGAATGAAAAAGTAAAACTAAATTAAAACGAACCAACATACGAAAGGGCATTTTATATTAACATTGAAGTATCTTTCATGGATTCCTGTCTTTGTAGCCAAATTTTGGGAATGACCTCAACCGCTCACTTGGCACAAAAAGACAGAACACAAAGTGACAAATGTTGTTGTTACCTTGTAAGATCGCAGTATTTTTTTTTTAAATTTTCTTTGTTTACCAAGCAAGTGACTCTAAATATGTTGTTATGTTGCGGGACAGATTGTTAAATTGTAGCGAGTTCGATCCCAGCGTTTATAGAGATATCGAAGATCAACAATTAGTCTTTACTGATACATACACCTTGACAAAAGTTTAGCATATTTCAGTTTCACGGTGGTTCTGTTTCACATCCTGCAGAACTATAGCAAAATATAAAACACCGACATAATTCATTGACAGTATGCATACGCATGTTCCTGTCAACATTTTGGTCCACCCATATATTTTTTTAGAATTTTGGCGTGTGTAATTGTAATGCATATTTCTAGTTAAACACTACATTCTGCAAAAAAAAAAAAAGTCGCGCTTTAAGAAATTCGTGCTACGTCGGATAAGAGACTTATAACTGATGTGCTTCATAAAGAGTATGAAGTTCCAGTAAAAAAGACTACCAATTTTTCGAAAGACAAAAATGTATAGGAAAATTGCACTGTTGGTCATTTTGTAAACAAGTATGGACCTGTTTGCCTCTAATATCCAAAATTGAAATGACATGACCATAATTAACATCACTTTGCAATTTAACATTTCATCTATAGACCATAGTTTTTTGATGACGATGAAGATAGATTTGGTGATGTTGTGGATGCAATTTTGAAAAAAGGTCGAAAATTGCATTTTAAATACAATGGTCTTAACTTTTGGCACCATGTATGCAAACAATTTTTGACATCTGATAAGACCAATGATGACAAACTTTTTGACATATCAGAATTCTTATGTATCAGTTACATCTGCTGCTTAGCTCATCATTAATCATGCTAAACTTTTGGCGAAGATACAGCCTGTAGATGTATTCGATACACATTATCGTATTACTGTTTGTGTACTCGCACTTTATCAACTTCTATATAATTTACCAAATCAACACATAGAAAAAATATATCCCACTGTTAAGAATGCTGTCCGTGCGTGCGTTTTACAGATGCATTCTCTTTTAGTGTGCAAGATTTC